>JBAMMX010000025.1:2485000-3685000 GCA_037126225.1 Dillenia turbinata
ACATATATATATATAAGATAAAAATATTTAATTTAATTTTAATTTATCACATAATTTTATTTTTACCAAAAAACAATCACATACAATTTTTGGACATTTTAATAAATAAGTTACTAAAATTATTTAATTGTTTTGTGGATACCAAAATGATGTATTTTTGAATCGATTTATAAGTTACAAATTATTTATAAATTAAAAGTTAAAAAAAAAAAAATCATCAAACCAAACTTGCTGTTAGTTTCCCATAGCATCTCTTTGCTTATTTCCTTATCACTTTGTTCATGTTGGCCATTGTTTTGTGGACATTTTCTCTTTGCTTAATTTTATTACTCTATAAAAAATTGTTCTATGCATGTATTATTACCCGAAAGCCAAAATTAATACATGACAAAAATAAAAACCTTGACACTAACAAAAGGTCGATCTAATGGATAAAAGTATCAGATATCTTAATCAAATATCAGATTCGAAATTTAGAAATGGAAAAAATTATGTTAAAAGAATATTTTCTAAATTAAATTTGATAATATTCAAATCAAATTAATTAAAATATGATTTTAAATATTATTCAGTTATCCAAAAAAAATAAAAATAAAAACCTTGATTCAAAAGTTTAGTTTGAAATCTTGAGATCTGGGCTCGACATGTCTCGGTGAGAAAGCGCATTTCCCATTAGTTGGGCTTTGGCTATTGATGGGTTCCTTCTAGCGGATTTTTAATCTTTGATCTATCAACGGCCCATAACCCAAGAAACGGTCACCCACTACATGAGACCAAATCTTAAAATGTCGTACCATATATATATACTAGTTTTTTTTACCCGCATTAATGCGTGGGATATCTACAAAATATGAATTGTATTTTTTTATCATATAAAAATTTATTAAATTTATAATTAACAATATTTGAACTAAATTATTAACCAAATCAGTAAAAAATGTGATATATATTAGTGACATAAAAAAAAAAGAGTCTAACAATTGAAATTCTAAAAAATACCAACGAATGAAGTAAAAAATAGATAATAAGTAGAGTAAAAAGATAATAGAAATAAAGGTACGACTATTGGTGGAGAAAAAAAAGTGAAAAAACATGTGCTAAAAAAATAGACCAAAGAGGAAAAAAAAGGTAAAAAAATAAAATGAGCAACGACCTAAATAGTAAAAAATTGTGATTTAAAAATAAAAGGACGACGATATGTGGGGTGAAAATCTAAAAAAGAAAAACCTATATTAAAAATGACGAAAAATTAAAGTTTTTTTTAAAAAAAAAAAAATTGGATAAAGAAAATGATTTGAATGGACAAGTAGGGGAAAAAAGAGGAAAAATCTTTGTCTAAAAAAAGAGTGACTTAAGAAAAAAAATTTAGCTAAAAAAAAGCAAGGATATAAATCGGAAAAAAATTATGATTTAAAAATAAATGGATGATCATTCATGAGGTTAAAAAAACAAAAGGAGAAAAAATTATATCCAAAAAAAGATGAAAGATTTAAGAGGAAAAAAAATTCAGGTTAAAAAAAAAGAGTAAGGATCTAAATGAAAAAAATAAAATGTTATGATCTAAAGATAATGGGAAAATTATCTATGTGATAAAAAATAAAAGAAAAAAAAACCTATGTTCAAAATGATGAAGGACCCAAGGAAAAAAATGATAAAAAATGTGAAAAGTTGAAAAAAAATAAATAAAGTATAGTTCTAAAAAGATAAATGATCTAAATGAAAAAAAAAAGTATGGTCTCAAAAAGGTAAAGTATCTAAACAGTAAAAAAAAGGGGTCAACAAAAGTGTAAGGTATTAAATGAAAAAAAAATAAATGTAACGTTACGAGTTAAAAAAAAAAATTGAAAGAATCTCAATTAAAAAAAAGTATGATTCGCAGAAGATGAGAGAGCCAAGCGAAAAAAAATAATTCAAAAAAGTGCAAAAGACTTTTACGAAAAAAAAAAAACACAACAGACTTTCATGGATAAAAAAAATAATGCAAAAGGCCTAAACGAAAAAAAAAAGTAGCAGAGTCCGTAAAAAAGTGTAATAAACTTCAATGGAAAAAAATAACAACGAGATTCCAAAAATATGGAACGACCAAGTAAAGACATCTCTGAAAAAAGAGGATGCAAACGGAAAAAAAAAAAGAAACTGTATCCAAACAAAGGACATAAATGAAAAAAAATAGCAGAATACAAAAACTATATGATGATCAAATAGGGATTTTCGAGAAAAACACATGAACAATGGAGGATGCAAATAAAAAAAATAAAATTAGATAAAAATATGAATGGACCACTTAGGGGCTTCAAAGCAAAGCATATGAATAATAGAGGATCCCAACAAAAAAAGAAAAAACATAACTGGATGGAAAAAAAAATGATGCAAATGAAATAAAAAAAATGATGGGTCTAAAAAATATGGGCGTTACTGTTTATGAACAGTAGAGGATTTGAGTGAAAAGAAAAAAAAACTGGATGAAAAAAAAAAGGATGCAAATGAAAGAAAAGAAAAAAGAGGCCGGGTCCAAAAAAATATATGCTAATGTTTATGAGCAGTGTTTATGAACAGTAACTCCAATTCTCTCTTTATATAATAGGGTAATATATGTTTGATGAAGAAGGTGAACACAAGAAAGCAACACAACAAGGAACACAAGCAGAACAGAAACAGGGAGACTCAACAATCATATAATACTATATATAAAAATATATATATTATATATTTTATAACCAACCGAATGTTAAAATATAATATCATTTTTATAATCAACGGTATTTGAAATCATATTATAACTAATTTAATTTAAGTATTGTCAGATATAATTTAGAAAAACTTTCTAACGTAATATTTTTTATTCTTAAATTTTAAATTTGAGAGTTAATTAAGAGATCTAATACTCTCACCTACTATGCAAATTATCTATGGATTAAAACGTAGTACTATTTAAAATTCAAAATCAAACTTCATTTTGAAATAGGCCAGATCAAAAAATAAATTTTATATATTATCCCTATATATTTTATTAAACTTTTTAAAATCTCCATCTCTTATCTATTTGGATTTGTATCTCTCTAGATTTTCTATTTTCTATTTTTTATTTTTTATTATATATACCATTTTATATATGTCTCTGTATTTATTTAATCATATTAGTTATTAGTCTGTTTTCAATTATCTACTCATCCATTAACAATTATATCAACTTATTATTAAAAATTCTAAAAATGTCGGTTTAATCACAGGATATTACATTTTTTATCTAAAATTTTAAAATTCAGTTTTGAAACAAAAAAAAGATTTTGGAAGTGACAGGGGATCCACAATTATCTCAATTAAATTAATCAAAATTTTTAATACCAATATTTAAGTAAAAAAAAAAAAAGGTAAATAAATAAAGGAAGCCTTTGGGTCTTAGGTCTGGTCTGCCTCTTCTTGAATTTCCTTGCGGGCTTATGTATAGGGGTATTATGACACTTGAGTCGAGTTAGACAGTGTTAATATTTAAGTTCAGCTTGACTGTTGATTAGGTCAGTTTGAGTTTGAATTCAAACTCGAAATGTCGTCGGATAATATCACGGATTTATATAAAAATTCTATTTTAATACTTTCGAATCTGAGAAAGCATGAACTCGAGTTCAAATCGAGTTTTAACCAGGTAATATCATGAGTATCCGTGACACTATCCGAATATCATAATAATCTTACTATAACATGGCTTCCTTTTGGATCAAAAAACCAAAGAAAAGGTTAAAGTTGAAAACCTGACTCGGGTGAAAAAGTGAATTATCAAGAATTTGTGAATTTAATTGTAATATATTATATTTTTTAATTAAAATATTAAGTATGAGTCTTGAAAATTAATATATATATATATATATTGAAAGAGTTAATTTTTAAATAAAAATTTATAATTATTTAAATTAGATTAATTAGGTTTTTAGATACACATGCTTATCGAAAAACAGGACAAGTGAGGAAGGGGGAAGGGGGCACGTGCGGACTTCCGGCTCCACGTTTCCCGAGTCCAGCTTCTCTGCCATCAGATCAACAAATGCAAGATCATGGTTCAATTTTTTTAAATAATAGATTATAAATTAATTATATTATAAACAAAATTGACTATTAATAATTTAATAAAATTGAAATGATAAATTTATTGAATAAGTAATAAGTGAATATTTTAAAATATATAAAAAATTTTATAGAAATGCCCAGAATATTAAGAAAGTAGTAAAAATGCTAAGAAGCGAAAAACTTTCTTTACTTTATTTTGATTCAATTTTATTTTCTCTTATATCATTAGCAATCTAAAATAGAATTTTTTAACAAAAAATAATATTTTATTGATTAAATAATAATTTTATAAAAAAATAAAGTTATTGTTATTTTAAAAATCTTATTTAAATTCAACTGAATTAAATCTTTATTTTTGTAAAGTATTGTGTTATTGAGTGGTGGAAGAAGGATATTTGTTTTTGGTAAACCTTGATAATCATATTGAATCTGATTAAATTTGATTTAAGTCGAATCGGCCAACAAAGCTAGACCGATAAGCTCTCTCCAATGTATTTAACAATAATAAACAATAACAAAAATTTTTCAATGCATGAAACCCTAACCTGAACCTGAAGTAGATAGGATTATTAACAATAACATAAGCATTTTTTTAAGAGTATGGATTAACATTTTTTAAAAAATATATAATATTTTGTCTCACAACTCTCCTCGGATTGTTAAGGTTCTAATTACATTAATTTAAGTTAATAGGGGAAAATGGAAACTTACAAATAAAACATTAAATTAATAACATCAATTTAATTTTTGAAGAAATATCTTTCGAGGTGTTGAACATATATAATTGATTTATGATTTTGATTCTATCAAGAAATTAATTATAGAATTTATACTCCAGTATTAAATCTGACATATAATCTCGTTGATAATAACGTCACATGAATAAAAATAAGAAAATATTAAAATATAATTTTAAAAATATAAATAAAATAATAATTAAAATTAAAGAGATGACTATTTAGATTTTTTTTTAAGACAAATTATCAATATTCGATAATTATATTAAATTTAATTTAACTCAGATTAGGTTTTGATTAAGCAAAGATCCTAGCTATTTGCGTACCTTTTGGCTGTTGCAACTTCACCGAATCATTAAGCTATGGTTACACGAAGGAAGAGCATTCAACCCTCGAGTTTTTACACAATTTGTTAAAGACAATTGCTTAAAATTTTGGGTATGGGAGATTGGGTTTAGGATAATTATTAATATTTTACTATTATTATTATTAAAATCGTAAAATTTTACATTAATGCACGTATATTAATTAATTTAAAACAAAAATTACTAAAACAAAGCGTAAAAATTCCCATTATCGCATTTTTATATTTTATTTTTTTAGAATGATATGCGAAAGGAAAGTAATAGAAAGGCTATATTGCAAGACTCTAAAACAATTTATCAAAAGTTAAAATATTTGAAGGAAAAAGAGAAATGAAAAAAAAAAATACTTATAAGAATCTCAAGAGGCATCTCCTTCGAATAAGAATACTAGTCTTTTTGCCCCGCGCTAATGCGCGAGGTGTCTACAAAATATGAATTATATTTTTTTATCATATAAACATTTATTAAATTTATAATTAATTAAATATTTGAACTAAATTATTATCTAAATTAACGAAACATGGTATATATTAGTGATATAAAAAAAGAGTAACTACTGAAATTCTAAAAAATACCAACGAATGAAGTAAAAAATAGATAATAAGTAGAGTAAAAAGGTAATAGAAATAAAGGGACAACTATTGATGGAGCAAAAAAAAAAAATGTGAAAAAACATGTGTTAAAACAAATAAAGAACCAAAGAGGAAAAATGGTAAAAAAATAAATAGAACAAGGACCTAAATAGAAAAAAGCTGACTTAAAAAATAAAGGACGACCATATGTGGAGTGAAAAAATAAAAAAGAAAAACTTATACTAAAAAATGATGGAAAACTAAAGTTTTAAAAAAATTGGATAAAAAAAGAATTTGAATGAACAAGTAGGAAAAAAAGCGGAAAAATCATTATATAAAAAAAGAATAACTTAAGAAAAAAATTTAGGTAAAAAAATAAAAATATCAAAGATCTGAATGAGAAAAAAATTATGATTTAAAAATAAAAGGATGATCATTCATGAGGCCAAAAAAAAGAGAAAAACTTATATATAAAAAGACAAAGAATTTAAGAGGAAAAAAAGTCAGGTTAAAAAAAAAGAGTAAGGATCCAAATGAAATAAAAAGTTATGATTTAAAGAAAATGAGACAACTATCTATATGGTAAAAAAATAAAAGGAAAAAAATTTATGTTCAAAAGGATGAAGAACCCAAGAAAAAAAATGGTAAAAAAAGTGAAAAGTTGAAAAAAATAAATAAATAAAGTGTGGTTCTAAAAAGACAAATGAGTTAAATGAAAAAAAAAAGTATGGTCTCAAAAAAGCAAAGAATCTAAGCAGAAAAAAATGTTAATAAAAATGCAAGGTATTGAATGAAAAAAAAAACTAAAGGTGTCGTTACAAGTTAAAAAAAATGTGAAAGAACTTTAATGAAAAGAAAAGCATAGTTCGTAGAAAATAAGAGAGCCAAGCGGAAAAAATGGTTCAAAAAAATGCAAAAGACTTTTACGGAAAAAAAAACGCAACGGACTCCCACTGGTAAAAAAAAAAAAGCAAAAGACATAAACGGAAAAAAAAAGAATATAGTAGGGTCCGTAAAAATATGCAATAAACTTCAATGAAAAAAAAATAATAACTGGGTTCAAAAAATATGAAACGACCAAACAAAGACATCCGAAAAATGATAATGCGAACGAAAAAAAAAAAAGAAGTTGTATCCAAAAAAAGGATGTAAATGAAAAAAAAATAACGGAGTATAAAAAATATGAGATGATCAAATATGGACTTTCGGGAAAAATACATAAACAATAGAGGATGCGAATGAAAAAAAAAAAAAGAAGCTAGACAAAATATGAATGGACCATTCAGTGACTCCAAAGCATAGTATATGAATAATAGAGGACTCGAGCGAAAAAAACTGAATGAAAAAAAAAAAAAGATACAAATGAAAGAAAATAAAGATGACGGGTTCAAAAAATATGGATTGTTCATGAACAGTAGAGGACCCGAGTGAAAAAAGGGGAAAAAAACTGGATGAAAAATAAAAGGATGCAAATGAAAGAAGAAAAAAAAAGAGGACAGGTCAAAAAAATATATGAGGTTGCTGTTCATAAACATTGTCCATAAACAATAACTCCAACTCACTCTTTATATTAATTATAATTAATAAAATTATTAATATAATAATATTTTAATATTTTCTTAATAAATCTTATATTTATTTTCAAGGTTTTTATAATTTATAATCAGAATTTTATATTTTAAATTATAGTAATATTAGAAATAAAAATAATAAATTGAAATAAAATGTGAATAGGTTAAGGATTCCGAACTGCATTCCCATCACAACTCCAACTAGATATCAATTACCCCTTCACACTGCAAGTCCCAAACCACCGAATCGAAGAATTCAATTTCTTAATAAACTTCTCTCTCTCTCTCTCTCTTCCCGAAACGGTGTCTGTCAAATAAAATATCCCAAGAAAAATCAGCCACCGCGTCCGACACTGATTGTCATCCCCAAGGAACCTTCTTTGCTCCTCTCTCTCTCTCTCTCTCCTCCGCAAATCGAAAACCTTTGTGTCGACGTCTGATCTCGTTCATCAAAATTTCTAGGGTTCGGTTCTTCTCGATCTTGATTGGGTTTTTCTTTCTTCCTTCATTTAATTTTTTGTTTCCGTGTCTTTCTTTGATTTGGGGGCTTTTCTGGTTGTCTGTTTGAGTTCTCGATCTTGATTGGGTTTTTCTTTCTTCCTTTATTTCTATTTTGTTTCCGTGTCTTTCTTTGATTTGGGGTCTTTTCTGATTGTCTGTTTGAGAGTCTTTGATTTAGAAATTGGGGTTAAGAATGCGTTTTCTTTTTTGGGTTTCTTATTTTTAAAAACAACAAAAAATGGGTTTCTTGATTTAAGTCTGAATTAGAATTAGGGCAATTTTAATTTCTGGTTGTGTGAATCTTTCTTGTTCGCTATTCGTTTTCTGGGGCAACAAAAAATGGTGAGTTCTAAGGGTTTGAATGCTTCGCCTTCTAATCAACCCTCGAAGAAGTTTGGCGTTACGAGGCCAATTTCATGTGCCAGACCAACTTCGGCCGATTTACAAAGAACCCTAGAGTTAGAAAAGGTGTGTCTTAGACTTCTTTTTTTTTGGGTTTTAACGAAATATCTGATTTAATATTTGTTTTTGATGGGTTGACAGTTCTTGTTTGATATGGGGCTTTATGAAAGCAAGGAAGAGGATGCAAGGAGAGAGGAGGTTCTTGGTCGTATTCGTCAGGTTATATTTGAAAACCCTTTTCTAATTATATTTTTTCATGATCTTGTAAATCCTTTATAAATTCTCTCAGGCATTCAGTAGAGCCGAACTGCCCTAACTAAGGTGATTAGCTCTTGGTTGAGTTGAGTAGAGTAGAATTCCCGCATTTGAAGATATCATATGTGAACTTATTTTATTAGATTATGTTAGATTATGCTTTTTTGTCGCGAAAGTGCATGCATGGTTTTGTGGATTTAGTTGAAATTTGTTTGTATAATACATGGGATCTTTTAATGCGAGGGAACCTTGGAATGCGTTGAAGATATATAGGAAGGAAACCTATTTCAATGATCTCTACACTACCTGTAATTTGTATTTCTCATCCAATGTATATCTGAGACAAGGATCATGATGAAGTTGGCCTAGATTGATTTTTTGACAGCCCCTCAATATATTCTAATCATCTTATAGTTTGGAGTTTATAGGGTTTTTTGGGGGGCCTCGTTCAGTTTATTTTCTTATATTATGACCTCTTGGTGCACTTGAAAATGTTTCTGCGGTCAAAATTTTCTTTGATGGCTCATGTTGAATAACATATTTGCTTTCTTGGAAATAAATTGCCACATCTCAAAAAGGAAAAAAAGAATGATCTATTAGGGCTTGCTGAGTGCTTTTTTTTTTTGGGAGTTATGATCTATTCTGCAATTAGAGTAGAGTGTAAAGGTTGATTTTTTATTCTTGATTTTATTAACGTGGTGTCTACTTCTGTACACCCTTGATTGTTCAACCTCGACTCTATAAAGTTGTAGACTCTCTGCCTCCCCCCCCCATGCCTCTATATTTTCACAATTTTTGATAAGTTGCTTTCTAGAATGGTTTGTTCTGCAAATTCTTCTGTACATACCAAAATGCATAAAGTTCTGATGGATTATGGTACTGAAATTCATGTTCTTTTGTGTGCGATTCGAAGATTGTAAAAGATTGGGTGAAGCAGCTTACCCGATTGCGGGGATACACAGATCAAATGGTGGAGGATGCAAATGCTCTCATATTGACATTTGGTTCTTATCGTCTTGGAGTAAGTAATTGCTTAGCTTGTTTTCTGCTCATTCCGGAGCTCACATTTTTCTGTTGGGTACATATTTGTGTATGCTTGCTGAAGAATATTGAAGAGGCATTGTGATTCAGATGCATGGATGAGGTTGGAGTACAGGCCTCTCATTTTCTTTTCACATTTATGCTTACTCAACCACTTTTAAACCGTCTAGCTGTGGGTCCCAGTTGCTTGAATGTTGGTTTCAAGAAGCTGCATTTCTGTGTTGACTTTTTCTGTGAGGGTAAAACTCGTGTTCTGGACATCTTAGGTTGTGCAGCAATCTAAATCACATTTGAGCTTCTGACTTTTTAATGGCAGCTTTTCTTTCGTGGCTAATATCATTTTATGTGCCCTTTTTTTGGGAAAGGCACAACTAGATAGAGATGTTTTGGCTGATTTTACCCATTAAAGGAAGGGGAAAAAGGAAGATTGAGCAGAAGAAGAGAGGGAAAAAGGAATTAACATAATGTGGGCAGAAAAGATTTACTGGGATGTCTGTTCATGCTTCATAATAAACCATGCAATCAGCTTATTAATTGTTTAGTTTTCAACAGCCTCACTCTCTCCTTATTCTTGTTTCTTCAATGTTAAAGTGATTATCTGAATGGTCATGCAGTCTTTCAACCTTCATTATGAAACTCTATGCTATTGTTTCTTAGGTTCATGGTCCTGGAGCTGACATAGACACTTTATGTGTGGGGCCGTCTTATGTGAATCGGGAGGTAAATGGAACTTAGCAAAGTAATATTTGTGTCACATGCTGGGACTCATTTAAGAATTTCTTCTAATGGTTACGTTGTTTCTTTTTCAGGACTTCTTTTATATTTTGCATGACATGCTAGCTGAAATGGAAGAAGTAACAGAGCTGCAGCCTGTTCCAGATGCTCATGTCCCCGTAATGAAATTTAAGTTTGAGGGGATATCAATTGACCTTCTTTATGCTAGTATCTCTCTTCTAGTTGTCCCAGACGTAAGTGTTATTGATCTTGCTGTTTTTTATTTTATGTTGTGCATTGCATTATGTGAGCCGCACACATAGAAATTCAGTTCTGGATCAGTGTCTGGAATAAGGCCATTTTGTTAAAGGCCATTTTGCTGTCTTTTATTGATTTATTGCCTGATTGGGTAAAAATATTGACTCTGGCCTTTCTAAGCTCACAGGCTTTTTTGTGAATGATGCTTATGCCAGATTTTATTGAACTTAATCATTTTACTTGGCTTACATGGTTTTGGCCATGCTATGCTCTAAGATTGCTGTTTCTACTGTGACCTGCTACATTAATAGGATTTGGACATCTCTGACATGTCGATACTGTACAACATTGACGAGCCCACTGTTAGAAGTCTCAATGGCTGCAGAGTTGCAGACAGGATTTTAAAGCTTGTCCCTAATGTTGAGGTATTCTTTTTAAAATCTAGTGTGATAAAAAACATTGACTGTTTCTGGGCTTTTGTTTTGCATAAGATCTTTTAGATATGCTAATACTTCCATTTTAGGTCTTTTGAAATCTTATGTTCTATCTGCCTTTTGATCCCTATAGTGAGTAGAGACTAAACCTTTTTGCAAATTGTAGCACTTTCGCACTACGCTGCGCTGTTTGAAGTTTTGGGCCAAAAGACGTGGTGTTTATTCCAATGTAAGTGGATTCCTGGGCCTGGCTTGTTCTTGCATTGTTTCTTTCAGAATTCCTCTTACTATTTTTTATCATGTTCAGGTGACTGGGTTTCTTGGTGGTGTGAACTGGGCTCTTTTAGTAGCTCGAGTTTGCCAGCTTTATCCTAATGCTGTTCCCAGTATGTTGGTTTCAAGGTTCTTCCGGGTTTATACACAGTGGCGTTGGCCAAACCCTGTGATGCTGTGTGAAATAGAAGAGGATGAGCTTGGTTTTACGGTTTGGGATCCTCGAAAGAATCCCAAGGACCGGAATCATCTTATGCCAATCATCACACCTGCATACCCTTGCATGAATTCAAGCTATAATGTCTCAGCAAGTACTCTTAGAATTATGCTAGATCAATTCCTTTATGGAAATAAAATTTGTGAGGTAAGGGTATTGATATTGTCTTTCTTCTGATGATGGACTTCAACTGGTGAGTTTTGATGTATACTCACTCACCCCTGAGCAGGAGATTGAGCTGAACAAAGCCCAGTGGAGTGCACTATTTGAGTCATACTTATTCTTCGAAAGCTATAAGAACTTTCTGCAAGTGGATATAGTTGCGGCTGACGTGGATGACTTGCGTGCTTGGAAAGGCTGGGTTGAATCGCGGCTTAGGCAGCTGACACTGATGGTAAAATCTCTGCCTTGACTTTGTTAATTTGTGACTTTGGCTAAACTTATGCACAAAATTCTTGAAACATTTAATTAGAAAGTAAAAGGTATGCTTGTGTTTCCTTGCTTTGCAGATCGAGCGGGACACTTTGGGAAAGTTGCAATGTCATCCTTATCCACATGAATATGTCGACACATCTAAGCAGTGTTCACATTGTGCCTTTTTCATGGGATTGCAGCGAAAGCAAGGGGAGTTCGTCCAAGAGGGTCAGCAGTTTGATATAAGGGGGACAGTTGATGAATTTAGGCACTCGGTGAACATGTACCTCTTCTGGAAACCTGGGATGGAAATATATGTTTCTCATGTACGTAGAAAGCAGATTCCTTCTTATATTTTTCCAGATGGGTACAGACGATCTCAACTACCAAGACCAGCAAACCAGCATCAGACAGAAGATGGTGAAGGGTCCAGATCTAATTCTGGGGAGCAGCATCTGAAGAAAAGAAAGGATCCAGAAGTAGATGACAAGCAAGATAAAGCAGAGAAACGACGGTCTATGAGCCCAAAGAGTCGAGATTCAGTTTCTCCCGAGATTATTAGTCATAGGCTTGATAGGGCATCTGAGGAGCGTTGGGCATCAGGTTCTGTGGGTTCTAATTCTGAAGCTGAGGCTGGAGGGATCTCAAATTCCAGCTCCATTACAAATGTCAACAGTGAGATGAGCTCATGTGATGATGTTGGCTTTGAGTCAGTAGCAGGTAGCAGTGAGGGTAATGCAGCTAGTGATCAAGGGAGCAATAACCAGAGATCTTTGTTAAGTGATTCGTGCGGTTCTAATGTGCTTCTGGAGAAAGGAGGCTTGACTGAGACTGAAGCTTACTCAGACAACTTGCAGTTAGAGGTTTTGCATTTAAGTCCTTTCCCCTTTTATAATTTTTATTCATTTTTTTTCCACATCTGTCTTGTTTCTAGAGGGTGTTTGAGATTACTTATAAGCTGGTCAAACTAACTTATAAGTCAAAATTAAAATTATAACCGATTGGTAACTAAAATTTATAAAAGTACTTATAAGCCCAAAAAATGCTTATAAGTTAAAAAATAAATAAATAAGCTGCTCTTATTTGTTTTTTCATTTTGGTGCTTTTAAAAACAACTAAAATAAGCTATTTTGATCAACAAAAATACTTTTTCACCCTTTTGTGTTTAACAAAAATTACAATCATTCCACGTCTTATGCTAACTATGATCTTTTCCTTATTTTATATCATTTATAAGTATTCATTTTACTAAATAGTTAACTCATTTTAAGTAACATTTATCCAAACAGATAGTAATTTATTTTTGAAAAAAAACTAAAATAAGCTTATAAGCTAAAAAACTGCTTATAAGTAGTGCTTATAAGCAATATTTTTTAAGCAATCCTATACGGTCTCATTTAGCTCAGTTTCTTGGGCTATCCTTTGTTGTGTTATTGAGGTGGTTAGCTTACTGTTCTCTCAGTTCAACTAGTGGGATGGTATAGAATGCAGTCCGGAGTTGTTGAGAGTTGGAACTAATAACTTGGAATGAAATAATGATTTCCACAAAAATTTAACTGGAAGATTTTTGTGTGGATTTGGTCTTGATGCCTATTTGTTGGTTCTCTGTGATCTTTCACGTTGGACAATGGAGAAAATTTTGACCAGCCATCAGTTTTTGCAATAGGTAATTATGTTGCATTTTGTTTCAGTGACACCTGCCTAACTGCGTTTTTGGTTATTTTGGTGCTTTTTCTATCATGAAGGCCAATGCTGCTCATGGGACGGTTGGTGGAGACAATTCACATGCTATGCGTAAGCCGGTGATAAGGCATGTGTTCGGGATTTGTGACTGCTTTATTTGGATTTTCCATGCCTCGTTTATCTTTATGCTGCTCTTTTTGTTTTGTTTTTCTTGTTACAGCAGATTGAGTCTGACAACAAATGCATGAAACCAGAAGTAGGATCCAAATACAGGCCTCGTAACTGTGCCAAGAAAGAGAGACGGAAAGCCAGCAATTCTGGTAAGTGTTCTATTGAGTGCTGGCTTTCATTTCTTTCTGTTCTTTTCAGGCGAGCTATTGCATTTTCTCTGCGGATTTGACATCCAATTAGCAGCAAACTCGTGAGAGCTGTCAAGCGATTCACAACTTTCATCTTGGTGCCTTTCATGTCCAGTATGAGTGTTTTTTCGTATGCGCAGCTGTATATTCTGTGAAGCCTCCTTATGCTCTTGAGGAAGTTAGTGGGATGCTTGCTGGAGTTGTAGTGAGTAGGTTAGATTCATTATCCTTTTGTCTTTTCTTTTATAAAAAAAAAAAAAAAAGAAAGAAAAAAATGGTAAAAGGAGAAAACAAAGAGAAAAAGGTTTTTTCTTTTATTTTTTATTTTTCTTAGGTATGAGGGGTTGGGATGGTGTTATATTTGTGGACGGAGTATTTTGGATGCTGGGGAAATTGGGTGTGCTTTTCTTTGTGGTGTTATTTAACCCATCTCTTGTAAACTCGATCCATCATTTTAATGTATCTCAGACCTTTTGTTCCCCTGTATCTCTCTTTGTTTCTCTTGCCTTATCTCTGTCTCTATCTGTATGTGTGTTGACATGGGGTCGGAGGTTTTGATTTTAAGAATTGACCAAAATATGCTTAGTGGACTGCCACCAATGGCATTTGGTCCATCAAGAAAGTATAAAGGGAAAAACTAGCTGTGAGGGCAAATGTCTGACTATAGGTAATTAACCAGCTAAATTGGTAAAACTAATGACTACTTGTGAATATTGTCTTAGTAACAGAAAGTTGTAAAAATTGCTTTCAACATTATCTTTAATATGATATGAACAGCCATGAGTTATTCTTGTGGAGGGCATTAACTTGCGTAATCAGACTAGCACCTTGATTTAGATCTCTAAGAAGCATATTGAATTTGAAGGATGAGAAGAATTGCAATTCTTAGTCCACCATTAGTATAATGTAATGCCTAAGAAAGAGATACGAGTCCTAGTGGCCTTGGTGATTCAATATAATTCCCAAGAAAGAGACACAAGCCCCGGGGGCCCCGCTGATTCAATATAGATGAACTATGTACTTTGTTTGTTTGTTTTATTTTATTTTTTAAAATTACATGATAATCACGAAAATATATATATCTATAAAAATTTGAATGAATAGTTGAAAAAGAACTTTTTACCATTTCCGTGTCTCTACGAGGCTGAGCCTATGGCTTTGTGATTCAGTATGGATACAACTTTGCGAAGCTGGATGCACCGATTGTTCTGCAAAATGCACGAGTTCTTTTAAACGCACCAGTGGTATTCCTCATAAGCCCTGTTTGTCATTCATATATCTTGGCTAGTGAATATCTAAATAAAAAACCAATGAGAGTTTAGATACTTTACTCTTTTAATGTATTGAAGAGTCAACTCTTAAATCGTATAAAAATTTAGATCTCCAAGAAAAAAAATTATAAATATTTCAACTATTTGATGTGTGGATTTTTATTATTATTATTATTTTTGGGTTGAATATAGAGGTTTAAACCCGAGTCTATTACTGATGAGTAGATATCGACGGTAATTATTTTTTTCTATGATTTTTTTTCACTCTTTCATGTAGCCGGGGATTTCACCTGAAAAAGAAAATATTCTATACTATTGGGTTTGAGCCTTTGCTAGTTGGCAGAAGAATCTGCAACTGTTAGTTCTCACTAATGACCTAACCTACTAGGCACCAGGTTGAATGTCAGTAGAATTGCTTAACCATGCTTCATTATTAGAAATAGTGTGAGAGCGGGTCTATTTATTTTACAAAAATACATGAGCAAAATAATAAATAATAATTATAATAAAAAAAAATCATTTGCTCTCAATCTCTTTTTCGGTAAAACTTTTTTTTTAAAAAAAAGAAGAAATTATCTTTTTATATATTTTTCAAATACTATCTCAATCTGTAAGACAGTTGATAGAGATATTTAAAACATAAAAGAAAAATCTACATATGGTTTTCATTGATTTCAAGAAGGCATATGATAGGGTCCTAAGAGACGTGTTGTGGTGGGCACTGATGAAAAAAGAGATCTCTTTGAAATACATTAACCTTATTAGGAATATGTATGAAAGAATTGTGATCATTGTAAGGACTTGCGGGGGGCTGAGTAATAGCTTCTCTATTAACATTGGGTTTCATCAAGGTTCGGCATTGAGTCTCATACTATTTGCAATAGTGATAGATGAAATCACAAAAAATATTTAAAATGAAATATCATGGTGTATACTCTTTGCAGATGATATAGTTTTGGTTGATAAAATTAAAGAAGATATCAGTATTAAATTAGAGTTATGGAGGGACACGTTAGAATTTAAAAGATTTAGATTGAGTAGATTTAAAACTGAGTATATGAGATGTAAGTTTAGTGACAACCATCAGAATAATGAAAAAACGATTAGATTAGAAGAAAAAGAAGTCTCAAAGAGCGAACGATTTAGATATGTTGGTTATATCCTTTAAAATGATGGTAATATAGATGATGATGTAAATAATAGAATTCAAGCGAATTGGATAAAATAAAGGAAAATATCCGAGTTCTTTGTGATCGCACGATACCATTACATCTAAAAGGAAAATTCTATAGAATCGTAGTAAGACTTACTCTATTATACGACACTGAGTATTGGGTTATTAAACAGCAACAAGAATAAAAAATGAATGTAACTGAAATAAAAATGTTTAGGCGGATATGTAGCAAAACTAAAAATAATAAAATTAGAAACGAAGAAATACGTAATAAATTTGGAGTTGACTCAATTATAGATAAGTTGCGAGAGTATCGTCTGAGATAGTTTGAACATGTGTATAAAATGTCTAAGGACGCATTAGTTAGGAACGCAGAGAATTTAAATATAGGAGATTTAATAAAACGTAGAGATAGATCGTTAAAAATTTGAATTCAATACATTCGTAAAAATATGATAGTTATGGATTTAGTTAATGAGATGATTTTAGATAGAAATGAGTGGCGTAGGAGAATTCGCACAAAATAAATCAACTCTCTCTTTTTTTTTTCGTCGATTTTAGATATTTATCTCTCATATGACCAAATTCAAATTTTAAAATAGAAGATCTAAATTATTATTGTATCTCAATTTTTAATACGTGAGGAAAAAGAAAATCTAGCTTTAAAGATGTTATAGATGCTTTCTTCCTTGTTCGAGATCTATTTTGGAAAGATTTCTTGATGCTTTCTACCTTGTTCAAGATCTATTATGGAAAGATGTTCCTGATGCTTTCTTCCTTGTTCGAGATCTATTATGGCATATGAGTTCGGTGGTTGTGCCTTCGTTCTCTTGGCCAGCGGTGGATTGAGGATCTAAAGACTGTGAGAATAAAATATTTTTATAAAGACAGTGATCGATCTTAATAAAGACAGTATTTTAAATTGAATAAAAATAATATTTATTTGATATATCAAAATTAATAAAATTATTTCAGTATAATGGAGACAATTTTCCGCCCTAGTTTCTCTTGGCTAACTCAATTTATTCCTTACAAAATAAGGCCTTTATGCCTATGGTCGTGGAATTAGGTGCTCCTGCATGTTGAGTTATGATATCCTTATCCAAATATATTAATATGGAAATAATCAACATCTAAAGTGAGTAAGAGAATATATACAATCAAATTTGAAAAGCTCATGTCATCCAAATCTATTGCCTTTACGTTTTCAATCATGTCTTTCAAGTCAAATTAATTCCCAACCTTCATAATAAGCAACTCTCGTGGATAAGCGATACCAAAGCCTAGTTGGTGCAGTACCAAAGCCTAGTTGGTACAGTGTTTAAGCAAGAATCCTCATAAATAAGATTTTGGACCGTTTAAATATGTTTCAGATTTAAATATTATATATGATAAAAATAAATATTAAGAGAGATTTGCCCATAATTCAATCTGACTTGAATCAAATTTAATTAAATTCAATATAATTATTCGATATCGATAATTTATTAAAAAAAAAAAACAATGCATATCTTTTCAATCCAAGGAGGAGGGGGGAAAAGAGAGAAAATATGGTCTAAAATAGAATATAATTAGCATAGTAACTCTTCAAGGCTTTGTCTAGCGTTGCCTAAAATTGAGGGAGGAAAACCAACAAAATTATGTAGATTTATATTGGTGTTGTTAACAGATATCAAAGTGGTATAAACGAATAAGAGATGAATTTGTTCATTTTGCTTGTCATCGTAAAAAGGGCATTGAGATGTTTAATCCAAGAAACACTTCATCAAGAGATTTTAAAAGAATAATATAAGTATTAGAATAGTTTTAATTTGACTTACGATTAACTTATAAGATTTGATATAATTAAAATAAGACCTGTATTATAATTTAAACTAATGGTTTTGATTCTAAATACGAAATACAACTACACTTACTAATAATGCAAGAACAAGTGCTTTTTTTGTTTTTCGAAATTTGTTGAAGCCAATGAGTTCTAAGTCATCTCTCGCCATCTTTTTTTCTTAGAGATCTTAAATTCGAGCTTCTATTCTACCAAAAAAAAAAAAAAAACTTTTTGGGGGGAGGGGATTTGGTAGTTGGGAATTTCTGGCTGTTGATTGCTTGCAAAATCAAGCCTTTTTGAGTTAGCTTGCGGAACTAGATGCTGTTGCAGGATGAATTATGGCCTATATTTAAATAGAAGATAAAAAGAAAAACCCAACATCATAAGGGAAAGATAATGTATAAAATTAAAATTGAAAAAGTCACATTGTCTAAATTTATTGCCATTAGGGTTTTCAATCATGTCTTTCAAGTCAAGTTAGTGGACTCCTAGTCACATATGAATGGCAAAATTTTGTATTTTATGTATGTATTTTTTAAGATTAATATCATTTAGCTCAACAAATAAGATCATATACTTTATATATAAAAAAAAAGAAAACAATTCTCTAATTCATGATGGATATTATTGATTTATTATTTTAAATATTTTATTTGATGAGTCAAATAATTTTTTAAAAAAAATATTGTTTTTTTTTTTTTTTTTTTTTTTTTTTTTTTTAAATTTTTATTTTTTTTTTTTTTTTTTTTTTTTTTTTTTTTTTTTTTTTTTTTTTTTATTATTTTTTTTTTTTTTTTTTTTTTTTTTTTTTAAAATTTAAATTATTATAATTTTATTTAAAAAAAATTTTTTTTTAAAAAAAAAAAAAAAAAATATATTTTATATAAAAAAAAAAATCAAAAAAAAAAAAAAAAAAAAAAAAAAAAAAAAAAATTTTTTTTTTTTTTTTTTTTTTTTTTTTTTTTTTTTTTTTTTTTTTAATTTTAAAATTTTTTTTTAAAAGTGAACTTTTTTATAACAAAGGTATTTTTGAGAGGTGCATGCAGGCGAGCAATTTTTTTAGAATGGATCAAAAGTATTCTAGAGACTCGTGCAAGCAAATAGATAACCCTGCTTTTCTCAAGGATTCTGATACCGCAATAAGAATATTTAAATAATATAAACAAGAAAGATACATAACATAGGCATGCTTAAAAAAAAAAAAATCAATAATCTTTATGTAATTTTTAAAGGACTATAAAAGAGATCAGAATGGTATTATAATCTTAATGATCGATCAACAATCACTGTTTTGTAACCATTAAACTCATAAAATTATAAAAATTCTTTATTTTATATAAATATAAACTTTTAAAATAAACAAATTCTAAAGTTTTTTTTGTGAAGATTTACATAAAGATACAAAAACGTGGGATAAACAAAAAAACCTGTGACTTTTTTGCACGTGTTGCCGTCTAAATACAAACAGATTTTCTCTTTTTTTATCCGTTGCCATCATTATCTGTGGTTTTCAGATTTTTGAGATTGTACTTAAAGTGACATTTTTGTCAGTTCCTTGACAGAACGTAAAACCATAATTATGCAAAAAAAAAAAATAATCGATTCAAATTGAGCTCTATTTTTAGACCAGATTAAAAAATAGCACACTGGGGGTCCTTCTTCCTCATTTTCACCATTAAATAGCAACTCATTAGCAGGAATTCTGTCGAGAACCATTTCCCATCAATGGCCGCTGTGGTTTAGAGGTCTATGATTATTTAGGATCTCTAAATACTCCGGATCATAGGCAATTTCTCCAAATTTTTCCAAATTCATATGTAGAATGTTTCTTCACCTATAATTTCACAAAATCTTTTCGTCAGATCCTTCACACCCTTAACTCTGTCATCAGATCATAGTTTTAGGGGGTTTTAGGATCTGGGGAGTCGTTAATTTGTTGAAATTTGGTGTTTTTCTTTGTGGGTTTTGGGGAAATTTTAGATAATAATGGGAAAAGTGGCAGTGGGTGTAGCGGTGGCGGGGGCGGCGACGGCATGTGCTGTGACAGCGCTGGTGGTGCAACATCGGATGCGGAGCTCAAGACGATGGGCAAAGGCGATGGAGATAGTGAGAGAATTTGAGGAGAAATGTGCAACCCCAGTTGGAAAATTGAGGCAAGTGGCTGATGCAATGGTTGGGGAGATGCATGCTGGTCTCGCCTCCGATGGAGAGAATAAATTGAAGATGCTCATTAGCTATGTAGAAAATCTCCCTACTGGGTATTGCTCTTAATTGTTCTAATCCTTTTTCTTTTTATTTGTCTCTATAATTTCCATTTGGTACTTTTGTTAAGCAAATTTTTGTCAAGCATCAGCATTTCATGCATGAATTACTTCTAATATTAACATGAAAGCCTTCCCTATCTTGATGCTTTAACCTTTTTGATGAGGGATTTATGTTCTCTGCATTTCTTATAATACGTTTATATGATGAGCTGCGGTAGCGGGGAAAGCAAGAAAAGCAGGAAAGAAATCGGGCAGTTATTCATGGTAGAACTTGTAGACCAGTGGCTAGTATTCGATCTCTAAATTTTCTGCATCGAAATTATGCTTATTGAGGATGAGGTCACACCCGTATGCATTGAGCTGCATTGTTGTCTGTTAAATACAGAAAGATTGGGAGATTGAGGTGCATGAAGAAATATTTATACCAAATGTTTGTGAAGATATAAGGTTACATTCCCCCCCCCCCCATGTATACCAATATGTTTAGCTGCATATGCAACTGAGCTTAATGGGCTCACAAAAAAAGAAAAAAAAAAAGGAGAAATGTGGAATTAATTTTCCAATGGGTAATTATAAGATTAGACTTTATCATGTTATCTAAGGTATACAGTGATCAAGATTATAACCATTGTTTTTTTATTATTATTTTCTCTGTAGGGATGAGACTGGATTATTTTATGCATTAGACCTCGGTGGAACAAACTTCCGTGTGTTGCGCGTACAGTTGGGAGGGAAGGATAAGCAAATTGTCGGTCAAGAATTTGCTGAGGTGTCAATTCCTCGAGAGTTGATGGTTGGGACTGCAGATGTGAGTGCCACAACTCTTCCAAATTTTTTGGATTATATCATTAAATGTAGTAATGCTTCAAGCTGAATCAGCTTACTGGTGTGGTTTCAGGCACTCTTTGACTATATTGCATCAGCACTTGCTAAATTCGTTGCTTCAGAAGGTCCAGACTCTCAACTTCCTCCTGGTAGACAAAGGGAGCTAGGCTTTACTTTTTCTTTCCCAGTTATGCAAACATCAATCGCTTCTGGGACTCTTGTGAGGTGGACAAAAGGCTTCTCCATAGATGGTGTGGTTAGTCATAATTACTCATTCCTCTTTCTTGTTCAAGTTCTATGAATATGCCTTTTTGCAATTAATTGGACATCAGCATTTGGAAGAGAAAAGACTGAAAGGATAAATTTATGTAAGGTTTCTGCTCAACAAATGTGTGCCATACAAGAAACATGTTGCGCTCTGCAACTTGATAATCATGTGCTTATGTTTATACACCAGTCTCATCCGTATTGTTCGATTTTCAATGACATTTAGTTCGATCATCTATGAAAATCTAATATTTGATACCATCTCTTCACTAATTCCTAAATAACGCTGCCAACTTCGTTCAATAGTCTTTAACCTGACACAAACCATGTTATTTCCCAAATGTCGTGTGCTCAGGACAATCTTTTCCTAGACGAACAAAAGACTTTAGAAAGAGCATACAAACACAATGTTGGGGTTGAACGCATGAACATACTTCACTTAAGATTATCCCTATTCCTTTCAGTTCTGACAGGACCAATGAAATCATTCAAGCAGTTCAAAGCTAAATTAGTATGACAAAACAATTGATTGACACTTTTAGTATATATGTAAATATATATATCACTTATACTGACTTGTTTCCAATTTATGTAAGTAGGTTAATCAAGATGTGGTGGTTGAGTTATCAAAAGCCATGAAACGGCAAGGTCTTGAGATGCGTGTATCAGCTTTGGTACATATTCTACTCCTTATTCCAAATTTAATTGGAATAGCATCTATTGTTTTCCCAGTTTGATCTCTCTTTTATTTCATCCTATGAAAACTGCCTAACAAGAGTTTGTCAAATTTAGGTGAATGACACTGTCGGGACCTTAGCTGGGGGTAGATATGATGATAAGGATGTTGTTGCTGCTGTCATTTTGGGAACTGGAACAAATGCGGCTTATGTTGAACGTGCAGAAGCGATACCAAAATGGCATGGTCCTCCTCCAAGATCTGGAGAGATGGTGAGCACATGAAATTGTGCTCTTTATGTGATTGTAGTGGAGTAAATAACACAATTTTTAGGTCTTAGACAAAAGTGAAACTTTAGATGAAAATGAGAACTGTAGAAATATGTCCAAAGTTCTGACAATTTTATTTGTAGGTTATAAACACAGAGTGGGGTAACTTCCACTCATCACATCTTCCATTGACAGAATATGACGCTGCATTGGATGCTGAGAGTCTGAACCCTGGTGAGCAGGTAATGAGACCTAGTTCCACTTGTCTTTGTGTTGCAAATTTTGATGACATTGAATATACATCTAAAACCTTTTACTTGACTGCGACAGATTTTTGAGAAAATTATAGGTGGCATGTACTTGGGAGAAATCGTGCGCAAGGTTTTATATAGGATGGCTGAGGAAGCTGACTTTTTTGGCAACACGGTCCCTCCAAAGCTTAAACAACCTTTCATTTTGAGGTACACGTTAGAAATGGAGGCAGTAGCTTCTGATAATATTTGGTTTGTCAAAAAAGTGGATCAAGCACTGCTGGATAAATTATAGTATGAGCTTTGCATCTAGGGATGTTATGACACTCAAGTCGAGTCGGGTAGCGTCAATACCCGACCTCGGCTCGAGTGTTGGTAAGGTGAGCTCGAGCTCGAGCTCAGCTCGAAGTGTCATTGGATAGTGTCACGAGTTCGGTTGAATTATATTCTTTCTTAATTAATCAATATCGGATAATATATTCAAAAGAGTATACCTATAAACGTAATTTTACATATAAAAATTATTTTAAAAAAATATAATTAATCATTCTCGGTAGCTCGATGAGCTTTCGAGCTCGACACATACGGGCTCAAGCTCGAGCTTGATGCCGAACTACCCAAGCCCAAGCTCGAGTCGAGCGTTGACCGGGTAGTGTCACGGGTAACCATGACACCACTACCCCAGTGTGATAACATCCCTATTTGCATCTCCTTTGATTTTTCTGTCTAGCTGTAGCATTGCTTTATCACATGAACAGGTGTTGGCTCCTATTTTTGCATTAGTTCCCTCCTTGCAAGAGATTAATTCTACTTCATTGACTTTAGTAGACAAAAGCACTTGATCAATATGAAATCTTGAAATCAAAGATAAATGTATTTTGTGCTTTTCCAAATGCAGGACATCAATCTTGTCGGCAATGCATCACGATACATCACCTGATCTCAGAGTTGTGGGAGCCAAATTAAGCGAAGTTTTAGAGGTATTCTTCTGATTTTATTGCAATATATTCTGGTTTCTGTGTTTTTTTTCCTTAATATATATATTGTTTTTCTCAACGAAGAACTTAGTCGCCTTCATAACAGCCGGCATCAGCTCTAATAAATTTTGTTAACTTGCGTCAAATGTAACCAGTTTGCATTCAATAATAAGCCCTTGGCAAGCTTAAGGATTTTCATAAAAATTTACCTTAATTTGGACAGAGAAGCATTTGTTGTCTGTCTCAAGATAGCAGTTCTCCAGATTTTGGCTATCACATGAAGTAACTATTAAATGGTGCAGCAGATTAAGAATTCATGGCAGAATACTGCCTGAAAGAGATAGGAAGATAGTTATTATCCATCTTCCCCTCAAAATGAAGGGGGGAAAAAAGAGAAAAAAAAAAAAAAAAAGAAAAGCAGAAAGATGAAGGAAAAGATTTTTTTTTTTTTTGGGGGGGGGGTTATTATCCCACAGGTGACACGTGCTTGAAATTTATAAGCAAGCTTGTGTATGAAGGTTAATTATAAATTCATGGCATTTTTTAAAATCCAATTTTCCTCCCTTGTTTCAGATACCTCATACCAGCTTGAAAGTAAGAAAAGTGGTTGTTGAGCTCTGCAACATTGTTGCCACACGTGGTGCTCGTCTCTCTGCTGCCGGTATCTATGGAGTGCTGAAGAATATAGGAAGAGACACACCCAAGTATGGTGAAAACCGAAGATCAGTGGTGGCAATGGATGGTGGATTGTATGAGCACTACACCGAGTTCAGCAAGTGCATGGACAATTCTTTGAAAGAGTTGCTTGGAGAGTCCTCGGAGAGCGTTGAGCTTGTGCACGCTAATGATGGTTCAGGCGTTGGAGCCGCTCTCCTTGCAGCTTCTCACTCACAATACCTTGAATCTGACCACTTTTGAAGATGATCAAATGATTTAGTTTCACCTCCCCTTACACCCTTCCTCCAACACTCGCCAGTCTTTTTTTTGGTTTGGTTTGGCTTTTTTTTTTTCCTTTTTTTTTTTCCTTCTCCTTGAACATTTTTTCCTTCTTCTATCTTCTGGCCTCATGTCTGGCCTAAATTTTGGTTTTGGTTTTGATTTTGATTTTTCAAATTTGTGGTAGGTAGATTGAGAGTGTATGAGCAGAACCTTGAAGCGGCTGTATAATTGTGCTTCAGGCAGCAGGTATACCCCATATCAGGAAGGAATAAGATCACTAGAGCCCCTACTTAAGGCGCCCTTAATTTTTGGTCAAATAATATTCTTATATTTATTTATTATAAATTAAGGCCTCTAACTTTCTTAACTTAATGCTTTGATACCAGCATATCTATCAAGCATAACTTTCTTATTACTATTCCTAATAAAGATTGTTTCCAAGCACAACTCTCTCTCTCTCTCTCTCTTTGTGTGTGAATTGGACTTCGTCCGACTATTCCATCTTGAGTACTGTGGAACCTATTAAGTGATCAGTTCTTTCAAATCTCCTTTTTTCATTCTTATAGGTTGAACTTGAAACCTATAATTAAGCGAATATAACGTCCTATCACAATACCTACAAAAGTTTGATCTCTCTCACGTACCATAAAATCGTAATATAAATAAAGAAATCTCAATTATACAAACTCTAAAAAATATTTTTTAACTATTCTTAACTTAATGCTTTGATACCAGCATATCTATCAAGCATAACTTTCTTATTACTATTCCTAATAAAGATTGTTTCCAAGCACAACTCTCTCTCTCTCTCCCTCTCTCTCTTTGTGAGTGAATTGGACTTCGTCCGACTATTCCATCTTGAGTATTGTGGAACCTCTTAAGTGATCAATTCTTTTAAATTTCTTTTTTTCATTCTTATAGGTTGAACTCGAAACCTATAATTAAGCGAGTATAACGTCCTATCACAATACCTACAAAAGTTTGATCTCTATCACGTACCATAAAATCGTAATATAAATAAAGAAATCTCAATTATACAAACTCTAAAAAATATTTTTTAAAAAACCCAGCTGAAAAATATTATTTTATCACTACCAAAATACTCTAATTTTATATATAAAAAAATATTGTATAATAATTTCTCAATCACTGCATTGCTCATTTAGAATATGAGCATGTGATCCTTTTTTTTCTTTTGAAGAAAAATTTTAATCTCTCCCCCCCCCCATTGGTTAGGGAATAGAGTGAGAGTAAGTGTTGATGACGCGGAATCGATCCGACAAAAATCGAAATTGAAATGATGTCCCACTTGAAAATACAGCCATTGCCAAAATTATAAGTTATCTTCTAGATGGGGTTTGTGTATTCTTTAATATTATCAAAAGGTAATCAAAATATTTTAGGTTTTATAACGTTTGGATAAGATTAATTAGATAAATTTTAAATACAAATTAATAAAAATAAAAATAAATATTATCAAAAGGTATAATTGTGTCTTTATCCCTTGATTAGGCTTTGTGCATTGCATGCTAATTCAAAATTCTAATTATGACCAAAAAGTCTTCATGTACCTAAAACTATGTACTAAAATATATTTACTTTCTTCCATATTGTAATTCATTAGAAGTACAATAAAAGTATATATTTGCATTCTATACAAACATTGGAAGTGATGTTTTATTCTACTAGCCTAGGTCTAATAATAATTGCTTAAAAATTTTCCATTATTTGGACCCAGAAGATATATCGATAATCTTATCAAATATATACAGTTATATTTATATTGGCAAGTAAATTTATATGATAAAATTTATTTATTAAATTTAATTTAAAGAGAAGTATATTTAAATATATTCTACAAAATTTTCATTTAGTGGTTTGAATTCTCACACTAAAGGTTTTTACTCCCCATTATCATGACATTTGAATACTCATTCATTACCATCAGTTTGATAAGAGTGTTTGTGGCTTTAGTTTTGTTCATGTATGTAATTATTCATTTTGTACATAAATTGGAGTCCAAGTTGAATATTTCAAAGCATACACATCTACATCATGTAACATGGAAAATTGTAGTTGAATAATTCATTTGCTACTCTTTTTTTTGACAATTTTCTTATAACATTTTTTCCCACGAAATTTGAAACTTATGAAAATTTAAATTATTTGATTCAAAATATATTTAGTTAAATGGCATCTAGATTCTTGTCAATATAAAATTATTATTTTGTTAACAGTTTTAAAACCAATATTATTGTTTTTTTTTTTTGGTACTTCATCACCAATATTATGATTACCCGATTAATCTGATTCGAATATTATAAGATCCAATTTACGAGTGGATTCTCTTAACGTTTGATTAAGAAAATTTAGTAACTTGCCACTAAATTCAAAGAATGTTAGTAAACCAATATCATTGCTGATAGTTATTAAAAGAGAGAGAGAGAGAGAGATTTATATTAACAGCAACAACAACAATTTGAATCTTAATCTCAAATTATTGGGGTCGGCCATCAAAAACAAATATCAGGAAGATTTTTAAAAAATTGATTGATGTGAATTCTCCTATACCAATCATTTTAATCGAAAATTATCTTGTCAACTAAATTTTTAACTATCATGTCTTTACGAATAAGTTACATCTAAATTTTCAATGATTTATCTCTACGTCTTGCTAAATCTCATATATTTAAATTCTCGACCCTCCTTACTGGTGCGTCATTGGATTTTTGTTGTACATATCCAAATCATCTCAAACGATATTCTCGCATTTTATTCATAATTACGAAAGAGATTCATATTAAAAGATAAAAATTTTCCATCATGAGAAAAATTTCAACGTGATAATAAAATTGCTCACTGTTTTATATGATTTGTTGTTAAGAAAAGGAAATAGTCATAGTAGGGTTTTGGTGATGGTCGAGTATTTTTTTGACCAAGGAAAGGCCTCCCCCCACCATTGTGTATACATGTGGCTGAAGTGGTAGAATTGAGTCCAAATCCTTCACAACAAAATATCAGCTGTGTAGCCTAATTTGTCAGTCCAAGATGACATGAATTTCAAGTTGAAAACTTTGACAAAAGGGTTTTCCCTGTCATCTCCACTTGCACCATTTTCATGAATTAGAAAGTGAAATAACTTTCAATTCCACCATCCCCTCCCCTGTCTCCTAGAGTACAGCCTAATGATCACAACTCACTTCTTCAATCTAAAAATTACATATTTAAATCTCCGTATAACCAAAAAAAAAAAAAAAACTCCTCCCATCACCCCCCCCAACGCCATATTTCGTTTCATTCTTTAAAGCAAAGGGAGTAATTCATCTATTTGTGAATAATATTTTTGTTCAATATCCAAGATTATCCGATTAATATTCATTTTTCTTTTTTGGGATAATTAAACATAAATATATATATATATATTTTTTTAAAAAAAAGTCTTACTGCATTGAAGTACTTACCACCCCACCAATGATAATAACAAAATAATTATTTTTTGTAAAATATTTAAGTCCCCTTCCCTACCACAAAAACAATCATCTCATGCATAGAATAATTGATTGCAAAATTTTAAAGAGAGAGAGAGAGAGAGAAGAAATTTCAATTTTATAAAATTAAAAAACGACAAAATGGTGAAATTATTTTGCCGACAGACAACATAACAACAAAAAATTTCTAATTCTGTTGCTAATGATCTTAAGGTACTTGGGAGTTGTGTTATCTATGTATTGACAAGAAACAACTTATGAAATTGTTGGAAAAGTTGCTATTTTAGAAGGAAAAATAGAGAATGTGAGCCCTTTTTTCTAATATGTTTTTGTCAAAAAAAATTATTTTAAAATTTGATATTAATATTCACATTCAGGTGTTATTATTATTATTATTATTACTAATTAATTAATTAAAATAAATGATACAATGTATAAAACTGATTTATATTTATAATATTTTCATTAGTGTATAATATGATAGTTAAGTCACTGGCAAAGCACCCCTTCTCCAATTCTTTTGAGCATGCAAAAGTAAAGATGCTAAAAATGTAAATAACATTAAATTTAATTACAGAATACTAAATTTTCTTAATTAAAATTTTGATTTTGAGTTTTGAGAATAGAAAAATAGATTTTGAAAAAACTAATCCCTAAATTAGATCACATAATACTCAAACCGAATTGATTTGATAATCTGAATACTGATTGATTAATACTAAAATATAATATAAATATATATTATATATATATGCACACACACATGCAAATAATAAAAAATACGGATCTTACATTCTGCAAAATCACTTGATTGGTTAAAATGTTGTATGAATCTGTGTCAATAATGCAAGTAATTAACTTTTTTTGTCCATTTATAAGTATTCATTCTCTTTCTTACTTGGTGGGGGAAGAGAGAGAGAGAGAGCAATAAAGAGCCATGAGGAAGAGAAATAGACAAGCTCCTCACAGTCTCAAATATAAAAGCCGGAAAACAGCCCCACAAAAACAGTCATTTGCCACTACAACTACGACAATATGCTTGCGGCAATTTTCATATCTATGTCTATGCGTCTCATCATCTCCCAGACTTGGCCACAACACCACTACCACCGTCGTCTGCGGTGGAGCCGCCGCATTTGACATCTTCGCCTCCGTGTTCAAATATATCCGTCGTGGTGTACATATCTCTTCTCCGGCACACAGGGTCAAGCCAGGCAACTTAATTTGTGCATATGATCATCACATCCTCATCAACTATTGTACGTATCTTACCCCCCCTCTCTCTCTCTCTCCCCCCCTTGATTTTATTCTATATAGCTATTGGTAGAGATATATGAAGCCTTGTTGGAACCTTGTGTCTTGTAATATTGAGTGTCTATTGATACTTTTTATGCTTTCAAGTGTCGGTGAATTGATTGGTTTGATTGTAGGCTTTTGCTCGAAAACGAAAATCGTTCTATTTAACCATGTTTTCAATTCATAGATTGAGGGCTTTTTATTGAAGTAGACCATTTGGGTCATGTGATATTTAATATTTTTCAATGTATTCTTCCTCGAAAGAGGATTTATCTTTGGAATAAATGTCTTTTCCATTCTGAACCCGAGATTTGGTGGAGCTAACACCTTTATCAACTTTTGATATATACAAATATTAGAATAACATTATTTTGATTAAAAGAATTTAATAATTATATATGATGCAGAGATGAACAATCAAAATCTTTCAATAGGAAATAGTTATGTTCTTAATAATGTATCTGCACTCGTAGGTTTTGCAAAGGGAAATTCTTGCGCCATACTTTATTCTAGGAGAGGTGGTTGTTTACTTCAATTATTTGTTAGGTCCAGTGACCCAAAGCGAAAAAAATCATACATAGAATGTTGGAAGGTAAGGGTTGTGAATTCATTCCTGGTTTGGGATGGTTGGGCTAAACGACAGCAGTCTTGAAAGTTTCTTTGACTAAGGAACACAGATAATGAAAATGGGTGTCATTTGGTTTGACAATCCAAACCAAACCACAACATACTCATGCGTTTGTTGACTTTCTTAGTCGGCATGAAGTGGAAGATGCCCCAAACAAACTGTTAGAAAATGGGTACCGGGTCGTTCATGAAGCCTTGACCCGACCCAATTTATTTTTGAAATTCAAAAACAGTGCTAATTTTGAATTTCAAGATGTGTGTTTTATTGAAAACTGAAACCAGAAGGTAACCGAGAGTTGGTGATGAACGTTCTTCATGTATATGGTTTGAAGGTTTAAAAAGTGAGGCATTAGTGTTATCATTTTGTAAGATCATACCAAGTTTAAAACATTTGGATTGTAAAAATTAAAAACTGTTCCATTCATGATAGCTTTTTGGACTAATATATCAAAGAAAAAGTTAGTAATTCAGTCTTAAGAAAGATCTTGAAATCATGATTACATTTTGTGTGCAAAAATGAAAGATAAGAGTTTAAATTCCAACACAAGCCAGTCTTATACAACCGACATGAGAGGAGTACATGGGATGAGGCCCATAATATCAACTTTCTACACTAGGGGATAAAAGCTAGGAACATCACGTTTGGTCATGGAAACTGCTACTTTGGAATCCATCTTAAGCTAGAGGCTTTGGATATTCACATCTTTGGCAAGATGCAATCGTGCCAAAAAGACCCAGAGTTCATTCCAAACTGGCCGAGAAGCCCTTGATCCAGACACCTGAATTCCTGATCAGACCATCAACGTTTAGCTTAAAACCGCTTGGAGTGGTTGGATTGGAAGGAGCCACTTTTCCTTCAACTTTCCCTTTGGCTACTCTCGTTGGAGTTTTCTTTGCATCAAACAATTCTTTGTTCCTACTTTTCCAAATAATCCAACATCACACCGAACTTCCCCATTGTCTCACGAGAAAGTTCACATCCTCCACTAATTAAATCTGTTCTCGGCCGTTGAGAAACTTGTCACTCAACGCGTCAGGATGAGGCTTTCCCCTGTGCCTGGATTGTATCAAGTTGCAACCCCATCCATCCCTTATGTTTTTCTTTGTGCCTCTCTATGCTCCCAAAGATGCTAACCTGTTGATTGATTTCAACTCTTCGACAGCACCAGATGACATCTAAGAAGAACAAGAATGCTTACGTATTTGAGAATAGAAAGTAAGTTATTCCTTCTGACCCAATTGGCTCTTAAAATAATTAAGCGCGCCCCATCGGTCCCGTCCACTCCCTGGGGCTCCTCATGGACACGGCCATTACGAATAGCACTTCTATTGAGAATGCTATAGCAGCAGTATGCTGTTAGCGGTTGTCCAAATGCCTAAACCATGTGTGAAGAGCAAGGACTGACATACTTGATAACCACATAAACGTATTGGATAACAATCAATTTTGTAATCCTTTTTATAATAAATTCGGAAAAAAGAAAAAGTGAAATGAAAACTGAAACCAAATTTCCATGACTGATATTTAGTAAATGCAGTCAAAACTGCAGAATGTTTAGAATGTCCAAATAGCTAAAATACCCGAGAGTTTCAATACAACATAATCAATTACTAGCTAGTTTGGAGCCTTGTTCTTCTAAACGTTCTTTTGAATCAAGAGGGCTATATTCTATGTTATATTATGCATTAAAACTTGGAACATAAAGATCAAGTTGATAGCTAACTCTAGCACAACAGTTTCCCAGTCAGCTTTTCATCCTCAGCAAGTGTACAAGTCGGGCTTATGATGGCCTGGCCAGCATTAACAACTGCTTCATTTGTGTACAATTGAGATATAGCATTTTCCACAACTAGCCAAAAATGGTTTAAAAGAGAGAGACGGGAAAAAAAAAGGGAGCTCAAGACCTTACTGGTACTTTAAGTGGTTCTATGCTCAATAATGAGGAGTTTCACTTTTCCCCTACTTTTGTGGTGGGAACATAGTGGTTTCCATAGCCATGTCATCGACCACAACAGCAGTGCAATGCACAGATTCTAAAGTGCAACACAAATGCAAAAACTCCCTAATCGAACTACAAAAAGTGACTAAAAAATATCATTCAGGCGGTAGGGCAAGCCAATGAGCTTTCATCAGCTTCCCCGCTGTTTGTATAGAACTAAGCGAGAATAGTCCTTGTTTCTCCAGAGAAATGTACAACTGTTGCTTAACATTCATTCAAAAACTTCCATTACAATTCAACACTAAGGAAACCATGGCCATTATCAGACATGACTTTGTTTAGAAATGGTACAGCACATTATGAAGCAGAACCTAATTATGTCCACTAAATAGATATAAGAGAATGGAGGATGGAACAATCCTACTGAAATTCAAGACTAGCTAATAAATTCATATGCACTGGGTAACAATCCAAAGATAGCAAACTGGAAAAGGCTTCTTTCTTTTTTAAATACAAGCTGCAGTACAACTGTTACATTATAGAATTGAAATCTGTTAATTAACCACTCACTAAACAAAATTAGCCACGGAAGAAATCACTACTTCTATTCAGTTATCATTTGAGCAAGACAATAGTTTCTCCCCCAGTACACCATGGTCCTGTAGAATTAAAAACACTGTACTGTCAGCTGACTAAAAATATTATCAGAAGGATGAGATAATTTCTATCAGAAGCAAAAGGAGCAAATCATCTAAAATCATACAATTAATCTCCAGTAACCAAATAAGAAATGCTCTTACAACTAGTCTAGCACAAACTGCAACAGACCTACTTTCATTTGATGATGAAATTCACCAGAGATTGTGTTATGTGTGGATAATGCAATGGAAGATTAGCAAAAGGAACTCCACAATTCAAGGTAAGAAAAACTCACTTTCATTCCCTTAAAAGAAAAAACTCCTATGGTACAAGAGAAGTAACTCCCAACTAGAGAGTCACTTAACCCCCTCCCCCTTCAGTCTAAAAAACTAAAAACAAAGTTCATACACCATAGCCCTTCACTCTCCCTTGATCCCCTTATTTAAACATGTTTTCTACCCCATAACCACCGTAGATTCCCTGCTGCAGGTTAGTTATTCCAAGCCAGCATTCTGGTGCAACTTCTACTTGCGTTGATAGACCAAAAGCCCCTTAGGCACCAACGCATCATCCACATGTCCAGCTTCTGCCACATCCTCATCTAGCTGGCCTCTTGTGGCTTCAATCCTAACATTGCCTCCTGCTGAAGCTTCAGCCTTGTCCTCAAGGCTATAATAAGGGAATTGTTCTTTAAAGTCTGAGAGGTTCAACCATGTAGCATCATCTTTTGTGCCTCCCTCCCAACGAACCAGCAATTTCTTAGCGGTTTGTTCCTCTTGTTTGATCACTTTTTCTTTTAATATTTCAACAGGCTCACACAAAGTGCTGTCTACCTCAAAGGTGTGATGTAGACATGAAAAATGCTTTTTCTTTTAATGTTGGTTCAGGGAAATGATTTCCTATCATCTTTTTCAGCTGGGATATATGAAAAATGGGGTGTATTCGTGAACCTTCAGGCAGCTGAACTTTATAGGCTACTGCTCCAATCTTTTGTATAAAAGGGAATGGTCCAAAGTACTTGGCAGCCAGCTTAGCATTGCTCTTGCTACGGAGTGAGAGCTGTTTGTAGGGACGCAACTTAAGGAAAACCATTTCGCCCACATTGTACTGAACTTGCCTCCTATGAGCATTGGCAAACTTAACCATCTGCTGCTGTGCTCTTTGAAAGTTATTCTGAAATTGTCTCAGAACTTCATCTCTGTCCATGAGCTCTTTTGACACGGCTTCCACTTGTGTTTCACCCGGAAGGAACCGAAGAACTGTGGGAGGAGGACGTCCATACACAGCTTGAAAAGGAGTCATTCCGGTGGATGTATGATAATTTGTATTATAACTAAATTCTGCCAATGACAGCCAAGTATACCATCCCTTTGGCTGGTCCGATACTTGCATCGAAGATAGGTTTCAAGCCCTTCATTTAGAATTTCAGTTTGCCCATCTGTTTCCAGATGATAGGCACTACTCATCTTCAATTTTGTGTCTTACAAACGGAAGATTTCCGTCCAAAAACAATTTAGAAAAATTGGATCACGGTCACTTACAATAGACCTTGGAACTCCATGCAATCTAACCACCTCTTTAATAAAAGCTTCAGCGACCATTTTGGCTGTGTATGGATGTTCCAAGCCAATGAAGTGCCCATATTTAGACAATCTATCAACCATCACAAAGATGCAGTCCTTGCCTTATGAACGGGGAAGACCATTGATGAAATCCATTGATATATCTTCCCATACTACCGAGGGAATAGGTAAAGGTTGCAAAAGTCCTGCCAGTGACCTGACTTCATATTTGTGCTGTTGACACACTAGGCAGGCTACGACAAAGGTGAGGACTGATTTCATCATCCATCTCCAATACAAGTTGGCTGCCAATCTCTTGTAAGTCTTCAAAGCGCCTACGTGTCCTGCCCCAGGGGTTTCGTGAAACTCAGCCAATAAAATGGGAATCCACTTAGAGTTTAGCAATGTCTCATTTACCAAGGCGTATGGAGGACCAGAGTCAGGATCTTCTCTTATCTTTTGTTTCAGCACGGCCAGCTTTGGATCGTCATCAATTTCCCTCTCTATTTGCTTCCAATCTTTCCATATTTGCCATGACACCATAGCACAATCAGAGTCATCCTACAGCCTTGATAAACAGTCCACTACCCTATTTGTGTGACCAATTTTGTACTCCACCTTGAAACCATAACCAAGCAGTTTGGAAACCCAATTTTGACATGCAGGGGTGGAAATTTTCTGTTCCAGCAGGAATTTCAAGCTTTTCTGATCAGTTTTCACCACAAATGGCCTTCCTATTAGATACAGACGCCAATGTTGAATTGCTAGCATGAGTGCCATCAATTCTTTTTCATAGGCTGACTTGGATAAAGACTTTTCAGAGAGGGACTTGCTGAAAAACGCAATTGACCTCTTGTGTTGTAAGAGGACAGCCCCTATCCCACGTCCCGAAGCATCACACTCAATTATGAATGGTTGAGTGAAGTCTGGCATTGCCAACATCGGAGTATGAACCATTGCAAGCTGCAATGACTCAAAGGCTCTATTTGCTTCCTCCATCCATATAAACTTATGTTGACCCTCTTTTTTTAAGTAGCTCTATAAGAGACCTAGCCATCTTCCCATAACCACATATGAATCGTCTATAATAGCTTGTTAGCCCCAAGAATCCCTTAACATCCCTTGGAGAATGAGGAGTGAGCCAATTAAGAATGCAAGCTACTTTTGTTGGATCCATTTTTACCCCTTCTGCTGAGATTATGTGGCCCAAGTATTCGACGTTCTATCGTCCAAATTGACATTTCTTCTTATTGGCCAGCAATGAGTTTGATGACAAAATCTACAAAGTTGTTTCCAAATGAGCCAAGTGATCCTCCCAAGTTTGGCTATAAATAAGGATGTCATCGAAGAATATCAAGACGAATTTTCGAAGGTAAAGACGGAAGACATCATTCATCGTTTCATGAGTCCAAATGGCATTACGATGAACTCATAATGTCCAAAATGTGTTCGGAATGCTGTTTTAGATATGTTAGAATCCTTGACCCGGATTTGGTGGTAGCCAGATCGCAAATCCAACCCAGAGAAGTAGTGAGCTCCATACAATTCGTCCAACTCATAAACTATTGGAATTGGATACTTGTCTGGGATAGTGACTTTGTTCAACTCTCTATAGTCTACACAAAAATGCCAACTCCCGTCCTTCCGAACAAGTAATACCGGGTTGGATAAAGGACTAGAACTAGGTCGAATGATTCCCGCTGTGAGCATTTCAGCCACCAACTTCTCTATTTCATTTTTTTGCTCATGACTATACCGATAGGGTCGACCACTAACTGGATCGTACTCAGGCCATAATAAAATCTGGTGGTCAATAGGTCGCCTAGGTGGTAATTGAGTGTTCTCATCGAATACCCCAGCATATTGGTGCAATAGCAATTGTAACTAGCTTTGCTGAACCTCAGTCAAGGTTTCTTCAGCCTGGGATTGTAGCTTAGTTTCATAGTTAAACTCCCATAACCAAGCTCCATATTCAACCTCCCTCAGTTTCTTTAATGCAGTCAATGAAGAAGAAGTTCTAACCAATGCAAGGTCCCCTTTCAAGCAAACTAACTTGTCAAGCCACTGAAACCTCATAGTCATCAATTGCCAATTAACCCTGACTTCTCCTAAAGTCTTCTCCTAAAGTCTCTAGCCAAGAGACTCCAAGAATAATATCCACCCCACCCAAAGGAAACAAGAAACAATCTATTGTAATTACAAGGCACCCCAAATCCAATTGCATCTCGAGACACAAGCCCGATGAAATTAGTCGCCTACCATCACCCAGGCGAACCCAAAAAGGGTCTGTGGGTTGAACGACAAGTCCCAATCGAAGGACCACCTCCTCCGAGACAAAGTTATGGCTAGCCCCACTATCTATCATAACTATTAATTTTGTTTCCGCAATAACTCCGAAAAGTTTCATGGTTTTAGGGTGTGAGATTCCGCCAACATAGAACAAAGGAAGCTCAAGAGAAGCAAGGGAAATACCTTGTTCCATGTCTTCCGCAAGTCCACCCTCCATAGCGATGTCGTCAACTGGTGGAGTCTTGTCCTCGCCCAAAATCAACGCCCTTAGGGTTTTGTTGAGACAATTGTATAAAGGGTGGTAAGGTTGTTTACATTTAAAGCATAACCCCTTGGATCACAGATCCATGAGTTCTTGGTGAGACATATGGCGGAAGGTCTTGGGAGAATTGTTTGAAGAAGCCTGTTGTGAATTCGGAGTCGAGGATGGTTGATGAAATGGGGAAGTGTCTCGAACAGGGAGTGGAGTATAAGAGAATTGGTTTCGGGTCGGCACTTTTGAGTTATATAGTGGTGGATCCCCCATGGGTCGGGTTTGACCCGCCCCATTTTCGTGGCCCCATGGACACTTGGGTTTCATCTACTTTACCCAAAAAAACCCCATATGTGAAATACCCATTTTCGCGTTCGACTTCCCGTGCGAGCTTCATGGTCTGAAAGAGTGAGAGAGCTTCGTGCGAACGGATTCGCACTTAAATCTCGTCCTTGAGGCCATCGAGAAAAATCCCTAAATGAATCGAAGAGCTTAGCCCCTTGACAAGCGCTGCTCGGGCGACGAATTCGTCGATGTAAGCGTCGACAGTCCCCTTTTGCTTTGTAGATGCGAGGGCTTCAAACGGATTTGTAGAGAGGCCGCCACCGAAGCGATTAAAGAGCTTGGAAGTCAAATCGTTCCAAGAGATTGATGGATTTTGAGTATAAAGCCAGTGAACCTAGTGGAGCGCAAGGCCATCCATGGAAACCATGGCCATGGCGACCTTCATCTCCTCACTAATATGGTTAATGGTGAAGAATTGTTCTGCACGCACCACCCAAGCGGCAGGGTCGTGACCCTCAAAACAGGGGAGATCGATTCTTCGCAAGGTGAAGGAAGATTCATCACGAGAGGACGTTTTAAACGGCGGTTGGGTTGGCGTGGGGCAACCAAAGATGGGAATGGAGCCAACTTTGAGAGAGGCACTGTTGTGACCAGCATTGTTAGCCATGGACGAAGAACCTGCCTCGTCGTGACCTTCATGTTTTTGGCGTAGGAATGTCGCGACCAAATCCTCCAAGGAGTCCATTTTCTCCGGTCTCGTGCGATGGTGGGTGACTTCGTCAAGTAAGGTTGCAACACTCTTACCAATTTCAGCAATACCCTTTTCGAGGGACTCTAATTTAGTTTTCATTCTTGTTTGAGTCATGAAGATTGGTTGGAGAAGTGATAGTCGAAAGAGGTGAGGTAGAGAGGCAACGGCAGGTCAGACCAATTGTTATGTGTGGATAATGCAATGGAAGATTAGCAAAAGGAATTCCACAATTCAAGGTAAGAAAAACTCACTTTCATTCCCTTCAAAAAAAAGACTCTTTGGTACAAGAGAAGTAACTCCCAACTAGAGAGTCACTTAACCCCCTCCCCCTTCAGTCTAAAAAACTGAAAACAAAGTTCATACACCATAGCCCCTCACTCTACCTTGATCCCCTTATTTAAACATGTTTTCTACCCCATAACCACCCCGGATAAAGGAGTAGGGTGGCGGTAGACTGACAGCTAGTATAAAAATCTTTTGTCAAATTACAAATGGGAGACAAATATAGAAAAACGTATGGGGCGTTTCCTCCTCAGCGATGCACTACATCGGATCTCGGATGTAGTGACAAGTTAACAAAGGGTGTTAAGGTGCGAACAACTAAAATAGTCCATAAGGATAGGATTCGCTTAGCCACTTGAAACATATGATCTCTCACCGGAAAGTTAGGAGAAATAGGTAAAATAATGATTAGAAGAAAAATTAAGATCATGTGTCTTCAAGAAACCAAATGGGTGTGAGAGAAGACTAGAGTAATAGAGTCTTATGATCATAAGATTTGGTACATAGGTAGAGATAGAATCAAAAATGAGGTAGAAATAATTGTACATAGAGATCTATTAGGAGAGGTAATAGAGATAAGACGAAAGGGAGAGAATGATGCTTGTCAGGTTAGTAAATGGAGAAAACATAATTAATATAGTTAGCGCGTACGCGTCCCAAATAGGTGTAGATGCAATTAGTAAGAAACAATTTTGGGATGATCTAGATGAATTTATACAAACCATACCAAGTAGCGAGAAATTATTTATTGGAGAAGATCTAAATAGACATGTAAGAGAGAAAAACGAGGGATTTAAAACCATACACGAAAACTTTGAATTCGACAGTAGGAATGAGGCGAAAAGTACAATTCTAGAGTTTGCAGTAGCGTTTGATTTGGCACTAGTAAACATGTTCTTTAAGAAAAAAGAGTCTCACATAGTTACTTATAGAAGTGAGTCAATGCTAGTCAAATAGATTTCTTTCTCACTAGAAGAGGTGATAAAACGATTTGTAAGGATTGTAAGGTCATACCGGGGAAGAGTGTAACGACTTAGCACAGGCTCTTAGTTTTAGACGTACGAGTGTCTAAACGACAAAAGCAATGTCAACCATATATGGAGCCAAGAATTAAATAGTGAAAACTGAAAGGAAAAAATGTGACGATTTTTAGGAATAAAGTAATTAGAGTAACAAATTGGTCTGTTAATGATAACGCAGAAATAATGTGGAATGATATATCTAATAATATTAAAAGTATAGGTAGAGAAGTTCTTGAATTATCCAAGGGCGGGGCTCCAAGAGACAGAGTTATGGTGGTGGAACGAAGAAATAGAAACTGCGATCCGAATAAAAAAAGTGTTATAGGAATCTTAAAAATGATAGTAGTAGCAAGACCTATGAAAAATATAAAAAGGCAAAAACAAACGTAAAAAAGATTATCCATGAATCAAAAAGTAAAGTGTATAACGAATTGTACAAGAAACCGGAAACTTGAGATGGGGAGAAAGATTTATAAAATTGTCAAACTAAGGAAGAGGAAGGGACAAGATCTAAATGAGATTAGATGTATTAAAAGTGCAACAAATAGTACACTTGTAAGAAACGAGGATATAAAAAAGAGATGGAGGGAATATTTTAATAACTTATTTAATGTTCAGAGTATAACAAATAAAGAAAATTTAGTAATATCTATAGAAGAGATTAATAAAGATTTTAAACATAAGATTCGCCTTCATAAAGTAAAGGAGGCTATAAAGAGAATGGGAAATAACAAAACCAAAATGTTTGGGAGAATTCGGAGTAACAATGTTAGCGACTCTTTTTAACAAAATTTGGCAAACAAGAAAAATGACCCACCCATGGAGAGAGAGCACAATTTGTCCCGCTTTATAAGAATAAATGGGGCATTCAAGATTGCGCCAATTATAGAACTTAACTCATGAGTTATACAATGAAACTACGGGAGAGAGTGATAGAACATAGATTGAGATGAGAGATAAGTTTGTCTCAGAATCAATTCGGATTTATGCTCGGACGATCCACCACTGAAACAATTCACTTGCTAAGACAGTTGATGGAGACATTTAGAGCGCAAAAAAGAAATCTACATATGGTATTCAATGATCTTGAGAAAGCATATAATAGAGTTCCCAAAGACATGTTATGGTGGGCGCTCAAGAGGAAATGGATCTCTTTGAAATATATTAACTCATTAGAGATATGTATGGAGTTATGACCAATGTAAGGACTTGCTGGTGTTGAGTGATAGCTTTTCTATTAACATTGGGCTACATCAATGTTCGACATTAAGTCCCTTACTATTTGCAATAGTGATAGATGAAATCACAAAAAATATTCAAGATGAAATACCATGGTGTATGCTCTTCGCAAATGATATAATTTTTGTTGATGAAACTAGAGAGGGTGTTAGTACTAAATTAGAGCTATAGAGAGATACGTTAGAATATAAAGGATTTAGATTGAATAGATTTAAAACTGAGTATATGAGGTATAAGTTTAGTGACAACCATCAGGATATTGAATAAACGATTAGATTGGAAGGAAGAGAAATCCCAAAAAGCGAAAGGTTTAGATATTTTGGTTCCATCATTCAAAATGATGGCAATATAGATGAAGATATCAATAATAGAATTCAAACGGGCTGGATGAAATGGAGAAAGGCATCCGGAGTGCTCTGTGATCGCACGATGCCATTACATTTAAAGGAAAAATTCTATAGGACCGTAGTAAAACTTGCTCTATTATATGACACTGAATGTTGGACCATTAAATAGCAACAAAAATAAAAAATGACTGTTGCTGAAATGAAAATGTTTAGGTGGATGTATGACAAAACTAGAAATGATAGAATTATAAACGACGAGATACGTAATAAACTATGAGTCAGTTCAATTGTAGACAAAATGCGAGAATACCGTCTAAGATGGTATGGACATGTGCAGCGAAGGCCTATGGACGCACCTGTTAAGAAGGTAGAAAACTTAAATATATGAGAATTAATAAAATATAGAGGTAGGCCATTGAAAACTTGGATGCAATGCATTCGTAATGATATGATAGTAATTGATTTAGTTGAGAATATGGTTTTAGATAGAAATGAGTGGCGTAAGAGAATTCGCACAAACTAATTTTTTTTTTTTTTTTTTACGATTTCATTATTTGCCTCTCATATGGCCGACCTCATATTTTGGGACAAAAAGTGTAGATTTTTGTTGTTGTAACCACCCTAGATTCCCTGCCACGGTTAGTTATTCTAAGCCAGCATTCTGGTGCAACTTCTTTTTGCGTTGATAGACCAAAAGCCCCTTAGGCACCAACTCATCATCCACATGTCCAGCTTCTGCCACATCCTCATCCAGCTGGCCTCGTGGCTTCAATCTTAACAGATCGCCACAAAGCACCTTCTAAAAAACATCACTAGATTTCAGTTTGAACCTTCTCCTCCCTTTTCTCCCATTCCACCTTATTAGCATGTCTAAGGCCACAAGAAATCCATAAAAGTATAGAATGATTTCAGAAGCAGGAACTCACTACCAAAAAGTTTTCCCAACAACACAGAACAAGTCAATGAAAAGGTCCTACAGTGAAATCTCCACACAACAAGAGTCCAGCTAAATGAAGACAGAAGACTTCTTCCAGAATGTGATCCTCAAAATTGACACACTCATTTTTAATACCATTCCAAACTAGAATCTCATAAGCCCCCATTACTCTACAAGCATCCAAACATCATGCTCCATACATAGTCCACATACAACTCCGAAAATAATTTTCCTACACTATAATTTTAATTAACCATCACCGTACAACTATAGGAGAGTCCTAACACCAACAATAGAATCTCATCAAGCCTCATCCTCACAACTTCAATTTACCTCGCCAAGCCCATGAGAATCCAAGGAGGTCAGCTAGGTCAAGCAAGGAGAGTAAGGTTTTGACAATGTTGACTGAGCTTCTAACAAAAGCTGAATTGAAGGAAAAGGGCAATAGCCACAGGTCTTAAAAGAAAAATGAGAGACAACTCCAAGGGGCATTTGCTACTTTTATGTGTTACCATGAGCACGTATAAATCCATACTTCAGATCAATTAGAATAACCTAAACCATGATTAAAGCCAAGTAAGGAAATGTAGCGGGCCATACTGTGCGATGTAGTAGTCCCCACCATTATTATAAAAATTTCCAAACACACCCTTAATGAGCTTCAGTTCACTGTGCATGCTTTCTGTGTAATCAGACCCACCATCCTCCTGATCCTCCACAACAGCCAGACAACTCCAGAAAAGGAGCACAAACTAAGCACCTGGGACATTCTCACGAGAAAACAAAGAAAGGCCAAGGTTTTGCTTGATCTATAGAAAATCACCCCGAAGGAAAATAAATCCCAATGAGAAACTTCTTCTAGAAGACCAAATTTTAATAGACATACAATAATCTTTTGCAGCACACAATTAGTTTGGCACACGCCTATTGTCAAGTTTTTTCATAGTCAAGGATTTTGTAGGTGTCTTGTTTTTGTACTTGGGGTAGTGCACCTTCTTGGTGCTCTTCCTTTTTGTTGATGATATTTATTTCCCCATTAATCCCTCCAACCAAAAAATAAGGTCTAGTCTCCATACCTCCAAAAGTCAATAAGCAATTGCAAAATAAAGTATTGCATCACCATTCTTTTTTTTTTTTTTTTGATAGGATTATCACCATTTCTTTTTTGCTACAACCAAGGTAACTGATACGTCCTACAACCACAAATGTTAACTTCTCAGAAGCTGCCATACAAATCAACATATAAGAAAAATAAATAGCACCCACTTAGTATATACTAACTTTTCCTAGCAAAGCAACCAACTTCTGCATATGTAGAAACTAACCAAGTTGAGTAGAAAAAATTTGCAGTTAAAAGTGATTCAAGTCAAAGCATGATCTAACTAAAACCACTCAAAACATAGTGACTTCTATTGGTGGTAAAATGTTAATATAGGATACTTGAAATGAAACCACTCCAATGAAGTTGAAGGATTTATAAATAATATGGCAAGGGGATTACCACCAGTATTGTAGCCCATACCCTACTAATGTCACCTTAGCAAAACAAAAAATGAGGAGAGAAAAAATCTCATGCTTGTTTAGGTTATGACATTGAGAAATTATATGTGGTAGCTCACATATCTTAACAGTCTGGTGGATTGCCATAAGAAAACATAGTTTATGGTATTCTAACAATCTGACGGACAAAAAGCATTCTTCGTCGTTTTTTAATTATAAGTAAAATTAATTAATTTTGCTTTATTGATATGGTCAAACCATGTTCTACTAATAAAATTAATTAATTTTGCTTTACTGATATGGTCAAACCATTTTCTACTACTTTCTCCTTGAAGGAGATTTCATCAAATCAACAATCCTGAACTTGTACCCCATAGCATAACATACCATGATTCAAGTAACATTCTTGAACCCATAACCCCCAACCATGAAACAACCCTTCAACTTACCATCTTGTTTGAGTTATATAAGACATTAAAGAGGAAATAATACTTCAATTACACATCACATGTTTCAAATGAGTTTTGGATATTCAACAATTAGCCCAAAACTTGGGAACTCATTGCATTCCTTTTGCAACCATATTCAACCTTTACACACACACCCAAAAAACAAACCCTAGGTTCTTATACATGTTCATTCTCACTTTTCTTCGATGAATAAGATGAAAAAGTACTATTATTCAATTCTCTCATAAGGTAGTAATTAAGATAAGAAACACGTAACACCCTCCAAAAGTTCCCAACTCCCTCTCTCGCATGCAAAAAGCAAAATTAGCACAACATTAGATGAGCATATGCTAATTATCATATCCCAATTGCCAATATTTCATTCCATACACCAAGAATAACAAACAACAGCACAGAACAAACAACACCCCCACTATGCTTTGAGCCAAATCAGCACCTCAAAATTGTGCATTTCAATTCTAATTCCAGCTTTAGTTTCTTGGAACCCAAACAAATGCGGGGTTCAATACTAACTCCATAAGGAGTGTAATGTTGAGTATAGAGTTTGTGAATCTAACACAACTACTTCAGGACTGGAAGTAAATAACAAATACTCAGAACTGAATTTGCACATTTTGTTTTGATATTTCAAGTAAAGGAATTCAATTAAATTCTATATTAAGCCCGTTCATTCCAATTAAAAGATTCCATTGCGAAATGAAGTGAAATTCCAAGCAAAGCCATACAGAATTACCTCAAAACAACTGAAGACATCACTATGCAAATAAAAAACTAAAGCATGATAAAATTGAATCTTACCATGGCGCATAAACAATTCCAAAACCCCACCTTCTCAAAACTTACTTATACTCGAAATTCGGAACAGGGGGCGAATCAAAACTCTCCAAAACCTCAGTCTTACTCCCACTCTCTTTCACCTCTTCATTCTTCCTTCCACCGAACCACCCCCCAAACCAACCCCCAGAGGCTGCTGTCGCCTCCTCTTTATTCCCTTCCACAGCCCGCGGGGCCGACGCTGGCAACTGAAACCCAGGTGGCGGCCCGGCTGGTGACGCCATCGGATCCTCCATCATCGGAAAATTCTGCGGCTGAGACATAATCTTGTTTAACATAATCCCAGCTCCCTCGATCAAAGCCAACAGAATTCCTCCGAAAGCCGCCGACCGGGAAGCCGCGCCGAGCCCATGTCTCATTTGGAGGAATCCGCCGGTGGCGGCACCTGCTATGATCGAATTCCAAGGATCCTCCTTCTGTCTTATGTAGACCATGGAACAATCAAAGACGGAGAAGAGACCGCCCCACACGGCGAAGCTACCACCGATGCGCGGGGCGTTCATGCGAACCGCTTGGGTTCCTCCAAGAAATCTTTCCCCTTTCGGAGAGTTGTAGATTCCCTTAATAAAGTGGAAGGCGGATCCTCCTACTGCTCCCATCCCAAAGGCTCCGCCTACGTCGTCTAGGATTCGGTCTGGACATGGTTCTCTTGTGGTTTCTGGAGTCCCCATGCTAGAAGGAGAGCGAGAGAGAGAGAGAGAGAGAGAGAGACTAGGGTTTTGTTTGGCGGTGGGGTTTGTTCAACGTACAATAGAGAGCGAGAGCGAGAGGGCTCGGGTTTTGGTTGTTGTCAGTGAGAATGCGTGATGGGGAAGTTGGGGTTGAATTATACACGGAAAATTCTCGACAATAATATTTTGCCTTTGAAAACGTTTTTTTTTCGAAATGTATACTTTAATACTTATGTAAAAATTTTTATATTTTTTATATTTATATATTTAATAAATTAATTATTTAATTAATTATAATTTTTATTTATATATTATTTATTTTATAATTAATAATTACATATTTAATTACTTTATAGTTTTATTATAAAATATAATTATTCTATTATTTTCATAAAATAATTAATATTTACATAAAAATATTTATATTTTTTATATTTATATGTTTGTCTATATTTTTATTGTTTATATTTTTACAAAATATCATTTCTTTATTTCATTTCGTATTTATATCCCTTTTTAATTTTTCCATTTCTATATAACTTAACATAAATATTTTGTTTAGAAACAATCTTGTCTTTGTTAATTGTAATTTCATTTTATGTTAATTTTTTAACTAAAATATGTTCAAATTAAGTTTAGAGTTTTGTAAATAAAATATAAATTAATATGAATTATTATTATATCAATAATTTTTTCACTAAAATTTTACATACCATATTTCTACCTATGCAATTTAGTCAAATAAGATAAAATTTAAAAATATTTTCATTCTTGAAAACTCTATAAGCAAATAAAATCAATTAGATTGTAATCCAAATTCAACTATTTTTCTTGCTTAAAATTCAAATGAAAAAAAATAAAAGTGTTAATAAACAAATAAACAAAAAATTGTGACAATGCTCGAAAAACATGACTTAGCTTTGAGATGGTTTGATGCATAAATTATATCAAAATTCTATAATTTTTAGAATCCAAATTCAAGCTTTCTTTTTGAAAAATTATATAGTTTACATATCACATGAGGAGATTTGAATATACCATGATAGTAAATTTACCATAAAAATCATAGTCAGTAACCGAAATGAGAGACTCCATAATGGAATAGACCCTCCTAACATGGTAACAAGTTCAGGAAGATGTTATACAAGTATGATGGCTAATCTTTTATCCCACTAAGTGAGATCCGTTACGTAGATTTTTTTATATTATTGTATTCTATTTTATATCATATGTTTTTCTGTATAATTATTTTCTTCATACGATAACAGTAATCATATTTTTATCTTATTAAATGAGATCAGCGAAACTAGATATGTCACCAGTCTGATTTGAGCCCGAAAATCGGCCCAGCCAACCCTAAAAAACCCAGCCCTTGAACCGGACCGAGGATGAACAGTAACCTAAATCGAATCGGCCCGGTACTGTTGCGAGCCGATCCGATTCAACTCTTTTTTGAACCGAGAACCTCCGGTTCCAATAGCTAGTCTCCCTTTTTTTGATTTTTTTTTCAATTTAATCCCTTCCAACAGTTATAAAATGACTAGTTTTGAGGTTATTTTGGTCCATGAGATCAAAAAATTTTCCTATAAATAACTAACACTCTATTTCCAAAATCTTCACAACAAAATCTCTCTCTCTCTCACATCTACATTCTTTCAATATTACTACATTCTCTCAATTTCCATTATTTTCATTATCATTTACACAATTTCTACAATTCTCTACACTATTTTCATTATCATTTTCTATACTATTTCCACCATATTCTACAATAATTTCTACACCATTTCCATTATCATTTCCACCATTATCTACATTTCCATCATTTTATTCATTAAACACATTTCCATTAAACACATTCTCAAATTTGTATTCTAAACTTTTGTGAAACTCATTCATTAGTATGCAACGGTATAGTATATCTAGAAAAGTTTTGTCTAGTGGCAACTAATTATCAAAGGAAAGATGTATTTAAGTTAGGATAGACGAGCTCCAGCTCTTACCTGGAAACTTTTCTGGTGCTCTTGCTGCAGAACGGTCTAAGGAAGGATTACAAAATTTTCACGACCTTCAACATTCATCAAGATTTTGTAAGATTTCAAGGTTAAGAGTTCAAATTTAAGATTTTGCGAAAAATTACCGCGATATCCGTCAAGTCGGTATATTTAATTTTTTTACATTTTTATTTTCTTGCATTTGCATTAAATTTAAAAATAAATAAATCTTAATTTTTTAAAAAAAATTAATCTTAAATTTTCTTTTAAAAATTTAATCGTATATTTTATTTTGAAAATTTAATCTTAATTTTTTTAAAAAATGGTCGAAACACACTTTTCACAATTTTATCAACAATCTCATTTTCTTACATTTTTTTTACAAGATGAAATTCCCGACAATATAGATATTAAAACTTTTTTAGAAAAAACTGAATTTAGTAATACAGAATCTAACACAATACGCACTAAAAAAGATGATATTAATATATAAAAATTTTTTTAAAAAAAAATTGATAAATAAAAAGCAATTTGTAAAATTTGTAATCAAAAATATAAATTTTTGAAGGGTCAGGGAGTAGGCACATTTAGGAGACATTTAATTAATAATCATCCGGATAAATTACCACAAACAATACAAACACAAATTGCTACAGGGGGAGGTAATATAACTAGTACATTTAAATATAATTCGGATAAAGAAAAACTGGACAAATAGAATGGCTAGCAAGAAAAGAATTACTGTTTAACATAGTTACATATCCTGTATTTGAAGAATATGTACAAAAATATTTACAACCCGATTATAAAAAAAGTAGTAGAGCATCCGGTAGGAGAAAATCATTAGATAGATATCAAGAATTAAAAAATGATATAATTACACAATTTATGAATAGTCAATGTAAATTTTCATTAAGTTCGGATAGTTAGAAAAGTGAGCATAAAAAAGAATATTATATTGTAGTAACATGTCATTGGATATATAATTTATGGTTTTTAGAGAAAATGATTTTAATTTTTCAACGTTGGGAATTTTCACATTCCGGTGCACATATAGTTAGAATAATTTCAAATGTTGTTTATGACTATGGAATAAGTGATAGAATTTTTTCTATTTCATTTGATAATGTTTCGGCTAATACTACTGCGGTTAATAGTTTAAAAAATTATTTAAAAACAATTTTAAATGGAGCTTTTTTTCGTGTTAGACGTGCATGCCATATAATTAATTTATATGTTAAGAATGGTTTAGCAATGAGAGAACTATTTTTAAAACCTATTCGCGATTTAATTTATCAAATAAGAAAATTTTCTGTAAAAACTCAAGAAATGAGACAATTATGTATGTTATATAATAAAAAATTTAAAAAATTTAAAATAGAATGTGACACTAGGTGGAATTCAACATATGGCATGTTACAAGGTGTACTTCATTTTCAAAATATTTTAATTGAATTTGTAAATAATAATTATGAATATGGTTTTATTGATAATACCGCTTTCGATTTTGCATCTACACTTACTAAATTATTAGAAATTTTTTATTTATGTACAAATTTATTTTCCGGATGTTACTATCCAACTACTCATTTAATGTTATTAAATTTTTGTAAAATTATTTATGTATTTAATCAATTTGAAAATTAAGAAAAATTTAGTAAAATTATTCTTTCTATAAAAACAAAAATTTTAAAATATGACAAAGAAATTCTAATTTTATATTTAGTTGCAAGTGCATTAGAACCACGTATTAAGATTGAAGATGTTAAAATGTTGATAGATTGTTTTACACAAACTTTTCTATCAGAAATGTCTATTAACCACATTTTTTAAAACAACAAATATCTCATATTTTACGAATAATATTTGAACTATATAAAAAGAAAAATAATAATTTAAATACTAATAATGTATATAGTAGTAGTAGTAGTAGCACTCAATCATCTTCATTTTCATTTAATCCCTTACACATGTTACGAAAAAAAAAATTTATCATCATTTAATGAATCACTTTTATATAAACAAATACCTAGATTAGAAAGTTTTAATGATACAGATTTATATGATATATTAATTGGTGGAGAAATAATGTATCGTATTATCCAATTTTGACCCAAGTTGTCAAAGATGTACTAACTCCTCTGGTGCTCACAGTATCATCGGAAAGTGCTTTTAGTACAGGTGGTTGAGTGTTAACTGAGAAACGTACAAATTTAACGGACGACACTTTAAAAAACTTAATTTGCATTAAAGATTGGAAGGATGCAAAAAAAAAAAAAAAAATGCAATGAATCATCATGGTCTCGGAAGATAATGAACGAGAAGTAGAAGAAGAATAATAATAATAATAATAATAATAATAATAATAATAATAATAATAATAATTTTTTGTCTAAAAATCATTGTAAATAGAAAAAAAATCAAAATAATGTAAAAATCAAAATAATATAACAAAAAAATTAGTGGATTTTAAAATCCAAGTGAGCTTGGTAGTTGACGTATACCGAATTCGGTGGAACCATTCTAAAAATTTTATGTCTCTAATTTTTAATTTATTTTTTTATAAAAAGTGAATTAAAAAAAATAAAATAAAAAAATAAATCACAACAAGAGAGTAAAAAAAAACAACAAACTTAACAAAAAAAATTGGAGTTACAAAAATAAAATAGAATTAAAAAAATAGAGTTACAAAAAAAAGAGAGAGTAATACAAAAAATAGTTACAAAAAAAAGAGTAAAAAAGAATTCTAAAAATACGTGCTATTAAAAAGGAAAAAAAAAGAGTTAAAAAAAGCCAATTGAGGGGAAAAAAAGAGTTGAAAAAAAAGACAATGGAGCAAAAAAAAATCCAGCGGGAACCGGGCCCGACCGGCCCGAACTGGCATGCTTGTTCTGGTTCACCGGGACGGGCCGATTCCACTTAAAAAAAAAATTAGAACCGGTCCGATCCGGACCGGACTGGCTTAGGAACCACAACCAGCTCGGCCCGCGGTTCCGGAAATCGGCATTGAATCAGACCGGACCTGGCCCGATTACAAGTCTAAGCGAGACTTTACAACCTTGAAAAATATATAGGAAGACTTATTATATTTTCTTCAATAACAACATAAATATTGTTTAAGATAAATGGTCAGTCGGTTTAGTAGAATAAAATATTATGTCCTTTAATCAAGTATCGAATTCAAAACTTAAAAATGGAAAAGACCACACCGGGAGAGCCGTGCCCTAAATAGGGTCCTTATAGATGTTCGAACTGAATTAATCAGAACATGACTTCCGCTGTCGGTGGTATTGTACTAAAAAAAAAAAAAAAGTTGCTTAGGCTTCATAAACCTGGGCAAACCCAAGACAAGGTGGACCGAGCGGACTCAAAACAGGGCCAACAAACAGCCCAAGTGCAACGAATGCGGCTCAATTCATTCTTGGGCTCTTGTTGGGCCCTATTTTGAGTGTACCCTTCTCCCTAAACTAAACAAGGGCAATTATAACAAAAGCCCTGTTTGTTGGGGCCTCAATTCTTGCGAAGATCTATATATTGGGACTCAATTTTGGAAAAACTAATAAAAATAGCACCAATTGAGGCTGATTTTTGTGCCACTAGCCCAAACCTAAACATGGTACAATTTTTATTCATTCTTATTTTGTATTTGGTACAAAGATCTTGTCCCAATAAACAGTTTAGTGACTACAATATCCTCACCCAATCTGATACTTTTAGGTTCAAATTGCCATGTAACCAGGAAAAAAAAAATTGTTACATAGATCTTTGCAAGAATTCTCTTTCTTGTTGTCCAATAGTAAATAATATTTTAGTTAAACGTATGTTTGCAATTGATTAATTGCTTTTGAATATTTACGTTTGATTTTTGATATTTACAGTTTTATCATTATAAATATATATATATTCATATTTGTAGATTTAAAAACCATCAATTGGAAGTTTCTTTTTTTTCTTTTTAATTTAAACCATGCTGATGATGAAACAGCTAACCCACCCGAACAAAACCTTTTTATCCATCTTGGATGTGGAGAAGAACAAAATAAAAACTCTCTCTCTCTCTCGTGAACAACAAAACCCTCATTTCCATCTTGGATGTGGTGTTTTCTTTCTTTCAATTTTTTAATATATCTTTTGTTTTTGGTTTGTTGGTGTGATAGGAAGAACACCTCGTCTCTTAATCAAATGCTCGGGTTCGAGTCTCCTTGGGTATGGAAAAAATACCATTAGGGGACCTCTCCCAATAATAGACCCGACAGCAGATCAATCCGGATTAGTCGAGATAAAATATCAGATATCGGGTGGTGGCCAAGCCAAGATACCAAAAAAAAAGAGCTACCTAATAACACACAAAGATGCTAATATGGTCCCTAAGGGGATAGTCTAGTGATCATAATTCCCCTCTCTCAATCTCATGATCCGGGTTCAACTATTGTGTTTTAAAAAAATAATGCTAACATGCTAAAACCGAAACTACACAAACCCAATTTGAGCGAATGTGGGTTGGGTTGGTTTGGGTCTAAATTTGGAGACCCGACCTATTTTGAATTGTAGCATTACATAAGAATGAATAATGATCCTCTCCATGCTATCCCCAATAGGGGATCCTAATGGTCACAATTCTCCTTCTCTAACCTGAAAATTCTTGATTCAGATCTCTTGTAACAAAAAAGATAATCCTCTCCACTCTATAATGATCAGGTTTAGGCCCACGCTGCCGACTCGAGGCCCTAATCTACCTTTGTTTCTTAACTTTCCCAACCCATTTTTTAATCCTATTTTTCCCTTAATCATAGTTCGAAATAAGTTAAGTTAGATTTGGACTATTAGTTGAATTTAACTATTCAATTTTTGTGTGTAAACTAACGATATTTGGTAATTAAGTTGAATTTGCAGGTTTGAGTCAATTGAGTTTTTAAAAATTAAAACTTTCTCGATATTTATTTTTTCCATACGTAAAATTTAAATTCAAAATTTTGATTAAGTGAATCAATGTCCAATTATTTGGCGTTGGTCCATTTACACACGTGTGTATTATATAAAAAGGAAAGAAAAGAGAGAGAAATGGAAGTAATAAAACAGTATACGCGTGTATATATTATACAAAAAGGCTACAAAGAAAAGAGAGAGGAAATCCCTAAGAGAACAACCCAGTGACAATAATCCATTTTTTTGATTCAAGATCCGATTTATGTTTTAACTAAAAAAAGAAAAAAGAGAACAATGGAAGTGAAAGCGAAAAGAGAGGATCAATAAAACACACAAAAACATCGTTTTGTGGCATGAAATGAATATAGACATTCCGAGGCAAGAAAAGGATGATTTGGGCACAGGATAGTTAAGTGATAAAACTTAAAAGTAAAGAGAGAGAGAGAGAGTAAAATTCTAATTGATGGCAAAAGATGAGACAAGAGAGTGTGAAGTCCAAAAAGCCAAAAGCCAACTCTTCACTGCCCAAAAAATAAAGAATACCTCAAAGAAAAATTCCTTTCGTGTAGGATTAGAGGACTTCTTTCCCTTGCTTTGCTTGTCCCACAGTTAGGCAGTCCTCAATGACATTGACCCTTCATGCCTCCCCACAAACTCCTCCCCACCCTTCATTCCATTTCAACGTTCAACATTTAGGCACCAAACATGCATTTTTTTTTTAAATATATATATATATTTATCTATCAAAATTTTCATTATTATATTCTCAATTTTTATAATTAATTTTTTTTAAATATATACTTAACAAATGGCATTCTACATCTTTTTACTATTATTCTCTATTAATATATATTTTGAGGATCACAAACCATAGTATTTGAGTTATTTGAGGAAAATGTTTTTTTTTTTTTTTTTGCTTGGCATACTTGATGAGAATGTGACAAAGAAGATGTCACACTCACTCCAAGCGTGCTTCTCTTTTTTCTTTCTTTCTTTCAATTTAATGACAAAATTTATAACATATGGTCAATTGGAAAAAATTGCTAAATATGAACATACCATAGCCATAAAATTTGAAAATTTAAACATGCATCTCTCTCTCTCTCTCTCTCTCTTGCCAAACCAAAATAGGAGTAGAAGAATTCAAAAGTTGACTATTTGTTTCAAAATAATTAAAAATATAACATTTTAAAAAAAAAAGAATAGTGAAATTAAACTAAAAATTGTGCACTACATGCAATCATTCTTGGGCAGGGATAAAGGATGTGTGAAAGATTTTTTCTTTTCTTTTTTTTTTTTTTGAAGCACCCTTTTCATGACAGAGGGTGTTCTTTTTCCATCAAAGTACAAGAAGTGGGAATCCCAAAAAAAAAAGGGTTTCAAAGCTTTAAAGCCCATAATCCATTGAATGTTATTTTGATGTCAAAATTTTGATAAGAGGATAGCATATTATCACTGGACAACAACTACACTTTCAAATCAACCAACGTGAATATTGCGAGGAAACCTAATGTCACATCCCTAGGAATCATTTTCACTTGCTGAAGCAGATCAATATCAACCCAAAATTCTGTAGACAATAAATATCTCTACCTAATTTAGCCAAACATTGGGAAAACCCCTCTTTCCCAAACACAACACCCAAAATTGAGCACAAAGAGAGCATAACATATCAATTACCAATCCACTCCATTCAATCGAGGCCTGGTTGACCTAATAATTTAACACACAGATACCCTATAAACAATACGTTGAAAATAGATGTCGAAAAACTTTTATCCAATAAAAATTCAACCCGATTCGAACTGAATTTAATCGAATTCAACATAATATTAGATATAATGAATTAAAACAAAAACAAAAAACCAATTCACTAATTCACTCCGAGAATTGCTATTGTGATTATAAATGTTGTGTCCTAAATGTTATTTTTACTATTACTAGTGTCGTATTTCATATATCATGTCTATCCTTCCTAGATATGGAGAGAGATTTTTCAAGATTTAACCCAAATTTTGTATGTAATCCCTCATCATTGTAAGGTGTAGAAAATTAGCATGTAGAGAATGGTATACACGCATTGAATACAATTCATGTCTTTCATCAAATCCCACATGCTGAGAAGTCTAGAGGTAACTGCATAACATCATCTAAACATCTTGACTTACAATTAGAATAGATTTTTCGAGTAATTTCTCCCATCAAGGAAAAGGGATTTTTTCTTTCATGCCAGTATGCACATTTAGGTTTCATACCATTTCCAAATCAGGTGAAACATTAGGTACAACAACAACATCAAACAAGGATAACCCAAGTCAAATGTACAAAGCCATATCAAAATACTGTAAAGTTTAATAGTACTCTCATAAAACATTCACTCCTGTTCTCTACAAGGGCAATGATTAGATAAGAAATAGGAGGATCATATGCATGAGAAAGACATCCAAAAGAGGCCTCCCCATGTTGCCCATGTAAGTCACAAACCCCCTTCCTTAGCATAACGAAAATGGGAAGAAGCAAAACATTAAAGCAATAAACACAAAATTAAGTACACCAGAGAAAATTCTTCATATCAGCATTCTTCTTTTTCTTCTTCCTTTCATGCAGATTCAAGTAATGGCTTCCCTTGCTTGCCACCACCAACTAATTTAGACCCAAAAAAAGAAGAAAAACCAAAGTTAGTACTATAAAATACAATGGCAACAAACAAGGAAAAATATAAAAGAAAATTAAGTAGCACTCACGGCATAGGCCGGAAACTTCAGAGGTCTTCAACACACGCAGCCTCTTTGCCGTAGAGACAAACATGCTGCAGAATCAACAGATAAGAGATTAAATAATTTTTCATATGTTCAAGTTACAGACATGGTAATAAGTAGAATGGTCAGACATGAGGGAATAGACAATTAGGGAACTGCAGGAGAAGTGCAGGTGTTTGAGGATTTGCATTAAATGACAAAAGAACAATGGCAGAGATTCTATAACAAAAGATGAGAAAGAGGGGTAGTGAGGATGGGAATCTTAAACAATTATCTTGAACTCAAAACAAGAATAATGATAAAAGAATGGTTTGTTTAAGGTTTCACTTGCAAGTTATTTTAGTTTATAAAATTGAAATAGAATAAATATAAACTGCATCAGATCCACGGTAGGCAGATGCTTACTGCCATGGGACATCCCCAACAAGCATCCTGTCCCCTTCATTATCTTCATACACAAGAGTATATTCCCCACTCCCGTCTAATAAACCTGTTATTGGCTTCTCTTCTTGATTGTTCTGCTTCCCACCACCTGAGGAATCTCTTTGCGCTAAACCAAAGACACAAAAGACAAAGACTATTAGGTAACAATAGCGAGTTTAAGGTCCATTTGTATTGCAGTTAGCATGTAATTGATTTTGGCATACGCATACATCATGCAAAAACAATTAAAAATATTGAGTTTCTTATTGATGGTCTTGCTGATATAGTACCTTATAACCAATCATAATAAACTTCTTGATCCTAGATATTTTGAACCTAACAATTAATTGTGCGATCTATACATTAACTGATAGAGCCTTCACATATTTTTATCTAGTTGTAGAGGATCAACTAACAAATATAGCTTTTAGTGTTGAATTATACCTACAACAAGGCCTCTGAACAGTTCATCAACAGCTGAAGATAGTTTATCATAACAGTCATAGGCCATGAGATCCACCTTTCTTCCAATAGGGACCCCATCCATATTGATCTTCACAAAGAGCCCCTTTCTGCAAGTTTCTACCGGTTTTTTGCCAGCAACTTTGTCAGGTAATGCACCTTGTGAATCAGGATTTGGTTTTGCTGAGCTGCTACTAGCAAGATTCTTGCGAAACGATCGAATTGGCGGCCATCCCACAACTGGAGCAGGAGCAGTTCTGTATTGGGGACCATTGGAATAAAAATTAGTCAGATCATTACACTTCAGAATTATTAAAGCGCAAGTTACATGAGTGACAGAATTAATAGAAATGGTATGGTTTTTTATATTCAGTGACAAAAAGAAATTTGAACCACCAAATAGTCCCTAATCAAATTATGTCTTCAAATTTCCTAGTTGAACTAGTGGCATATCATACTTAGTTGCACATAAAATAGTAGAGAGATCAATCATAAAAAGAGCATCTTCATATTGCATCACAGGGCAGAATATGCTAAACACATACTCTATTTTATTTCCTCACGAATTTCATACTCACACACGACTACTACTTAATATACACATGAGGAACCTTTCACGTTCATCACTTCCTAAGAAGGAAAGAAAAAAGACAACATAAAATAAAATTAAAAAGGAATAGACTAAGTTAGCCAACAAGGAGGGCAAAAGGGTAAAAGAGAGACCAAGTCACTAAAGAGCATTAACAGACTACTAAATGAGGACAAACTGAGTGTAGTTTTAGAAATTGAAAACTTTGATCATGCACATGGCATTAAAAGCACTCGAAACACCTAATAAAGATAAGACTTAATTTAATCATGAAAACTTAATGAAACCCAGAAAAAATTATGGTGACAAAAATTAAAGCAAGACATAATGCTTGGACCACATCCAGCACAATGTGTCTGTAATATGAATATCCTCTGTCACACATACAGAGAGCGGTAGAGAGAGAGAGAGAGAGATGTTAAAAGTTGAAGAACCTTTTCTGAGAGATGTTGGACACAGCTGGGTTGGCAGAAGATGGTGAAAATGCCTTCTTTTCAGCGTTAGACTGTTGCTGCAAGTCTACTATTTTATTGCAACAGGGCTGTGAGGATTCCTTTGCCATAACAGGCAAGCTTTGGGATGCTGTTTGAAATTGAAGAAAAGAAGCCTTTGTCTGCTGTTGTTGATGTTGAATTTTTCCATGAAAATTAGCTGAAGAAGATGACCATAATTTCTGATGCTGATGAATTCCATTATCACTGTTCAAATTAATCCAACCTTCCTCTCCAGTCTTCCTCTCAATAGCTTCTGAAAACACTCTCTTTGCACTGTTGGTGGTGTTGTTAGACATTGAAGAAGATAAATACGCAAAAGAGAAAAGAGTATCCTCTTCTTGTCCTGGCGGACCAAGCCTTAGTTCAAGCTTCTTCTCTTCCTCTTTTGAAATACCCTCCATTTCTCTTCACCAAACAAAAGGATTAAAATCACTCTTAAATCTGCAAGGGTCTCCAAAAAGACAAGAAACTTCAATTCAGCACACAAGTTCACAAACATGAAAAATGAAACCAAAAAAGGAGAAGAAAGAATACACAAACACACCTATTAAAGTTCTGCAAGAAAGCTCATAAACAAGAAACTATGTGGAAAGATCTCTTCAACCCATTCAAGTTCTTATACCAAGTACATGTACCAAAGCTTAAGAGAGGAAAAATGAGAAATCCCACCGAAAGAAAACCGAATAAGAATCAGCAGAGAACTCAAAAACTTGGCAAAAGAGAAGATATAGAGAGCTATGATAACTGGAATTGCTATGTAGCGGCTTGAAAAGTTTTAATGTTACTGTAATTTATTTCTCTCTCTTCTTTTTGGTAGCACGCTTAGCGGGTCTCTCTCTCTCTCTCTCTCTCTCCAACTCTGTTAGGACCAGACCATAGAAGTGATTAGAGGAAGGAAAAGAGAAGAAAAGGGAAAAGAAAGGTAAAGAGGAAAAACAGAGAGATTCTCTTTCTCGCACTCAAAACACCCAAAACAGAAACAAAAACAGATTGGAATTTAGGACACGCAACCAGGGTGCAGGGTGCATAAAAATGTTATTTTGTTCCGCTCAGGAAGCAAAAGGCGTGGTATGCTCTGCGTATGGGTACCGCTGTATGCTTTGCTGACCTCTTCCTAGCTACTCCCCTGGAAGGGATTCCCTCAACAATACTTATAGCCCCATATTTAGAGGTCTATTTTTGTAGAGAGAGAGAGAGATGTGAGGATGGAAAACAAGATGTCCTTTTTACTCATGTTGGTGGGTTACTTTTATGTTAATCGAAGTGATCTAGGATCGGTTAAGTTCAATTAGTGACTTTAGGCTTAATTTAACCTGGTACTGCTTTTGAGATGTTTAAGAAACCAATCAAATTGAGTATCTTCTCTTCTTAATTTTTTTAGAAAAATATATATATAACGTGAATAATATAAAGGGATTTTAAAATATTCTAAATTTTTTATTTTGTTAATCTTTAATAGTTCTTGTTTTAAAATCGAAAAAGATACTTCATAAATAAGTGCACCCAAATTGAAAAATTAAATGGAAGAGAGAGACAGAAAGAGAGAATGGTGTCTCTTAAGCTTTATAGGTGACCAGACAATGACTTGAGGCTTAATTCCACCGGGCTTTGCTTTTTAAGTCAAGAGGTGAGATGAGAGAGAAAAAACAGAGAGCATAGAAATTTTGCAAAATTTTGATAAAAAGAAAAAAAGATTAATTACTGTGTGTGTCAGAGAGAGAGAGAGAGAGGGTGAGAGAGAATCATGGGATCTGCATGCTTTTATTGCACAAAGCCTGCAAATATGGATCATGCAAATCCGCATCTTTCTCACCACAATTTTTGCGTATCCGAATAAGGGTTTGTGGAGTGAGCGAGTGATGATGAAGCTTGTCTCATCATAGCTTGAGCTAGCAATGGTCTTCTAGCCGTTGGATCATCAAAACATGTTATCTAACATTGAAAAGAAACGAGATCTAACAGCTGCATTTTTAAGGTAATTTGCTAGCTTTGTCCGTACTCAACCCCCCCTCTCTCTCTCTCTCTCTCTCTCTCTCACTTGAAGATTATTAATATTATTATGATTGTTGGACTCCTCTCATTATCTAAAAAGCAATAGAAATTATTGCATAATAGATTTTTTTATGTCAAATTAAAATTCAATTAATATTTTAAAATTGTTTAATTAAAATTAAGAATTTATATTTAAAAAAATTCAATAAGCTATAAATGCTATAAAGAAAAATATCTCCCCACAGAGGATTAATTGTCCCGTAAATTATTAATTTTTTTATAAGTTCAATTTATTAAAAATCCAAAATTAATAACAAAATTCTCGTAAAAATAACAGTAGCATAAGTCGCCCTAAAAACAAAGAAAAAAAACTTCCTTTCAAAAATAGTTTAAACGATAGAGTCTCTCATTTTTATTATCTTTTTTTAAATTTGATTTTATTTTCTTGCTAGAAAAAAAAAATATATTAGGTATGAAACTCTAAACTCATGAGAAACAAAACAATGGATGATTCCAAAACCACAGGCAAGAAAGTTATTATTGGCCAAGCGATTTCAACTCCTTTGACTTGTGAATGAAGAACTCAACTCGTAGCTTACTTCCAACCTTCTCCTGATATTGGTTTATTTTTGTATTTTACTATCACTGTTTCATAATTCAACAGTTTAAATAAATATAAAATCTAATTTAAAAATTAATTTTTTTGATCTCTATTTTTTTATTTTTAAAACTTAAAATTAAGATGTTAATTAAAAAAATTTAGTATTCTGTAAACAAACTCACAAATTATTTATTTCTTATATTGATAAATTCTTCTCATCTACTTGTGTCTCAATGAGTAAAATTTACTACTTACCTCTTTCCAAATATCTTTGCTTACAGTACACTTAAAAAATAAATAATTGTTAAGATTTTTGAGTTCAGTGGTATTAAATATTAATCTCTTAATTTGAAATCTCGAGTTTTATTTCACATTTTTTATATGAACGATACCCTTATATATATATATTTGTCAACTTTACACAGTTTGCATGAAATCAAGCCTTTGAGATATCCCCATGTCTAGGGTCTTTTTCTTGGGTGGCCAAATGATTTGGAACAAGCAAGCCAAGCTACAGATTACATGTCCTAAAAATCAAACTAGTTATGTCATTTTATCCTTCCATAGCCCTCAAATCATGCCGCAGTTCAGAGATCACAAACTTGGGATTATTTTTTGTTTTTTTTTATTTTTTTTTTTTTTTCCTTTTTTTTTTTTTCTTGTTTTTGTTTGTCTTTTTTTCTTTTTTTTTGTTTTTTTTTCTTTTCGGGTTTTTTTTTTTTTTTTTTTTTTTTTTTTTTTTTTTTTTTTTTTTTTTTTTTTTTTTTTTTTTTTTTTTTTTTTTTTTTTTTTTTTTTTTTTTTTTTTTTTTTTTTTTTTTTTTTTTTTTTTTTTTTTTTTTTTTTTTTTTTTTTTTTTTTTTTTTTTTTTTTTTTTTTTTTTTTTTTTTTTTTTTTTTTTTTTTTTTTTTTTTTTTTTTTTTTTTTTTTTTTTTTTTTTTTTTTTTTTTTTTTTTTTTTTTTTTTTTTTTTTTTGTAAACCTAAAAAAAAAAAAAAATAAAAAAAAATTTTTTATATTTATTTTTTAAATTTTTTTTTTTTTTTTTTTTTTTTTTTTTTTTTTTTTTTTTTTTTTTTTTTTTTTTTTTTTTTTTTTATTTAAAATTTAAATTTTTTTTTTTTTTTTTTTTTTTTTTTTTTTTTTTTTTTTTTTTTTTTTTTTTGTAATCGTAAAAAAAAAAAAAAAAATCTGAAATTAAATTAAGGAGTGAGATTGCAAGCTTATTGTTAAGAATGTGAGATTAGGTCTGTGCATCTTCTTAGCAATTGGATGGAGATAAAACTGATCAAACCTTCAACCTTTTTAGCAAGTAAAAATTTTAAGTGTTAATTTAATCCATAACTCTTTAGTATATATAATGCATAAATAATTATCGTAGTATAAAAAATAATAAAATAAATATTTTCACGTTTCGACTAGGCACCTAAGTTTAGAGTAAATATTAAAAATATTTTGTCACGAAAATTCATTCTCTTCTGAGCTAGAATCAACACATTTAGCTTTTGCCTTCACCTGAGTTGATAATATAGTAGGCTCAGCATATAAAAAAGAACATCAAAGAGTAATGCTAAAAAAAAATTAATCATGGCTTAAAATTTTCAAAATATTTATTCATTTATTTATTTTTTGCTTAAAAATAGTGAATCACCCTAAATGATTCTCTATTTATCCATAATTTTTTACTTAACATAATTGTGATTTTATGTCTGAATCTTATAATTTCATTGAACAAGTCTTTACGTGATTAAATAGCTAACGCTCGAATTTATTTAATATTCCTCTTCTTGAATTGATGAAATATGAACTTATTTTTCTAGATTGCAGAGTCTTTTAATACCATTTTAAAAGTTTTTTTTATCAACTGAATTAACAATTATATAATCGAATAAATTTGAGAAGAGCCCATAATTTTTTTTTTTTTTTTGTGATATTTTTTTTTCCTTCCATGGGTCCCATCAGAAATCCAAATAGAAAAAATGTCTCCCAAAAAATAGTTCTAATTCCAGCTTTTTCCAAACAAGTGTGGAGTCAAACATATTAAAGTCCCTTTGACAAGAAATTAACTAGACATGATTATTTGACTAATTAAAGGAAGTAGCTAATTATTTGACATGATAATTTGACCATTTTTTACGTGATTATTGTGAAGGCACATAATTTTCTCGATACTAATATTTTTTATTTATAAAATGATTCAATATATTAAATTAATTAATTTTTATATAAATTTTTATATTTTATATATTTATATATTTTCATATTTAATGAATTATTTATTTATTTATAATTTTTATTTATTTATATTATTTTTATAAAATAATTAATATTTATATAAAATTCTTATATTTTTTATATTTACATATTTTTTTATATTTTTATTTTCTATATCCTTACAAAATATCGTTTTTATATATCGTTTTGTATCTATTTCTATTTCTCTATTTCTATTTTCATACAATCCAACCTTAATGCCAACTAATAATTGATTTTGAATCTTCTTTACTCAAATAAATTGAATTAGAAATTTAAATACTCAAATTTGAGAGAACACCCATTAAAGTGAGAAAATTCATTGTTATTTTTTTCAATTATTATTGAAACTGAGACAAAGTTTGATGTTTTGATTATTGATTTTTTTTCAAAGAAAAATATTTAACAGTTTTTTTTTATATTTATAAATTATTAGGAAAAAAACAATTGAGGGTAATAAGGTCTTTTCAGAAGACTAAGACTAGACGGGTGAACTAACCAGACAAGATGGTTAACCTCCTAATGCTAGGTTTCTGGTCGGCTGGTCTGGGTCTGCTCAGGTTGGTCACTGAAGAACGCAATTAAAACCTAAAAACCCCAACCTAGTATTATTATAGAATTTTGGGAACGAAGGAGGACACGTGTCAATTTTTAACTTGTTTATTTGATGTGGTCCCCACTAGAAAATCTTTAACACGTGGGGTGGGGGAGACTCGTGACTTCGCTTCTTGATTAGAGGGTTGCTTCCCACCACCCAACATGTTCGACCTTTAACGGCTCTCTCTCTCTCTCTCTCTCTCGGGCGGGGCTGGCATTATTTCGTACGAAACCTGAACTTGCTTCCTCTCTCTAACGGCGCTCTCCCTCTTAGCCGCGTGGAAAGAGTTCAAGTTTAGCTAATATAATATTGATTATTTATTATAAATAGTATTATAAAAGTATTTGAGTCGAGTCGATTATCATATTAATTATCAAATTTAAACGCGCTAAATAATAAAATTTTAAAATTTAATTATTATATAATATATTAATATATTTTCTTTTCTTTTCTTTTTTATTTATATCATATATAAATATATATAATATATATCGATGAGTTTTCGATTCTAAAATTTTATTATTCAAACTCAAATTGAATTCGATTAAAATTGAGTTCGTTATTAAATGATTTGAACTCGATTCGATTTGTATAATAACCTTGACAGTATTATTTTTATTTAATATATGTGCCATGTGATTCAAAATATATTATTATATATATTTTTTAATAATAGGTACCGATATTATAAATTTTTTGTAAAGAAAAATAAAGAGTTAAGGCATGAACTAACAACATTTTTTTTAATTACCCAAATATTTTTTTAATTAAACATAACTTTTCTTTTTAATAATCTTTTCTCAAATTTTCTTCTTAAATTTATCTTTTTTTCTTTTAATTTATATTTTTATCAACTTAATTCCCATGTGTAATACCCTTAAAGTGTTTCATTATATATTTTAATTTATATTTATTATATTTTTTTTAAGGATCTATCTCGATTTGAAACGAATTTAATCGAATTCAAAATAGTTATCGAATATAGATACCTTATAAAGAAAAGAAAAAAGATTATTTATTCCTCTTATTGAGCGAATTTTACCTACTTTTAAAATATCATACGTGGAATAAGTTAAAATATTTTTGATTTTAAAGTTATAAATATTTTAAAATTTTACTAAAATATAAATTTAATTATAAAAGATGCCCCAATTCTTTACTAATCCAAAAAATTCCCACACAAATTTTACATCAAGTAGAAAACAACAATCCTAGCGGGAAAGATCTCTCTCTCTCTCTCTCTCTCTCTCTCTACCACCAAGAAAAAAAGTTTTTTCACTCTTTATATACGGATCAGGCACCGGTCTGTCTTACTTTTCTAATGCTGTCCGATCAGGTACATCGCGTACTACCGTAAAGAATGCCACTCATCCGTTGAATTCCCATCACGTTTATCACCGGAGTAACTGAGATGGGTCAAACGTGATGGGACAAAATCAACGGTTCTGATCTCCTGCAACTTTAAGGCAAAAGTGATGAGGTGTTATACAAAGGGATCACAACAACAAAGATGCCAGATAGGATTAATTCGAAGTCATAAGAGCAACCAATTAGGGTTTTGGTTTTTTTTAATGTGGAAGTCAGACACGGAGCACGTGAGAGTCAAGTCATCCAAAAAGTCGGTATGATGGCTTGTTGATTTGATTCTAGCTGTTTAACTGTCCATGATCTGTATTCCATTTTGTTGGTGGCCCGTTGAAAATCCTTTTAAGGAAGATATGAGGTGTTTTTGAGTCAGATATTCGAATTCAAATATATTATTTTAATCTAAATTTAAAATATATAGATTATTATTTTTTGTTTTGAATACGAGTAAATTATTCAGATTTAGACAAATATCTGAATATGAATTAACATTCAAACGAGGGAGAGTGAGAGAGAGAGTGTGTGTTAAGGTTTGCTTCAAAGAAACCAAGTGAATGTGGAGAAAGAACCAAGAGTCATGATCGTGATTTGTTGCAGAGAGTAGATTGTAAAGTGTGAAAAACAAGTTTGTTGATGATCGAGTGAAAAGTTAAAATTAGGGTTTTTGACGATGGTGAGTAAGGGTGTTTACTATTCAGGTGAATTCATTCACCCGTCTGATTTAAATTAAATTCCGATTATTCAGTTCGGTTAAATAAAAATCAGATTTGGTGAATGGTTTCACCCGATTAAAATTCGGATGAATGGTTCGCGTATAAAAATGAAGATTTTTATTTGGGATTCGTCTGAAATCTGAATAACATATTCTCACATAAAATGTCATTCACAATCCGATTAAAATCTAAACCGTTTAATCCAAATCATTAAATGAATTTTTCACGTTATGTGGTTATTCGAGTAAATGAAACCCAAATAACCCAAACCGAATAACCCGAATATAATTCGGGTAAATTGGTTTGGATTTTATTTTATTCGATTCGGTTTTCGGTTGGATTGAACACCCCCCAAAATCCAAATAACCTGAACCGAATAAACCAAAAAACCATTGACTCGTCCGAATGAACACCCCTAATTGTGAGAGAGAGAGAGATGTGGGAGAAAGCGTTGGATGAGTTTGAGATTTGGATGCGTGCAGCAAAGGGGGCGAGGGAGACGAAGACGATGGCGATGGCGATGGTAGGAACCCTAGCTGGGATAGAGATGTTAAAGAGTCGTTCTATAGAGTCGACACGATGACCATCAGATGGAGTTGGAGATGGTAGTGAGAGAGGCTATCCGCTAGACTTGGAGATGGCAGAGAGAAAGAGAGAGAGAGAGAGGCTGTTAGCTAGAGTTGGAGACTGAAGAGAGAGAGGTGGAGAGTTGCAGACGATAGCAAGAGATTGAGAGAAAGAGACTGTCGGCTATGGAGAGGGATTGAGATAGATTATGGTTTTATAAAAAATATATATGTATACGTGTCCTCACACAACTTTTTTTGCCCTACTTCCAATTTTACCCCCATACTAAAAGATATTTACAAGTATATTTGGGTTAATTCAGGTCGGTCGGGTTAATTCGGGTTTTTTAATTCCTAACCCGAACCCACCCCGATATAACAAAAAACCCGAATTAACCCTACTCGAATACCTCGAGGCTATCAGCTAGACTTAGAGATGGCAGAGAGAATGAGAGAGAGAGAGAGAGGCTGTTGGCTAGAGTTGGAGACTGAACAGAGAGAGGCGGAGAGTTGCTGACGGTAACGAGAGAGAGAGAGAGAGAGAGAGAGAGAGGCTGTCGGTTATGGAGAGGGATTGAGATAGATTAGGGTTTTATAAAAAATGTATATGTATATGTGTCCTCACATAACTTTTTTTGCTCTACTTCCAATTTTACCTTCATACTATAAGATATTTACAAGTATATCCGGGTTAATTCAAGTCAGTCGAGTTAATTCGGGTTTTTCAATTTCTAGGCCGAACCTGTCCCGATATAATAAAAAATCTGAATTAAGTCGACTCGAATATCTCAAGTTCAGACGGGTCATGGATTTTGTTTGGGTCAAACCAACCCTGAGGAAGATATACCTCTCGTCTCACAACAATATGCTATGCTTTTAAAAAATTTTAAAAGAATTTGTGGATATTAAAAACGATTATTATTTAAATTAAATTAAATATTTTATAATTAAATAATTTTTTTTAAAAAATACTTACAAAAATAATTAATATTAATTTGTTATACTAACAACAGCATATTAAAGTTATATTACCATAATTCATAATTAGTTGAATAAATAATATTTATTTGAGAACTAATTGTGCTTGCTCAACCTCCCTAAGCTAAGTAGTTCAAATGTGACCTTCCTTTCTCGTACTATGTGAAAATGTTAATGGTTTATATGATTCAACTGATACCATATCATTCCTTCTTGTTAATCTTTCATAGTTATATCCTAAGGTAACAAAAAACAAAATCTTATAGAGCAATGCAAGCACAAGTGGCATCGTTGAGAGCCCCCTTATTGTTTCTCTTGCTTTGTGCTTTCCCCGTCAAAATCCTTCTCTCTCTCTCTCTCTCTCTCTCTTTTTGATATTTGATCAATGATATCCAGAATTATACATTAATTTGATTTGAGTTACAGTTAAACCCTTTACATAAAACTCTTTCAACATAATTCTTTTCATTTTCACATATCTTTCTTTCAACATAATTCTTTTTATTTTTACATATCTTTCCTGCTACAACTGTCCATTCTTCCCTCCCCCTCTCTCTCTCCAAATCCAAAATTTAGTCATGCTTTGAGCATTGTTTGAAAGGTGGGTGAGGATGATGAGAGGAGGCTATGCTTTGCGTGTGTGCTCCATAGAGAAAGCGGCCGCTGCCCACTCGTGACACGAAGCTCTTCCTTTTTCCACGTTTTTAACAATCGTCAACACACTCCCTCAAAAGGTCATTAGCAGACCACAGACAACATCACCTCCCACAACAAGCCACACATTCCCACCACCCCATCACGCCCCTCTTCTCATTTTGGTTTTATCTTGTGCCTGTGGACTCCATTGCCCTACTCCTTTTTCTTTTCTTTATTTTCCCTTTTTTTGTTCTTTTAAATTTTCACAATGACTTAAAAATATTCATTAAGGTTATTCCACCCCTAATTTCATTGAAAAGGCAAAATTAAATTTTTATTTAAGTATGAAATATAACATTAGGGATAGAAGGCAAAACCAATAAATATTAGAAAGCAAATATCATTAGTCTAGAAATTTTAATCGTGTTTGAGACTATAATGAACTTTACTAAAGTGTCATGGTATACATATTAACTCTATCAATGAACTATATTTGAATTAGCACCAACTTTTTTCTTTTTAAAAGTTCTGAGTTCGAGTTCCCAATGGAAAAAAAAAGTAGAAAAAAACCTATTGACTCTTTATTTTCAAGATTTTACACCACAGTTGCCCCCTTATGGATATGCAATGCATACGGACACATAAAACTGGGCCCCATATGATAAATAACAATTTTTTTTTTTTTTGAGTTCGAAAAGATATGATTTGATCCTTTTTCATAGTGTCTAGTCCCCACCCCCGTTGTAGCCGCTGCTGCCCATCAATCTATCAAGCTAGTTGCTTGTGCTCCTTTTTGATCCATTTAGCACACCGCCATGGTAGGTCCAATCCTTGGAGAGACTTAGCCGACTTAAGGGTTTTCTTTTGGTTAGTGGATAAAACTGTTGGCTGTGATAACAATTTTAAACCCTTTGATCAAATATGAATATTAGTTATAAATGTTATTAAAGATCTGAAATTAAATGATATATATATTTTCTTTTGAGGCGATTATGACTAGAGTTAGCCTTCGACACTATCAATAATTGTGGGACTCAATGTCTCTCAGGAAAACAGTAAAATATTTCTATTTCTATATTCTTTTTTTCGATTCAATTTCACTTGATTTTATTTTTTTTATCAAAAAAAAAAAAAATCATGGGGCTCAATGTTATTATTTGCCCACTCTTAGGGGCAAGACATATGCACATGGCAGTTGATCATGTTGCAAACTTATGTACAAGATGAACATTTAGACCCCCAAGTGATAGCCTTAAGCGGGTTAATGTTGTAAGAGGAAAGTTGCATGTCCCATGAGTTCCCAACTAGTCATTTCACGGCCGAGTGGTGTCCAATGGTGAAGTGCAACCAATTGTCCCTATTTTTTTTTTAAAAAAAATTAATATATATTTTTTAATGGGGGTTTATTGTTTTATTATTATGTATTTTAGACAAATAAAGATACTTGATGGTGATGGTGATAATTGCAACGCAAGAGAGGGGGGGGGGGTTGCTGGCATTAAAGCAAAGATATTGATAACAACAAAGCAGGAAAGAGGCAATTTGTCAACGAAAGGAGGCCGAATCAACTTTCTTTATTCTCAACTAATTACTTAAATTAGTGTCTCCTCTCAGTCCCATGATTGGTTTTAAGAGTCTAATTGCTTTCATTTCACTCTGACTGCTTTCTTTTGTGTTTATATTTTCTGGATTAAGTCAAGATTACTTTAAGAAAAAAATAAGATTCTCTCTCTTATTGATGATGTCTTGCATCACTAAGTATGATATAAGATAAAACTATGGATACCCAACTCACACGTCTCATTGTTATTTAAAAAAAAAATGACTCAAAACGATGAAAAACTAGATTTTGGCATATACATCATAGGCCAACCATGTCAGGCAGTGACACTGAGCCACATGAGACGCATCGAGCAAAAATCTGCACTGAGGATTTAGTTCTAGATGTAATCCTCACTATAGTCGCACGCGCCCAAGCATCTATGTATATGTAAACTGAGAGTCTAGACTGTAAACCCCAAGTCCTATTTTGGTTGTCTAAAGAATGTTATGGGCAATCTTCATAACCTTGAAAGTTTTTCCCTCATATTCTGACTACCAATGGTGTTTTTCAATAAAGAAAAACGCACTAAATGGGTCTCATTCTCTTTGAAAAATGTGGGAAACCTATTCTGGACATGTTTTACAAGTCCATTATGGTCTGTAGAAAGAATCTGTAAAAGGGTTTTTCAAATCTCTATCTGGAGACCCAACGACCCATCATTTGCTAAGCCGCAAAGAAGGTTCCCTACATCCCAACCAGAACATAGCCACTGTTTTTCTCTTGAAGTAATGATGTTTGGATAATTCTAAATGCATTTTCCAGCAGAAAAAGTAAATGCCCTACAAATGGAGTTGATCTTCGTGCCTTTGATGAATGTTGAAAAGCCCATAAAAGTCATGTTCATTGGCTTGTGAATTTTGGCCCTCCAATGGTCCTCTGTACTTTGACTAGTGTGTTTATTCTAATGGTTCACTTGGCTGCTAAAATACCAGTTAATCAACAATTACCTTCTTTTCTAAAAAGTGATTATGACCCTCCATCCAGCGAAGACTGACATCAAAGAAGGCCTTTATTTTCTTGCTTTTCTATAAAAAAAATAGCAAGTTATTGCATGCGTTATCCATATATAATCGCCCACGTGCGATATTTTCCTATTAGTGCAAGCACATAAAGTAGCAATTACTCAAGAAAGCAATCTGTAAAGGAGAAATTAAAATAAGAATTGAAGGATCAGAATGATGAAAGATCTTAAACAAAGTGTTAAAAGAGTACTAATAGATGATGACACAGATTTCAGTCAAATATCAACAACTAAATATCTGAGATCACATTATGAAACATTATAAGTAGTTTCTCTTGTTTAGCTTGCTAATCATGGATTTTCATTTTTCACGCCTCTTCCTCTTTCCCAGCTAGACAAGGGTACCTATAATAATATATTATGTATAAGGTTAGATTGGTATCTAACTTGTTCTTAATCTGTCTGATGTGAACCCTAAAGGTACAGGAACTAGTGCAGTGCATTGCTGATCACAGAACAGAGAGTATATGAGATCTTGAACCAGGACTTTCCCAATTTATAACGTTTCAAAGTTTCACACACCAAAGGAAAGATATAGCAGATCTAGCAGATTGCACCTACTTACTTTCAGCAAGGCCCAGAGAGCACAGATGGATGACTGTTACAATTTTGCTGCAACAAAGAAATGAAATGTAATGTAGGTCAAGTTGCTTCTGATATATCAAAATTTAGAAAAATTTCCTATAAGAAAGGGACTAACAAAAATCTGGGCAGTAAAATGGGACTGATTTTCTACATCTGAAAAGCAAGTAAGGCACTGTTCCTTTGGCGGTGAACCTTTATGGTGATTCGGCAATCAAAAGCAAGTGTAACTATCTGTCATAAACAGTCCTTACCAGGAGGGTCTTTTCCTGAGAATCCTTTTCACTCAGGAATCATCTCCAATTATCTTGTGAGTTTCATTCTGCTAAATTTGTCACGTTCTTCACATGAGATCATTATTTGCAAGAATACAGACCATTTTGCATTCAAGGACTACAGTGACTGGCCACAAGGATTCATGGTTTTCAAACTCAATTTCACTTCAAGCCAGGTCAAACATTTAGTGGTGTCACTTTGTAATCCTCTTGTGCTCAAAATCATGCCTCAACAAATTCATATGCACAAGGCCCTGCAAGGAGGAAGTGGTGGAAACTTCCACCTAATCCACCCAAAATTCTCCACTCAATTGATCGCCCAAATTTAGATTGGTTTTAGTCATTTAAATTCCCCAAGCATCAGGACTCTTGGAGCAAACCATATCGAGGTAACTAGTGACCATCTATTCCATAATTTGCATCAAAGAGAGTAATATTTTCAAGTTTACAAAGATGGCAACTTAACTAATCTGGATTTGACAAAGGAAGCCATAGTGTAAGTTTCAAGGTCTGCTGAAAAGGATTAATAGAAGGTATCATATCACATGTCTCATCAGAATCCGACCTCTTGTGACTATTAACAAGCAAAGAAGGCTCCCCATATTCCAGCCAAAGCATGACTAGCCGGCTTTGTAGAATGATGAAAGGGATTTGAGTTCGACAATAAAGGTTTATTCAAGTGGTGTATGATTACTTCATATTACTCTTAAAACCTACAGAGGCTCAGCAAAAGTGATTCTCGTTGCTCCGTGCAGTTGCTCCATCATTCTCAATAGTACCTTGTGTTGAGGGTTATTTTAAGTATTTGTCAACAGCTATAATAACAATTATTTTAAGGGGTTAGCCTAAGGCCCTATATACAGCAAAGATTACCATTGTAAGTACCTTTAACTTTCCCATTTTATAATAATTTATAGCTAACCAATCGCATGCACAATCTGTCTAAAATCCTAAGTGCATCAAAAAGAAAAAATTATGGAGAAGAATTATGACCAAAGAAAGTTTCTAGCGCACTGGTGTCAATTTTTCTAGAAGTTATGGGGAAAAACAAAACAACAGCAGCAGCAACAACAAAGGAAGCCGAGTAACATTCAAGAAGAATTCTTTTGGACAATCCTTTGATTATACTCAAACAAATTGCAAGGTCTTGCATATATTGTTTAGTACTCCCTGTAGATATACCTCCATCATATCTACCCCTCCCACCCCAACACTTATTGGTTTCTTTATCTCCGCTTCTTGGCATGCACCAAAGAACCCAATCTCCTCTTCAAATAGTTAAGCTGATGTGTCTTGTTTTGCATCACATGTTTAAGTGCGCATCCTGTTCCACACTTGAACAACTCCATAATGTTTATCACATGTTTCAAAGATACAATTTGTTCACAAAATTGGGGGAAAAATAGGGACAGGCCAACACCAAGTAATGTGGGCTAAACTCGCATCACAATCACACCCTCTAGCCCATTGTAGAAGGAAATGAACCATTAAATAACTTGGTTGTCTTTTCCATGTTAAACAAACTTACGCAAATTTGAAGTTTTGCTCAAGCCATGGCCTTAGCTTTTTATCTGTATGAATCTTCTACACTTACCTCAGCCAGTGATACCTAACATCAATGTGATTAAAGCAAGAAGAATGACTAGCATTCTTGTTCAAATCTAGACCCAGTTGACTGTACTCTTGTACATTTCATCCAAACCATTTCTCTTCTTGCTATAGTTTTTTGCAATATAATCAGTTTGTATATAAGGCAACACACTACTGCAATTTGGATTGCCAAGACAAAATTTCCCCAGAAAACATAACAAGAACCTCAGTATAGCTTTTTACCGACAATATATTGGATTCTACATCCATAATACCATCAAAAACTGTTTTAAATTCTCCTAACGCAGCACCTCTTTGAACTACTACTCAGTTATTTGAAGATCCATTTCACTGCTCTCTGACGCGTTCTCTCTGCAGTGATTTGAGCCAAATGTCACAAACTCTAAAGACATCTGAAGGTCATTCATCACAAAATACCGCTTAATTTAATTAAAATCTCATCAAACCTCTTCAGGCTACCAAGTAAAATATGGCTATGTTCAGCAAAATCCTAGCAAACAACTTAGTAACCAGAAGGTCACTCATTACAAATTAATTTACAATCTCGTCAAATTTCTTCAGGTTACAAAGTTCATAATTAGCAAGAATAATCAGCTACATGCTTATGTTCAGCAAAATCCTTCCAGACAACTTGGAACACACAAACACCTAGTAACATGCACAATCTACTGCTGATTGCTTGAACTTTAATCTTGTTTTTCATCCCCTAAGCTTTCAAAGCGGGGCACTTTATGCTTTTAATTTTATTTTTGTTTCCTTGACTTCGATGTGATAATGTTGTTTACAAGAAATACGTAAAATAGTTGTTAGATTATGTAGACAATAGTAAAAGAAATGATCAAGTGACTTCTTTATGCACAGGAAGACTGATCACAAAGAAAAACCATCAAAATAACATAACACCAAAAAGATCGAACAATGATTATTGAGATGGTTGTTATTTGGAGCTTGGGTTATCTTAATGTCCTAAGTAAACAAAACTTATAGATCATTTATGCACAGAACTGTAGAGCAGAAAAATTGTCCAAAAAGATCGAACCATGATTATTTAGATGGTTGTCATTTACTGAGATTGGCTGCATCTCGATAAAGGAAGTGACTCTTCAAGTTGAAAAATGGTCCAAAGTTACTACGAAGCAGAAAAACAATCTGTTGCAAAATTTAGGAGTGAGTTTCTACACTTCCATATGCTGAAAAATGTATTAGCTACATTTTTAACCTTCTCAAAATTCTTTTATAGGAAAAATTTCAGATTCTGAATGAAAATCATGAATTGCAATTTGGTTCACAATTTTGAAACTATCGTCACAAACTTCGCAAGCACTTTTTCAAGAATGGAAATGTACCTGATCATGTTGAAGCAGAAGACTGGCAATATCTTTCCAATCACTTTACTTTGGAGAAGTTTCAGACACTACAGAAAAAGTTACATTTATCAGCAGTTGGCATTACCAACAGTTACAAAAACCGCTGGTATTGGTCGGTTTGCCAGGGGCTTCCTGTAGCCGTTAATAAAGATTTAGTTTATGGCAGTAGTTAATGGCTTTGGACCGTCAGAATAGCTCGAGCCTCTACCTAGCCGCCGATAAAAGTTCATTTTAAGGAATCCAAATCACGAATCCCGTCCTACTCCTCTCTCTTCTCTTATCCCCAAATCGTGAATCTCATTCTCCCCAAATCGTGAATCCCTCTATTCCTGTCCTTTCTCTTCTCTTCTCCCCAAATCGCGAATCCCTCTGTACTTCTCTCTCTGTCTCTCTCAATATCTATCCCTCTGGTAGGGAAGGGGAAGGGAGCGTTGGGTTATGAATCGAGGATTGGGTTTTTGATTATATGAATCGAGAGTTGGGGAAGGGAGAGTTGGGATCTATCAAGGAACCTCTCGACTAAATAGATCTTATTGAACTAAATAGGTCTTGCGGTAAACATTCATCCATGTTTTCCTTTTTCCTTTTTGCAAATAATGCCTTCTGTAAATTTCTTGGGTTTCTGTAAATTGCAACTATCTGAACTGATTGTAGATTCGCTTTAATCAAATTTGATTTGCATTGCTATTGTTTTCCCATCACATTGTAACGTGGAATTGTTGGTTTGTGTCTGATTATACACGTAACTAATCTGATCTACATTGATGTTGTCTGTTGGTTCTTTGGAGTGTAATCTTTCTCTGCTCTCCTTTAACTATCCATAGAAGTTAAGAGATGGTGCCTAAGACTAGTTGACTCGTATTTAATTTTGCTTTTCCTATAAAAAAAAATGTTTAACTCAATGTAGAAAGCTCCTAAATGATTGATAAAAAGAAATTTGCTTCTATGCCATTTCTCCTTTTGTAAGGAGAAATTGTTGATTCCTTGTTTGGAAAGTATAATAAAAAAATAATTAGAGAAATCCTGATACTGAGCGATTTGATATTTGTGCATCTGTGATGCTATTGGTAACTGCAGATATTACTTGTGGTGACCAAATAATGAGTTTACTCATTTTTATGCGAAGCGTTTCATTCTCAAGTGGACTGATTCTTGTTTTTGGTTTATTAATATTTTCTACACCTGAATGAAGTAAGCAGCCACTATGTTGTACTTGTGTGTGAATGGACGAGTTATTTCTTGTTGCAGAATAGGGAGATGTGTCAAAATGGATTCAACCTCTTACTGTTGTGATACAAAACAAAAATCTGTCAAGAAACAGAGTGCTTCTAAGATCAGAGGCTCTTTTTGAGTAAGGGGATTAAAAAGGACGACAAAGTGGGTTAGCTTTCTCTTTTTGGAGATACGACTAGACTTTGTCCTTGAGCCTTTTTTTTCACTTCCGCCAGAGTAGGAGAGTTAATCTGTGGAAAAATAGCTAGGAGTGTAAAGAGCCAAGACCTGATTTTCAACATTTTGATATCCTGTAATTTTCATGTCATGTAAAATCCAAAAGTTGGTGCCTGAGATGTTTTGCAGATGCTACAAAACCTCTGGTTTTTTATTTTTAATTTATTTATTTTTTGTTTTGTGTGTGTGTGTGTACACTTGTTCCTGCAGATGTTTCTTGCAGATACTACAAAAGTTTTGAGATTTCTTTTGCGGATATATATATATATATTTTTAGTTAATGCAGTTTGTTTTTATTGAAAAATGCAATTTGTCATTTCTATACATTGATCAAGTAAAGAGTTCATTGATAGAGAGGTTGAGGTTTCTGCTCAAAATTGTTGGATTGGAAAAGGCGAGGATTTCATTGACAGAGTTCATTTCCTTAAATACATTGTGCATGTTACTTTCTTCGACAAAGAATGATTTAGGATGACAATTTACAAAAGGAGGAACTTTAATCTTCTTTGTCCGAAATACAATTTACTAAAGGAGGAACTTTAATCTTCTTTGACTTTTTTCTATTAAAAAATAAAATGAAAGGAGTAGGAGAGTAGATTTTAACTGCACTTAAGTCTAAGAACTCTCTTGTTTGTTACCTCTTGTTCAGTATATAACATGGAGACACGTGATATTTTTATACTACAGGTACAAGGAAATTCTTACTGACCCTAGTTATGCAGGCCAATTTGTTTTGATGACAAATCCACATATTGGCAATACTAGTGTGAATTTTGGTGGGTAAGACCTTATCAATGGTTGGAGCCTCTATCTCTCATGCCATTTGAATTTATGTGACCATCCCCTTCCTTCTGTAACAGATGATGAAGAATCGAGACAGTGTTTCCTTGCTGGTCAAGTCATATGAAGTCTTAGTATCAGGTATGTTTCCCTTTTTTTGTTGTTTGCCCGTCGGTGCTGCTGTCAATGTTTCATGCATCTAATATAACATTCAATTCTAGCACTTCAAACTAGAGATGTGTAAAAACTCTGGGTGATTATCTGGCTGAAAGGAACATTGTGGGCATATATAAGTCTTAATATTCTATCTTCAGCTTCATTGAAATAATTATATTACAGTGGATCTCTTTGTATGTTCTCTTATTGTTTGACCTCCATTTTTCTTTTTGCTTTTAGATGATGTTGACACATATGCAATCTCTTGTAGACAGGGACAGGATGGAAGCCTCATAGGTGTTCTTAGCACGGAACAATCCAAAGTGATGAAGAACTTCTGGAGATGTCTTGTTCATGGGACATTGTTGGTATGGCATTGATATTGATTCTACAATGCTCTTCTCTGTATTGTCTCGTGAGAGTTCCTAAAGTTCTTTTTTCCAATCCTGCAAGTATTGATTTAATAAGTTGTGTTCCATGCACCACCCCATATGAATGGGTTGATAAAACAGATTCTGAGTGGGATTTCAACTCTAATGAGAGATATGCAGAGAACTTTCGGGCAAACATTACTAGTTTACGTTCATGTTAAACTATAAGACTCTTACATTTGGTTTGATGTTTTCTTGCGTGCTTTTGCTAACAGATGGCTATTTTTGTGAATGAAGATTGTTGCATATGATTTTTGGATAAAACAAAATATATTGAGGTGCTTGAAATCTTATGGATGTGAAATTGCGGCTGTACCTTCAATGTCCCATGAGGTGACAAAAAGTTTATTCTAAACCTTTTATGCCAATTAAGATTAGATTAATATATGATTTTTTTCAAATATTTTAAAAATATATAACCTTTTGTAGCTGGGTCATTAGAATTTGATTTTAGTTTTTATAAGCAAATACTATCAATTGGGTATAATTTAAGTTGTTAAATGTATGCAAGTAGCAGAATATGACTTGGTTGCTGCTAGGGAAGCAGATCGGAGCATGGACAGATGGATTTAGAATTATTTTGTAATAATTTGATTTTGGTTTTGTTATAATTTTGATTCAGAATATGATTTGGTTTTATAATGATTTTGTATATAAGTCTATGTATTTGATATAACCACATGATGTATTGACATTTTAAAATTTAATTTATAAAAAAATATATGTATTAAAAATTTAGTTGTATATTACTATTTTAAATATTAATAATATTAAAAAATAATATATAGATATATAGTTTTCATGGACAAATTGGGGTGACAAAAACATAATTTTTAAACAAATATTTTCACTTACGCTAGCAGCTAGGTGACCGCTGGCATAGCTTTGATATTTACCGGTAGCCATTTGGTCGCTGGTATAACTTTGACATTTATCAGCGGCTGGCATAGGTAGGGATATATGCCAGCGGCCATCTGGCCACTGGCATAAACTTTTACTAGCGTTAGCATAGTTAGCGAAAATTTTGACCGTTGGAGAAAATCTTAGAACCTTTATCAGCGGTTTCTGAGATCTTTATTAGTGATTTTTGACCACCATTAAAGATCTTTTTTTACAGTGAGATACATAAATTTTCTTTTTATTGACCTTTTTACTATGTTTAATGGCTCTTTCATTCAGACATCTTTTTGTTTCTTTTTCTGGCCGTAGGCCATGAGGGCTCGGAACAAGAAATACAGAGCATAGCAACCTATGCAACCTACACGACATGTAGCTGGCACAAAATCTTTTGCTTGAATTGCTGCTGAAATGGTAGATAAGTATTATTTATTCCATTTTGATGAAAAACAACTAATTAAGTTTTGTTCTTAATGTGCAGAAAGCTGAGAGTGGAGAGGAGCTTGACCCAATTGAGTTGTATAGGATAACTCATTTTAATGCACAAATGGGTAAATGGGCCTCTGAACATGCCAATGAAAATTATGTAAAAATATTCTCTCATGCTCTGTAGTTACCTTACAATTATTGAACAAAAACTAAAGTTTACGGAAAGCAAGCAAAACTCCTTATTTGATGCTCTGTAGTTACATTTTCCGTATATTTTTGCAAAGAAGCAATTTTTACACCTTGAATCTGTAATCTCGAGACTATCAAATGAATAACTCCACTGTTACGTCAATATTCACTCTCTTAGTTGTCACTATATGCATTATAGAAAATACATATAAAAAGAGAGTTGGAGGGAAGAATTAGCAGTATCAATTAGAGAGTATAAGTTAAATTTTCAATGATCATTGGCATGGAGTTTTCGATTAAAGGTATCCCCTTGTTTCCTTTTTGCTTTTGATAGGAAAAGATGAAGTAATTCAATTGCAATGGGAAGATGGGTACTGATTTGATTGCCAAGAAGGAATTTGTTCATTTGTTCTAACTTCAAAATCTGGATATGTACATGGTGGGGGAGCTGGTAAAAGAGCATCAAGAAGAACTAGGAGGAGCCAGAAAGAGGGCATTAAATGCAGAAAAACAACGAGCTGCACAAGCAGAACAATCTTTCCTCCATATGCATATACCTTTCAATGTGAAGAACGTCAAATCACCTTTTCCATGCCACGTTGATAGGATGGTGACATATATCAACCATGTCAGGGGCTAGAGAGAGTAAGAGTGAGTACAACAACTCCACACCCACATTAGAAAATCATGCCAAAACAAAACAATGCAGTTTCCTTTACTCTGATAACATCATTCGTCCTTTCCGTTTTGTACTGGCCTTTTGGGTGTATCCGGGGTTGCTTTGCATTATCTTACAAAAAACTCATATGTCCCTTTGGGGGGCAAAGATTCTTGTAGCTTTCAGGCATGCAAACCTTACAGATAAGGGCTAGCTAATAGGACACACCATGTTTGGACATATTTCATAAGAGTTATTTTTGTTCGATGAATGTTTCTCTTCCATGCTTTCGGTCTTTGTTCTTTTCGGACATCTCTCTATCTAAGTTCCATTCATACAGAATAAGTTTAATTAGGGATGATAATGAATTAGTTATGATTTGAGTAATATCGATATACCTTAAATTTTAATTTTAATATTCATATCTGAGTCTAATTCGAATTGGGTTAAAAAATAAAAAATCATATCTGACCGTACGGATTTTTAAAAAAAAAATTTGATCTGAGTCGATATATTATATAATTTTAAAAAATCGATCCAATCCGATTTTAAATCGACCTGTATCAGGCACATACCTGACCAATACCTAACCTAAACCATCCCCTAATAACTTCTTTTTTAATTTAATAATATTTATTCAAAAATAAAAATGAAACTTATAAATTATAACAAACTTTAAAAATCATTTTATTTTATTTAATAATATATTATTAAAATAAAATTTTAAATTATTATCTAATCAGATCGGATCGTATTATTTATAATCTAAATTCGTATCCGAACTGATCCAACTATTTTAATATTAAAACGCGATCCTAATCCAACCCTAACTCGATTTTTTGAGGGGAAAAAAAACCGATCTATCAGATCAGATTTTTTTGATATCCGTCAAATCAGATCAGATATTACAATTCCTTAAGCTCAATGACTTTCGTTGCTCATTGTATTTTGAATTCAAATATATAAATATATATATATATACACACACATTTTATATCATAGTAATATTATATATATAATATATGTTTTTAATCTAGGCAAGGCACGAATTTTGGTCTTTCGTGAGAACACTTTTGGGAAACATTTGGGGTTAACTCTATGGTCCAAGTTTTTTTTTTTTTTTTTTTAATTCTAAGAAATTTAAATTTAATCTGTTCTCAACTAAAATATTGAATTATAAAATGTTTTAAAATTTCAAATTTGATCAAATAATAACTTTAATTAAAAAACAATATCGAATTATGTTTATAAATTTAAAAATATGATCAAACTACTAAAAAAAAAAAAAGAAAAACCTAACTCATGCTTTAGCCTAACCGGTTAGTTTCGGTTTATTAGGAAATGGGATTAAAAAATCCTATACTCAAATCGAAGAACAAGAATTAGGAGACCACCAGGGTGTTATCCCTATGGGTGAGGTTGAAGAAGACAATGAAGGTAGAATTGGCTTAGCCACGTGTCAGTCCGAGGATGATTGCCTTGGAAACCATGTGGATGACCTTATATTAACGTTTGGTACGTGGAAGTAGGAATTGAATTCGGCGTCAAATCATCCATATTTATGTCGAGCTGGCCCCAACATTGTGGGACACAGCCAACTGTCGTTCTCCTTTCCTGAATTTTTTTTAGTCAACGAGGTTAGCTCAATTCAACGTACGATTAAATATTTTTAAGTATAATCGAAATTTGTTCTTCTCGAGAATATCGAGTTCTCATATGTATAGAATATTTATTATTAGGAGATCTATTCTTCAAATGAAACTATTGTAACGATCGATTCAGAATAATCAGAATAAAGTCTCGAATATCAGGCGGTATCCAAGATAAGATACAAAAAAAATTAAATTTCTTTTATTTAATATTATGTATTATAATTCGATTAATCTGATTCAAATCATAATTAAAATTTTAAAAAAATTCTTTAAAATTTTTAAAAAAAATTCTTAATCCTAATTGTTTTTTTTTAATTTTTATGATTCGAATTTAAAATCTATTATTAATAGAATAGAGTGTCTTATTATTATATTTATGAAAGTTTGATAGTTTTAATATTTTTTTATTAAATCAATTATTTATTAATTATTTCTCTTTTTTTTATTTTATATATATATATCGGAAAATTCGAACAAGGATGGTTTGTCGGCCCGCTAAGGATCCAATTGCCTTATACTACTTATTGCACATACGGCCCCTGACCTTTAGATTACCTTAAAAGAAAATAGTAATACAGTGGACGTTTTGAAAACTAACGTGGTCCTTTAAATGGATTATTGTTTTTAATAATATTTTTTTATTAAAAATATATAATAAGATTTAGATTAAGATTGAGATTATTGTTATCGTTGTTATAATAATTTATAAATTATGAATTAAGAAAATTTGTGAACTTAATAATAGCATTAAAAATGCAGAATGAGAAATGGGAGATGATGATCACATCAATAGGATTTAATTTCATAAAAAAATAAATTATTGAAAATAGACTGATTGTGATTTCATGTTTTTTTTTTTTTTTCTTTTTCATAATAATGATGACAATGTCGATGGCTTTGATTTTGACATATAACCCTCAAGCAATGAAACAGCCAATCACACTTCACTTTATGTATTAAACCCTTTAGTCGAAAAATATTGAGATTCTCATTTAATGTCAGTGACTATTCTTTCAATTAACCTGGTTTAATAATTGAATATCGATATTTTTTAAATAAAATTTTAAATCCAACTTTTATATACAGTAAAAATAAATATTGAGAGAATTTTGTCTCTTAAAAATCTAACTCGATTCATATGAAATTCAATCGAAAAAATTGATAAACAAGTGTGACATTTCAACGTCCAACATTACTCGAAGGCCATCTTCCAACAATGTTAACCAAATTTCTCTTTCTATCTTTCATAATGCATAATTTAAGTGATAATTATAATAATAATGAAAAAATTGATTAGCATCCTGAATGAGATAATCTAGTGATCATAATCCCCATCTCCTAATCTTATGATTCAGAATTTCATTTAGTAGTAACAATAATTAATTTAAAAAAATAATAAATCATTTATAATAATTAATATAAAAGAGAATAATAAGTCGTTTTTAGAGAGAGAGAGGGAGAGAACAATTTAAGGCTAAAACTTGTGGGTGACACATTTTTTATGGACCTCGATTTTTCTTGGTGAAAATTTCAAATTTCTCTTGGTGAGATTTTTCTTCTTTTTTTTTTTTTTCCTTTTGGGATTAAAGTATGTGAAAATTGAAATTGAATTTAAAATAAAAAAAATTTATAATGGGTTTCAAAAATTCATATTTTCATTTAAATTTTAGAAATCTCTATAATTTATAGATTTCATTCTTAATTCAATTGTTATTTCATTAATCTAAACAAATTATATAGAATTCAATGTGATTCACATTTTTAAAATAAATTTAAAACACAATTACAATAATTCTCCCTTTTAAAAACATTATTAGAACAATTCTCCCCTTTAAAAAAAAAAAAAACAAATTTCAATTTTGAAGTAAGTAAACTATAATTATTAGAATTGAGGAGTGAGATGTCCCCGCCGACCGGTCACCGGGAACAAGCTTTGACACCGGATTGGCCCAATGTTAACCTGATTCGAAAAATTGTCGGTGGCTCAGCTCAAATTTTATTTTGCAGGTTATTTCATTTTAATGCTTGAAATTATAATTTTATTATTTAATTATCTCCAAGTACAAACAAAAAAATAAATAAATAAACACTTTAAATTTTAAAGAAAATTAGCTGTTAATGTCACTAATTTTGTTTTCATTTTTTATATTAAATTGGTTTTCTAAATTTATTGAGATTTTTTTATTATAAGAGAATCATGCAATTTTTGTTACCATTTTATGTTTGGGTACTTTTAATTATTAAAATTTTAAATTTGAATATTATTTTTAAAAAAATTATATAAATTAATAAAAAATAATTTTAATTAATAAGATGAAAGGAGTAGAGAATGATGTATTTAATAAAAAATAATTTATAAGTTTAGTATTATTAATGTTAATACTCGAAAGAAAAATAATCTAGTTATGACTAATTACGTAAAAAATATATATATATGTAATATATAGAGTATTTTTTTCAAATTAAATAAAATTTTCAGCTAAAGATCTTTGAGATTGCTCTGTAAATCAGTGTTTTAAAAATCAGATAGGATCGATCGGTTTGATCGATTCGATTGTGAATTATTTTATAGTTTGATTTGATTTTTATTATTAAATCGAATAAAATCAAATTCGATCAAAATCATTTAAAATTGATAAAATTGGCTCCATTAATATAATATAAAAGTTATATATAAATTTTATTTTATTTTAAAATATATAATAAATAAATTATATATAATATTATATGAATACGTGGTTTATAAAATAATTTTATCAGTTTGATTAATGAATTAATAAATAGATAGGTTGAATTTTGTTGGGTTTTAAAAACATTACTGTAAATTGATTTCTCTTACTCTCTCTCCTGTCACTTTCACCCTTTTTTGTCACTCTTCTTACCGGTCATCGCTCGCAAAAGCGCAATTTTAGAGCCCAAACTGGTTACTTCGCTCCCTCTTCATTCTTCTGTCCTTCTCCCCTTCAAACCCCCTTTGTCTCTCTCCCTCACCCCCCTTCTATGGACTCTGTATGGGTTCCCCTGTTTCTCTCGCTTCTCTCTCTCCTCTGTTTTTCCTCTGTTTCTTCTCTCCCTACACCTCTCGAATGCACAGACACATCAAGACTCTGCACATCATTCCTAGCCTTCAAACCCAGTAAAAACCAAACACTCACTATCCTCCAAAGCATGTTTGATGTGTATCCGGAAGACATAACTGTTGAAAACGAAAGTAAAGAATATGTGTTTGTGAAAAAGAACTGTTCTTGCACAACAAACAAGTACTTAACCAACACGACCTTCACTGTAAGAGCAAATGGTGGGTCTGTTTATGACATGGTTGTGGAGGCGTATGGTGGGTTGGCTTTGGTTTCCAATTTGATTATGAATGGAGAAGCTAAGGTCGGAGCTGTGGTTTCATTAAGGTTGTTTTGTGGGTGTTCAAGTGGATTATGGAATTATTTGATGAGCTATGTGATGCAAGATGGAGATACTATTGCTTCTTTGGCAAGTAGGTTCGGGATTAGTATGGATAGTATTGAGAGTGTTAATGGGATTCATGATCCTGATAATGTCACTGCTGGCGATGTCTATTATATTCCATTGAATTCAGGTAAGTGCTTTTTCAGTTTCAAATTAATTGTTTGCCTAATCCTTCCCCCATATCGGATTGGTAATCTTGCAAATGTCACTTTTGGTGATCTATACTATATATAATTTTTTTTTTTTTAAAGTTAAAATCTAATTAGATAATTCCGGTCGGCTTTTCTTGTAATTTGATTGATTATCCAATATCCCATACTGGAAGAGGGTGTTTTCCAAAAATTGGATTAGATTAAATTCTAGAACTTTAATGTGCTGATGGGGATGCTATTTAATTTGTTTGGATGTTGAACAAAAGAATGTAATTGTTTTTCTGGAATATCTTTATCTTAAATGAAAAACTTCAGTTTATGTGGTTACAAAATTTTGGGTTGCTTTTTTTTTTTTTTTCGGGTCCTTCAATTTTTATTTTCTGGGTAAAATAGTTTGGGTTTTATTTACCCGAAAGAGCACATGAAAATGCTCATATATAAGGTTGGAAAATCCGTTTAACTTTAAAATAATAATTTATCTAAACTAATTTACCTGAACCAATTTACTTGAATCAATTCTACAGTTTTATTTATCGGATTTCGGGTGGGGTCTGAATAAAAATTTTTATTTTCAAACTGAACCAATAATCCGAATTTTTAATCGAGATATTATTCAACCGATTCAATTTTTATTAATCTGAATCCAATAATCCGATTTATTAATAGATTGGGCAGATGAATAGTTTTACTCGAATAATGAACACTCCTAATTTAAAGTGTGGTTTCGATGTTGAATCGTTGAAAATGCTTGAGAGAGTCTTGATGTAATGTAGACTGATCTTTTGAATGCAAACTTGTTAAAATCTTGGTAATCATGCTAATCACAAAGGATTATAATATCTGACAAATATTGTGAAAACGTTTTGTTGTTTATTGTTTTGAGCCAACATATTTCCTTTTGATTCCCCTAGCTGAGCTGTACAATGATAACGCCAGACACTATTGTATATTTGATTAGATTTTATTTTATTTTTGGATTTTTTTTTAAATACTTTTGTAGCTTTTAAAAAGTACAATCTTTTCCTCAGATGGGAAAAGTTGAGTTTATGTTTCCAATTTAGTTTTGCCATTTTTGTAAGATTGTCTTAGGTATGCAGGTATTCTGCCTTGTAGGAAAATAAAACAGTATCCCGATATTCATATCCTGAAATTGTTTACAAATTTCTTATTACCTTAATGCAGTTCCAGGTGAGACTTATCCTATGGATCATAGCATTCCTCCAGCTCCTGTTCCTGGACTATCCTCTGATAATGTCACAGGTATCATAGAGATCTCAATAATGGGTGTATAACAGTTCTCTTTGGTACAACTGCTACAGTGCCCCCCTTTTACCATCAGCAATAGGAGAAAAGAGGATATTTGAATCTTCAAGTTTTACCCTTTTATAATCTCTTGTTAGTAATAAGTAATGCTCCCCCTTTTACTACATTTGAAATGACAAATTTTGTTTTATTCTAAATAATATCCTAGCAGAGAAACTTTTTTACAACTGGAGCTTAGTATTTTACAATCAATTGAAGGGCCTATACCATCACGACAGTTTGCTTGTTTATTTAATTGACTTGTGTGTTGTTACGAGCTGATTATATTCATAGAGGTAATGATAATAAAGTAGTACCTCTAAGAAGTTTCTAGTTTGGATGAGGAGGCAATGGGACAATACCTGCAAATCATATTTGTCTTCTTTGTGTGCATAAGAAATTTAAAAAGTCTTATTTCTCATGATTTTGGTTCAAACCTTTATATCTTAATTCTTACATTTTTCTTTTTTTCTCTCATGATTTTCTTCTCATTTCTTGCTTAACTTCTAGTAAAATACTAGTGCTAGATAGGGGAATTAGTTCTTCTGATAACACTATCTGATACAGCACGTTGGCAACAACCTCTTAAAGTTTACAAGAGACGTGCAAGATCAAAAGCACAAGCTTTGGTTTGAGATATGGATGATAATGAATGATCTAGTTGGGATTTATTTTAAATATTTTAGATCATATCTCTTATAGTAGATAAAATTTATCTTGATTAGAATTGTATCTTTAGATGGAGTCTTTGTTTATCTTGACTAGATTGTTATCTTTAGATAGAGTCCTATTTTTATATGAATTGATTTTCCTCACAGGAGTCCTTGTTTATCTTGATTAGATTGTTATCTTTAGATAGAGTCCTATTTTTATATGAATTGATTTTCCTACAGGAGAAGAGTCATATTTGAGTAGGGTTTCTTAACCTTTATTTTTTTTTATAAATAGTCACTTATGTAACCTTTCAAAGGGCAATTTTTTTTCTGATTAATAAACATTTTTCCAGATTGTGAGATGCAGTCTTCTCTTAGGTGTGAAGCCTAAGAACGCTAGGTTGCGATCTAGGCCTACTTTCCTAATTTTTCTTTCACTTTCATCACTATTGCTACACCCATTACCCTGTCCTGCATCAGGTGGTATTAGAGCTGAAGTCTTCATTAATTTTAAGATTGTTTTCTCATGCACAACCATGGTGACTAATGCTGAATTGAGTTCAAGAGTTGAACGCCTAGAAGGCAATATGCAAGAAGTGAGAGAGCAATTAAAGACTTTAACTGCAGCAATTGAAACACTGCTGAAAGGGCCAGCACAATCCACAAATGAAGGGACATCTGCAGCGCCAACTATGGCAACACAAAACTTTCAAGTAGTACAACCACATCCCCAAAGAAGATCTGAACGTGACCTGGCTGGAGACATCACACAGAAAATCAAGATTGAAGTCCCAAATTTCAAAGGCAAAATCGATGCTATCATATTTTGTGATTGGTTTAGTTCTCTTGAAGAATTTTTTGATTGGTATGATATGGAGGATTCTCGACGAATTCGATTTGCTAAGATGAAGATGGTTGGACCGGCAAAGTTGTGGTGGAATACAGTGAAGAGCAGCCTCCAACGACCAGGCCAACAACCTCTTAGAACTTGACAAGAGATGAAAGCTAAGCTACAAGAGAAATATTTACCTTATAACTATTTTGAACGGATGCGTGAAAGGGTTTTTACATTAAAGCAAGGCAGCATGAGTGTGACCGAATACATACAGCAATTTGAGGAACTCAAGATGCGCAGTCAAATGGAGGAAAGTGCAGAGCAAACAACAACTCGATTTAAAGCAGGATTGAGAGCAGATATTAAGCGAGAACTGGCTAAACAACCCATCTATGGTCTGGAGCATGCCTTCCAAATTGCACTTGATGTGGAAGAATATTTGAACCATCCAAGTACTAAAAGAATTGGGGTTCAAAATGGAGAATTTGGAGCAAAGAGACAATTCCCACAAGATCGACAAGTCACAACGAGACCTAATGGAGCCAATCCCAATAACAAAACAAATCAGTTAGGAGGAAAAATCAATAAGGGTGTTACCTGCTTCAAGTGTGGAGAGCAAGGCCACATGGGTTTTCAATACCCACAAAAGAATAATCTACATATAGGTGCAGAAGGAACAGCAAAACAGGCAGCTGAGGACGATGAAGCAGACAACTCTTTTGACTATGGAGAATATCAGGATGATGATCTTGTAGGTGATGATGACGTGGATACATCATTAATGACAGTGGTACGACGAATCCTAGCAGCTCCAAAGGTAGAAGAAGAAGACTGGAAGAGTACAACAATTTTCCAAACACTAGTGCGTTGTGGGAAACATGCTAAGAAGCTCATCATTGACGAAGGTAGCTGCATGAATGTGGTGTCTTGTTCTACTGTTGAACGCCTCAAGTTACCAATCAACGCACACCCTCAACCATACAAAGTTGCATGGATTGATAACACAACTATCCCAGTGACCAAACAGTGCCTCATCGCCTTCAAGTGTGGAGCTTATAGTGATTCCATCCTATGCGATGTCATCCCTATGCAAGTGACACATATTCTTTTGGGTTGTCCATGGCTTTATGATCGGAATGTCAATCATAATGGCAGAGAGAATATTTACACATTCTCATATGAGAATAAGCTCATTGTGCTACAACCTATGAGCACTTTAGAGATAAAGAAATATGGGGAGAAACCACCATCAAAATCTGAGAGCAATGTTGGAGGCAATAAAAAACATCTTTATGTCCTAACAAAGAAGGAGTTTGATATGGAAAGTCAAGAATCAAAGGTGGTATTTGCTGTTATCGCAAGAGAAGTCAGAAACTCTGAAGATACACTTAGCAGCAACATTCCTCCAGAGGCAGCAAAACTACTAACTAAATTTTCTGATGTTGCACCTGAAGAATTGCCTAACGAACTTCCGCCTATGCGCAACATCCAACATGCTATTGATTTGATACCTGGAGCCCAATTACCCAGTCTACCAGCCTATAGGATGAATCCAAGTGGTCATGAAGAGCTAAAGAGGCAGGTTGAAGAGCTGTTATCAAAAGGTTTTATTCGAGAAAGCTTAAGTCCATGTGCAGTCCCAGCATTACTCACGCCAAAGAAAGATGGAAGCTGGCGTATGTGTGTTGATAGTCGAGCTATTAACAAGATTACCATCAAGTATAGGTTTTACTATACCTAGATTGGATGACATGCTGGATGTGATGAGTGGTTCCACTATTTTCTCAAAGTTAGATTTGAAGAGTGGATATCACCAGATCAGAATCAGACTAGGAGATGAATGGAAGACTGCTTTTAAAACCAGGGATGGTCTTTATGAGTGGTTAGTCATGCCTTTTGGACTTTCTAATGCTCCCAGCACATTTATGTGGTTCATGACCCAAATATTTCAACCGTTCATCGGACGATTTCTTGTTGTCTATTTTGATAACATTTTAATATACATCAAAGACAAAGAACAACGTATTTTTCACTTGCAGTAGATATTTAGGGTTCTCCGCCAAGAGAAGCTCTATATTAATTTGAAAAAGTGCTCATTTTTTAAGACCAGCGTGGTTTTCTTGGGTTATATTATTTCCTCTAAGGGAGTTGAGGTGGATCCTAGCAAGATTGAGACAATTAAAACATGGCCAGCCCCTACAACCCTGCATGAAGTCAGGAGCTTTCATGGTCTGGCCACATTTTATAGGCGTTTTATTCAAAATTTCAGTAATATTATGGCGCCTATCACAGATTGTATAAAGAAATGAGAATTTTCATGGACCAAAGCTGCATCCAAGGCCTTTGAAGAAGTCAAGAAAAAGATGACTGAAGCGCCTATTTTGAGATTACCAGATTTTGACAAAGTGTTTGAAATTGCCTGCGATGCTTCACAAGTTGGTATTGGAGGAGTACTAAGTCAAGAAGGACATCCAATTGCCTATTTTAGTGAGAAACTAAATGAGGCAAAACAAAGGTATTCTAATTATGATCGGGAGTTCTATGCAGTAGTCCAAACCCTACGATATTGGCGCTATTACTTGCTTCCAAAAGAGTTTATCTTATACTCTGACCATGAAGCCCTCAAGTACCTAAACTCTCAAAAGAAGCTAAACCATCGTCATATCAAATGGGTTGCTTTCTTGCAAGAATATACATTTGTCCTTAAGCATATGGCTGGAGTGGAGAATAAAGTTGCAGATGCACTTAATAGAAAACAGCAGATCCTGACTTCCATGGCTGTTCAAGTGATTGGTTTTGAATCACTTAAGAGAGATTATTCATCTTGCAAGGATTTTAGCATCATATATGTTGAATTACTTGTTGGACAACGAGTTAATTATCCTAATTTTTCTATATCAAATGGATATCTATTCAAAGGAACACGATTATGTCTACCTAACACATCTTTGCGAGAAGAAGTTATTCGAGAACTTCATTCCGGAGGAGTAGTAGGGCACATTGGGCGAGATAAGACTGTGGCTCTTGTAGAAGATCAATTCTATTGGCCAAGTTTGAAGCGAAATGTTGCTAGAATTGTGGCCAGATGTCGGATATGCCAAATTTCAAAGGGAAGGAGGAAAAATACAGGTCTTTATACCCCTTTACCTATTCCACATGAACCATGGCAAGACTTAAGCATGGATTTTGTGCTTGGATTGCCTAAAACTATTAGGGGTTTTGATTCTATCTTTGTGGTAGTTAACCGCTATTCTAAGATGGCTCACTTCATTCCATGTTCAAAGACTTCGGATGCTCTCCATATAGCAAAACTTTTCTTTAGAGAAGTTATGAGGCTTCATGGGATACCACTTACAATTGTTTCTGACCGTGATGTGAAGTTTATGAGTTATTTTTGGCATTCGCTGTGGAAATTGCTGGGCACCAAACTGAAGTTTTCATCAGCATTTCATCCACAAACAGATGGACAAACTGAAGCTGTTAATAGGAGTTTGGGAGATCTTCTACGCTACTGTGTGCAAGACCATACTTCTAGTTGGGATTTGACACTTCCTATGATTGAGTTTGCCTACAATAGCTCAGTTAATAGGAGTACAGGTCGCAGTCCTTTTGAAGTGGTTACAGGAATGACACCTAAGAAGCCAATTGATTTGGTTCCTTTACCAATTGAAGCTCGTCCTAGTGTAGAAGTTGAAGCCTTTGCCAAGCACATACAAGAGTTACATGATGAAGTTGGAAAGAAAATTGCTACAAACAATGAAAACTACAAGTCACGTGCTGATTTGAGGAGAAAGTTTGCTAAGTTCAAGGAAGGAGACATGTCATGATTCGCCTAAGACTTGAGAGGTTTCCTAAGGGGCGATATAAGAAACTTCACTCAAGGAGTGCAAGCCCTTATAAAATCCTTAAGAGGATCAGTTCAAATGCTTAAGTCCTTGACTTTCCAGATGATATAGGCATAAGCAATGTCTTTAACATTGAAGATTTGACCTTATACTATGGTGATGATTCACTTACAAATGACACTGTTGTTTCTAAGCTTCCATTGGGGCCACAATTGAAGGAGGAAGTTGAAGAAATTGTAGATTTCCAAGAAGATTACACTGCAGATGGCATTCAACAGAAATTTCTGTTTAGGTGGAAGGGACGTCCACTTTCGGATTGCACTTGAGTTACAGAAAAGGAGTTGCAGCAGATTAATCCGACTCTTTATGATAGCTTTCATACTTTTAACTCGCCAGAGTCGAGTTCTTTCAAGCCGGGGAGAGATGATACAGCACGTTGGCAACAACCTCTTAAAGTTTACGGGAGACGTGCAAGATCAAAGGCACAAGCTTTGGTTTGGGATATGGATGATAATGAAGGATCTAGTTGGGATTTATTTTAAATATTTTAGATCACATCTCTTATGGTAGATAAGATTTATCTTGTTTAGAATTGTATCTTTAGATGGAGTCCTTGTTTATCTTGACTAGATTGTTATCTTTAGATAAAGTCCTATTTTTATATGAATTGGTTTTCCTCACAGGAGAAGAGTCATATTTGAGTAGGGTTTCTTAAGTTTTATTTTTTCTATAAATAGGCACTTATGTAGCCTTTCAAATGACAATTTTTTTTTTCTGATTAATAAACATTCTTCCAGATTATGAGATGCAGTTTTCTCTTAGGTGTGAAGCCTAAGAACCCTAGGTTGCGATCTAGGCCTACTTTCCTAATTTTCCTTTCACTTTCATCACTATTGCTACACCCACTACCCTGTCCTGCGTCACTATCACTCTCTAAAATAATGTTTCTACGCCCTTACTTGGACTGTATGTTGTTGCTATGCAGAAAGTCAAGAGCATCATAAAAGCAATTTGTCATACTGGTGGATTTTGGGGAGCTTGGTTGTTGTTCTGGGCTTGATACTTGTTGGCGTGATTATCTGCATCTGCCTGAGATTATCAAGCTGCTTTGCGGAAGCCAGAGGGAATCGCACAAAAGATCCTGACGGGAAGAGTTCTCATAAATTTCATGTTCTTCGAAAAACAAGCTTCTGTTGTCCCTCTGGTAGGTACATTTGTTGCAAGTCAGGGGACTGGAAACAAACAAATGGGGAACGGAGCAACTCCCTGCCAAATCTTCCTAAAGGTTTGACCGTTTGAGCTTTTATAATTGTATGCTACAAAATATATTAACTACTGTTATGATGGACTGCCTTGTGCACGTCCTGCACAAAGGAAAATAAGAATTTTATTTGCCTCTCTATACATATAAGTTTCATAAAAAAATAGAGCATCTAGTGTGCACGAGCATGCTTGCTTTCCCACTCATATGGGCATACCTAGTAGGACACTTATATTTGAAAAAGTCCACCATTTCATCAGCCCTTAGTAATTGTGGAAGGAATCTTCTCTCTTAATTTTCTCAGCTACAAGATTACTTCCATGAAAAAATGCTGAACTTTTACCCTTGATGTATAGTATTCTCCTATCTTGTTAGTGTGCATTTCTCAACAGTTAACTGTATGATTATGGTGTGAGGAGGTCAATGATGCATGGCCAATTTTATTCTTCAGTATTTTCATTTGATTATTTATTGGCTTCAGATGGCAGCATTACAGTTGCCCGTTTATGTAAAATGTGTGGGCTTCAGTAATTGCCCTAGTGTTGACCATTCTAGATTGATATCTCTCCAACTGAACTTGATATAAAAATGAAAAATGACCAAGAAAATTGATGCTCAAAAAACTTTTGTACTTTCAGTAGTTTTGTTGACACATTGCCTTTGTGCTAGCTACCAACTTGTGGCAGCTGAAAATTTTTAAGTTGATCTTTAATGTGAATCATGTATTGTGTATCTTGTTACCACTTTGAGTTTCAGATGTTTATAGGTCTTTTATTTATATTTTATTGCAGTAATAAATACAGATATATTTAATGTGGAAAAGCCAGTTGTTTTCACTTTTGAAGAGATTCGCACTGCAACTGATGGATTTTCTGATTCTAATCTTCTTGGGCATGGAACATATGGTTCTGTGTACTATGGCGCTCTTCGTGAGCAGGTATACAGCTTTTATACTATTTTCTAAGGCAATTACATGATAATCTTTCCTCTGCCTTTACTTTATGATTTTTCCATTCCCTTTCATTTAAAACTGTTCTAATTTGACCCTGGGTCCTTTGTAGGAAGTTTCTATCAAAAGAATGACTGCTACAAAGACAAAAGAATTTACATCCGAGATGAAACTTTTGTGCAAGGTTCATCATGCGAATTTGGTAGTGTTTGTTCCAAGCCAAGTGACTATATTTACTTTTCTAGAAATAGGTGTTCTTGCTGCCTGTAATCTAAATTTTAGTATCCTATTGGTTTAACTTTGTCAAGGTAGAGCTGATTGGCTACGCTGCAAGTGAGGATGAGCTCTTTCTTGTGTATGAATATGCGCAGAAGGGTTCGCTCAGAAGTCATTTGCAAGATCCCCAGAACAAGGGTAACCCAAAATCCTCTGAAAAGGATACTTGTGTTATCATTGTTCTGTGCAAAATGTTATGTTTGCATTTGTTTCAGCTGCGTCCTTGTATATTCTAGTTACAACTTGTTTACATGATTCTGAAATCTGCCATGGATTGATGTGTAGGTCATACGACACTTTCTTGGATCATGAGAGTCCAAATTGCACTTGATGCTGCAAGGGGTCTGGAATATATCCATGAGCATACGAAAAATCATTATGTCCACAGGGATATCAAGACAAGTAACATCCTACTTGATGGTGCCTTCAGAGCAAAGGTTCAGAGCAATTTGCCTCCTGCATTTAGTTTGCAACTTTATTTGGTGTATTTGGCTAACATCCCCTTTTTCACAGGTATCAGACTTTGGATTAGCAAAGCTTGTGGGAAAGACAAATGATGGAGAAGCTTCAACCACAAGAGTTGTGGGAACTTTTGGTTATTTGGCTCCAGAGTAAGTGAATGTCAATATTGGTGGGATTGTGGTTCACAATTTCTTATCTAAGTCTGAAATGCTTCTATCCTTTGTTGGCAGATACTTGAGGGATGGCCTTGCCACAGCCAAGAGTGATGTCTATGCTTTTGGTGTGGTGCTTTTTGAGTTAATATCAGGAAAGGAAGCCATCACTCGAACTGATGGCATGGTGATGAAAAATTCAGAAAGGCGGTCATTAGCATCCATTGTAAGCCCTATTTTTCCCTGTGAGGGAAGCTTGCCTCATTATTTATTTATTTGCTTTTTTTCCTCTTTTTTTTGGGAGGGGGGAGGGGTCGAGTTGTTTATTGTAAGGATAGAGATTACCCTGGGATGGGGGTGGAGTCTTTCTCAATTCTGGTTATTGACCTTTAGATCTGTCATGCCAGTAGAATTGAAAAGTGATGCTCTGACTACAGCTACCACATATAAGTTGCTCATTAATAGAGGATACTAAAACGGGCATGTAACCCAAACAAAGAAGTGTAAGCAGGCCGTGTGTTCTTCTGAAGCAAAAGATGTGTAGAAGTATTTGCTGTGCATATGATTAGATATTATTAGAGATTTGTAGCATTTCCCGAGCTGTAAAATTATGCATAAAGGCTATCTTCATTGTCAACAGAAGGAAGACCGGTGGTTATATAGTGTATTTAGGCAACACCCTTTATTAATAACAGTGTCAACAATCCCAAGTGATGAGAAGATGGTATTGGTGACTGACACCAAGAAATATCTTAGAATACTTTCACAGTATGAGAAATAACTATCATATGTTCCAAATGATAATGGAGAAACGGAGGACTTTGTGTAGTTAACAAGTGTTAAAACACAAAGGCTAAGATCTAACGAAGCTCTAGCTAACTATATATCCAAAGAAACTCAACTTAATTCACTACCACAAGAGGGGATTGGTATTGGAGGTGTCATTTGCCAGAGCAGTACTATTCAAATTGTTATGAAGTAGCTGTCCATTTGGACATGAGTTCCACCCTGTTATTCTGTTGCATTTTTCTGTTTTGATTTTCGTTGCTGACTTGTATGATGATTGCTTCCATTATACTATCACATTTTGCTTTTTCATAAGGCAGGCATCAGTACCGGATGCAACACTTGTACTGCTTAACCCTTTTGAAAATGCAGATGTTGGCAGTTCTGAGGAACGTTCCTGACTCCACAAGTATGTCAAACATGAAAGATTGCATTGATCTGAATTTGATGGATTTGTATCCGCATGACTGTGTATACAAGGTAATATATAACAACTTTAAGACAACCTTTTGGGGATTAACCAGATGTTTTGGGCAGTCAATTTTGCTTCTGCTCTGCATTGCATCAATAAACTTATTACTAAGTGGGAGAGACCAAGCTGTTGGAAGAAAAAATCATTTTAGCTTTGCGATTGCAGTTGTTATTTTAATGGCAATTGCAGCCCAAATGCGATTTTTCCTCATCATTCATGGAACTAATATCTTCTATGACAATTTGCGCAGGTGGCTATGCTGGCAAAGCAATGTGTGGATGATGATCCTATATTGCGGCCAGACATGAAGCAAGTTGTAATTTCTCTCTCACAGATCTTACTATCGTCCGTAGAGTGGGAAGCTACTCTAGCAGGGAATAGCCAAGTGTTCAGTGGCCTTGTCCAAGGGAGATAATTTATGCAGACTCTACGGATTTAGCTTCTGCTAGTAAAAAAATTCTTCTTTAATCCATCAACTCCTTTTACATCTCTATAGTTTTGTGTGTGTATATTATTAGCCGATACCCCACCTGGCGGTGGCACTGGGGAATTTATGCAGTTTTTCTACCTATTTTTGGCATTTTCTGACTTTCATTTGATTCGTTTTTTGATGTATTCTATTGAAAGTAGCCGCAGGTGAGAAATTTTGTTGTAAGATTAATGTGTAATTGTTGAAAGTGAATGGGAAATTGGTTATTTTTCTGAATGGGAAATGGGGTTCTTTTTTACTTGGCCCCCTTGAACCTTATCCTCCCTTCATGCATGAGTGTATAAAAATATTATATAGTTGGGTCGTTTCAACAACAACAACAAATTGAATTTTAATTTTAAATTTTAAAATAATCATTCAAGAGATTAATATAAGAAAATAAGAGTATTTTGTTTTGATCTTTTATTTCAACACTGATAAAAATTTGATATTGATTGTTAATTTATTATAATTCTTTTTCTTTATTCAAATTTGGAAGGCGAAGCTAAGTGATCCTTTTCATCCATATGGATTGAAATATTAAAATCGACTTGTGATTTTGAATTAGGGAAGTAATCTTTAAATTGTAATCAAACAATGAATTAGGGAAGTAATATTTAAATTTTAACCTAACTATCTTGATATTTCTTTAGGTCGTGTAACCATAGTAAAGGCTAGTGATATTCTTTATTTCCACTTGTGATCACGAGTTTAGATTTATTTATGGTAATAGTTAATAAACTATCTATCACGCCCCGACCCGTAGGTCGAGCATGCGAACAGACCGCTGTGACTCCTCAAGGCACGAGTATGCCCTACTCGCACATCGAGATGACGCAAGGCTAATATTATGACCTTACTCGATATCATTAAGTCAAAATCATACAGCGGAAAATTTAAAAAAAAAAAAAAAGATAGTTTTTAATAAAAATTTTCTTTAAAACATTTGCCTTCAATTTACATATAATATCTATATGCATGGTCCAATCGTAAACAAGAATGAGTATGATCACTCACCCGATAGCGTGTCTCAGTAAAACTCGTGAGATAGTACCTCAATATATGTAAGTACAGTAAGTGAAGGGTGAGTATAATCTACATACTCAGTGAGTGAGGTGTAATGACTACATAATGACAATAAATGAATTTGTGAGAGTGACAAGTCAAAACATCATTTCAAATTCATATTTCATTCATTTACAAATATATCGTGTAATTCAAAATAATATGTATTCTTATCATTAAATCATACATCAATGAGATGTCAAAAACGTGTTCTACCCATAGTTTGGCCTAATTAGGGTAAAACATATGTGTGACACTTAAAGTGCATACATTATGCATGTGTGCCACTTAAATTTTCTTCGGGTTATATTTGTTTAGCTTTAGGACACTTGTTTTTCGGAGTTTTATGTGCAAAACACATGTCTTAGGATTAAACATGCATGTGTGACACTTGAAGTGCATACATTATGCATGTGCGCCACTTAAATTTTCTTCAGGTTACATTTATTTAGCTTTAGGACACTTGTTTTTCGGAGTTTTATGTGCAAAACACATGTCCTAGGATTAAACTTGTGTCTTAGTGTTGAATAGCATGTATACCACCTCAAATTGCCTAAATCTTTTTAATTATTTAATGATTTAATGTTTTATTTGTTTAGGTGTATGACATTTGTCCAAATTAGACAAGACATATATGTTTGTTGTTTGTTATTTTGTTATTTTGTTATTATTTCATTTTTCTTTTTCTTTGCCTAAAACTATAGAGGATAGTGCTAGTAATAAAGATTCCACAATAATACAGAGAATTTCATCTACTAGAGGTATCAAACAATAATAAAATGAGAACAAACAGATATAAAAGTATATCAACACATTCAACTGAACTAATTAAAGGAGACTACAGTTTACAGTTTTGACATATTTGCTGGGAGGATACATGAAGACTATTTCATTGTTAAACATTTGTTGAATGTTCATTTTCAGGAATATTGGATCTTTTTTCAATCCTTGCGATTCTTTCTTCCAGTTGAGAGAGTTCATTTTGGATTTGGAAGAATTCATTGTCTGTATCTTCATCATCTTGTCGTGGAGAGTTTATTGATTGAAATGGTTGATAAAGAACTTGATTCGAAGTTTGAGAATCGTTTTGTTGAGATGATTCAAGGGTTTCACAAATTTTACAGAGAGAAGAGGTTCTTATTTTGAGGATTGGTTCGATTCTTAATTCTCTAGAGATATCTACTCTAAACGTAAGAATGATTTCAAAAATTAATAGAGCATATGGAAGAGATCCTTCTTTTTCCTGTTCTTACCTCAATCATCTTTAGATGAATCAGATAATGGAGTTTAGGATTTTTGTTTCTCATAAGACATGCCATGATCCAGTAATTTTCTTTTGTTATAGAATCGAGTCTTACTTCCCTGGGCCTAAGACAGTGAATAACCATTTGGTGGAGCAATCTCTCATAGGGGGACAAAGATAATGCTTTGGTTTCTATTGTGGTAAGCTGATTGTTATTGAAATCAATCCTAGCATCATCTAGCACATTTGTTCTAAGGTATGGCTCACAAGCTCCACTTGGCACCAATTTCAAACCGCTGATATTATAGATAAGTTTGGGTATTATGATTAACTTCATTCCTTCGAGAAAGGTTTTATACATATATTTGTGAAGATAAGTCCATATAAACATTTCACTGTCCTTCCTTTCTAGAGTGGTTCCAACTTCCTCTAAATTATTATAGAACAGTTTTATTAGCCTATTGTAAGAAGGGGAGAGAGAAAAGATGAGGCTATGAGGGTAGATTTATCTTATATATGCTTCGTAAGAAAACCCTATGTTATCTAGAAAATCCCAATCTATTATCCTACCCGAAATGATCTATTTGAAGAGAAAGTCTGAGTAAAATGACTTACTGTGGTGCTTGGAAGGGAAATCAGTTTGATCAAACTCTGAGTTTCCTTTGGCCATGATCGAAAACTAAGATACAATATGTTTGTCTTTGACCGAAAGAGAGGAGATAGGTTCTTTTCAGAAGGTTTTGTAGTTTGCTAAGAGTAAAAGTGGGAATTGATTTTAGAGACTGTGCGAGTTTTCAGATTTGAAGAGATGAGGACTGATATTGAACAAAAATTGGGAAATAAAAAGAACGAGAAGAGGGATGAGTTCTTTCTAGTTTATAAAAGATGATCTTTTAATTTGTTTGTTTACACGTGTATCGAATATGTGCATTACACATGTAACTTATGCGTGTAAAGATTTTAAAAAAGATTTCAAAGATCAAATTTTTGTCTTTTGTTATTAACTCTTTAACTTGCAGTTTGACATTTAATCATTTATTAAGATGATACGCAGATGAAATAAAAAAGTAAAAAATAATAGACAAACAATTTTTAAGAACAATAAAATCATATTAACATGAAAGCAGAGCAAAACTTCACAAGCAAGTTTATTTTGTTCGTCTTGTTAAAGCATATTGTCTGAGTTAAGTATTTTACTTCTTTTTAGAGACTTAATTATTTTTACACCCTTCCCTTTAAGTACCTAGATTTCTTTTGTTCCTACATTTCTGGTCTTTAATAAATCTTTGGGTACCCATTTTAATGTTATCTTGTATGTTGAATTTTTATGTCAGCACTTATTTGAGTAATGTCCAATTTTATGACAATATCTGCATCTTTTGATTTTCGTTTATTCCTCTATTTTCTTAGTTTACAATGAAAGGCACTACGTTCAACTTTCATACAGTAATGACATCTGGTTTCTGTTTTAGGATTTTCAAAGTTAGGAACAAAGAAGTTTTGAAATTTCTTTTGGGTAGTGGCAGGTTTGTAGTCTAATCCATCCTTGTCATATACTGTTCTCCAAGCTCCTAGCATAAGATTAAAATTTTCTTTTCTCTTTATAAATTTGTGTAGTAATGAACTCAATCTCTTATTTCGTTCTCTTTCTTGTTCTAATTCATCTTTTATGTTTTCTCTTTTAAGTACTTGTTTTCTTTTATAATCTTTCAAATTTTCGTTTATTTGCAAATTATCTTCTTTTAATTCTTTATTCTCTTTCTTCAGCTTCTCAGTTTCTACTTTTAATTCATTCTTTTCTTCTTTCAGAAGTTTATTCTTTTCTTTTAGTTCATCCAGATCATCATTTAAGAAGTAGATGTTTTCATCTTTTATCTCCTTCTCTACTTTAAGTAAGTGTTTTTCTTCTTTTAGTTTATCATTTTTTGTTTTAAGATTCTTATTTTTTCTTTGAGTCTATTAATTTCCTCTACAAGTTTATTGTTTTCAATTTCTAACACATTCAATAAATTCTTTAAGTCTGTGTTATTTTTATTTAATTTGTAAATTTCATTAAGAGCCAGGAGTAAAGTTTCTTCAACTGAGATGCAATCATCATTGGAATCATTATCAACTGAGTATGATGGATTATTAGAGCAACTTACCTCATTTTCTTGTTTAATGCTTGCTTGATGTTCATTTCCTTTCATAGCTTGCACAGGTTTAGGGCATCCTTTTTGGATGTATACTCCTCTTTTGTTTTTAGCACTTTTTCTTCTTAGGAGATCACGTTTCTTGCTCATTTTTGATCCATTTGTGTTTTTCTTTCTAGTTATTGAAAGAATTACGGGCTCACTGTTGGATGAGGAGGTTTTAAGTGAGAAATTGACTCTCTCTATTGCCATTTGTGTTTTTGAGACTGGAAGGAGGGTCTTTGGTTTAAGGTCATGAAACCTAAAACTTTACTAAACACCTGTTTTGATATCAATTATAAAACAACTAGAGGGGTGAATAGTTATTTTCTAATTTTTTATGATTTTTGACTACGTAAGATTGAATAAACAAAATTAAACAAACTGAAAGTAAAGAAGATATCAGACAAAGAGATTTTTATAGTGGTTTCACTAATCCAGTACATGTCCACTCCCAGGCAACCCTCCTAGATTTTCACTATTATTCAAAATAATATAATCCACTTGTTTCCCATGTGCAAGTGAAACCTTACAATCCATTTGCTTGCGGGTGTAAGTGAAACCTTACAAGTATTTCCCAAATCGTGTTCCCACACGATCTTCGGACTTCTTTTGATTTCAAGGGTGTTATAGAATGTGAATTAATCCTCGGATATAACAAAGTTGAGCACAAGGAATATTACAGAGGCTGTTCCTATTTCTCATATGAGAAGAATTTAATATACAGTTAATGAAGAACACACAGAGAGATTACAAAATGAGTTTAATGTAGTGTATTCTCAAGTGACGGAGTAAGAGTGTTTAATGAGATTGTGTTTTTCTCACAACAGTTGTTCTATCTCTGATTACTTCACTACTCTGTTCTTCAATAGTTCGACATTTAAAGCTCTCTTGTAAAATGCCATTAAATAGTAGGAGAATTTGAACATTTGAATTAAATATTTTTTACCTTCCTCTATTAATGTCTTCAGCTACTTCTCAATTAATGCATTTGCTTATTGTCATCCTTAAAGCATTTCTTTACTTCTTTTCGTCAAACAAATCCTATCTTGAGAAAATTTGAAATGTCTTTTTGCTATAATGGGAAAGTTAGATTGACAACCAAGAGAGATTTTCGAAACAATACAATATGATAACTTTGAATTCAAAAATAAAGAATTTGATTGGTCCATGTCATCGGTTTTAAAACAGTCAGAAAATATTTTTAATGTCCACATTGTTTCTTTCTTGGACTGTCTTTGAAGAAATGGTTGACCGAGATTCATTGAAATTTTGAAATATGAAATATTTCGATCAACCATATATTAGTTTCGATCGACCAGAGAAGCATACTATTTCTTTTATGTGATTTAGCAGTTTACCACTTGAATTATTGGTCGACTAAATGGACAGAGTAGGTTATTCATATAAGTATATCAGGTTGTCCTCTCATGTTTAGCGGTTGACTGCTCATACATCCTAAATCATTTGTGATTGATCACTTGTGTCAAGCGGTTGATTGCTTTCGTAGTTGACTGCCTATGCTTGCAGTCTACTGCCCATGTGCCTTAAACACATGCGGTTGGCCACTTGAGTACTTTATAGTGCTTGCAGCTGGCCGCTCATGCACATTGCGCATGTGTGCGGTTGACCATGCTATGTGTGTAGCTGATCACTTGTATGCATGTGCACACGCGGTCTATCGCACTATACATGCGGCTGACTGCCTGTGCGCATGCGGTTTACTGTGCTATGCGCGCAGCTAACCGCCTATGCATATGTGTGCACGCGGTCTACCATGCTATGTGCGCGGTTGAACTATGCTGTGCGCAATTGGCCGCATGAGCTTTGCGGTTTACTACACAAGCATACAGCTGATCATTATAGTTCAAGTGATCAACCATTTGAGTTCTTTAGTAGGGTGTTTGTAGATTTTGTATAAACCAATTTTCAAATTATTTACATTTCCCACTTAAATTTCCTTTAATTTGCTTATCATTAAAATCTTATTTGTCAATAGAACTTACTTAGTAATATCAAATATTGTTTCCAATAAAAAATTTAACACTAAGTGGGTCTTGATGGTAATGCGAATTAGGTTGCATGGAAACGTAAATACAGGAACATAAATGGATATGAAACGATATAGAGAAATGACATTTTATGAAAATAAAGTTAATGAAAACGTGAGAAAATACATAATATAAAAAGATATAAAAATTTTTTTATATAAATATTAACTTTTTTTAGAAATAATAAAACAACTATATTTTCTAATAAAAATATAAAATGATCAAATGTATAATTATTAATGGTAAAGAAAATAATATAAAAATAAAAATTATAATCAAATTAATAAATAATTTATAAAATATAAAAAAATATATAAATATAAAAAATATATGAAATTTTATATAATTACTAATTAATTTTACATGTTTAGATATTTTGAAAACAAAAAATATTAATACCGAGAAATTTTCGTATATCAGAAAAAATACGAGAGTGGTTCATTTGCACACCCACACCCAAGGAAAACAAATAAAAAATAAAAAAAAATAGTATGAATAAAAAATGAAAAAAAAAAATTGATGACATCAAGTGATGGCAATATACAGTCTTTCCCTAACTTTGTAGGCATTGCAAGGGTCATTGGGCATCACCTTTGTGCTTGATGGGTGGGTTAGGACTAGGAGCAACAGCTCCGTGAGACTTGAATTTGAGAATTTATACATAATTTGGTTATTTAAAATTACTTGGGAGTTATTAGGCACAGGCTTTTGTGCCTTTTCTTTGCTGCCTGGTTGCGTTGCATGGGCCCAAGTTCAATGCGCTCTCTCTCTCTTCTTTGCTTTTTTTTACGAAATAAATTAAAAAAAGAATAAACTTAATAAGAAAAAAGAAACATATTAAACGAGAAAAAAAATAAAAAATAAAAAACTAAAATGCCCACCTAAGATAAGTAAGGGGCGTGTATTCATGTACTAAAAAGGAGTAGTGTGTAATATTTGGTGATAATCGAATATCCGACCGATTTGAATTAAATTTGAATTCGATTTTTGAATTCAAATCGGTTTTCGGTTAAAACTGAATTCCAATTTTGGCTTTCGATTCGAGTTTCGAATTGAGATTTTTAATACGAATTCGAACTGAAAACCGAATTAGAGTTTTTAATTATTTTATTTTTTATTTATTTTGATTATTTATTATTTATTTATTTTTTCTTTTTATATAAATTTTGAATGATAATTTTTCTTTTTTAAGTAAGTAATAAAATAATAATTAAAATATTTATTGTTTTATCGATTTGAAATTGGTTAAATTAGATTTATATAAAAATTTAGATTTTAAAAATTAAAATTTAATTATTTAATTTATTCGATTTAATTCAAATTCAAATCAAAAATCAAATTTCGAATTTAAATGAATTTGATTTAATTTTTAATTTAAAATTAAAAAATATTAAATCGAATTAAACAAGAAAAGAATTCGAACACCGAAACAATGATCACCCTATAAGGGCAAGGGGCACAATTCAAATCCGAAGACGGGTTTGGGACAGTCGCGCAGACCGTTGCGATTGAAGGAGGGAGAGAGAGAGAGAGAGATGCGAAAGAACGAAGGGAAAGCAAAATCAGCGATTCGGAAGCCCCTGGGAGAAATCTCAAATGCCGGAAAATCTTTGTCGAAAGGGACAACAAAGAAGAAGATGAAAGAAGTCGATGCTCATCGTGTTGAAGACGACTGCGCTCTTGATCACCTTCTTCTCGCACACTCTGATCTCTCCGCTCTCTTTCATCAGGTAATCGACACAGGCTCTGATAGTGCAAACCCTATATATAATCTTTTTGGAAGACATCAAACCCTAATTGTTGTTGTTTTTGTCACATCTGTTCTAATTTTGTCATCTATGTTCTCGATTTCAGTCTTTCTTTGTTTTTGTGTGTATGTCTGTGGGTGTTTGTGTTTTTCCATAGTTAATTCGTGAGAAATTGGGGATTCTGATTTTTTTTTTTTCATGATTAGGGTTTTTCTTTTTTTTTTTTTTTTGTTGACTATATCTTTTAATTGTGATGATCATCGGCAGTGTCAATTAGGTTTTCAACTCTATGCTAATAGATTCCAGCAACGGTGAACCTTGATTCTTGGCTTGCTTGAGATAGTCCTTTGAAATTCTTTTGTTCATTTAAAAGATAATCAATGCTGGGACAAGTGTTTTTATATATAAAAGAATGGAAATTGGCTGGAGGGAAATGCAGATTGATGAAGTGTTTTCCGTCCTCAGATTGACATTGTTATCCACTTAGTTTGTTGAAGAGTCTATGCAATATGGACACAGTACTAAGAACCTACGGGAAAATGATATGCTAGAAATGGTGAAGGATGAAGAGTGAGGGCAGTTGCATTCGTGATGCCTTAGTGCAATTGATTCTAGATTGTGGATAGCATCATCAATAATGCTATTGGATGAGGGTCGTGCCATTGCTTTCTAGAAGAAGTTTGAAAAACCCGTCATGGCCCTAAATATGATCAACAAGTTAATAAGACTGGCAAATGTACTGGTTGATGACGGAGGAGGTCACAGAGCTGATTGCATATATAAATCTGTTCAATGGTATCTTGTATTAACTGCATAGAGTTTATATAGGGATGGAGGAAGAAGTTGAGACCCTTCTGGTTCTTAATCTTATGAGATCTTGTAAATATGTTTCTTGGTAAAAAAAGATACAATATAAATTTGGAATAAGTGCAGGGCATGCTGATGCCTCATAATATCTTCAAAAAATCGAATTTGGACAATGGATATGAATTTGCATTTTCACTATCCATAGAGAGGACTGGAAAGGTATGACAAGAGATAGTGGCAAGTCCATTTCTATTGTTAGGTGTTATGGTAGATAAGAGTAATGTTTTATCAAACGGGATTGGCCCCCCATGAAGGACAACAGATAGTGTCAATGCTGACATTTGTTTGGTTGCTGTGTGATGAAGATTTTTATGCGGTTTTTCATTTTTCTGGTATAGTTCTTAGCAAGGGAGGAAAACCTTTTAGATGAGAGGTTGGACCATTGTCCCTCTCTAAGGCCCAGCAGCAAAGTCTGCGGAGAAAAGAATGAGCACTATCTGTTTTGTTGAATTTGGTGGACTCTGGTTCATATGTTGATTCAAGTAGTGTGTATCACTAGCAAAGGAGTGAAAGAAAAATGATGATTCCATTGCAGGATTTGTGTACAATCGGAGTTTCTTGGTACACAACAAATGAACTTCTTGACTGGATTGGTGTTAAGTGGAGCCAGAGTCTTAATCTTTAATTAGTGTAGAATACTCTTCAAGGTATATATTTGGTCGGGTTGTCGAAACCCTCAAATTAATACTAATTTCTCCCAATGCAACAAACTGTAGCAATAGTGGTTACCAGGTCGAATTCCAAGGGAACTAATTAACTTAATCTCCTAATTGATGTTAAAAATAAAAATGAGAGGTTTTCAAATAAATTGCTAAAATAAAATTTACTAAATAAAAATTACTAACCTAAAATTTAGAAACAAGCAATAGTGCAACAAACTAAAATTAGAAAGAAAGTTCAATCTATTAAATACTAATCCAAGGGTTCATATATTCGATTGTCTCATTGATCATCGATTTAAATATTATTCTTGCGATTCAAGCATTTAACCTTAGATCTATTAGGATAGCCGTAATAAATCTTGTGTTTTCCTAATTTAATCGACCAAACCCAGCATCTAATCAAAACTTATCATTAACCGACTGGGCACGATAGCGTTTCATATCAATATAATGATAGCATTACGTTTTGTGAAAACAGTTAAATCAAAATATAAATAATTGGGATAGCCGCAATTACTCAATTTTGTTCCATTGATTCCCTAGGTCAATTGAATACCGGTAAAAGACCCACAATAAAATAACCTAGTTACTACTTGTATCATTCGTTCATGACAATTACGGATCACTGAATTCTTGGATAGCAATGGAAAAACTAATATTGAATTAAATTGTCAGATTAACCAATAGTAGGTTTCCCTAAAAATTAAATCAAGAATCAACGAATACTTGAATAAAAGCAAGAAATTAAATTTAGAACATAAGCTCACAATGAAGAACAATCGATTAAAATTTTCCTTGAATCAGAAATAAAAATTTAGCCACACATGGTGGTAAGTATCATCATAAGATAATCAAAATAAGAAAAAGAAAATATATTCCTAGAAAAAATAAAAATAAAAATCTAAATGGAGAGTGACCCTTGTGTAGCCGTCCCTGTAGAATATATCTCCTGTGAGCCTTCTCTTTTGTTTTGCAGCAGCCTTGTGTGTGGAATGAAAAAGGGTTCTCAGGAGGGCAGCCGTCCTTCCTTATATATGATGAACAGTGCCGTGATTCTTAAGGAATGGAGAATTTGTTACCCTATTTTCCTCCCTCTAGACTTCTAAGTCATTTAGGAGTTTTCCAATTTTTGTAAAATTACAAATCTTACTCCTACTAAAAAAATTTTTTACTTAAAATAAAAATACTACTAAAATGTTGAATTATAATTCAAGCTCCTCTTCTTCAAAGTCCAATAAAGTGTCTTGACCCAATTAACTTCAAAATTGTTTCATTAAGTCCAATGTACTCCAAATCTTCAAACCCAATCTCCTAAAATGAAAATTCAATAAAACCAATTATTAGAGTACTAGTCAATGCAAAATTAACACATAATAATAACAATAAATTCAATAATTTTGCACATTATCAAATTCCCCCACACCAAACCCTCAAGCATTCTCTATCCCAATGTCACACAACCATTCTCCTCTTCACTCCTTCCCCTCCTTCATTTCATCATTCAACAACCTCAAGCAGCACACATTGAAACATTCAAATCAGAACCACAATCCAGAGAGTAAGTAATCATAGCTTGTATAACTTTAAAAGAAAATATATAGGCATCCCAATAGACTCAACAATATCATCAGAATTCAATGCAACAAGATCCGTTACCCTCACAAGGAAATCGCTCTATGCACTCAAGTGTTTAAAGGGAAATTATCGATAACTCTCAAAATCAACGCATAGTATGCTATTACCATAAGTTTGCTTATTAATCAAATCTCCACCACTGAATATATGAATTCAAAACAAAAATCCGGGGGTCTTTAAAAGGGTTGTAATGTGGCTAGGGTAAGGGTAGGGAAAAGGTAAAAATGATGTGTAATGTATACCAAAGAAGCATGTCAAAAATTTCAAAATATTCCTACTGTCAACTCATTCCATAACATGAAGTACAATCAACCCAAGAAAAATGATTCAATCAAGACCTTATCATTCCTCGATCATATTTCTAAATACTTTTCTCTTCTCTCTCGTTTTTTTTTTCTTTCTTTTCTCTTTTTTTTTTTTTTTTTTTTTTTGAAGAACAATCGAATATCAATCTCAAGGAAGAACATGTAGTGCATATACAAATCTCATAAATCGAATAAATTTCTAAAAATACTCTCCAACATAAAATTATCTCATTTCCTTTTGCAAATACCCATCCATTCAAACCTGAATATATGCTTCTTTGATATAAGGGCCAAAAAGAAGGTTAAGCGTAAAAAGAAGGTTGTGTGTCAATTTGTGAGGTTATAATCAAAGAAAAAGGGATAAAGGCTCAATTTGGTTCACTAGGGAATAAGTATGTACGAGAAGGTCTTTTTTAAGATAGATAAAGTGTGTAAACCTAATTGTCCCCATCATATTAATACATGAATTCATGAATGTGATCTTGAAAAGCATTGCAAAGCAAGTTCTAGAATAAACACACTATAATTGATGCACACTCATGAAAAAAATTAGAGCAAAATGATTATATGCTCTCAAGGCTCAAATGCTCACAAAAGTGTATAATATTGTATCAAATCTTGCACATTTGTATCTAATTCAATCGTCACAGTCAATAGGATGCTTAAAACAATTTTTATCCAAAATACAACTAATCACACTTGTCTCTTTCATGGATTCCAACTCAAATCGACAATGAATGCTAACTCAAAGATCATTTTCAGATGAAAATCAAAAGAGTATGGAATTCGAAGGAAAATAGAAGAGATGACATAGATTCATGAAATCCTCCCCCACACTTAAATGCTGCATTGTACTCAATGAAGCAAAAAGAAGACGTTTAGGCACAATGCAAAAAGAAATCACCACTACTACTACTTAGCCCATAAACTAGAGACAAAAAATAAAGACATGCAACAAACAAAATAAAAAGCTAACGGAAGAATGAAATGCTAAAAATGAAAACAATGAAGAAAAGAGAGAGAACTCCCCTAAGGTGGTGGCGGGAATGGGAGTTGAAATCCTACAAAATCCGCGAGGGCTTGAATGTTTTGCTCCATTTGAGAGATGTGTCGCTGCATGTCTTGCACTATTTGAGATAAGGAAAGGGAGGGAGATGATCACGGGGTATTCTGAAGGTTTAATCCAAAAAATGGGCAGAAACACTCTTTTCCGTAAGAGATGATCACGCGGTATTGGGTACCAAAAAAAAAAAAAAAGAAGGGTCGAATGGGAGCAGAGAGAGAACACTTCCTTCCTATCGCTAATATCTCTCTCGGTTCTCCTACGAATCCTTTGAAATCGCCCCCTTCAATCGTTCCCCCACATCCATCAATTGCGACCTTGAATTGTTCCATTCAATCGATCAATTGCAACTTTCACTCATCAATCATCAACCTTCGAAACCCCTTTCGAAGAACCCTAAACCACCGTCATCTTCTTCATAATTTTTTTGGCCGAAACCCTAATTTGTTCGAAAACCATCATCATCAATCGATAGCTGCTTCACCATCCTTTATTCCTTTTGATTGAAGACTCAAATCCTCACTCAATCGAACCCCAAATCTTCCTTTGGCCGAAACCCTAATCGTCCCCCATTTTGGGTATTTTCAATTTGGATCTCCAAATTCGATCACAGGACATTCGAATCCTTAGCCTCTGTTCTTTTTCATTCTTCATTCGATCGAAGCTCTCTGTTCGTTTTTCTGCACCCAACCTGTTCGATCGAAGACCCAAGCCGCGACTATTCTTCCTTCATCACTCTGCACTCCAACTGGTTAAGCATCTCAATTGCATACAACTATTCAGCCATCAGTCTTTGCAAATTTAATCCTTCGATGGGAAAGAAAAGGGTGGCAGAGCATCGGTATGACCTTAGAGCATGTGCTTCATCTTCCATTGAAGGTTCATCCTCCTGAGCGCAAATCGCAGACCCTAGTGGCGAGCCAATATCTCTTTCTTCAGATGACCAACCATCTCCCTCTGCTAATTCCTCTATGCAGTCCTCTCCTCCAACCGCTGAAGACCTTCCGTAGCAGCAAGAACAAATTCAAAGACCTCGAATGCGACTGCCCAGGTCTGAATCTTCACACGAGAAGCCACGAGTGATGCTTCCTCGGTTGACTGCAACTTCATCCAATGCTACTCAGTCGACTGCAGGACCACCAATGGAACCTGAAGAGTCCCCAATTGCACCTGCTGAGCCACCATCTGCTGACCAAGAGCTCCCAACATCTTCAAGCAGACCCAAATCAAGATCTCGCATGGCCAATGACAAATCCATACTACCTCCTGCTCCGCTGAAGTTGGGCGGACACCTCAAGTTCTATTCTGTTGAGCACAAGCGCAGGTATTCAGATATCTCCACCCGAACTATTATTCCCTGCAAATCTTTTCATATTCCTACTTTAGAATCTCTGGGCCTTCTTGAGAACATACAGAGTTATTTATCTGCAATTGATTGGAGTGCGTTTTTGAATTTGTTTTATCCTGCATTTAGAGAATTGACTTGTGAATTTTACACTACATTTCAGTTTGACAGCACTGCACATTGGACTGTGAACACCCTAGGTCTCATAGAATTTCGTTTGATGAACCGTGCATTTCATTTTTCTTTGACTCAGTTTAATGAGGCCCTAGGGTTTTCAATGGACTTCTATGATTCCTCAATTTGTGACTACACTTCACATTTTAATTCCTATTATTCACGTATTTGGTCTGAATTGACTACTGACCCTCATAATTTTGATCCTAGTCACTCTAAGAGCCACTACCTTAGAGATCATGCATTGCAACTCATTCATCGGTTTTTAGCTTTTAGTTTTTCTGGCAGGAAGGCTAGTTCAGCCGTATGCTCGAAACCTGAATTGTTTTTCCTATGGTCAATGACCCAAAACCAAAAGATTAATTTTGGTTATTGGTTGGCTACTCAATTTCGGAGCGTTCTGTCATCTTCTGCTAGACCATTGATTTTAGGCTCTTTGATTACTCACTTGGCTATTAATTTGAAGGTTTTGGACTTGGGTAATCACAATATGAATATTGCTTGTCCTGCTGAACCATTAGACTTTGATTGCCTCATTCGCATGGGTGTTGTATACAAATTCAATGGTGTCTATCACTTTACCTCACTGGGTGACACCCGGTCGAGAGTTCCCTCTTCTTTTGCAGGTTCCTCCGATGATGCACGATCATCTAAAAATATGGAACTCTTGACCGGGTGTTCATATTGTGATTACGCGGTATTCTGAAACGAGAGCTAGAAGATATGTCCTTAGAAGATATTGTGAAAGCTCTCGCGACTAACACCCAACAATTTCAACAGGAAACGAGAGCTAGCATTCAAGACTTGGGGAAGCAAATAACTCAACTAGCAATTTCGGTTAGTAATTTGGAGGCTTGAAATTCAGGAAAATTACCTTCACAAACGGTCGTGAATCCCAAAGAAAACGTCAGTGTAATAATGTTGAGAAGTGGGAATGAACTTCACTCGGTCTCTACTCCATCTAAAAATATGGATGAAGGGAAGGACATGGACAAGGAAGATGAACGCATGCATCGAACTTCAATCAAGGTAACATCCGAGTCCTCTTTGTCTAACACTTCTAGTACAATGTACCATTTTTTCCTAGCAGATTGGAGAATTCAGAAAGGGAAGTTAAGGAGTTAAGAGGTGATGAAATAGGTGAGAATATGTCTGATGTGATCAAGGGAACTTTACCCGAAAAATGTGCGGATCTAGGTATGTTCACTCTACCTTGTGTTATTGGTAAGAAAAAAATTGAGCATGCCATGTTAGATTTAGGAGCACCTGTAAATATTATGTCTTATTCAATTTATAGTGCTCTAAAATTGGGTCCCGTAAAAGAAACTGGGGTTGTTATTCAGTTGGCTAATCATTCTTATGTTTACCCAGAGGGGATTGTTGAAGATGTGTTGGTACAGGTGAACGAGTTAATATTTTCAGTAGATTTTTACATATTGAAAATGGAAGAAGACACTATCATAGATTCAGCTCCACTTTTATTAGGAAGATCGTTCATGAAGACATCAAAGACAAAAATAGATGTGGACGAGGGTATTCTCTCCGTCGAGTTCGACGACGAGATTGTTAAATTCATTATTTTTTTTGATCCTATGAAATACCCAAATAAGTGTCAATCAATTTGTTTTGCTGATGTTGTGCAGGAAATTTGTGAAGAAGAGCGTGTCATTAATTTTGAGTCGAATGCACAATTAGATATGGAAGGAAGGTTACATGAGGTTCCCAAGTTGAAGTTGAAACCTCCTTGAAGAGAAATAAATGAAGATCGTCGAGCATAACAATGTTAAAATAATTGCGCTTGTTGGGAAGCAATCCAAAATTTTTAAGAGTTTGATTTAATTTTCTATTAGTTTGATTTATTTAATTTTAAGTGTTATTTATCTCTTCCCTTTTTAATTTTTACTTGTGTCCAGTAATTTTCTCAAGTCAAGTAAAAAATGGAGTGATATTCAGATTTCGGACAGAAGCAGTCATTCTCATACCAGATGATCATGCGGTTTGCTGAATGTGGTGTCAAAATTCGGGCAGAAGCACTCATTTTCTTAGGAGATGATCACGCGGTATTCTGAAGGTTTAATCCAAAAGTGAGCAGAAGCACTCCTTTCCGTAAGAGATGATCACGCGGTATTGGGTATTGTAAAAAATATATATATATATTTTTAGATGAACACCCGGTTGAGAGTTCCATATTTTTAGATGATCGTGCATCATCGGAGGAACCTGCAAAAGAAGAGGGAACTCTCGACCGGGTGTCACCCGGTGAGGTAAAGTGATAGACACCATTGAATTTGTATACAACACCCATGCGAATGAGGCAATCAAAGTCTAATGGTTCAGCAGGACAAGCAATGTTCATATTGTGATTACCCAAGTCCAAAACCTTCAAATTAATAGCCAAGTGAGATTAAAGAGCCTAAAATCAATGGTTTAGCAGAAGATGACAGAACGCTCCGAAATTGAGTGGCCAACCAATAACCAAAATTAATTTTTTGGTTTTGGGTCATTGACCATAGGAAAAACAATTCAGGTTTCGAGCACACGGATGAACTAGCCTTCCTGCCAGAAAAACTAAAAATTAAAAACCGATGAATGAGTTGCAATGCATGATCTCTAAGGTAGTGGCTCTTAGAGTGACGAGGATCAAAATTATGAGGGTCAGTAGTCAATTCAGACCAAATACGTGAATAATAGGAATTAAAATGTGAAGTGTAGTCACAAATTGATGAATCAGAGGAGTCCATTGAAAACCCTAGGACCTTATTAAATTGAGTCAAAGAAAAATGAAATGCACGGTTCATCAAACGAAATTCTATGAGATCTGGGGTGTTCACAGTCCAATGTGCAGTGCTGTCAAACCGAAATGTAGTGTAAAATTCACAAGTCAATTCTCTAAATGCAGGATAAGACAAATTCAAATACGCACTCCAATCAATTGCAGATAAATAACTCTGTATGTTCTCAAGAAGGCCCAGAGATTCTAAAGTAGGAATATGAAAAGATTTGCAGGGAATAATAGTTCGGGAGGAGATATCTGAATACCTGCGCTTGTGCTCAGCAGAATAGAACTTGAGGTGTCCGCCCAACTTCAACGGAGCAGGAGGTAGTATGGATTTGTCCTTGGCCATGCGAGATCTTGATTTGGGTTTGCTTGAAGATGTTGGGAGCTCTTGGTCAGCAGATGGTGGCTCGGCAGGTGCAATTGGGGACTCTTCAGGTTCCATTGGTGGTCCTGCAGTCAACTGAGTAGCATTGGATGAAGTTGCAGTCAACCGAGGAAGCATCACTCGCGGCTTCTTGTGTGAAGATTCAGACCTGGGCAGCCGCATTCGAGGTCTTTGAATTTGTTCTTGCTGCTGCGAAAGGTCTTCAGCGGTTGGAGGAGAGGACTGCATAGAGGAATTAGCAAAGGGAGATGGTTGGTCATCTGAAGAAAGAGATATTGGCTCGCCACTAGGGTCTGCGATTTGCGCTCGGGAGGATGAACCTTCAATGGAAGATGAAGCACGTGCTCTAAGGCCATACCGATGCTCTGCCACCCTTTTCTTTCCCATCGAAGGATTAAATTTGCAAAGACTGATGGCTGAATAGTTGTGTGCAATTGAGATGCTTAACCAGTTGGAGTGCAGAGTGATGAAGGAAGAATAGTCGCGGCTTGGGTCTTCGATCGAACAGGTTGGGTGCAGAAAAACGAACAGAGAGCTTCGATCAAATGAAGAATGAAAAAGAACAGAGGCTAAGGATTCGAATGTCCTGCGATCGAATTTGGAGATCCAAATCGAAAATACCCAAAATGGGGGACGATTAGGGTTTCGGCCAAAGGAAGATTTGGGGTTCAATTGAGTGAGGATTTGAGTCTTCAATCGAAAGGAATAAAGGATGGTGAAGCAGCTATCGATTGATGATGATGGTTTTCGAACAAATTAGGGTTTCGGCCAAAAAAATTATGAAGAAGATGACGGTGGTTTAGGGTTCTTCGAAAGGGGTTTCGAAGGTTGATGAGTGAAAGTTGCAATTGATCGATTGAATGGAACGATTCAAGGTCGCAATTGATGGATGTGGGGGAACGATTGAAGGGGGCGATTTCAAAGGATTCGTAGGAGAACCGAGAGAGATATTAGCGATAGGAAGGAAGTGTTCTCTCTCTGCTCCCATTCGACCCTTCTTCTTTTTTTTTTTTTTTTTTTTGGTACCCAATACCGCGTGATCATCTCTTACGGAAAGGAGTGCTTCTGCCCATTTTTTGGATTAATCCTTCAGAATACCGCGTGATCATCTCTTACGGAAAGGAGTGCTTCTGCCCATTTTTTGGATTAATCCTTCAGAATACCGCGTGATCATCTCCTGAGAGGAGTGTTTCTGCCCGAATTTTGACACCCCATTCAGCAAACCGCGTGATCATCTGGTATGAGAATGACTGCTTCTATCCGAAATCTGAATATCACTCCATTTGTGATTTGACTTGAGAAAATTGCTGGACATAAGTAAAAATTAAAAGGGGAGATAAATAACATAATAAAACACCCAAAAAATAAATAAATAAAATTATTAGAAAATTAAATCAAATTCTTAAAAATTTTGGGTTGCCTCCCAACAAGCGCAATTATTTTAACGTCGTTATGCTCGACGATCTTCATTTATTTCTCTTCAAAGAGGTTTCAACTTCAACTTGGGAACCTAATGTAACCTTCCTTCCATATCTAATTGTGCATTCGACTCAAAATTAATGACACGCTCTTCTTCACAAATTTCCTGCACAACATCAGCAAAACAAATTGATAGACACTTATTTGGGTATTTCATAGGATCAAAAATAATGAATTTAATAATCTCGCCATCGAACTCGACGGAGAGAATACCCTCGTCCACATCTATTTTTGTCTTTGATGTCTTCATGAACGATCTTCCTAATAAAAGTGGAGCTGAATCTATGATAGTGTCTTCTTTCATTTTCAATATGTAAAAATCTGCTGGAAATATTAACTTGTTCACCTGTACCAACACATCTTCAACAATCCCCTCTGGGTAAACATAAGAATGATTAGCCAACTGAATAACAACCCCAGTTTCTTTTACGGGACTCAATTTTATAGCACTATAAATTGAATAAGGCATGATATTTACAGGTGCTCCTAAGTCTAACATGGCATGCTCAATTTTTTTCTTACCAATAACACAAGGTAGAGTGAACATACCTAGATCCGCACATTTTTCGGATAAAGTTCTCTTGATCACATCAGACATATTCTCACATATTTCATCACCTCTTAACTCCTTAACTTCCCTTTCTGAATTCTCCAATCTGCTAGAAAAAAATGGTATAATTGTACTAGAAGTGTTAGACAAAGAGGACTCGGATGTTACCTTGATTGAAGTTCGATGCATGCGTTCATCTTCCTTGTCCATGTCCTTCCCTTCATCCATATTTTTAGATGGAGTAGAGACCGAGTGAAGTTCCTTCCCACTTCTCAACATTATCGCACTGACGTTTTCTTTGGGATTCACGACCGTTTGTGAAGGTAATTTTCCTGAAGTTCGAGCCTCCAAATTATTATCCGAAATTGCTAGTTGAGTGATTTGCTTCCCCAAGTCTTGAATGCTAGCTCTCGTTTCCTGTTGAAATTGTTGGGTGTTAGTCGCGAGAGCTTTCACAATATTTTCTAGGGACATACCTGAATTAGATGATTGTATCAGTGCTTGTGTTGGCCTATTGAATTGCTGAGGAGGATATCTTGTCTGTCCTCCTTGATTCCCGTAACTCAGGTTTGGATGATCTCGCCAACCGGGATTATAATGAGTGGAATAGGGATCGTACTTCCTTTGAGCTTGGCCAGGAAATCCTCCTACGGCATTTGCTTGATGAGTAGACTCTTCTTGCAGAGATAGACACATATCCGTAGGATGTCCAGGTGTCGAGCATATGTCACAAACCTTGGTTGCATGTATTTGTCCTACAGCCATCTGACGAACCAAAGTAGTCAATTCAGAAATTTGATTTTCAAGGTAAGAATGACTTACCTCATTGACACGTTTCGTAACTCCGTCCGTTCTCAATCCAAATTGTTGAGAATTTTCTGCCATATTTGTGATCAATTATCTGGCTTCTTCAGGTGTTTTATTTACCAAGGCTCCTCCGCTGGCCGCATCTACCATACTCCTATCCATTGGTAGAAGTTCTTCATAGAAATAATGTATCAAGAGCTGTTTCGGTATTTGATGATGTGGACAGCTAGCACAGAATTGTTTGAACCTCTCGAAGTACTCATACAGCGTCTCTCCGTTAATCTGTCTGATCTCACATATCTTCTTTCGAATGTTGGCAGCCCTAGATGCAGGGAAAAATTTTTTCAAAAATAATCTCTGCATCCCATTCCATGTATTGATTGAACCCGGAGGTAAATAGTACAACCAATCTTGTGTTTTTTCTTTTAGGAAAAATGGAAAGGCTCTCAGCTTAATCTGTTCCTCGGTCACACCTTGGGGTTTCATACTCGAACAAACAACGTGGAATTCCTTCAAATGTTTATATGGGTCCTCACCTGGAAGACCACAAAAAATAGGAAGTAAGTGAATCAAACCAGATTTAAGTTCGAAAGCTACCTCAAGATTTGGGTATTCGATACACAAGGGCTGTTGATTCAGATTGGGAGCAGCCAATTCATTCAAGGTTCTCTCACGATCTGCCATCTTTTCCTTTTCTTGTTCAAAAATAGACCTGTCACAAATTGTCAAATCAATGTTAAAATTGTCTTCGACGCAACTTACCTTTCCTCTGTCTGGCCTCCTTTCTCAATCGGCGAGCAATTTTCTCAATTTCAGGAATATATTCTAATTCACCTCCTTGAGAAGAATGGGTCATAAAATAAAAGAGGTCAGCAAAACAAATAATAAAACACAACTAAGAAATTAAAATATTTCCCCGGCAACGGCGCCAAAACTTGGTCGGGTTGTCGAAACCCTCAAATTAATACTGATTTCCCCCAATGCAACAAACTGTAACGATAGTGGTTACCAGGTCGAATCCTAAGGGAACTAATTAACTTAATCTCCTAGTTGATGTTAAAAATAAAAATGAGGGGTTTTCAAATAAATTGCTAAAATAAAATTTACTAAATAAAAATTACTAACCTAAAATTTAGAAACAAGCAATAGTGCAACAAACTAAAATTAGAAAGAAAGTTCAATCTATTAAATACTGATCCAAGAGTTCATATATTCGATTGTCTCATTGATCATCGGTTTAAATATTATTCTTGCGATTCATGCATTTAACCTTAGATCTATTAGGATAGCCGTAATAAATCTTGTGTTTTCCTAATTTAATCGACCAAATCCAGCATCTAATCGAAACTTATCATTAAACGACTGGACACGATAGCGTTCCATATCAATATAATGATAGCATTACGTTTTGTGAAAACAATTAAATCAAAATATAAATAATTGTGATAGCCGCAATTACTCAATTTTGTTCCATTGATTCCCTTGGTCAATTGAATATCGATAAAAGACCCACAACAAAATAACCTAGTTACTACTTGTACCATTCGTTCATGACAATTACGGATCACTGAATTCCTGGATAGCAATGGAAAAACTAATATTGAATTAAATTGTCAGATTAACCAATAGTAGGTTTCCCTAAAAATTAAATCAAGAATCAACGAATACTTGAATAAAAGCAAGAAATTAAATTTAAAACATAACCTCACAATGAAGAACAATCGATTAAAATTCCCCTTGAATCAGAAATAAAAATTTAGCCACACATGGTGGTAAGTATCATCACAAGATAATCAAAATAAGAAAAAGAAAATATATTCCTAGAAAAAATAAAAATAAAAACCTAAATGGAGAGTGACCCTTGTGTAGCCGTCCCTGTAGAATATATCTCCTGTGAGCCTTCTCTTTTGTTTTGCAGCAGCCTTGTGTGTGGAATGAAAAAGGGTTCTCAGGAGGGCAGCCGTCCTTCCTTATATATGATGAACAGTGCCGTGATTCTTAAGGAATGGAGAATTTGTTACCCTATTTTCCTCCCTCTAGACTTCTAAGTCATTTAGGAGTTTTCCAATTTTTGTAAAATTACAAATCTTACTCCTACTAAAAAAAAAATTTACTAAAAATAAAAATACTACTAAAATGTTGAATTATAATTCAAGCTCCTGTTCTTCAAAGTCCAATAAAGTGTCTTGACCCAATTAACTTCAAAATTGATTCATTAAGCCCAATGTACTCCAAATTTTCAAACTCAATCTCCTAAAATGAAAATTTAATAAAACCAATTATTAGAGTACTAGTCAATGCAAAATTAACACATAATAATAACAATAAATTCAATAATTTTGCACATTATCAATATTCTTGAGAAAATTAGCTTTGCTGAAGCATAGATTTTGTTGGCAAGAATCCTTACACTTCTGACGACTCAAAATGCACCAGGGCATGGGAAATATTCTCGACCATGTCTTTTGTCACCCAATTCTGACTCTCTGTTTTTCACTTTGTATTTTGTCATCATAGTGAAGAAGTACACAAGTGTATTCTGATATGCAGATTTTCCGTCAAACAAAATCTTCAGTCTGCCTCTTATGAGCCACATTTTTTAACAGTTTTTTGAATAATTTTGTATAACAGGTATACATAGCACAGAATCTGAAGCATTTGTTGGAATGTAACACTGTAAAATGAATAGGGCCAGGAACCTGCAATTCTTATTCGATGTTGGATTGTTCTATGAATTTAACGTTTTTCCTCCCTTTCTTGCTGTTATTGAGAGAATGCAGCAAGAATCACTTTGGTGACTGCAGTTCTGGTGCTAATGGACTTGTAGGAGACTTTTGGATGGTGCACTCAAAATAAGAACCGCTTCAGGACCGGATGGGGAGGGAGGGAGGGAGGATGCCTTCATGCCCCTGCATGATCTAAATTTTAAACAATTCATTATAAAATCCATTGTCTGATCATTTTATCTCTCCTGTGCTACTTTGGCACTGTTTCAGCCCTTGTCTGCCCCTACTTGTTCATTGCAGAGTCAATATAACGGAATGCTAATATGGTGGCATTCAGCAGCATGATTGTAAATCAGGGGTTTTGTTTATCTCATAATTTTTCATATGCTTTTGCATCTTGTCTGTTCGCTTTTTCCTTTTCATGTCATGAATTTTTGTATTTTGGCTTCTTGGCAAAGTGAAATGACTTGTTGAGCATACCTCCTCATTTTAGATGGCATGTCTTGATTTGCAGATTGATGAGCTTGTTGTACAAGCATTGAAAGTCAATGGGACTAACAAAAAGGGGAAAAAGGAAATTGAAATTTTCACAGATTTGTTGTTGGACTTGCAGTCCTCTTTAAAGGTTGATAATCTCTTCATCTTGTCAATGATTAAGACTTGGTTATGTGGCATCACTGACTTCAGAGTCTTGTTTATTAACAGCCGTGGGTTCCCAGGCTTCAGAATGCACTCTCCAGTCCTTCTGTGGATACTGAGGGCCATATGCAATGCCCTTTAGCAAGTAAAACCACTTGCACAGTGAAAGAATATCTGAGCAACATTAACGGTAGTCCAGATGTTCCTGGTAGTCCAGATGAGACCACGTTTGACTCCCTTGTCTCACCTTCTCCACTTGTATCTTGGCGTGCTGATTGTACCGTTGAGGGAGGTAGACAGCTGTTTCTGCTCACTCCTCTGCCTCCATCAAAGGCACTATCATCAAAATTCAAGGGTTTGTCTGCATCTGCCTCTGGACTTCCATCGTTTCTGACAATTTCTACCAGTGCAAATGATGATTTGCTTGAGGGTGTAGCTATAAAGTCAACACCTCATAAAAATTCTGATTCTGTTTCAATTCAAAAGGAAAGCAGCCTTGATCTCAGGTTTCCTACACCTCATAAATCATCCAATTTTGCTTCTATTCAAAAGGGAAGCATCCTGAATATTGGGTTTCCTACAACAAGTTCTAAGCCAAGCCTTTCCATGCTTCTTATGACCCCACGCTTGAAAGTGTCACCACCAAAGTCTTGCACACTGCTAGAGCCCATTTTCGAGTCCTCTCAACTAGGTCTCGAGGGCTTACCCAAATCAACCCCATATCCTTTTGGTAGAAAAACTTGTGTTGAGTTACAAAATTTTGAATCCACTAGCAGTCAAGCCTTCAACAGCTTGGCTCCTGAGCTTTTGAAGTCCTTTGGGCCACAATCAGCTCACAAACTAGATACTAGAGAGAAAGAGGTGGATGCATCCTTTGATTGGATCACGTCCCCTCCAAAAAGCTGTCTTTTAATGGAGCCATCTGATAAGAAACCATCAGACATAGCTAGCATTGGCTGCCAGGTGGAGACAAGTGCATCAATCTTGGACCAGAGAGACAAATTTTCTTCCGCGAGAGAGAAGGATATGCAATGTGTAACGACCTTAAACAAGAAATTGTGCAATCAAGGTATCTTTCTCTTTTCTCTGCATCTTTGAGTTCTACATCCTAATAATAATTTTTCAAAAGGATTGTGACTGATTGGCTACAATATTCTCTTTGTTGCAGAACTTTGTGACACCTTAGCACTAGTTGAAAGCACTCCTATGTTGAAGGACTCTCAAAGTATATTACGTACACGCAAGCATCCTGGTGAGAACACTTTGAAGAGAGAGTTATGGACAAAATTTGAAGCTGCATCAACGTATGGGCTTCGTTTGAAACCTTCCATCCTCCAAGAGACAACTCAGAAAGGTTTCCTTGATAGATTGGAGGAGGTCTCTTGTGTTTAGACAAGTTCAGTGCTGTCAAATCTAAGATAACTCATGCAGCATCCGATGGTAAATGGCCTTGATCTCAATTTTGTTGAGTATGGTTAAATTCTCAAGAGTATTTTGGGGGCACAACCAATTCTAGTCTACACATTTTTTATCTTACACATAATTGCATTTTCTGTACCAGTTAACTGAAAAGCACTTATCGATGCGACATAGTCAACATGTTGGTCCTAATCTTTTAAAAGATGTTCCCTCACCTCACCCTCCCTTTGGGGAGTGAGCAAGCTTAAAAACACAGTTATTTTACTGGTTTAAAATGCAAGGAACAGATTGATATTGTCTTCTAAGTTCTGTAATCGTGAAGGAGTTCAGTTGGCCTTTTTCTTTTTGGGGTCTGTGTGCCACAGAGCTGTTATAGTTGTGAATGTTAGAAACTAGATATTAGGTAGGTTAAGAGATTTTTTTTTTCTTAACTAAAATAATTATTTATTTGTTTGTTTTGTTGCTGAGTGGGAGATTATAGATTTTGGCATGCCTTGGGTATTTGGTATAAGAATGCACAACTACATGTATTTGGGAATTGCAGAGGCTGGGTTTGAAATCTTACAGGGCCTTGTTGATACAATGTCAATGTTTAGCAGGACAGATGATTTCATGCTTGCGATGTAGAAGAAAAGAGGAGCTCCAACATGCTCAAATCTTCAGAAGCTACCGAAATACAAAGCTTTCACTTGTAGAAGATGACAGAAATTATGGGGTTTCACTTGCAAAGTGAAGCCAGTATTCGGCGAGGTGAGTCAAATGGTCTCCGAGAGTGAAGCACTGCCAAGTTATCCACCATCATAACATCACCCTTTTCCCAAGGAATAGCAACACAACACTCCTCAAGAATTTCAAGATAGTCATTCATAATTTCAACAGGCAGAGGTTTGCCATCTCCAAAGGTGGGTCGCTTACCTAGGGCCCAATGCACTGCTATACTGTTGAACCATATCTTTCGCTGTCTTGTTTCGTCGAACTTAATGGCGGGGACTGGACTAGCAATAGCTTCCGCTCCATCTTTTGTCCATTGTAGCTTCACACCAAGCTTAGTAGCCCTATCAAAAGGTAATTGGTACCATGATAAGTAACATGAAACACTTCTGGAGCTTATTATCGCTATGGGGTTCCAAGCATCTTTATGTAATAATAGTTTTATTTTCTCAAGACCATTAAGTGCAACAAAGTTTAAGAGTGGAGGGAAAAATGGCAAACCTTTCCTCAGCAATCTTTTTGTCATTAGTCAAAAATGTTGACTTCCATCCACGGCCTATTGGAGACGAAGGATCATCATCTTCACCATATACCCTCGTATAAATTACTCCATGGTTTTCTAGATGTTCGACAAAATCTGGGTACTTGTGTTTCATTTTCTCATATATAACGTGGCTCAGAACCAGAGCAGTCTCTCCTCCGGTTGCCGGCGGTACTTCACAGAAGAACAGCAATTTTGATGCATACTCCGGAAGCTGTTAAAAATGAAAATTTTGACATAACCATAATTTTGGCAAAGCCTACAGATACCCAAAAGCACAAAAAATTTCAAATTTAACTTTACTATGAAAATTATCCACATGTTGCAATGTAATCTTAAAATCGCCGTATTTAAGAAAAAATAAGAAGATTCTAAGACTAGGGAGAAAGATAAGAGAGTTTACGTAGGCGTGTTCATGGTGAAAATGAATCCTCTGATCGGGTGGAGCTTCATTGGCCGCGAAAACTCTGCCGACAATGTGAGTCCTCGGAACACTTACACCGAGGCTTGACATTTCCTCGTATCCAAATGACTCAACAACGTCGTTGAAGTCGGACGCCGAATTTACGGGGAATCCTCTGAACAAAATTACTCCTGCCGAGTGAAGAACAGACTCCAGAAAGGGCTTTTCAGTTTTGATTGCTTGAATGAAGTCTGAGAGTTTGATTGAGGTTTGATTAGGTGGAGAGAGAATTGCAGGGAAATGGGTTTCGTTGAAGGATTTTTGGTGTGGGCTTTGTGTTCTTGTGAAAAGGGACGACATGAGGCTGATTGCAGACCTCCACTGAAGCAAAAAAGGTCGATTTTGAGCTTTACTTTATTGGAAAATTGTTTGCTTTTTCTCTCTCTCGAGTCTACAAAGTAGAGGTAGAGAGAGAGAGAGAGAATTAGGAGGGAGAAGAAGAAGAAGAAGGTATTTGAGATTTTGCGAAACCCGCTTTTTGGAATTTTTGGAGTATCTGAAGAAGAAGAAGAAGAAGAAGAAGAAGAGGAAGGTATTTGAGCTTCACTTTCCACCGCGTGCTCGTTCTTCTGCCTTTCCTGTTGTCGTCTTTATGAATGTTGACACGTGTCGACACATGGGCAGTGTGAGAAATTTCGATCATGGTATGGAGCAGTGTTGGCCAGATGTTGACGGTGATCAAGCTTCTTGCCTCACGATTACTTCATTTTTTATTAATTGCAATTAGTTCTTGTGAGTAAATACAGTATGTTGGGCATTAAAATGAGATAATCTTGAAGAGAAAAAAAAAAAAAAAAACCGATCGTGTCTATGGCTTGGCTTGGCTTGGCAACATACCCGGCCCAACGCGTCAATCATGGGCCGGGTCAAGCAATAAAAAATGTCATTTACAATTGTTTTTTTTTTTTTCAACATAAAAAGTTTCTAACTCCAAATCAATAAGATGATTCAAATTAAATTACAACTCATTTACATAGAATTATTAAAGATGTCAACTCACCGATACCTTTTCTCTCTCAGTACAGGTACTTACTTTCCATTAATAATTCAAGGGCATGCACAAAAGATTGAATTAATTCAAAGCCTTTAATTTTTGCTTTTAATTCAAAATATTAGTATTTTTATTATTTAATTATTCTACTAATTCGTGCAAAAGAAAGATCATTGTGGTTGAAAATTCCTTTTCAGTATATAATTTTCGTATAATTTATCAAGTCACGTATCAAAACACTATTTTTTGTATATAAATTTATAAATGAAACTAGTTCAATCCAACAACATCAATCAAATAATTGTTTCCTTTGACTCTTTTTTCAATATTTATATTAGATCAATGTATATGTATAAATATTTTATAATAATTATAAAATATAAAAAATTTAATTATTACCAACATTTTTATCTTTATAAAGGTTTCCTGGTTGCTAAGAGTTGTAAAATTGTCTGTGAATGTTACTAAAGATACTTTAGCTTTTATGTTTTTAGAAATTATCCCCAAAATCTTTGAACTTTTTTCACCAAGCACAACTCGTTTAGAAATTTTGCCTGCTGGGCTGGGCTCCGGTGGGCTGGGCTGGGCTGGGCTTATTTGTGGGCGGGAATACGATGGAGAAGAAGGCCACAAAGTGGCCCGGCCGGGTTACAGTCTCACACGTGTGCTGCCACTCGGCTTCGCTCGGCGGTAGTTTGTGCACCTGCCTTAAACCCCCAAAATTTCCAAACCCTAAACTTAAACAAATAAACCATTCTCTCTCTCTCTCTCTCGCTTCTGCATCTCTAATGGCGGAGCGAAATGAGTGGGTTTCTCACATAGAATCGTTCGTCGATACCTCTCGCACTTCATCTCAACAGGTTCAAAACTACAAGAATTTTATTTATTTTTTTCACAAATATTTAGGTTGCTCTCTAAGTCTTGAATTTTTTCAATGTTTATTCATTTCCATATTTGGTCGATGAAGGCTTCGAGTTTGAACGCGATTGCTTCGCTTTTGAAGAACGACGTCATCACCATTGAAGCACTGGTAACTACAATAATTTTTTAAATTATTCTAATATCTCTCACCGGGTCTTCTATTATTGATTTTTTTTTATTTATATAATTTTATTACAGGTTAGAGAGATGGAGATGTATTTGACTACCACAGACAACATTATTCGCGCCAGAGGTATGTGTATGTGTTTGCGTGCGTGTGTATTTGGTTTGGGGTTGTCTTTTATTTTCCTAATGTTGGTATGTTGGCAATCTTTCTGCATCGTTTGGGACTCTTAATTCCTTGAAATTGTCCCCCCCGCCCCGGGGGGGGGGGGTTAGTGATGGTACATGAACCCAACAAAAAAATGTGGCCAACATCGGCAACAGCTACCTGGTACAGTTACATTCACTGTTGGAAAGCTAACTGGGGAATTATTTAACCTTTTGTGTCAAATCAGCTGTTCATCATGTTGTTACAGAATATGATGGGCCGAGAAACATTTGTGAGAAGGCGATAGTCATAGTCCAAATAATGCTTGTAGTTATGTCATGTTAATGTTAGCTTAGCTGTTTCAGATGTTGAACCTGTCTTAGGAAGTCTGTCTTTGACAATTTTATGCCATAAACATTGAAATTAATTTCTCAATTTTCCGATGCCAACCAACAAGAAGAAGAGCTAAGATCTTTTAGTATTGGAATTGAGAGAACAGAAATAAAAATCAAACCCGTATTTTCATTCCTCAATGTGCTTAATTAAATAGGATCTAAGCCAATTAGACCGAGAAACCATGAGACCGGTTTTAGTTAATTAAATGGGATCTAAGCAAATTAGGGAGAAATATTGCACCATATTCCATTTATTTGGTTAATTGATGATCGAAACATTCACAAGGTAAAATTATTCAAGTTTATTTGTTTTGCATTTTCATAAATATTTTTGATGGTATACAGCATAAATTAGACGTGCTGAATTTCTAGAGGGACAACATTTTTGTGTGATTCATAGAGTGGTACAATTGGTTAATGTAATATTATATTTTCTCACACATATGCTGTTTCTGTATCTCTTTTTACTGAATTTTTTTTTTTTTTTTTTCTGATTCAAAAAATGATGTTTCTTTGCCATTTTAGGAATTATTCTTCTAGCTGAATTGCTTGCGCTTCTTACAACAAAGGCATTAGACGATGCGACTGTCCATAGCTTAATTGCCTTTTTCACAGAAAGACTGGTAAGTTGGCATTTCCTCACTTTATTGTTTTCATTTGGGAAATGGCAGCAGGTTAGTCTTTTTGCGCTGCTCTGGTGCTAATTTTCTTTTCTTTTTATTTTTCGCTGTACTTATATCATAAGTTATTCCAGCTATTATATATTTATGTATATGTGTGTGTGTGTGTGTGTATATATATATTTATCTGTATGCTCCTATTATGTTTCTTACTCTCTAATTTGCTGCTTGACTTGTAACTCTAAATTCTACTGAGGCACTTCTTTGTCACTTCATTTGCATATTTGATTTGGAATGCAATACATGAATACAAAATTATGTAGCATATTTTTTTTAATCTAAACATAAAAATGCTACCTAATGTCTACATTTTCAGTAAACACATCAATTAGGACCCTGGTGAACTGGTTGCAGTTTGGAGTTTGAATCTGTGTATTCTTGACCTTCTTCTTTTGGGTGGGACATGTGGTTGTCGGGGATGCCTCTACCTCTCTCATGTAATCCCTTCATTTTTTGTTGATTCTTCAAATTCTACATAAAAAAGAAGTATCTTTATATATTGTGTGCAGGAACACAGCCACATGGTTGGAATTGTCAAAAGAGAACTTTGCTTTGTTAGTTTTCATTTTTTAAGTTTTTGGCATACCTTCCCTATTCTCCAAGGTGTGGATGCAAATAGTGACAGTCACCACCCAAGCGAAAATAAAATCCTTTATTACTTTATTATCAAAACCGGCAGGAACCTGACAAGGAACCAAAAAAAAAAATAAAAATAAAAAAAAATCCTTTACTATTACCATCTTTTGGATTAATTACTAGGTAAATAGATTAAACCATGGCAAACTTGAAGACTGCCTTTTGTGTTGCTATGCCTTACCCCTTTGTGTCCTAATTGGCGATTGGGGTAGTGCTACCCTAATTGACCTTATTGAACCATATAAAAGATGAAATCTGTCATGATGTATTCTGCAATTAGGTTATTCTTAAAAATTGATTATTTTGGTTATTTAGTTGGTATTAGTAGATTCATAAACGGTTTGTGAGTCTAGCTGACATCATATCGGGATTATTCTGGCCCAGAAATAATGCCCCTGAGTAATCTTGTGTATATAAGGTTTAGGTTATATAAAATTGTCGTGTTGTTTAGTTTTTTACCTCCTTTTAATTAAAGTACATTCCAAAAATTTTACTGGGGCTTTATTTGTTACACCCACCCTCCCTCTAACCCCGTGCTACACCAAGGAGCACTTTGTGCACCAGGTGAGCCCTTTTTTATTTGATACATTCATTGTTGTGATTTCTGTTTCCACCTTGTAGTTTTGAAACATAGATTAAATACTTGATCAACATAATCTCTGTTTTACATTTTTTTTCTGCAACAGTATGTGTTTGTGTTATGCTCATGTTCATATGACTAGAATTTGTGGGCTTTTTTTTTTTTCTATGTATATCAGTATATATTTGTTCACACAAGCATATATAAGTTGGTTGACGTTGTTGAGTTCATAGATTCTCTTTCATTGTCGACCAATAGGTGAGCACCTCCTTGTTGCTCTTTTCCTTCTGTTTGTATCTCTTTCTTTGTGAATAAAATTTTCTTTTCCAACTGAAAATATGTTTGTTATACAAGTTCAAACAGTTACAATGATATGTTTTGCTTGGAGTTAGAAACTGTTGAATTATGATTCTCAATGGATGATAAATGATGTAAACTATATCAGGCAGATTGGAAAGCGTTGCGTGGTGCACTTGTTGGCTGCTTAGCACTTTTGAGGAGGAAAGCTAATGCTGGTGTAATCACTAGGAGTGATGCAAGAGATGTTGCCCAGTCATATTTTCAAAACCTGCAGATCCAGTCTTTAGGACAGCATGACAGAAAGGCAAGACATGGTGCCTAGTTGTGATTGCATTAAATTTGCTCGCTGTCATTAGTGAATCTTCTTTGGTATTATTGCTTTCTATGGCATGCACAGATGCTCACTTTTGTGGTATTCAGTTCACTCTCTAACTTTACTACCTGAATGTTATTTCAGCTTTGCTTTGAGCTTTTGGAATGCCTTCTAGAGCGCTATCCTGATGCTGTTGTCCCGCTGGTATCTATCTTTACTTTTATTATAATATTTAACTCGTAAATATATTGCTATACACTGGCGGAGGGAAGGGTTGGGGGGCAACGGCTCTCCCCAATATATATTTTTTTTAAAATAATTTTACTCTATAACATTAAAAAAAAAAAAAAAAATCATAACCCTAATGATATTCGTCCCCTCTCCTCCCAAAAAAAAAAAATAAAAAAAAATGGCAACCTGCCCACTAAAATTATGATTTGCCCCCTGAAATTTTAAGAAAAAAGGTTGCTCCCCCCATTTTTTTAAAATAATTTTACTCTATAACATTTTAAAAAAAAATGCAACCTGCCCCCCTAAAATTATGATTTGCCCCCTGAAATTTTAAGAAAAAAGGTTGCCCTCTAAAATTTTGAGGAAAAAAAATTTTGACTGTTATTTGTCCTTAAAAAGTTTTCATTTTGCACAATTAAAGGGCAAGTAAACACGCATTAAGCCCTTCTTTTTGAACCATAGCTAAAAAGGGTCTTCTTGAATTGCTTGACCATAGCTAAAAAGGGTCTTCTTGAATTGCTTGTTATCGAACTTATCTTTGAACACATTGATGTAATAATTGCAAGAGATTGCACAATCAGCTTTGGTTTTTGTTGTTTCTTCTTACAATTTTAGCAATTAGGACACATTCCCTGAGAATTATTCAAGAATTAGGATAAATACTTAAGTTTTTTAATCATGAAACTTAGGAGAAAATGTGGGAATTCTTGATAATTATCATGCTTTTAGATGAGGTTTAAGCGGTAGATCTTACTTGTCTGTGAAACATTTTTGGTGGTTCAAGACATCATAATGCAGAATACTCATCTTCCATAGATTAGAGGATTATGAATTTTTTAGAAAGTCAGTTTCTCTGGTTACTAAGCAATTTTTCTTTTTCTTTTTTTTTTTCACGACAGCAACTACTATTTTAGCATTGTTTCATGTTTGTGTGTGTGTGTGTGTGTGTAAAAGAACTGACATATAAGATACATGCACAAGAAACAAAAGAAGACATAGTGAATATACTTATTTACTGTTTCTTTTTTTTTTTTGTTCAATAAATCTAAGTGAAATTTGTTTTTTAGTTTTTGAATTTCGGATGGTCATATTTTGTTCATTTTAGCATATCTCAGCTATATTTTGATTCTAAGTGTTTTGCTTATTCTAGTACATGTGTTTATTCACATGATGTTTTAGGTTATTGAAATTCACTTCATAGAAGCTACATGATTTTATTTTATTATTTTTTAAAATTACATCATTTTGTAAAACTTTATTAATCAATTTGTTTATTTATTTATTTATTTTAATTTAACTAGTAGATATTGGATTTGTTTCCCCTTTAATTCAGCTAAGTATGAACCGAAAGGACTATCAATATAAAAAAGGCTCACCCAGTGCACAAAGTGCTTTCCGGCTTAGTGCAGGGATAGGGGGAGGGTGGGTGTATGTATACACATCCTTCCCTTGCATTTTTGCAAAAAGACTCGCCTGAACCCGTGACCTTGAGGTCACCAAAGGAGTAACTCTGCCATTGTGCCAAGGTTCGCCCTCTGAAAGGACTATCAATATATTTCATATATAATGCAAGACTTCTGGGTATGGATCTTGTATTGTACTCCAGGCCCCCTTGAATATATTTTCTAGCTCCGCCCCTATTGCTATGTGTACTATTTGAGCTTAGTAATCATTATAGTGAAAATGCTAAATTCCATGGTCCACATCAATCATGGAGGATCTCCATGACCAAAGCTGCACATTTTGGAAAAACCATAAATGATAATTTATGTACCACAAAAATTTATCCAATGTTTGGTTTCCACATTGGTCATGAAAGCCCTTATTTTTTGAGTACCATAGAGATCAACATTGTCTATAAGTTTTTGTTCTCATGTTTATTCCCAGCAGTTAAACCATGGGAATGGTTGAATATTTGATAGGTGGAGGGAAAGACATTTTCTTGGAGTCATGTATTCACATTTCTTTCTTCAATTCTAACATTTTTTTTTGGGGGGGGGGGGAGCAAGGTGTAATTTTATTGCCTATCTTTGCTTGACCTTATACATTGTGGGAATTTCAGGTCAGAATTAAAGTTTCTCAATTGATCATCTACTTAAATTGTGTAAAAATGAAGGGGAGAAAAATCCAATGAATTTGCTTTGCACAATCACATAGGCAAATTCTTTTCATCCCAACATAAAAAATTGAGGTTTGGACAAAAATGCAGACAATGACGTAGGTGCTTATCTCAATCGGACACCCTTCTCTTCCATTATCTCACCACCAACCATAGATAGGGTTGGTAAGGGCAACTTGCTTTCTCTCTCTGGTAGTGGTACTATTTTACATCCCATTCTAAATAAAAAGTAAATAAATAAAATCATGTCTTTAGTACCACTATACTACATAAGTTGCATGACCAAGGTTTACAGGGTCTTGATTGTAGCAAGGACTCAAGATATTTTAACAGAGATGTAATATGGACATAAATAGGTATTGAAACTATAAGCTGTGGTGGAACTAAAATTCATTTTGAGCAATGGAGCTCATAAAATGTACGGAAAAATGTTGGGGATTCTTGGGAAGCTTGCCTTTAAAGGAGAATGAAACTTTGGTGGTCAGATACTATTTGCGTGGGTGACTGCAATAAGAGTTTGAAGGTGAAAATTATGCCAAGTGCAATTAGTTTTGTAGGACGAAATCATGTGAAGTTGTGAAACTTGAGATAACAGTTTTGTTCCCAAAAATTGGGGTATATTCTGGAGATCTCTTCCTGCACAGTTTGTTTCCCACATTAACTATTCTGGGCTACACTTTGATGACTTATGTGAGAGTCCCTTCAGCTATTGATTACTAATGTCTTGCTAAGAGGTACCCTTTTAAATGGCCAAACTGTTCAACGAGTAGCATAAGGCCATCGGTAAGGGTTTAGGCAGGTAAGGCCGTGAGAATTATTTTCTGTTATAATAACGATATCAAGAACACAAGTGATTAAATAAAAATGATTGAGAGCTTTTTGTATTGTATTTCAAGAATGCATTACAAAGGGAGGATTGTCCCTTGAGAGAAAATTACAAGAGTGCAGAGAGTTTAGGCAAAGGAAGAACAGATTGTTTCTCCATACTCTGAACATTTGAGAGGTGAGACACTTATTTATATAGGAATGAGGCTCAACTAGCCAATAGACTCATAAATTAGCCGGTAGACACAAACTAGCCGGTAGAGACAAACCAAAAACTAGCCTTATAAATTTTGCCCAAAATACCCTTGGCTGTTTAGGCTGACTTCTTGGGCTTTTCTAAGCTTCGTTGGGATTCGATTTTGGACCCTTTTGGACTCCTTTTGTTGATCTTTAATTCCTCTAACCGTCCCAAGGAAAGGCCTTTTCTTGCTGCATGAATTAGCCCACCAAAGTGGGCTAGAATCTAGACAGTCTGGATACATTTTCTGGGTAGCATTCTGCCTAGTTTTGGGCCATATTGTTCAGATGGTTTAGACCATGACTTGGCTTCATTTTGAGGCCTTGAGGACTTGGTTTTGAGTCTTGAATGGTTGATTGCCTTGTTCTTCAACATTTTCTACACATGTTTAAGGATGCTTTGTATTGCTTTAAGTTATAATTGAACAATTTTGTAAAGCATTCCACAATGTTCTTTCTTATTATGTTTTATTCCTGAATCCTGTTTGCTATTTGTCTTCTCATTTCATTGATTGCTCTGTATGGTGTAGGGCGATGACCTTGTTTATGGAATCTGTGAAGCTGTTGATGGAGAAAAGGATCCTCAATGCTTGATGCTCACATTTCACATCATTGAGATTTTGGCTAAATTATTTCCGGATCCATGTGGCCCAGTGGCAAATTTTGCTGGAGATCTTTTTGACATATTGGGTTGTTACTTTCCCATCCATTTCACACATGTATGTTGCTGTAGTCAGTTCTATCATACGCATGTGTGTGTGTGTGTGTGTGTTATTCTCATTCCCCCATTTGTCAAAATCGTGCACTTTTCTTTTTTTGGGGACAATAATGGCCATATACCTCTACCCTCCCTAATAGATATTAGCTCCCTTAGTTTCTCAGCACTATATGAAGATCCTATTTTTGATATTGGAGACTTAAATGGTTGCATCTATTTGCATCCTAAATTCTTCTTATTTATGAAGCACACAGTATGCATGGGATATGAGACATGTCTTGTGGACATAGGAATTTAATGAAGTTATAAACACCATTTAAGTCACAAACTCTCGTTTCAAGTCATGGCCAAAGAATATGTTGAACATGGACGTTACATTGGCATGCTTTTTCAAGAGTTGTCCATGCAACGTAGCTTCTTATTGGCATATCTGAGGTTAATGTAATTAGTGCTGCTGATGTGTGTGGAGTGAGAGACTCTTGTTGCTTATGAAATTTTAATTGTGCGACTTCCAACTCTAATACTTCATCTTGTTGGCTCCCTTGATGGTTTGGTTTGGGGCAATATCTAACATATTGCTTATAGGATATTCCATATGATAGATTGTATCTCTATGTGGTGATCCTTTTTGGGAATAGAATTTCTTTTTTTTTTTCTTTGTTAATTTGACTTGACTTCACATTTTTTATTTTTTTTTATTTTTTTTTATTTTTATATCCAGGCCAAAGGTGAAGATGTTGATATTAAGAGGGACAGTCTCTCAATGGCCTTAATGGTATGTGTATCTTTTGATTGCCTTCATGAAGTGTTGTTTCTCTTCATTTATTTGTAAATTTGTCTTCCCCACCTTTTATTCTATATACTGTTCCTTTCTGTGGCTTATCAGTAATAAAAATACGCCTGATGCACTTCCGAAAAACAATAAGAAATCATAAATGGACTATGGTCGTCGAGTTATATACTTCAATCTGAAAGATATACTTTTATGGGTACTCAATTTCTTGAAATTTTAAAAGATATGAAAAATTACTAAATAAGGGGTAGAAAAGCAATTAAATAATAGAGGATAAGACATCCATCAATATGGAAAGTAAAAAGGATGCAAAAACACACATTGACCAATAAGGAATGCAAACTATTTGCTAGGAAATAGCCTTCCAATCCCTCCTAACATCATAGAGATATCCTTTTAAGGTGCTAACCACTCCATCACATACTATAAACATGCTAGTGGGATCTCCTTAAACTTATCTGACTGAGTATTATTCTCAAGGTTATATTGTACAACTCTCCTGTCCAATGTCAAATTTCTCGTGGGACTATAGCCCAGTTAGCCGATATTTGTAGGAGGAATAATTGGTGGAGTTTAAACTCTTACTGTTTGAAGTCATCATGGTAGAAATACTATGCTGTACTTAAAGATGTTTTTATGAGAGCCCTCGTTTGTTCCTTTTCCACTTTCCTTAGTATGCAGGATTTTAGAGTTGAGGGGCTCTCCTCTTTCTTTAAATTATCTGTCCTTAACTTGCTGTCTGTGTGTCAGCTTTGTTTACTGCTATGTTCTTTTTACCATCAATGCAATCGATTTGAACTGCTGGTGTTTATCATTGATGGTGAAGTTCTTACATTTTTTGTTTGAAAATTTGCATCTCTCAGCAAGCATTTTCATCTACACCGCTTTTTGAGCCCTTTGCTGTTCCATTGCTTCTAGAAAAACTATCATCCTCGTTGCCATTGGCAAAGGTTGGTAATGCTCTATTTTGATTTTAGTGTTTAACGACTTTTGATGTGCATGAAGCTTGTTTACACAATGTGTTGTTCCAATGGTCAGGTTGATTCATTAAAGTACTTAAGCCATTGCTCATTAAAGTATGGACCAGACAGAATGGCAAAACATGCTGGGGCTATTTGGTCTTCACTAAAAGATGTGATTTGTACTTCCATTCAGGAGCCTTCTCTACCATTGGCTCCAGAATCACTAGATGGTCCGAGCTTCCACATTAATGAAATTGTAGCAGAAGCTCTTGCATTGCTGCAGAGGGTTAATGCACAAAATGATGGCTTGTACTTGAATTATATTTTTGGCGATGAGGACATAAATATGGTTATCAGCACCATTAACAACTTTAGAAGCAGCATTGTTATTTCCTTGCAAAGCAAGCAGACATTATTCTCAGTTGGTTGTATTCTTTCTGTTTCTGCCAAGTGTTCCAATCCTTCCTGCAATAAAGTTATTGAAAGATATTTACCCATCTTGATGGACAATTTGGGTCTTTCGACTGAAAATTCATCTGCTGGTTCTTCTCCAGCTAGTAGACTTGCTCTTTGTAAATCACTCAACTTTGGGGCTTTGTTTCTCTGCATTGAACTCCTCATTGCTTGCAGAGATTTAGCTGTGGGATCAAATTCTGTTTCTTCACAGGAAACTTGGTTCTCAATGCTTTGGGGCTTTTCATCTTCTATGACTAAAGCCTTCAGTTCTGCCTTGTTGGCAAGTATCACTGAAGATGCTCAGGATGCTGACATTGTTTTAATGGGTAAATCCTAATGTTCCATACAGTGGAAATGTTCTAGGGGCTCTTGGTTCAAATATATCTGATTTATGGTAAATATATACTCCTGTATAGGCTTGAACGCACTTGGTTTGCCTTGCTGAGGTAGAATTTGGAATACTCAGCCAACGTTCAGATTTTTTATTTTTGTTTATGTTTTATAAGTTTGTGGCACAGCTTTCTGATATCATATGTGGCACATGGTCTTATAGAAATTTCAAATGATCTCATTCTTCAGCTTGGTGGTCAACTTTTTAAGAGCAAGCATGTTCATCCTTTATTTTAGATAATGCATTCCCAGGCTGTTTGAGGCAGGCACTTTGTACACTTTTGTTTTATGTGCTCTTAGTAGAGCAGTGTTTATTTTCTTCTTTCTTTCTTAAGCTCTTCTTAGGTACAAAAAGGTTAGGAACGGTGTTCTAGATAAAGGTATTGCAACAGACATCGTTTTAATGGATACATAACCTATGATAATATGGTCAAATAAGTGCTTGTTATCTAATTTGTTGCTGGTTTATTTTATTATTCTAGGTGAAAATAGATTAAATATGGGTAGAAACTGCTGTAAACCAGTTTTTCTTCATTCATTGGCCTCCCCCCCCCCCCAAAAAAAAAAAACCACGTGCTTCAACTCTTTCCTTCTGTTTATGTTGAATAATGTCAATAACATGACTTCTAATTCTCTGTGCTCCTGCTTTTCATAAGAAAAGCAGTGAAGGGTTTGCAGGTTCTGGCCACATTCCCAGGAGGGTTCTTATTAATATCAAAATCCATATATGAGGAGATTTTGATGGCATTGCTGGCGATTATCACAAACGGTTTCAACAGGAAAACATTATGGGGAATTGCATTGAAAGCTTTGGTCAGCATTGCCTCTTATACTGATGAATATCATGAGACTGAGAAGGCAACAATTTATACACATGTAGTTGTCGAAAAACTTGTTTCTTTGATGTCTCTTGAGGAATGTAACATGCCTGTTCAACTGAGACTAGAAGCAACTGTTGGCATTGGGCTAAGTGGAACGAATTACATGCTAAGGGTTATTCAAGGGCTAGAAGAAGCTATATTTTCCCTTCTTGCTGAGGTATAATTTGTTTGTGGAATCATATATCTTCTCACTAGAGCTGAGATGTTATGAGTTCATCATTTGTTATTGGCTTTATGTCTATTTTTTGGATCATAACCGGAATCCAGCAAATTTATTTATTTATTTTAATTTATACAGGTTCATGGGAATTTGAAATCAGCTGATGCTTTAGTTCATCTGTTGGAATGTTATTCCAATCAGGTGATTCCATGGTACGTGCTCCGCATGCTGGTTTCTTTTGGTTTCAGTAGATTCTGTGGCTAGAGATGCTAATATCCCATAATGTAGTAAGTTCATCTTCTATAATTGGTTCCTAATGCTTTTACAGTTAGATGCTTCCTCTAAAATGATGTATAATCTCTTCAATGATGTGATTTTTGTACCTATGTTCTCTGGACTTCCTTTTTTCTCAAGCAACACGTGTTTCTGATTATTCAGCACATTTTCATGAATGTTTTTTTGTTGTTCATGTTAATAGTCTGCTGACCATGCAAGTCTTATTGCTTTCCATGGTATAGGGTTAATGCAATTGGAGGTTTGGATGAGATCCCGCTGCGCTTTTCTGTTAATTATTGGAGCTATATGGAAAGCATCAATTTCAGCATGGCTGTTCAAGAGAGAGTAATTTTTTGCTAAATTCATTTGCTCTAGTTTTTCTGCCATAATATCCCTGTTTAATTGTTAAGCTTTTTTTGACTTAATTGAAATTTTCTTCTCTCTTTTATTTAGAAGCTTTTGAATGCAGCAACAATGGCAATGAAGCTTGCTATTGCAATTTGTTCTGTGGAGTCTCAGAAGATTATTATCCAGAAAGCTTACGGTGTACTTTCAGCAATCTCTTACTTTCACCTCAATGAACCTACATCTCTCACCATTCCCTTAGAAGTGCAAGGATTTCAACCTACTCAAAGCATGGAAAATGTTACTTGTAAAGATGAGTGGCTTATTTCATCATTTGCATCAGTAATCATAGCAGCCCGTCCTACGACAAATATTTTGCATTTGAGAGCAGCAGTTAATCTGTTTATGATAGCTTTCCTCAATGGTCATGTACAAGCAGCACAGGCACTAGGTTCTCTTATTAACAAAATGCATTTGGGCAGAGATATAAATGATTGTAGTCTGGATGAAGTAATGGATTTGGTGTTCAACAGCAGCTTATGGGGTTCCCTTAGTGAAGAGTACTTGAGAAGTGGTGAAGTGGGCAATTCCAGTGAGATGGACATCTCTAAATTATGTCTTGATAGCATGAATGATAGATTAGTTCGGACACATGTCATTTCTGGGCTATCATGGATAGGAAAAGGTTTGCTGATGCGGGGTCATGAAAAGGTTAAAAATGTCATTATGATTCTTTTGAGGTGCTTGTTGTCAAATGGCAAACCAGGGACCTCATCTTTGCAACAGTCTCTATCTCAGGATAGTGAGCAGGATCTGCTCCTAAAGAGATCTGTGGCAGATGCATTTCATACTCTTCTAAGTGACTCAGATGTTTGTTTGAACAGAAAGTTTCATGCAACCGTAAAGCCACTTTACAAGCAACGGTTTTTCAACACCATAATACCCATCCTCCTCTCCTTGTTGAATAATTCTTATTCATCGACCACAAGGTAAATGGATATATAGGATTAATTTATCAAGTGCTTTTTTTTTTCTGTGTTCTTTTTGTGATGCTATTGTTGAAGAATGGCAACTGGATTTGCTGAAACGCAAATTACATATCAAAATAAGGAACATAAAATGTGAGTGGGAACCCTTCACCTCCAATCCGGTTATTGGCTTTGTGAGAATTGCGAATAAAAAAGTTGTTCTCTTGCAAATTTCAAAATTGTTGAGAATATGGGAATGTGTCAAGTCCTGCCCATTATAGCTATCCATAGAGGTCCTATGTTCATGTTCCAATTAGAGTTTGAAGTGATATTTTTTATGTTGATGTATAGTTGTTATTTAAAACACTTTCTTTTTCGTGTCAAATGTTAGCTCCTGCTATTGAGATGGGGAAGCCCACTTTTTCTCTACTAGTGCTGGATTTATATGCCAGCATGATCTATACATCGTGCAACTAATTTGGTTGTTTACATTCAACTAAGGCTTAGTTTAGGTGTTGCATTTCATCATAAGAAAAATTGGCTTCCTTGGATATTTATGTTCTATATCTTAGAGCTTTATTCATTTGGGGTATTGGATTCAGATGTTTGTTAGTTTGATCAATATAACAAGTCCTGTACTTGCCACCTAGTTTCAGATTGATGATTTATCGAGCTTTTGGGCATGTTGTATCTGACACTCCACTAGTTGCAGTCATGAGTGAAGCTAAGAAGGTTAGACAGTTTCTTTGCTAAGATAAAAAGTGTCCTCATATATTCAAGATGACAGAGCATCAAGGGCCATTTTTTTCCCCCTCCCTGCAGCTTCTTCCCATGCTACTTGAAGGATTATCTATGTTAAGTGAGGATTTCCACAGTAAAGACATTATCTATAACCTGCTGTTAGTCTTATCCGGGATATTGACAGATAAAACTGGTAAGATGTTAGTGACTTTTTGACAATCTATACTTTGTTTTGCAATCTACTTGATTTTTTTTTTTTTCCCAAAGAAGTTTCATTGTTGTAATAGCCTATGTAGCTTATAGAGCAAGCAGCAACTAATCTAATTTTTGATTCAGCAAGCCGGGGTTAGTGCTCAGCTGCATATGAAGTGGGTGTCCATGTAGTCACCTCTTCAGTTCTGATGTTGGTATCTGAGACTACGGGTTTTCCTGCTTCTTCAGGGCTTTATTTGGAAGAATAAGACATTTTAATGGTGCATAAGAGGAGACCCAAAGAGCAATTATCATGGTGATGGATGATAGTATTCTTTGATAAACTGAGAATTACATGAAAAGAAAATGTAACCTAAGAATTTAGCTGCAAGAGGAGAATCTGCTTAATAAAAACGTTAAAGAACTCAAGAGAAGGAATACAAGCCCAACAGTCTCATCCGCAAATATTTTGAAATAAACCAAATTTCAGTTAAGATTAACATCTATGAACAAACCTACTAACCTTGTACTTCATCACATGCCCTAACTTCTGAATGAAAAATGACCTTGGGTCTTGTGAAGGGCCCAGCACAATTTGGTAGCTGAAACCCCCCAAAATCAGAAGAATAAAGTCCAACATGTCTTCCTTTAAGAAAGCCTAATTTAATTGGCCCAAGAAAGGACTTCCCTTGCTCCTATTCTCCTGTTTCTTTTTTATTTGTCCCTAATAGTGGCCTGATAGGTCAAGATATTTACTGTGAGCCCAGACGTTTTATACACTAGTTGAAATTATTTCCTTGGTTTCACATGTTGAAAATTTGTCATAAGAAAATGTTGTCTCCTGTAGGTGATTTCTTATGGCTACAGTTAATGTTCTGGAATTTCTTGCACTTGTGCAGGGCAAGAAGCTGCTTTGGAGAATGTACACACAACTATTAATTGCCTTACTCGGCTCATTTCCTACCCTCATATGATGGTATAGGGATTCCTTTTGAGCATATGAGTCACTTTATTGCTAGTATTTGGCCTGCCCATCTCCGGGGATTTTGCTTTCTATCATTTCCACTTTTTTGAATATCACTTGTTTTCATTTGGAGTCATCAATCTCTCTCTCTCTCTCTCTCTCTCTGTGCTTGCTGATTCCAAGGCAATAATTGTTGCTTAATGATGGGAATGTTTCATTTGTTTCTCCAACTTTGTCATAGCTATCACCCGATCATTCCTGGATTAAATTCAATGTGCTCTACATATGAGGTCTCAAGTGTTTAATTTATGTTGTTCATAATATGCACATTCCCAGTATTTTAGTTGGATGAGATGTCAAACAGAGTGCAGGGAGGGGGTTGGTGAAGAGAAAAGAAAAAGAAAATAATATTTTTAGCTGTAATATCTGTCGATCCCTTTTCACATTAGGCTTGTTCTGGAGCACAAATTTTGTCATTAATGCTGAATCTCTAACTGCTAATCAAAATCTCCTCTTGTTCAGCTTGTTCGAGAGACGGCAATTCAGTGTATTGCTGCCATGTCTGAGCTAAAGCATGCCAGGATCTATCCCATGAGATTACAGGTTATTTTGACTCTTGGATCAACACTTAATGAATTTTTTAATAGTCATGCTGCTCTGCCACCAACCCCCCCCCCCCCAAAAAAAAAAAAAAAAACAAAGACAAAGATGTTTAAGACACCCAAAAGTGTGGTTTTTCTCTGTATGAGGTGACTTATCCTCTTCATTCAGATATCTCAAGCCCTGTCAAAGGCACTCGATGATCCTAAAAGGGACGTTCGTCGAGAAGCTGTCAGATGCCGGCAAGCATGGTAAAGGTTTTAAAATTCAAAAATGTTGCAGAACTAGTAATTCATACTTTGGAAATGCATTTAATGTTGTTTATTGTTGCCAATATCAAACAGGGCATCAATTGCGTCGAGGAGTCTGTATAGCTGATAGAAGACAGGGTTCTTATGTGGCTTGTTAGGTAAAAGTTGTAATTTTGCGATATGTTTTGTACTTGGATTCAACAATTGATTCCTGTGCCAACTTGCATACTTTATACCTTGAGAAAATGGCTTGTAACTATGAAAAATGGAACATTTATTATGTGGATCCATGTTTATATTTGTCGATACTAGAGAAGATGAAAAAACTAGGAAGTGGTGGGTCTTAAATTTATGAAAAGGAATATAAAAATTCTAAATTTTAACAAAGAAAACCATTTTACTAGAAGAGACATCAATTCAAGGCAGCAGGAGAAAAGGACAGTTGGGGGAAAAAGCATAAGCAATTGATCTTGCAAGTGATGGTAATCTGTGCAGCAACCACAGTGTCATAGATATTAGTGTTGAGGATGGCCATCCTTTTTCATCTGTGTCAAAACTCAAAAGTAAACAATGATTTTCTTATAGGATAATGATAATTGTCACAAGTATTTGGTGAGACGTGTCAATTTTGTAAAAAATCATAGAATAAAGAGAATGTAGAATAAAGAGAATGTACCACATAACATTGCTAGAAATATGCATAAATACCAATGACTATAAACCAATGAATTCATTAGATGATACTCGAAGAGTTCTGTGACGATAATGAGTTCATCTCCTTGCTGAAAGTTTTAATCTCCGGTGCCTTGAGATGCAAGCCACATTGCTGTTAACATTTGTGGAAGTTTCAAATGGCGATCTGTGGCCGATCTCAATTGTTGGAATTAAGGATCAGATTGTTGTTATTGTTGTTCAAATGGTAATTTGACATTATTCTGCCCTATGAGCAGTTTTATGGGGATGTTGGGTGCTGTCGTTCCAATGGCAATAGGTTTGTTTTATAATCGTTTTTTATTTTGGGGGGGTTACTGTAGATGGAAATTCCTCTCGAGAAATTACTCCCATCTTCACATAAGTTTCACCGTTAAGTTGGAAAGGGGATTTTATGTTTTGTCCTTCTAGTGGATGTCAAGTTTTTTAAAATGCACAATAATTAAATTCTTAAACAAAGGGATGCCAAGTTTCTGGATGAAAACTATTGATGTGGTTAGATGTTGCTTTTTAGCACATTCAACCTTAAAAGGGTAAAACTTTATCGGCGTCTTTTATCTTCGTCCACGAAACTCGAATCCAAAATTTTATTTAAAAGATACAAGTAATTAACTACCAAATCAACTAGGCATTGGTTGTGGTTTGATATTGCGAGCTTGGCATGTAATGCGTCAGATCTCCCTTCCACACCCCTCTCTCTCTCTCGCGTGTCCGAAATTTCAGTTATTGATGGCACCCGAAATTTGGTTTATGTATATATTTTAATATGTAATCGATATTGCAGTAGTGAGGAGTGTTTATGGCTTGCATTGAAGGGGCAAGTTATGTTAAAATGCTAAATGATACCAAATGGTTCAGGCAAACTCAATCATTTATGTAATGTTTATACATGTGTCAACAGGACAGATTTGACATCATAAACACTCGAAGTAGGTAGTTTTAAGGGAAAATACTATCTCATACATTCTCAGAAAAAGATTACTAATTAAATCTTTGTGTTCTTTGAAGGTTTTGAAATTGGTTTTTTTCTTTCATATTTCATCGTATGCTCTTAAGGAAAACAGAGGCCATTTGCCTGTTAATGATAGAAACAAATATATGTTCATGTGGATCCGTTTAGACCTATCTCTTTGGATTATTGAAGGCTTGGTGTTAATTATTTACATGGTCCATCCGTATGTCAGTGATCTGATGGTGAAAGAAAGAGAGAGGAGGGTTTGGTAGGGGGTGAGAGAGGGAGGAAATGACACCAAACATCTGGTTGGTCTAATAGTTGGGAACTATTATTTGATATTCGAATTTTGTGTATAGTTAAAATAAATATTAAAAGAGTTTTATTCCTTAAAGAATCTAACCCGACTTGATTTGAATTTAATCGGATCCAATATAATTATAAGATATTAATGATTTATTAAAAAAAAAAAAGACCTAGTACGTAGTAGGGAACCGACTTTCATGCCCCATTGGCAATACTAGATCATGTCATCAATTTTCGTTCAAAACCTTGATGCCAGGCCCAAGAACTTGATTGTATTTCAAAGTTTAAGAAACCTAACATTCAAAATTGAAGTTTTAAGGATTCAACAAAAATTAGACCCAAAGATAAAGGAATAAACATGTAATTTGACCGTGTGCTTCTCACTACCAAGTGTAATGTCTAAATTACAAATTACGTGACATAAACGTCAACCAAACCCTCTTGCCATCAGAGGGCAAATTGTCTTTCACATTTCTTCATAACTTCCAATCCTACACAACATTCCGTGCAGACGAGATACATGGAAAACCATTAGATCGATAGCCGGGGTAATTTCCTTCCCACTCCGAGGCATATTGATCTGGATCCCTGGGAACAGGTCTTAGAGAAGTAGATGGCTCGGCTCCACTGGGAGATGGGAAACTATATGCGGAGTTAGAGGCAGAGGGACTTGTACTTGGCTAACCGTCAGAGGGATGGTAAGTAGATTGCTCGATAGCTTACCCAGAAAGGCGAAGATGGATTTTCTTCTCATTGGATTGGTCGGCCACCATAGCACAAAGACTCACGTTTCTCTGAAACTACCAATCCTACACATTATTCATCACAAAAGTACCATGCTTACCCAAAATTTAAAAATTATATTCAATCCTCATCTTACAAAATTGTGATACACTCATTGCTTACAATCGCTAATACAAAAATGGATCAATAAACCACTAAAAAGGGAATTCATTAAGTCATTAAAAAACTCTAAAGACAGGACGAGAACCTCCGAAAGCAAATAGCTGCAAAATGAAGTCCATTATGTTGTAAAGGATAATGGAATTCTTCTAAGATATAAACTAGGGCAATGCTTGTGATCAGCAACTAAATTCAATATTTATTGATGTTTTCTTAAAATTTTTCTTCTGTAACTCCACTTGCCTGTAGATTTTCCATCTCATACTAAACAGGTATTACCCAAAAATAATACACATTTTCTGAAGCTGGTATAAACACACGGATGTGGGGTAGCTAGACCATGCTACTTGAATTAGAAAGTTTACAGGGCAGCAACACCAGCATAAGCAGCAGTTACTCTGACATCTCTTCTTCACCTCCACTATATTGATCCATGTCATGGTCTTGTGAACTAAGGTGCGTTCTTTCAAGGCCATCATCAACATCCAAGTGCCCTCTTTTTGAGTGTGTCGTACTTGCCTTTGAACTAGAATAAATCTGAGTGCAAACGGAGTGAATGTGCAAAATGGATTAACACGTTTCCAACTAAAAGATTGGAAATGCACAAAGTGAAAGTGTAAGGGACCAACGTGTTAGAAGTTAATCTTCTAAAAGCTTTATATTAACAATGTTATAAAACTTGTGCAAATTAGATCCAAGACCATACCTCATGATCTCTTACTTCAATGGCAGCAACAGATGATCGCCGCCTTACAGTTACTCTTGAAGGCACAGGAAAATGTTCAACCTCATCACTGGTCCTTCCCTCTGCCCTCTTCTTCCTCAGGACAAGCTTGGTAGGAAGAGGCTGGATCATACACAAGGGAACGGTAAGAGCCTATTTTGATCCACACATAGTAACATATAAAAACACATCCAAGTGGATACCAAATATCGAGCTTCATTATTATCAAACAAAACGAGGTATGTTGTTGGGTCATCTGCATCATCACCCCGCACCTGTCAGAGAATTAACACACCAAGTTTAGGTAGAATATAAGAAACAAGATTTCCATGTAGAACTTATGTTATATTAATACATACATCCCAATGGTATTCCCTGACCCAGGAATATGAAATGTCTTCCTGTTCATCATAGATATCCTTCGACAGCTGGCAGAGAATCAAGTTAAACCAAGAAAGGAACATCAAAGAAGTCAGTAAGAAAAACATAAGCTGTATACCACAAAACTACAACCAAGTTGAATAAAAGGTTTTCTATACATTTGAATCCCATTCTAAGATAATATTTACCTCATCGGGAGAAGGAGCCATGTAGGCAAGAAATTTCTCTGACTTCGATGAATCTGTGCCATTTACCTTATAACTTTTCATAACAGCCTGTTAACACACAACAAATTCATGACCTAGAGTGTAACAAAATGCTAAGTTGCATCTTCTATCAAAGTTTAGTTTTTAAAATTTAGAGTCATCCAAATCCACAAAGTATGTTTATAGGTAAAAAGGCATCGCATATTTGAACTATACAAAGGGAGAAAACTAGGCCATGTCAATAATTTTATACTCAGCAACTGTAACCTTGATGGTACAAGAAGCAACACCTATTACACTATAATCAAAGGCGGTCCAAAAGAGCAATTAACACAAACAGATAACTGGGGAAACATTAGATTCGACCCAATTCAAAATAGATAACTAAAGACCCAGCGAGCAAATTAGAGACAAAATACCAATCCCATCCAACTAAATTCTCTTCTATATACTACATACCTGGGGCTAAAACATTTTAAGGAGAAAATTGTAGACACAGATTTATCATCTTTATTACCCGTCATAAAAGTTATCCTTTTCTTTTCCTTTTTATCTAATCTTCCTACAACAGATGAGAGGAAGGAAATGCTTTTTCTTTTGTGATAACTAATGAAAAGTGAGAATAGACAGAACAGTGTGATGTAAAATCAGACACAACAACAACAACAACAAAAACAACAAATTGAGCCTTAATCTCAAATTTTAGGATTGGTCGTTTGAGAGACCAATATAGGAGAACAAGGGAGAAAATAAAATAAAATAACATAAAATTAGAGTTTAAAAACAAAAATAAAGAAGATAAAAATAAAAAAATAAAAAAAAAAAGTGAAAAAAATAAGCAAAAATAAGCAAAAATAAACTAGACATAGAAACTTTATTTGTTACGGTCATAACTCTTTTCTAGTTCTAGTACTGACTCTTGCGATGATTGTTATCCCCAGAGCTATTTCTGTCCTGTGTTTGCATTGAAAAATGCATCCACGCAAGGAATAAGTGGTGTGCCAACTGTGGACGGAACCAATTTTAAACATCACCTACAGGTTACCTTTGCCTCATGGATGTCTCGAACGGGTTGGTCCAACTTGCCAAAAAGTTCTGAATCAGCAGTAGGAGCACTATCGAATGATGCAACTACAAACTGTCTATCGTACCTGATATAACAGTAAAATAATAATAATAAATAAATAAATCAGACAAAGAAAAAAGATATAAAAAACATGAATATGCAAACATATAACATTGTAAAGACAGGTAAATGTATGTAATATCAGCCAACAAGAAACTAACCAGCCACTTGGCATGTTTCCTAATTCCAAAACGGAAAACCAGTAAACATGGATACAATATTAATGCGTCTTTGAACTTGGCTTCAAACCTCAACCAATCTATATACTCATCCACTCTCAAAATTAAACTTCTAGGTAGGCATATTTTCCAATGATTTTAGAAACCAATATAACCCCAGAAGGTGCCAGTGGTTGGAATTCAGATTAACCCATGAATAAAATAACCCGCTTCTTTTCTTTATGGATGTTTTGCAAGAGGTGTAGCTAAACCTGGGCTGATCTGACACAAACTGTCAAGTACTTAAGAGGCTAGCAACACACAAACAAGCTTACATATAGGTGATTCAAGTGATGATCCAAAATCCATACCGTTTAAAATCAGGAAGTAGGGGCATTATCTCAATTGGATACAAGCTTTTATTGGTTGCATGAACAGGACGTGATTTGCATGCCTCGAATGATCCTTCAATTCCTCGGATTTTTCTTTCCCTGAAAATGATTCATAATAGAGGAGCAGGATACATTTCGAATGACTACATGTCCATTTGCTAATTAACCGTGCTTGAAAAAGCCAGAAAGAGATGAACCTGCTATTAAACTCTTCCAAAATATTTCGGCCTCCCCTTGTTTCTCGTAACTCTTTTGCTTGTTTTTCGGTCAGGGACTGTAATGATAGAGTACCTTTATTATTATGTCATAATACACTATAAGTTTCAAGTAATTACTGAACAGTATAGCTATTCACCTGTTTTGTTGTCTGCATGCTAATAGGAGAAATATATTGTGTCTTAACAAGCCAAGAAACACCTTTATCAGTGGGTCTTTCCTTCCTCTTAATGCCATTCTGTTTGACAGGGGTTATTGGTTCTGGATCATGCAACAATTCTTCGTCTTCTGGAGCAAGAGATATCTTCTCCTTGGGAGGACTATTTGAGCAGGGGAAAATAAATAGTTGGGTTAAACATATTATGATGAAACTGACGATACACAGAAAAGGGAGAGAGAGAGAGAGAGAGAGAGAGAGAGAGATGATACTTGTAGACACTTAGGTCAAGTAAATCAAGCGGTATTCCAAGATCAGGCTCAACATATAGCTGGGGCTTTTGCATTTTCTCCAGTGATGTGATTGCGTACCTTGTGTATCTGCATGGAGTGGCCCAGGGTATTTTGTGATCCTTAGCTTTTGAAAATTTGCACCAAAGGCATGTGAAATAGTTTAAACATATGCCCTCATTCTACATATCATGTTAAAAGTACATTACAAGAAACTATTAATTTGATGTTCAGAGGGGCTCACACATGCAAACCTCATTTTAAGACTAGAACTTTCTCTACCGGAAAGCATTTCATTTAGAAGATTCGATCTTAAAAGCTACAAATAAATAAATAAATAAATAAATCCACAAAGAAGTTTTTTTACACTGCCAGGAGGCTTCAATTTGTTAGATGCAAGAAACTTCTTTAAAGATTAAATCCTTCTCTTGTCCTTATGTGTCAAAAAATGCCAACCAAATGAATTCCAAACATATAGAAATAGTGCTTAAAATTAGATATTATTGGCTATATAGTAATAGTGCTTCAATTAGATATCCTTGGCTATCTTACCTATCTTTATCTAACTTCAGCATCATGAGCTTTGGCTGAGCGCTTGGATCTGGGAGTTCATTCCGGAACCTTTAAGGAAAATACGATACCATTAATATTACAGGGGAAGCAAAAGAGAAAGAATAAAAGCAAGCACTTGCTCCAATATGACAAAGCAGTATTTAATACGTATGACAAAATTTATAAATTGAGAAATGGTTCATATGGCCCAATCACTCTTTTGGGAATGGCAGGTGGAATTCTGAGTAGATGCATGGAACCATAACCAACAGTTCCAAAATTCAGGCTAAAATAACCAAGAGCGTCTCCCAATAAAACCCTGTTGGTCCACCCATCACGCAGACCATGGTTGGAAACAAGCATAGTTGGTATCACACAAACTTGGGCTTGGCTCAATAAGAGCTCAGCTCAAGCTCATTTGTATACCTGCATTAGAGCTTCAGTCTGACGCTCAACTAACAAAAAAAGCAAAGTTTGAACACATTGAAGCTTGGCTCATTTAGACTCACAAACAAGCTCCAAGATTCAAATTTACAATATAAATTTTCCTAATCAATAAAAGTTTTTTTTTATTATTAATTTAGGAAGCAACCAGATGGAAATAATAAATATAGGTACTAGATGAGACAATAAATAAAATTTATTTTAGTATTGCTTATTTTGCACTTCTGAGCTCAGCTTGGCTTGTTCGCAACCATAAGTTATAATTAGAATGACAATTCACAAAGATAAAAAGACGACGACGACGACGACCACAACAACAATAATAATACCCTCAATGACATTTTCTAATTGCTATGTAAGTTTCACCTGCACTTACTCTAGAGGATAACCTCAGACCAATTAATAGAATATTTCATTAATACGTAATCAATTGAAGACTACATGAAAATGAATTTTCTGTTCAGAATGAAATGTTCCTTAAATATCAATATTAGCCTCAATATCAGATGCAGTTGCATAGAAGTATTGTTTTATGATAAAAGAATTGAATTAGATATGGTAGAGAATAAACAAAAACAAATTCTAAAAATGAGAAATCCTAAGTGATAAATAAACAGCACACGGTTGGCTCAGCTGGAAGGGAGCTGAGTTCCCTTAACCATGGTCGTGAGTTCGACTCCCCATAGGTACGGAAAAAATCATATTGGGAGACCTTCCCCCGAAAAGAGCCCGACAGTAGGTCGATTCGGATTAGTCGGGACAAATCTCCGGATACCGAATGAAAAAAAAAAAAAAAAAAAAAAAAAAAAAAAAAACAAATTAAGGACTACACTCCAATTCCGCTTCAACTCCTCTAGCCTATAATCCTAATAAGCCAACAGAGATGCATTAAACAAGAAATAAGAAATAATGTTCTAGTTTCTAAATATTCTAGAAGTATTCTCCATTGTGAATCGTAGGCGATTTGTTTCACGTGCTTCTTAATGTCAAAACTTATTTATTAGGGTAAATTCTTATATAAGTAAACAAACTATGATGTTAGGATGGTTAAAATATAATAATATCCAAAAATAACATCATCTATTAAACTTTTTTCTTTATATAATATAATATATATCTATTTAATAAAAAAAAAATTAGAGGGATTTTAGTGCCTGATAAATGATGTTGTACCATGAGCGACTTCTGTTCTTCCTTTTGCTGCTGCAACAACCATTGTAATGTCATGTCAGCCACTATGGTACCCATACGGTCATTATAGGCCTGTGACAGGGAAAATCCATTTCCCCCAAGTATCAGCCATATAGCGGACTGCCAATTCTGTTATGATGCAGCCAATATGCCTCTAATGACCAATTTTTAACTGATTACCATAATTGATAAGATTATGTCGCATATTGCCTGTTATAGCTAATACAGCCATTATTACCATATTCTCTGAACGACAAACAATGATCATCAGTATAAAATGGAAATCTCAAATTTCCTAAGCAACTAGTTGGAATTCCTGAAGACGGCCCCAGTTCAAAGGGCTTAATGAAGTTCCTCCAAATATAGAAAGGAAAAAACGCATTTCAGATCATCATTAGATTAACACTCACCAACTCAAGTTAGAGATTCAAAAAATTAATTGGAAAAATTAGCAACAACCAAACAATGTCAAACAGCTAACCGTCCTACCTGTTTTTATATTTCTAGCATTAGCCTATATTTAACTGTACAGTGAAGCCATCCAGAGTCATGGAAGTGTAAAACTACTAAATGGGCATTTGCACACTTGAGAAGCAAGGTACAGACAACAGACAGAATAACGAGAAAATATGTAAACCGTAATAGCTAATCTTCTGACATTTATGAATAGATTAGCCTAAAGCATAGAAGCACAACCAACACCATATTTCGTTTCACAATCAAATGTATTGGAAAGCATCATGAAGATCATATAGTTCATATATAAACAGGAATTTAACAAAACACGAGGAAAGCACAACGTACTCACTTCATCTTGCCAATGAAGGTTGTTGGTTTCCTTAACCTGTTCTCAATCCTCTCGCCGCCCAAAAGTGGAGCAGTCCTCCTCTCTCCCATCCTTGACCCCACAATAGACCCATGACCACCTTTATTCCCAGACGACAGCAACTGAGTTTTTCTTAGCACTGTATCCTGCGACTCCTTCAACTGCTGCCGATGCTTCTCTTCTTGCCTTTGCTTCTCAAACTCCCTTTTCTTTCTCAATCTCCTCTCCTCCTCCGTCTCAACTCTGCCTGAAGGTGCATTTGGTTTCCTGTGACCCATATGAGGCACTGGTGGCTTTAACTGCTTATGCTGATTTGAATGCCCTGTTGCAAGGTCCTTGGCAGTCCCTTTATCCCTCTCATGCCTGTCCCTCTGCGTTCCACCCTCCTTATTCTGACTTGCTGAAGGAGGTGGCGGGGGTGATGATGGAGGAGGGGGTGGAGGGATTGAAGAACTTGGTGGCGGAGATGACGGAGGAGGTGGGGGTGGCAGAGGTTGACTATATTGGGAGTATTGTGACGAGGTGTAGTACGGTGGCGGTGGTGGTGGTGGCGGGTATGAATTATCGGGTGGAGGCGGTGGCGGAGGATATGGGTACTGTTGTTGTTGATGAACGGGAGGCGGAGGGGGAGGGTGTTGTGTTCTAGGAGGCCCATAATGTTGTGATGAAGAGTTATAGTTTGAGTGGTGATAATTAGAATTGGGAGGCATCTGGGGATTATAGTTTTGGGGAAATTGTGAAAGAGGAGCAGGCGGTGGACGACCAGAGCCATCACTGTTACTAAAACCCCAACCCTGAGAGTATTGATTTCCTCGCTGTTGTGCCGAGGGTGGTGGTGGCGGAGGAACAGGGTTTTGAGTGGGAGGTGGAGGAAACGAAGATTGAGGAGGTGGGAATGGTCTAAATGAAGCCATGGGTTAGATTTAAATCCAAAAGGGTATGTAATCAAAACCCTAGAATAAGATGCTGAAACTCAACAACCCCAGAAAAGATCAAAATTTGAAATTAAATTAGAGCTCCAATGAAACTAAAAACACCCAATAGAGAGAGAGACACCCCAATAGCGTAATCTACAGCAACAGAACGAATCAGAAGCCACGGAGAGTCGAGCGAAACTTCAATTTACCTATATCAAGGTTTTCGAATCGAAAGCCCCGGAAAGTAAAATCCAAATCCAAGATCGAAAATTCTATCAAAAAGAAAAATCCTTAGTTTAGATCACAAGTATACGGGTATAAAGGAAAACCCTCGGTCGAATATTTAACTCAAATCGCAAATATCCCAAAAAGGAAAAACTAAAACCCAAGATGCAGACCCCAATGCGAACTTCAATTCCCCAAAAACCCTAACCCAGAAAGAGAGACAACAATACAGCCAATCAAAGCTCTTCTTCACGTATATGAATATGAATAAGAAATTAAGACCTTAGAACAGCTTGTTTCTTTGAGAGAGATGAAACTCCAAAAGCTCTGTCTAGTGACTCTGTGAAGGAAATATTCCGACGGGAAAGAGAGAATCGCCGGAGAAGAGAGAGAGAAACAGAGAGAGGAGGGGGCGGATCTTTAACGAGAAACTATTTTTGATGTGGGTAATTGGGTGTAGTCCGAAATCCGTCAACTGGGTGGAGCAGGGAGGGCCGAGTGAGGTATGAATATCACCTTCTAGGCTCGCGTCTGGGAAGACGCAGTAAATAGTTACTATTATTGGATGTGAAGATTGTTGATTAGGGTTTGAGAGTCATTTTTAGAAACTATGAATAAATGGTTTTTATTTTTTCTACAAATATATAAAATCATTTATTAACAAAACTTGAAATTATAATCTCTTAGGAATTTATTATTTTTGAGTTATTTAAAAAATTATTTAAATTAAAAAAATTAAAACTAAAATCGATCATTTGATAATTTACAGAAAATATATTTTTAAAAAATGAACTATAACTACTTAATTCATTTTAATTATATTAATCCTATTAATATAAAACTATATAAGATTTTTTTGAAATCATGATATAAAGTTATATTTTCTTTATCTAAATAACGATGAAAGATATTACCGAAATAAGGTTAAAAGATATTATAAGGATGAAAGTTAAACAATGAAAGTTATATTTTCTTTATCTATATTAGAATATATAAATATATATATATATATATATATATAATTTTTTTCTTGTAAAATCTTAGGCAATAGTTTCCCCTTGTTACCCCTCTATTCAATCCTAGGTGGGAGGGGTTATTAACAATTGTATGTATAGTTCAAATAATTACAGACGAATAAATAAATTTTGGCCAATCAATTAGTAAATAATAAAAGTATTAAACAAAAGGTTAAAAAAAGAAGAATTTAATTTAAATAAAATTTTTATTATTTTATTTAATATATATTCAGTATTTTTTATTAAAAATTTTTATACTTGGTTTTTACTTTTGGAGAAGTTATGATAATGCTCGGGTCGGGTCAAAAGGTTAAGCCTTTCTGGCTTTGATGTTGGCAATGTTTGCATTAAGGATTTAAGAAGATGCAATTGGAGAGGGTTTATACACAATGTTGCTCATGATTCTTGTCTATCTTAATCTAAGTCACGCAGTAAGATTCTCTCATTGTTGGTTTGTTTTGATAATTATTTTGGATTCAGTTGTATTTTGATTTTTATAATAGTATTTCTTTGGAATATGTTTATACCCGATTTGGATTTGTTTTATTTTGTTAAGTTTGTACAATTTATATGGATCTTAATTATTATATTAGGTTTATTATATTAGATTTATATATATATATATTATTTTAAAATGAATGTTTAGTTGATTCGCTGGTTGAATATTGATATGTTTTAAATAAAATTATAAATTCATCTTGTATATGGAGAAAATAGATATTAGAAAATTGTTATCCCCTTAAGGGTCAAATCCAAATCAAATCAGATTTAACCAGATTCAAAATAATTATTGAATAATAATTATTTGAAAAAAATATATATATACATATATATACTTTTTTTGAAAAAAATAAAATAAATATTATTAAAAGTAGATTTCGACTCTTTCGACTCGAACGATAGTTTCGAAAGAAAATTTGAAACCTATAAAAGACCGTTAGAGGGTGCTCTGACGAGGAAAACTCCGATACTCAAGTCAAAAGAGCAATTTTCAATAGGAATGAAACAAACTGAATACACATGCGCAAGAGAGAGAGAGAGAGAGAGCTGATAAACCTGTGGTTTTTGTATGCCAAGAGTCTGACCTCGGAGAGCGTACATAGGTTTCGGTATGTCAGACACTTTTATATATAGATTTCTTAGGTGTCGTGTGTACCCGAAACGTTATAATCCTAGTTTCCTTACGGGAAGATCCAAAAATCTCAAAATTCTATAGTCAAATATTTTCAGGAGATTTATGATCTTTACCACTTAGAAAGTTTAGCAACACGTGGAGATTTCTTCTTTTATCGATTAAATTTTAAAAGACTATTTTCTTATTCAGGGAGTGTGTGCATTGCCTTTTACCAATAGGAGTAACGATCGCCCCTTCCCGATATAGTAAGGTCATGTCGTTACAGATGTATCGAATACCTTTGAAGGTCATGGATCGACTAGTTTATTGCCAATGGCAATCACTTAGTGTGTTGGGCCATGTTTACCTTTCGAAAAAATTGATCCCTAATTGATGGCACACTACATTCACTAGGAAACATAGGATAGGATGGGCCGTGCCTATCCGTTTGGGAGTTACATCCCATATTGATTACACATTACGTTCGATAGGAAATAAACGACAAGATAGGTTGTGTCTATCCGTCAGATAGTTACATCTCTTATTGACGACTTGTTATGTTCGATAAAAAACAAACGATAAGATGGACCGGGCCTACCTGTGTGGAAGTTATATCTCTTATTGATGGCACGCTATATTCATTAAGAAACATACAATAGGATGAACTGTATCTACCAGTCTAGGAGTTACATCCCATATTGACGGTACATTATATTCAATAGGAAATAAACGATAGGATGGACCGTGCCTATCGTTTGAAATTACATCTCTTATTGACGACACGTTACTTCGATAGGAAACAAACGATAGGATAGGTCATGCCTACTTGTCTGAAAGTTACATCCCTTATTGACAGCATACGACGCTTGCTAGGAAACATATGATAAGATGAGTCGTGCCTACCCATTTGGAAGTTAAATCTTTTATTGACGGCATGCTACGTCAGTTAGGAAACAAATGAAAGCATGGGTCGTATCTATCCATCTGGGAGTTACATCCCATATTAACGACACGTTACATTTGACAGGGCACAAACAATAGGATTCGAATGGTTGAGTGCAAACGATAAGATACCATGCGTACTAGTCACCAGGTGGGAAATACTATTGCAATAATATAAAAGCGTCTGATAAAACAATTGAGGCGTACCCTGCTGTCCTGGAAGGATCACAGTCACTTGGGAATAAATACTGGAGGTTCCGAATGGTAAGACAATGTACAGATACCGAGGGGAGTTCTAAACTTGACTTTCATGTGTTTGGTACTGGGTAGGGTTTCCATAGCGTTCGACCCTGGCCTGCCTAAAATGACGTTATAAAGCGAAAGAAGTTTGACCACATTGAATACAGTAGTAGCCGTTGCATAATTTGGTGGTGAGCCGAAAGTTTCCCGGAGTGAAATAATACCTTCAGGGTATATCTATTGATCAGAGAGTCCTTTGACTGAATCTGCGTGAGATTGGAGGTGTGTCGGATCGAAACCCTTTCATTAGAAGGCTTCCCAATAAAGAAGTAGGGGTGGCAATTTTTGGCACGACACGCAATTGGTAGGTTTGGATCGATACAAATCTGTTTCGGGTCATAAACAGGTTAACACGGTTACAACCCATTCAAAAATGAGTCGTGTCATGTTAACCTGCTGGGTTAAACAGATAACCCGGTAAAAATTAAACAGGTCATCTCGTGTCAAAATTAATGAGTCGACCTGTTTAACTTGGTAAAATTATATAAAAAATTGTAATATTTTAGGTATTTTGCTATTACAAAAAATGTAATAATATGGGTTAGTGATGCGATATTTTTATTTATAGATATTTTAAATTTAGAAATTGGTTGAATTTCAAAATAATGATAAAACAGATTGATAAATTAATGGGTTGAGTGACTTATTTTAATTTGATTACAAATTAAATGAGTTAAGCAGGTAAATACGATACGGCACGATTATAAATGGGTCAAACACGACGCAGCACGATAACAAAATGGTTGTGTATGGGTTTGAATTTTTGACACGAAATACGAATATGTCACGATACTATTAGACATGACACGACACGATTGACACCTCTATAAAGAGGCCGATTTTGGCTGTAATGATAAGAGAGTCATGACGATTGGGGTCAACTCCCACCAAATCCTCGTTGGTGAAACCAATGATTGGTCTCTTGTCCTTAAACTGTTTGTCGACATGAGTCGTTAGTATCTCTTGCGGAGCAGGGAGAGACGTTTCTACCAAGTAAAAGATATGTGCAATCAGATGTTTGGCCTCGTCCCTCCGTGAGTAATCTTGAGGGTCCAAGTTGTTGGTGGGAAAGATATTGGCTGTGGAGAGCTTGTTCATTGTAGATCTGATGAGTCACGCTATCCAGCCGATTATCTGGCGGCCTGGCAATTGGTTGGTCATTCGGTTCGTTTTCCCGTGGCAGAACGTGTCGACTAAAGGAGGGTATATTCATCCCTTCCACGCCGATAAACCTCTGTAACTTTCCACTTTGAACTAGAAATTCTAACTCGTCCTTGAGTTTCTTGTAGTCGTCGGTTGTATGACCATAATCACGATAAAAGTGACAATATTTTGTCTTGTCTTTTTTAGGATCATTATCCGTAGATCGGGAAGGCCATCTGACATACAACTTGTCTCTAATTTGGAGCAAAATTTGACTAAAAGTTTCGTTCAGATAAGTGTAGGTGTTGAACTTTCGCCGAGGTGGGGGTCATTGTTGGTTTTTCACTGGCGAGGGCTGTCGGGGTGATGGGCTGCGTTCTCTTCAGGATGATCAGTTCCTACGTCGATCAAATGTTTCAGCATTTTTAGCTACGATTTATTTTTCAGTGCAAATATAAAACTCCTGGATGGTAGAGGGGGGGTTCTTTGTAATGAATGCCTTCATGCTCGAGGGATGTAGTCCTGTAAGTAGGGTGGGTAACGCAATGGAATGATCCAGAGTTGGGACCTTCGTCATCTCCGCTTTGAATTTGTTTAAAAAATCTCTCAATGGCTCATCATCCATTTGTCGTAACGATAGTAAAGAAGTGGATTTCCTTTTGACCCCCGACTGATTACAAAATGGGTCTCAAACTGTTATCGAGTTGAAAAAAACTTTTGATACGAAGCGGAGAAGCGAATTGAACCACGCCAATGCATTGCCCTTGAGAGTAGTGGAAAAGTGTTTGCATATAGTAGTATCTGTCATATCTATTGAGATCATCACTGTTACGAAGTGAACCACATGGTCACGGGAATCGGTCGTACTATTATACCTCTCCATAGGGGCAAAAATATATCTCAGGATATTGATTTTGAAGAGACCTTTGGATCGAAGGGCGATACACCGAGGGGATAAAAGAGGGGCTTTGTCCGCTCGTGTGTTGGCCCATTTGAGTTCGTCAGCAACAAGTTGTTCGACCTATCTCCTCAGGTCATTAGGATCGTGACGAGAGGTCACTAAAGACTCGTAGTTTAGGTAAGGCACAAGTCATTGAGGGTATGCATGCCTGATTCTCCTTAAGAAGATAGTCCATCCGGTCTAATGGCACAACTAAACCCTTCTAGCTGTTTGCTCATATTTTATATTCTGAACTCCAACCTTTCCAGTTGAGGGCGATTGGTTTGTTCTGAAGACATTGGTGCAGGAGGCGCGATTGGAGGTTCTTGAGGTGCAGGTTGTGAGACCTGCTTAGGACGTGAGGGTTGAGGATGGATAGCGGGGTTATCCACGGGATGAACAAATGCCACCAGTAGTGCGGCGTCTGTCAGGGTCGAGTATGTCCATCTACGATAAAGGCGGCCTTCGAGGTAGTTCTAGTTCTTCTCTTTGGAGGTATGGTGACTTGGCAATTCAGAGAGTTCATCGAGATTGCTTTAGTATATTTCTCATAGATGACGCCAATCTGTTGAAAGTGTGTTTCAATTTTACAGATTTCGTCTTATTCGACTCAAACGGTAGTTTCGAGATAAGATTTGAAATCTGCAAAAGATCTCTAGAGGGTGCTCTAACGGGAAGATTTCGACGTTCAAGTCAGAAAGAGCAGTTTTCGATAGAAATGAAACAAACTGAGCCAGAGAGAGAGAGAGAGAGAGAGAGAGAGAGAGAGCTGAGAGTATTGTGATTTTTATGTGTCAAGTGTCTGGCCTCGAAGAGCGTACTTGGGTTTCGGTATGCCAGATGCTTTTATATGTAAGGTCTCTTAGGAGTGTATATTTAAAGTGTTGTAATTCTAGTTTTCTTATGAGAAGGTCTGAAAATCTCTTGATTCCATAGTCAAATATTTTCGAAGGATTTATAATCTTTACCACTTAGAAAGTTTAGCAACACTGGGAGATTTTTTTCCTTATCAATTAGATTTCAAAAATCTCCTTCATTATTCGGGGAGTGTACGCATTGCCTTTTACCAATAGGAGTAACGATCGGCTCCTTCCCGATGCAGTAAGGTCAGTGTCATCATAGATGTACTGAATACCTCTGAAGGTCATAGATCGGCTAGTTTATTGTCGATGGCAATCACTTGGTGTGTCGGCCGTGTCCACTCTTTGGGAAATTGATCTTTAATCATTGATATGTCTAGGCAAAAAATGTCTTTTTAGATCGTGGGCTCACGAGATTGAATGCCTTCTATAATAGGCCTTCAGATCATGTCTCATTATATATATATATATATGCTAATGCTCATTGGTCAACCTAATAATCATTTGCCTATACTAGATAACATATCGTGATAAGTGTTATTGTTTCAATTATCTAATAGATTCAGATTCGAGTTTCAATATAAAAAAAAAAAAAAGAAAAAAGATGAACGACAGGGAAAATTCCAAATGTACGTCCAAATTTAATTGGGCCAAATAAGCCCAAAATATTTTACCTTAGCCCGCTGGGTTGGACAAGATCAAGCAATGTTCTCATCAGTAACAAATTAATTCTGTTTTTGCAAAGCCTAATTGAGGCCCAAATTATAATGGGCCTGACTCTTTGTTCGGTTCTGTTCAATGGGCTTGTTTCCCTCAAGTCCATGCCCGAGTACATTTGTGAGAGAGAGAGAGAGAGAGAGAGAGAGAGAGAGAGAGAGGGAGGGAGGGAGGGAGGAAGGGAAGGATTAGGAATAATTGAAAGAGTTCAATGTTCTTACAAGACAACATACCTTTGCCCTGGACACCAATGTTTGAGATAATGGGTAAGCAAAGTAGTTTTTTTTTTTTTTTTTGGGACGGGGACTATTATTTCTAGCCTTTTCATTGCATGCCAAATGTTTTAATGGATGTCTCACTCGATTGCTGTAGTATCTCTAATCCATCACAAACCCTTATTTCAGGATAAACAAATTAGAGACCATGAGCCGTGTTTAGTGTCATCACAATTATGTTATGAAGATTTGCAATTATGTTTTGTGATGCATTATGCAAGAGGGCTTGTTGGGGTTTTAAAATAGCATCCTTGTAGATTATTTAGGGGCTGAGTTTGATTGTCCCATGAATTGACATAATTTCATTTGCATTTGTTAGTACTTATTAGAACCGTTCATGAGAAGTTAAATCCAATGCAACCATTTGTTCATTGCAAAATACCACCTTGAGTTTAGATCGAAATGAAGCCATTTTGGATTTCAAAGTCTTCCCATAGTTCTGATACATATTTGGCTGACAAAGTTTGGCTACTTAAGCGGTCTAAGCACTTGCATATAATGAAATCGCAAATCTAAAATAAAACAAGAAAATGCAAATGGTACGTATTGGGCAATAAATAGAAACATTTATTATATTGAGTAGTGGAATGAGGCCACAACTTATTTCTTTGGAAAATAAAATAAAGAAGAACTATCATGTCTTATCTTCAAACTTCTGCTACCAATATGCATTTGTTCATGGAACATGGTGGAGGTGTGGGGGGTTTGGATATTGCGGATGGGATGACGTGGGGGGCTGCGCTGCCTATATGTAGGCTGAACTTCGTTATTGTTGAGATCAAGAACTTTTTTTTTTTAATAGCAAAAGAAATTTGTATTAGATGCAATGAAGAATGTACAAAAAACTCTCAAATATGAGAAATACTTAGAGGTGGGAAAAAAAAAATCAAAACATTAGCTAATGGATAAATGCTTTCCAATCCCTACCCAATTCTTGTAAGCTATAGTCTTTGTAATCTTTATTGTTGAGATCAAGAACTTGTCGTGAAATGTTTTCTGTAACAGTAGCTAGATGTTGGAGATGGGGACAGAGCCAGAATTTCTGCTGGGGATAAAAGGTTTATAATGAAAAATATTACTAAAAATATTGTTTAAATTAATATTAAACAAAACAATAAATAGTGAAAGAGTTAAATTAGGGGGAAAATTTTAGTAAATAGAATCATATCCTACATTGTAAGAGAACTAAACTCATCCGACAGTATAGACAGCCCAAGATCACTGAAATTGATTAAAATGTATACTTGCACAAGTATATAATCATCAACAAATATATAATACATATATTTTTATACATTAATATTTATAATATGTACATGGGGGAAAAGGAAAATTTATAATTGCCTAATCCAGGAACTCATGAAATTGCATTATGTTCTGTTGTAACGAAAATGCCCCAATAATCCCACATGGAAATTGCAAGAAATAGGGAGGAGAGAGAAATAAACAAGAGACAAAAGGAGGGGCCCAATACAGACAATCCCACATATGAATTATGAAAGAGGGTGGCGAGACAATAGAAATATATATGAAGAAGAGACAAAGTGGGGGAATATAGTGTTTACATGATTCTTCCTTGATGATAAAAAATTTTCAGATTTTTTTTGGGGGGGGGGGGGGCATGGCCTGTGCCAGCCCTCATACATGGTAATGGAAAAGAAGTGAGCTGAGTCAGAGAAAATTTGGGCTTTTTAGTGGATACAAAAGATCTAAACACAAAGAGCAAATACTGCTCAAATAATCTTCCTTCATTAACCATTGCATTTTCTATTTAAAAAAAAAAAAGAGAAAACACTGCTTAAATAATCGAAACCTAGTTATAAGAATTCTGAAGAATCTGTCTTTAGATTGAATCAAGTCAACTCCACCCTAATTTAGATGCAAACAGTTCTTATCATCCAGCCAAACAAACATGAAGTTACTACCCTCTAACTTCTTGCATTCTGTAGGATGCCAAAGTATATGTAATCTACAAATATAGGCCTTCAACTTTTGAGTGACGCTTGTAAAGGAGACATACAAAAGACAAAGATATTACACATGACACTTTCCATGGATGACTAGGAAGGGAGAAAAATTGAAATTTGAGATGATCTTGACTTAGAATCAAATACTAGAGGTTCTTCTCAACTATCAGTTGCTAAGATTTTATTGAAAATACGTGCAAATAATGGGGACCTTGGTTGGGCAGGTATTTTGGCAAGAGCATATTGAAGTGAACACAGATCACACATGTGAGAGAGATGCAATATTATCACCAGAGAAGCAGTTCTCTTCTTGTCAGTCAGAGAGTTTCAAATTTTCAGGTAATCATTCCTGCAGGACTAAAATCCTGTGTTACCTCCCAATTTGCTTTTAAAATTGATGTATAAATTTCTTTTGTTCGTCGAGCGATCATGGTTATTGCCTATCTGGCTTTCTCTCTTTTATAAAATGTGATTTACCTGTTGTATTTTATGTGTGATTGTCAGATACTTGCTTCACTAAAGGGTTTTGTCTTTTTCTAAAAATTTTAAATTAGTACAGTGGTGTGCAGGTAGATTTAATGTCAAGTATGACAGTTTTTGAAAGGCAAGTAAACATAGGGACTATATTTGAGTTGTTCACCATTCTTTTAATTTGTTCCCTCAAACTTTTTCGCATGGTTATGCTTTGCACAAGAGCACAATGGTCCTATAGTGGGACAGAAAGAATCACCATCTGATATGAGCGGTTGCTATTACAGAAGCTTGAAATTTGTTGCTATGCTCAACACAAGGGCACAATGGTCCTATAGTGGGACAGAAAGAATTGCCATCTGATATGAACAGTAGCTATTACAGAAGCTTGAAGTTGATTGCTTATATAATCCATTAGACAGATGTGAATGAAGGTAATACCATTAGAGTGAAGTTTATGGATGTAGATGGTGTTTTTGCATCATATTAATACCAATTTTGTACATTGAATCAGGAAAAAAAAATGAAGTTCCACTCTTTCATTTTCAAAGAAGCCACTAGTAATCTCCTCTAGTCCTGTTGTCCATCCATATTATTTCTTTGATAAATTATGAAAGTATGAGATTTTGGTCAATAAATATATATTTCAATTTCCAGTTTGATCTATTTTCTGAGAAGCATTTAACTTGATTTTATTCAGCTGGTTGGTAGCAATGTTTGGTATACTTTGACTCTTGATCAATCTTGATTTCACAACCATTCCACACTATTCAGTCCGTGACAAATGAATATTGAGTCAGTGAGCCAATTACATACAACATAAACTTAGTACTTCTGCTTGGTACTAATCCATTCTTATCATGTTTGTATAAAGCACAAGGACCTAGGAATATAGAATAGGACATGGGAAACTTGTTTTGATTGATTTTTTATGCAACATAAAAAAATGATATGGGCTTTATTAAAGTTATCACTAGTGGAGAGGCATCAAATCTTGGCTAAACGTTCTTCACTAGTATTAAACTTCAAAACATAGATAACAGGCTTAAATATTATATAATTTCCCCTTATTTGGGTTGTGGAATCTTTTTCTAATTTATTCTTCCAGTCCTGCTGGATGGGGAGCCTTTTTTTTTTTGGGAAGGGGGGGGGGAGTTGGATTGTAGGGTGCTTTTCTGCTTGTGGTTTGTGGCTTATTTGTGCATGCAAGTAGTACAAATTCACCACCAGTGTCTGCCATGTGGGAGTATTTCAGCTCATTTCATTGCTATAGATTCCTTACTTGGGTCGACATGCAGTCTCAATGGGCCCAGCCTGTCTTTTGGTCTGAGTAACATAAGACAGCAAGGCAAAAGCGAAGGTAAACCCAACTAATATAATACATGACAATTCCTGTATAAATCCCCCTAAAGAGAAAAGGCAAACTTCAAAATGATGCTGCCAAAAATGACAACTAGAAGGGTAGGAACAAATAAGTACCTGAAAGTAAGCTTCAAGCTTCTTCCTAAGGGTTGCATATTCTTTCTTTAGTTGTTGGAAAGTCCTCATACATCTGCTCATATTCATGCAAAACCAACATTAGAAGTATTTAAAGATCTTACATCTAGAAGATTCCGAGTTTTATAATGACAAATGCAGGATAGATATCTAACTCTTGTCAATGCAATGAGGCTGTCTCTCAACTTGACAGCTTAAATTTCCCAAAGAAACTCGTTGAAAATAAGTGTTGCAATAGATGATAAATGCTAGATTCAAGTATATTCTGCCTTTGTTTAGTAAGAGTTGTAGAAAGGGTTAAAGATGAGGTACCCTTCTGCATTTCCTGCCCGGCAGTAATCGCGAAACAGTGTGCATTCAGCTTTTACCTTTTTAGCTCCTATGCTGCAAGTGGGAAAAGGACCAAAGCTGAGTGCTTAGGGAGAGCCAAAATAAGTAATTTTGATCGTGTGATCAAGCACAGTGAAGGCAAAGATATCATTGATCAAGTACACTTGCAAGGAAATCAAAGAATTGCTAGTGCCTCCTAAGGCCTTTATTTGTTCATTACCTTGAACTACTCCCCTTAAACTGATGCATGTATCCATCCAACTTTGTAAATTCAAGTGGTTTTTTTTCCCTGCAAAGAAACACCATTATGGTTAAGTGGGTGCACTGCCTCGTGTAAGAAGGATACAGAAGCAATAATCTGATTGAACTTTACTCACAATGCCTGATCTATATTAAGTAGTAGTCTGGATGAGTCTTTGTAAAATAATGCAACAACTTCCTCCACAAAATTTGGGTTAGCATGATCCTGCAGTTCTTCTAGTTGGACGAATTGATCATCGAGGTATCCCTGCAATGACCACTTTGTTTATCTCCTTACCATAGATAAGACTCACAAAAAAGCAAACTAGTAGAAAGTTCAAAAGTTCATGTTGTACTTAAAAGCATCTCCCTAAATACATGGTTCCAAGGTGGGGGATACTTTTTGTAATTGAATCTGAAGCCTCCAGCAAAGATGCAAGCAATTTTACCACCACACTCAGGTTTGCCCGCAACTAGAAGGGGAGTGTATTTTATTCCTAAAGACAGGCTTAGGATATCATGATTTTGTGGAGAGCAGGAGGGCTGGTCTGATTTCATCTTTTCTGGCACATGATTAAAATATAGGCTCCTGAATTTCTATGTTTCTTGCTTTTTACTTCTACTTAATGCTGTGCTGATCTAGTAGCTACCTTTTAGTTTTCTTTTGACCTAGTAGAACTAAGCAATGTGAAGGGAAATACCTTCTTTTTCCAAATTGTAATGCATGCTACAGTGCAAGGACTAAGGGGGTACCGTTACGTGGTGCTAACAATATATGGTCCACTATTTTCTGTCTTATTTACCCAAGGAAGATCTTTTTCTGGAAAAATGAAGTTGAATGCAACTTCATTCCTTTCCATTAACAAAAATGTAAATGGTTGTTCTTATTTTGAGATGTACTTAGATATTGAGAACATCTATATGAAAGTAGTTCAGACTACAATGCGATATAATGTTAAGTAGAAGATTTGTAACCTGATCAAACAGGGACTTCCTTATAAGGGCGACCTGTCGATGTGGTTGATTTCTTTCCATGAGTGAGCGAGAGGGAGAGGGAGAGAGAGAAAGCACTTGAAGTCTTAGATGAAGGTTTTGAGTTATACTGCATAAGAATAAGGCTCAGAAGGGCTTATATAGTAGCAAGGAGAGAGAAAGTAATGAGTATCTGAGGACAAAACAGTGTACCACCTTTGTGAGGTGGGAAAAAGGTAGATTATGGTATCTTATAGGGGAGGTTGGTAAGTGAATCGGTTGTGTCAGGCAAAGGAAATAATATCAAATAGAGTGATCTTTTTTGGGTCATTAAATGTATTCATTTATGTTCCGCATGATTTACCTCTAGAGAATATGTATTTGACACCCCATCCATATTGACTCTTTGACCTTGTCAAAGTGAAATTTTTTTACATATTGTCATCGTTAATATTTTTTGCATTCACTCCCTCTGACAGCATTTGCGTTTTATATTTTTTCTGTTGTCAATTTTATTCCATCTCTTCTTGCTTACACTTCCATTTTTACCATGTGAATTAACAGTCATCTCATAATAGTCCATGTGGTGGTTTCATGGAGTAATTTCTTAATCTTTAGATCTGGATAATCTAGAGAACACAGAACATGTATCGTTCCCACCATTAATTCTATGGACCTTTACTCTTTCTCTTGCCTTATGCATCATTTCTATTTGAATAGAAAGGAGTGTCTAATCTACTGGAACTAGCAAAAGAATTTATGCATTTCCATTTTTGTTTAATTTTAAAAACCATATGCATCATAGATTATCCTCATTACACAAGGTATTTATTCAAAAGAGCCTAATCTAAAATATGATTGGCCAAATTAAGTGCATCGGAATGACTATTATTGTTACGATGCTATTGTTGTTATCATGAGAAAAGTAGGAGGCTGACAATGTCAAAAGAACTTATGCAGGAAATGACAGCCCCTCGTGCCCTTACATTTGTAAAGTGCATTCTCCAAAACATGGTGATATAATTTTTAATTTGTTTTTGCCTCAATTCTCTGATGTTTTTATACGCAGAATTTGATGATTTGCTGAATCAATGCAAAGGAAACAAATAGAAAAGCACTTCTGTTAAGAGAAGAAACTTTTTGGTTGGCAAATCTAAATTAAGACAGCAAAAAGCGGAGGCCTTTGTTGATTCTGTGGAAAGACCATTTGCAATAGATACCACTTTCTTTAAATCCATAAGAACCTTGTTCATCTTAACCTGTCGTTTATGCTGTAGATGGCCTCCTAAACAACATGTTGTCTGTTGTGTCTTTCAGCCGTTAGATTGGTTTGGATTAATATCATCTCTATCAGCGGTTGGTTAGATGAGCAATTGATCATTGTATTGCTGAATTATGCTGCAGAATATCACCCCATAAGTTCCTCTAATAATTTTCAAGAATAATCTTCCTTTATTTCTCAAGGGTAAACCTAGTTTGATGGCCTCCTTTTATCATTTGTGGGTCCTACATGATATGTTTTCTTTTGGTGTGTAGGTCTCGGTGGATTTTGTCCTGCAATATGTTGGTGCTGTGATTCAGTTTTAACCATCGAGAAGGGATCACTGTGAGCTTGTTCAAGTCTTTATTCCAAATCATGGCTTACATGGGAACAGAAGGCTGTCATATTCTGTTTCTCTAAGCCAACTCCTCATTGCTTGTTCCGGCTACCTTTGGTCATGCTCTGGAGGATCTAATCATGGTTGGGTTGTGATTTCGTGTTAGATCATATCTTTTTGCAGCCATTGATATTTTTTGTGCTGCATGAAGACTTGGAACTTGGTACCCTAGAACGCCCTTTTTTTGGCTGGGGGGATTTCATCTTTTATTTGTGTTAGACCGAAGTTGATAGTGTTTCTATAGTAATTTAGAAGCCATAAGTTACATGATGATTTCTCGAGCTGCATATCTTTGATGATCGGTGTGAAATTGAGGGTCTGCTGAACCTTGGTTTTTTTTTTTTTTTTTTTTTTTTTTTTTTTTTGTAAACTATCGATATACGGTAATTATATTGGATCGGACTAAATTCGGTTCGAGTCTTATTGGATTTTAGGGGACAAAATTCTTTCGACACCTATTTTTCGGGAGACCTTACTTAAAAGGGACCACCGTTCAGCTATTCCTCTGACCAATTAGGTGTTGGTCAGAAGTTGCTAACTCTATAGTCTCACTAAAAAATGGCAATGGAATTACTTAAAAAATAATAAATAAATAAATAATAATTAGCATATCACTTGGTATTTCTAGAGGCAGGAAATGGACGTAGCCCTTTCTGCGAAGATTGTATCTAACGGCTTGAAACTTCTTTCTTGGTTTTGGATCTATGTCTTTATTAATGGGTCGAAACTAGCTTTAAAGCCCAAGACAAGGCTACTTCTAGATCCAACACTAAGCATCGCATGTGCAATGGTTTTTTTGTTTTTCTTTCTTTCCTTTTTTTTTTTTTTTTTTTTTTTTTTTTTTTTTTTTACATTTTTAGTTTCCGAGAGAAGAGTTATGACTACTAGGCTGTGTACATGTGTAATGTGCATATACGGCAAAGCCACCCCATTTAAATGCCACTGAAATAATATAATAATTAACTAAGAAAATCGTTTCTTTATAATCTTTTTCAAAGAGAAAAATGATTCTTATAATATTAGAAAGTGGATTTTAGTTAGTGGAGAATATCATGAGCAGACACCAATACGGGACATAACATTTTACCATTAGAGACAACTATAGGTGTCATTAAGTTATAGTTTAATTGACACCAACCCGCCTCTTTTTAGAGGTCACGTGTTTTGAGTTTTTCGTGTGTACAAAAAAAAAAAAAAAAAAAAAAATAGACAAACCATAAGTAATTTCCAAATATTAGACTCCAATCCAATATTGATTTGAGATTTTGGTTAAGCATTTATGTAAATGGAACCAAGTAATTGGCATGTCAAGTCTCCTTAACGCGAAATTCTTTTATTCTGAGAAAATATTACTAGAGACTCATCTAGGCAAAAACTAACAAGATAGTACTATAAATATTAGTTGGGTGTTGTTTTCCCCCAGCTTTTTCTATGTGCAAAAGAAATTTTCCCTACTCTCCTCTCTATTAAACAATTCTTTGGATTCTTTTTATGTAAAAAAGTGAAATTTTATCCGACATATCCATGTCCTCAAGAATTTGAGAGGGCGAGAGAGCGCAACGAGCAAAAGGAAGAATCAAAAATGAATGATTTTAAGCTTTAAGTTGCTGACAGGAGTCCTTGTCGAGTCCTCATCCTCCTCATCTCCCTCCCTGCAATTAAAAGGGTAGGGGAAAGAGTTGTTAGAGAAGGAATTCTTTACTAATAAACAATTGGTATAGTAAAAAGAGCGTTAATTTTTTTAACAAATACTCATATTCGAATTTTGTGAATGGAAAGAGCTCTTCTTTAAAAAATAGTTTGATAACAATTTGAAAGATCCAGATACGGATTGTGCAATAAAAGAAAATGGTGAAGGGATTCTTCCTTCCCCTGCATGTCCCAAGTGACTAGAAGGCTTTTCCACATTCCATGACTTTCTTTTGGGATGGTGTGGTATGGTCACTTCCGTCCTTTTGCCACAAACATTTTTTAAAACTGAAAGGGAGAGGGAAGTGGGATCAGAATATAGACGCGTTTTAATTTTTCTGGCACAGATTGTGATTCTCTCCTTCAATCACTTGATAGGAATCCTGCCCTTGAACAATCACGATTCCCTACCCTTCTGTATTGGTTTGGTTGTGGCTCTCCATTAAAACTTGAAGTACATCAGCTGATGACACTTGTATATTTTTTTTCTCCCTTTTTTTGTGATTGGTTCTATATATTCCCAGCTTAATAAGGAAAAGAAAATCCAAGATAATATGTACTAAGAGGGGTAAATGCAAAAACATATTGTGATACACATGTTTTAAGAGCCATATCCTACCTATATTTGTAAGGTATGGCCACTTTAAAGCATACAATCTTCCCTTTGGTGCAAAACCCTGAGACGTGCTAACTTTGAACTCCAAATGCACAGTTCCTAAAATTTACCCCCTATGTTCTTCCCCCTGGAGCCAAATATGGCTTGAGAAGAATGTGAGCCGCACATAACTTATGGGGGCCTGTTTGATCATCCCAAAGAATCCTGTTGTTTTATTTATGCTTGTGTGCTGCTTGAAACAGGAAATTATGCTCGAATTTGGCCCATTCTTCTTTAGCAATCAGTGGATCCCAATATTGTTCCTTGGTTTAAATGTTATCTCATTATGTCTAAAGGTTTTAAAAAACCAACAAACATAATTTTTGCATATAAAATTCTCGAATCCAAATAGGGTTAGAATCATTTATCTTTTTAGGTCTAGAAGATATCACAGAATCGGATCACCTTCTATTTTTTATAATCCAAATGCCTTTGGTGGAATGATGATCAACCCTTCTTTTAGCCCTTTCTTTGCCTCAATCAATATATCAACAAGTTCCCTTTTTTTGTATTCTTTCTCAAAATATCATCATTCACTTCCCTCTTTTCTCTTTTCATTCACGTATATTGTACAAAACAAAATGAGATCTTTGGGGAAGTTTATCAAGTGAGAAAGAAAGAGAGAGTTGAGAGTTGAGGGGGTAGTTTTCAAAAATCATCCCACCTTTTTTAATTCAAATTCAAAAATCAAATTTGAATATATTTGGGTCTACCTGGGCGGACCCTTACCATACTCCAGCAATGTGTATGCCTGGGAATATCACCCTCTACAATGATGGGAATGTGCTATTACAAGAAAAATTTAGATGTTTATTCTGCATGATGCAGTCGAATTTCAGCTATTGCTTAGAGATCCCACAAAGCAAGTCGAGTAAAAGATCAAAAACTTATCGATAGTTTTATCTTTTCTGAGAAAACTCGAGACTATGCATCTGACTCCGCATGCACCAGTTTGAAGAACATGCACATGAATTGATGGTCTCATTTTTGTCATGTTAATTTTTCTTCCAATTTCATATAACAAGCAGCCCTCCCACTCTAGCCAATTAAGCCATAACCCTGGAACCATTTTATTCTGTAGGTCATTTTAGACACCATAAATTTCTATTTTCTTTATGTGAAGTTTCTGTACCACTACCTATTCTATCTCTGTTTTACCTCTCAAATCACTCGGATGCAACAAGCAATGCCCATAGGCAAAAACTAAATTTTAATTCTAATAAAATTGGAAGAAAATTGGAATAAAAAAAAATTAAAGTTAATCTTTTAATAAATTTTATAATATTTAAATTATATTAATTGAATAAAATATGAATGATATTTTTTTTTTTTTTTAAAATAAAATAATGTTAAGCGGCAAAGATGATTCTTGAAGCAAGTAAATGTACAGTGGTTTGTCCACCAAGGAAAAAGCAGCTTCTACGCTTCTTTTGGCTGTCACTGTGCGAATAGTACAAAATTTATGAGCATTGATTCAATCAATCATTTATTAGAAGTTTTTAACTTAAAAAGTTTTGCTTCCTTCACTGATATTCTGAGGGTGAGATTTGGTCCGATAGTAGAGTCGGTGATTTTGAAGTTATTGATTTGGACGTCGAAATAGTTTTTTTTTAAATATAAAAGAATTATAAAAAAAATTATTGTATATGTATAAATATATTTTTTATCTTTATATTGAATCAAAAAATATTTTATATATTGAATGAATATGTTTTCCTTTTTATCTTTTCTTGCATATATTCTTCACACGGCATCGATTCTACGAATCATTATGAGAATCTTACCGGACTGTTGCTGAGAAGAACATTATTTATGGGCAGGCAGCATCCATATTATTTGCAGATTTTGCTCCCTCTGACAAAATTCTATCCACCTAAAATTGTATTAGACATCTTCCTTGTCACAAAAAAGGTAAGAGACAAATGAATATGATAGTCTTTACATTCTTCTTGCGTGACAGATAAGCCATTTTCGTACTAATGATTTATAATTTAATTCATATTATCTTGAATTTTAAATTTAAATTTTTTAATATAATCTTTAAAAATAAAAAAATAAAAAAATATGACAAGCCCTTTTGTTTTCTCGTAAGTTCCGGACCTGACAATGCCCCGACGCTACAGAATAAAGCCTAATGTTGGCCTACTTTGGGGCATAAGGCATATGGCAGGTGAAACGACGGCACTGCAATTGGGCTAGAGGAGTTAAGTATATCCCCTTAATCATTGTATATTCCTTGCAATTTTCTTTGGTTGGATGTGGGGCCTACAGCCCAAACCCCTGACCAGAACAAAGGTGACACAAAACACAAGCAGCCCATCAAGGCACCTAAACACAGCCTAGGTCAATCCCTTCCCTACAAGTCCATTGGATGGAGAGCCGCTAGGGGGGAGTGAAGCATGGTAAAAATCTTGCCCGAACTCGTGTGCACACCCGGTGAGCCAGTCCGCACATTGACATGTATATTTCTTGCAAATTTGCAATCGTGGTTTCTAAAGTCAACCATCAAAGCATTTCCATTGGAGGCCAACTACCACCATGCTAAAAGCTAAAAATTTCTTACCCACCTCAAAATGCAGAGCATATAAATGATGAAGTCGGGTCACCCATTCATAACAACTTCCACAAGCTCTTGTCTTACACAAAAGCTCTTTCGTTCAAGTGATGCCAAACAATCATTTTGTTAACAGTTTACTTCTAAAAGGCAATAGTCATCCTCTCCATTTGACTTCATCTATGATTCTCAAACAGGTTTTAATCATCTGTGTTGAAATTAATTGATTCACATGTACACGAAAGCATACAAAATAATTTTTAGAAAAATAAATTAAGAATTTCGGATATAGGATTAAATACCTCAATATGTAGAGTCTCAAAAATCGATCGAACCATATATCCCTCGATTAGATCTCGCAGTTGGGATGGTGATCACGATGTTAATCAAACTACCACCGCAATATCACGACACCGCAATCCTTAGCCCGACGATCCGAATGATATGAAAATTTTCCTACTCAGAATTTTTCTCAAACCCTCTATATTCTCTCTTTAAAGAATATTTTCTCAAGTTTTGTGCAATTTCTCTCAAGCCATTCACACTCATGGCTGCACACAAAGATCTCACAGAAAAGGAGAGAATAATCTCCGTTGGAATCCTACTGCAATTAGGAGAAAGATTATAGAAGAGAATATTGGGAGTTATGAGTAAGTGGGAGTTATCACACTAACCCCATACCAATTGTCTAAAATACCCCTTGTGCGCATCCCAAACCAATAATCTGTGAATAACTTTAATAACCTAATACCAATGAACACTGCAATTTTTTTGTTTTTTGGGTTCTCTTGTAAACTTAAGCATGGGGCATTTAAAACTGGCCCCACCTAAACTCCACTAGGATTCGAGGATCGATTCAAGCAACACAAACTCAAAAGGCAAAATGTGAATTCAAGATTCCATCCCTAAATGCATGCCAAAACCACACAATCCATCAGATACAGGAAAAAACAAATCATAAAAGTAAAAATAAAAAACTTACATATAGATTTTTTTTTTGGTACCTATCATGGATATACGGAGCCAGACTAATCTGAATGAAGCGTTTGTGAGGCCCTATTTAAGGGACTACTCTCCAAATATAGTCTTTTCCAAATTTCAAAAATAAAACTTGTTTAAGAGATTTAGTATCTTATCCCATTAATATGATTATCCGTTGTTACTTACGTATAGATATTGACACCTTGCTTCAACCTTCCGCCCAAAAATGTCTGAACCATTTTCAGTTTCGCCATTTTCTCTCCAACCCAGTTTCAGCAAAACACGCGACAAGCCCAAAAAGGAATTAACTCCACCAATACTTAACCAAATTTCAAGAACCATAACTCAAAACTGTATAATGCAGGACCAGTTTGAATACCACAATCAAAACATTACCGGAATATAAGCGAAGCCCACGAGTACAAGGTGGGGTCTAGAACCTGGACCTAGTTTAGGAAAAGGTATTGTTGATGTCAAAGGAAGCCCAAATATTTTGGTCTGGATGTCTGCGCTGTGGGCTGGGGTTTTGGCTGACGCATGATTTTCCACAGTAAACTAATTCTTGGTTCTCTCCTTGGCTTGGACAACAATCCTTGAGCTCTCAAAGTTGATAATATAAGAAGACTGATAAAAAAATAAAATAAAATAAATTCCCATGAATTTACTATGGATCTCTACCAATTTTTTAAAATTTCGCGAGTGTCAATTTTTGTAGAATGAAATGACGAAATAATCACAATAATTACAAACCACTAGATTAGATAATGGGAATAATTTGGTGGCCTCATCTAAAAGTGGAACACTTTCAGCCCCACAACCACCTTATCAACATAGCGGACAACGGAACAGATGGATTAGACTAAAACTGTTCTAAGATTATGGATTATCATATTTGCTGACAAGTCTCTTAAGTGTTAAGTTCAAAATTTGAAATAATAAAAATTATATTAAAAAAATTACTCCTCTAATTAAGATTTACGTTAAATCAAATTAATTAAAATATAATTTTTAATATTGATAATAAAAAAAAAAAAAACTCACTCAACACAACCTCATAACCTAATGCAAAGATAAGAAAAGGATTGACATATATATATATATATATATATGCACCATTCCTCTTGCAACGACATGTACACACAATTTCTCTTGTATTTTGTAAATATCTCAAAATCACCAAAAGAACAATTCTACCATTGACTAAAATTCGCCCTCTTGGTTATAAGAACTTTAAAAAAAAAATTATAAAAATTATTAAAAAAAAAAAAAAAGGATTACCATCCCTGCAATAGATCCGGTTTTAGCCATTACTGTGCTCCCGTGGCACATGTAAACGAGGCAGGACAAGAACAGATTATTTTGCATCCATCTAATCCACCAAGAATTCAGGACAGGAGATAGAATTAGATATGAACAACCTCGACAAAAATGAGAACCTGTGAATTAGTTATGTACAAGAAAATTCAAAGCCCATGAAATTATTAGATAATTCTATTTGTTTACAGTTAAAACGAATTTCAATCTCTGGACTTGAAGGCTTCGCTAACCTTGTAAATGTAAAACATGAATACCACACTATTTTAAGGTAAGAGACTAAATTAAAGAAGATGCTTTAAACCATAATTATACAAAGAATTGAGCAAAAGAGAAGGATGGATGGGGGCTACAGACCAAGCATTGCTTCAATGTCATTAATTCAGAGTGCCTGGATTGGATTACTTTTGCCATTGTTTAAATCAGAAGCATTAACTGGGGTGCTCACATGAAATGCTGACTGCCTTGATGGGGTGCCGAGCAATTTCAGTGAGAGTGGTGACAGTTCACGCTCGCCTCTTTCAATTTCCCCAAGAGTAAGGTGAGACATACCTACAAGTTCGTCTACATTTACGGGCTCTTTAGGGACAACTGGAATTGGCTTTAGGATCTCATGATGAGAAGTTTCGCCCTCCTGTTGTTCAACAGGGTTTGTATTCAAAGGCCAGAAGGCAAATGTAGGTAGGGGGAAATACTGAGGAATCATAGGGGGGAGTTCACTCGGTGCTACTTGTGCTTCAGATTCTTTAACTTCACTAGACATGGTATCCATAGGCTCTGGCTCTGGGTTTAAAGACAGTTCCAGAGAAGGCAAGGATTTTGATATTTCCAATGCTACCGCCTGAGGAGAAACAAGGAGTTGCTCTTCGGGCACTGGTGGAGTATCTGTGGCCTGGCATATGAAAACAAGATCATCAAATTAACAGAACAATTAAACAACATAATAGATGAAATGAACATAAGCAAACCAAAAAAATAGAAATATGAATTGTTTGAGCAACAAAAAGTATGTTCTTCATCTCAATTTGTGGTGCAAAATTGCCATTTCAATGATGTTGCATTTCCAACCCTTTCAGGAGCAGTTATACAATTATCGTTGTTAACATATGTTTTGGAATAGCAAATGCAGAAACAAGAGGTACACTTGTTTGGGACCAAGATCAATTCATCTGTATAGCTGATAGTCATGAAGGAAAATTGTTAGATAAAGAAAGACAAACCATATCTGGAACCATGTCAAAGAGGCTTGAACGTCTCTTTCTCCGAGTTGCATTACTCTGCCTGATGAAATACTTCTGAGCATGGCTGGCTACCTGAGTGGGAGTCCTTGAAATGACATAATTCTTTGCTATCCCACGCCAGTCTCCTTTTCCCAGCTTCTGTAGACCAATTAAGAACATTCGATGCTCTTCTTCTGTCCATGGAACCCCTAAGATTCAATGGAAATAAAGTAAGAAATTTACAGAATTGTAAATACAGGAATAATAGAAAGATCGTAAGGTATTTCTATATAGGTAATCAATACGAGGAATAGACGGCCATCAATCTTGTAATAAATAAATCAACACATTCATCATAGGATCACATGAGAAGGATCATTTAACTCTTTTTGGTTAGAAAACACACTTAATTCACACAATTTATAATTTTACACAAGGTATGCCAAAGAGGCACATCTGTCTGTGCCGTATTGAGAGGAAGGAGATTTAATATATTACCTGCTCCAGATGCCAGAGTGATCAAAACTTTATAAATGCAAGGGCAAGTTTGTAGGATAAAAGTCCTCGAAGCTATATAAATGCCTGCAAATGAGCCAGATCTCCCCAGGAAATTACCATCAGATTCAGCGCTCTAAACTTCACAAAGACACTGTGATATGACATCCCTTGTGAGTTATGAGCCTTTAACCATTGTCCAGGCAGCCGCTAACCCCATCATTGGTTATTACTTCTGCCAAACGCTCAATCCTATATTTTTCTTACTCCAGTTGTGGCATTCATTAACTAGGGGAAAAATCTTTAGGAAGAAATATATGGTTGTTTAAAGTAAACTAAGAAAACTCCATAACATGCTCTAATTTTGGCATCAAAGTCAACTCCTCTCTCCCCAGGAATTACCAAATGACATGCTTAACAAAATGACTTATTAATGGTAGGGAAATCAATGCACTGCATCAAGGGCATTCAAAAATGGCAAGAACCAAGTCTAAGAAGAATTCGGACACTACCCCTCTCCTCCAGCCAAAGAATGAAAGAAAGAACTGGCGCTAGAATGAATAATTTAAGTTCTATGCTCCATTACAGTCAGATTAAGAATCTTCCCAAGCCAAGTACAACCAACAAAAGAGTGAAAGGAGAAAATAAGAGGATCACGAGCAGTCCCTAAGAAGAAATTTTGCTTTGAAACAATTCCTCACATCAAATTTTAGGATTTTAACATGCAGAAATCAGGTATGATTTTGAGATCAATTACCACGACAATCAAATGCACACGTCACTGCCATCACAAACTGCCAATAGTAGAAATGTTAAATCGCAATAGCAGAATAAATGGCACCCCTTTCACCTTCGTCCCCAGAAGCATCACTAAACCAACCTTAACATGGCAATTGGCATGGCTATTGGCTATACCCTTCTTTTTTTTTTTTCTTTTGTTCAAGTTAAAAACTTTCAAGAGATGGAATAAACATCTCCATTTGTAGAGCTCCTCTAGCAGTTCACATAATCAATGACGGAGGAAAAAAACAAGGACGGGTAGTGGATAACCTTATCATCAACCTAAATGATAACAGCATCTGGACAAATAGAATGGCCATTTGAAACAAAACATATGTTGAGACATCAATGAAGTCATACATATAACAAAACTAACAAATAAGCCTGTAAATTCTACTTTAATTATGCCTTGTATCACAGCCCATCAGTAAAAAAGAAAATAGCCAACTAACTCTAGCAAGCCACTATAGCAGCAGAATATGCACATATACATTTGTTTGACAATATTAAGTACAATCTATATAAATATAATGCTCCTTATCACTGAATAAAAATAAAATAAAATGGCAATCTCATGTGTCCCTTTTTCGAAGGGGGAATGCTACAACATGCATGGCTGAACTAATATCAGGAAAAATCTGTGGGTGCCATTATGTCATTTTTGGTCTCTTTGGTATAAGAAAATGCAGAAATCTGGGGAAAAAAGGAACCAAGAAAGGAAATGGCATAATGAAACTCTAGTGTATCCGCATCTAGTGTTTCTAATTGATTACTCATCAAGACCTGAGTACTCAAAACCTCTGACCAAGTACAGACTTAAAGAACAATTTTAACAGCATAGCACCTATGGGAAGACTAACAAAAAACCCTCCCCAAATCATGTTTTCCAAATTTTATTTGAAAAATGGCATTCCGTTGACTTGCTATAAACAGAATTAACCTTACTAGCCAGTCTTGAGAATCTTGGAACATTAACATAACCACAAAATGACAGGCCCCAGTATCAACCCAATGGCACTTTTTCTAACAAGACAGCTACACCTTTAAAAAAATATATTTATATCTTTTCAAAGCATTACTAATGATTTTTTTTTTCCCCAAAGACCTAAATCTTTGAATAGGCCTCGACTAGATTAGCTAGCAAAGCCTAAAGACCCGAGTTCGACCGACCCCACATTGTAAGACTCCAAAAAAGGGGAAAACAAAATCCTATACCATTGTCGACAATATAAAAATTAAATACTGTCGGAATGTATAGAGTCTTTACTGAACACAAGCTTAAGCAAAATTTATCTAACGCTAACAAAACCATGAAGGAAGACTAAATCAAAACATCACAAATAATTAAAATTATCCGTGCAAAATTCAAACCAGAGAACACAATTTATCCATTAATCACGACACAGAAAGCTTAATTAAAAAAAGCTAATAATAAGCATGATTCGCATAAAACCCAACCTTGTGTAAATTAACAGAAAAACACAATCTTCAACCCAGAAACTTATCTAAAAGAGAAAAAAAAATAATTGAAACATAACAAAGTTTCTATTGAAATCTCACCCTTCTTGCGTTCATTTCGTCGATTGGAAGAGCACGAAGTGTGATTGGTATCGTCGGAGAGATAACCGTCAGGAATCGGATTTTCACGGAGAGGATCAGAGGAAGGAGAGCTAGGGTTTGGAGATGCCGCAGCAGAAGAAGAGGAGTGGTAGTGAGACAGACTTCCCATACTAGCACTCTTCTTTATGAATGAGCCGTCCGTGAGCCGAACGCCGAATAGTTTCACTCCACCTACGCTTCCGCCGCTGCTTCCACCGCCGGCGGCGGAGGATGATCCGGCTCTCGTCGGACATGTGCGGGAGTTGTGGCCGTTGTTGCAGCAATGAGAGCATCGACGCGTCATCTCCGATTGGAATCGGAGGCGACGCAGTATACACAGAGAGAGAGAGAGAGAGAGAGAGAGAGAGAGAGAGAGGGAAAATTGAGGAGAAGAACGCTTCAACGATGAGGGGAGGAGAGAAATGCAGGCTTCAAGGAATGGTGAGGGAGACGGATTTTATTTGTGGGTGAGAGAAGTGAGAGAAAGGGTTAGAGCGTGATTTTAGGTTCAGGGGCTTTGATTTTGTATTAATTACGGAACTAATCTATCTTTAACGCGGTGATCCGTAAGATTGGATAATTCTCTCATTTGGACCATTTTGCCCCCCACTATTATTCGCACAGAATATAGATAATGTCCTTTGGTTTTTTATCTCCTTTTTTTTTTTTCCCCAAATTTGATTTTAGGAGGGGGAGAAAATTTAATAATCATTTTTTTTTTAGAACAAATGAGGCGAGATTACTAACTTAAAAAAAAAAAAAGTTAAGTCTCAAATGTCTCTCGACAAAACCGGATACACCTCCTTAGAGTAGATAATAATTCATGAGATCCATAACTAATCCGGTGACCAAGACAGCATAAAATGTCCACACAAGTGTTGCCCTCACTCGGGATTAAAAGTGTTATGATACTCGGGTCGAGCTCAGGTATCACGATACCCGAACTCGACTCAAGTATTTTTTAGGTGAGATTGAGTTCGAACTCGTCGAATTTGAATTTCTCGAACTTGAACTCAAGTTTGAAGTGTCATCAGGTAGTGTCGTTAAATAGTATAGTCCAGATTTGTATTTCTCGACCTTGAGTTTGAACTCAAAGTGTCACGGATAGTGTCATCAATTAGTGTCGTCGGATAGTACCGTCGACTAGTGTCATCAAATATTTAATATATAAAAAATATTTAAAAATATATAATTAATTTTTGGATAACTTGTCAAGTTTTTAAACCCGACACATTTGAGTTCGAGCTCAAACTTGAACCCAAGATACCTGAGCCTGAGCACGAGTTCGATCAAACCGACTCGAATCAAGTTTTGACCGAATAGTGTCACGGCTTGCGAGTTGCAGAAAAATGCAAATTCCTTAGCCGTTGATTTTTTACCATTGGGTTTTTTTTCTTCAAACTTGGAAAAAACATAAATTACAGAAAATCTAGAATGTTTAGGATGTACCACCTTGTACTCCAACCAGACCATACTAACATTAAATATAAATAGTCAAATTATGGTATAAGAATTCAAACTCTCTATTTAGGTCAAGGACTTAGGATTTGGAATTGCCAATTTCTAGAGCATAGGTCAAAAGATTTTTTTAGGCAAAAGGGAGGGTCCCAAATTATGGGTTCATCTTGAAATTGCAAGAGGAAAAGCCTAAATAAAATTCTATGAACCATTAGTCCCATTGTTTGTAGCTAAAGACTGAAGTATAGAAAAGTCCCTGAAAAAAAAATCAAATCTGAATATTACAATTTCCAAACTTAAAATAGTTATGATTTTTAGTACTTGACTTCTAATGGATAAAAGAAAATAAATATATTTTGCATCCAAATTGTCAAAATAGAAAGGGTAGGGATAACCATGGTCGGGCATTAGCTCCCCTCAATTAAACTCTCAGTGTTGAATTTTGTATACGGAAAAAATATATGCATGTAGAGTTTTTCCATTAAGAGTTCAAATTAACTCGAAATAGATTTAATCGTATTTTACATGATTATCGAATACTGATGATTTATCAAAAAAGATAAGGTAATGACAAGTTTGAGGAATAAAGAATTTAAATTCCTTTATTTTTTTTAATAAATACTTGTAGTCGCACCTTTCCTACTTTGATATGTGATGTCTCTTATTTTAAGAGAAAACATATACTATAAAAGGGTAAATAGTAATGCATACCATGCATATCAAGGAAAATGTATTATAAAATATAAAGAGATCAAATTTGATATTTTTTATCTTGACTCTTTTTTTTTTCCATGTTATTGGAAATTTTACCATGTTGATCAGTCCTACACTTTGCACTAAAAATTATTTTATATAATATTCCTTTATTTTAAATAAAGAAATAAAAATTCGGGCCAATAAATTTGTAAAATATAATGAATAATAATACCATTATTACTATTATTTTAAAGTTTATTTTGAAAAATAAATAAACAATCGATCTAATAAGATGAGGTGTTAGATTTCTTAACTAACTCTCAAATTCAAAACTTATAAATAGAAAAAACTATGCGGGAGAGCCGCCTCCTAATAAAACCTCCATAAATATTCAAATTAGATTAATCGAAATATAGTTTCAGATACCTATGATTAACCAAAAAAAATAAAAACTATCTTGAAATTGTTGAAGTGACAACCTCATTTTTTTCAAATATAAAAATAAAGTGAGCATCAATATGTTATCTTGTTTGGGCACAGCCTTAAAAGCATCAAAATTAAATGTCATATGGTTTCTGAAAATTGTAATTAACATTAATTCCATCCTATTATGTTCATTTCATACACAACTTCAACAACATAAGCCTTGCATCTTTATATTTATTTATCGTATTTATTTCACACGCCGCGCCTTTTTCTCATTCCAATCCTTTTTTCTTAATTATTTCTTTGCTCTCGAAGAGATATAATATGAAGGGAGATTACAATCTAATTATAATTTTCGAGTGTTATAAAAACTTTCATAATTATTATAAAATATTCGGTTTAAATTATAACTGCTTCTTTTATATAAATCTATTGTCATAATTCTATTACAATATCGGCTAATTATAACAAATTTTTCATCTATCTATTGATAAATCTATTTCTGTAAATAATTTTATTTGATAACAATCGAACTTAATCATAGAGCAATAAAGGAAAATGGAAAGGAAAATATCAATATTGATATCTAAGTGAAGCACACAATTTTTTTTTAAAAAATTGTTTTACCCTTAATTCTATTTTAAGTATCGTTCTCATATTTTAATAAATAATTCATTATTATTTTTATCAATTTTATTCTTGTTCCATAATGATTGACCTTTAGAGTTTTTTAAAAGACCGTATGTTTTGTAGGATTTATTTTTGACTTTTCTTCTCCTTATAAAAAAAGTAAAAATTAAGAACTTTTAAAATAAAGTTAAAAATTGTTTGGTTATTTTACTTTTAAAAATAAACTTATTTCATAGTTTTTAAATAAAATAAAAGTAAAAATTAAAAATCAAAGAAAAATAAAGGATATAAGCGTAAATGAATTTATGATATAGACATATTTAAAATTTTATATCTTTCAAGTGAGAATATAAACGGAATAAAAAAATAAAAAGTTAGATTAAAAAAAAAGAAATAAAAGCTTTTCTGAAGAGATTTTGTTAAAACTCTACTTCATTCATTAAAAAAATATTTTTTTATTTAAAAATTTTTTTAAAATAGTATTCGATAAGATTTCTTATTAAAAGAAAAAAAGAAATAAAAAATATATATATATACACCAAGCAATAAATATAATTTTAATTCTCGTACAAACTCTTCAAAACCACACCTAGGTTGTAAATCGAAACCATAAAAACAAAAGGTGGATGCGTGCAATGAAGTCATAAAGAGACTTAAAGCTTTGAGCGTGACACATGTTGACCAAAATTTTCCGCACATGTTTATTATGCAACCGGTCGTGTCCCGCACTTTAGGGGTAATAGTTGTTGATATTCTTACATTTAAAAAAAAAAAAAAAAAACAATTAAGCCTTTATCCACCAAGTGGGATAATCCTTCGAATGCTCACTTATCTGTCTTTTTTATATAACAATAATAATTATATTTTCACTGATAAACAGTAGTAAAAAAATGTATTAAGATTTCATAACTATGGATTAGGGTTTGAGATATAAAAATAAAAAAAAAATTATATTAAAAGAACCCACTCGTTTAAGAATCCAATGATGATTTAACTCAAATTAATCAGAGTAAAATTTTAGACACTGATTGAGAGACCTAGTCCACGACACCAAAAAAAAATAATCATATTTTTGTTTCATTAAATAAGGTCGACAATATGAATATTTGTATATCATTATACTTTATCTTGTATCATATTTTTATCCATATTTAAATAATCTATATTATATCTTATTGTTATTATCCGAGTCCTATTAGATCTCTCTCGTTGATATTATGTTTACAAAATTAAATATTATTAATTGATTATTTAAGCAAAATATTACTAAAAAAATCACTGCATGTTATTCATCAATGGATTAATAATTTTTTAAAATAGTTGAGAAGACACGATCTATTACAAATTGATTGGAGGAGATTTTGAGAGGGAAAGTAAAAAGATAATCATATAATGAATAGAGGGGAGATAAAAAAAAAAAAAAAATTATTTTTGTTCACGGTCAAAAAAAATAAAAATATGTTGCTATTTTGTTTTTTATTTATTCAAATATTGAGATTTTATTGATTTATTCCAATGTCGAGTTGTATTTGTTAGTTATTCCAAACAATGATATTTTATTCATTTATTCGAAAATTAACAAAATGGTTTCGAAGGGGGACAGCCTGATCACAACCCCACTCTCTCAATCCTATGATCTCAGATTCAATATCGCGATGTAATAAAAAAAAAATGAAAATTAACAAAATGGGATTCATTCTTGAAAATATTCAATTAATTTATTAATACCAATAAAATGGATGAAAATCAATGTTGTTTATTCATGAAACCCACAGTTATCAATGGCTTATGCTACCATATGACTGAAGTAGCTATATAATACAATGCCATGTTCTCAAAACTCTATCATTGATGTGGTGTGTTAATCATGTGATTAGTCGTTTATATTTAACTTTTTTGTTCTTAATCAATCAGTATCCGATAATCAATTTATTAATTCTAATTAATCTGACTCAAACTAATTATCCGATTTATTAAGAGACGAACTCTTCGAATATCTTCTTTTTTTTTTAAGACTAACTAAAACTTTATTAAAAGAATCTAATATTTTTGTTATTAGATCAATAAAGCGTTGATGTCGATAACTAATTCAAATCCCCGTATATTTTATAGAACTATATTTAGACTATTTATTCTATTGATAATCTCTTTCAAACCACACATTTTCGTCTTTGTAACTTTCTATCGTTCTCTGCATTGTGAAGTCCAATAAATCATGCTGAAGTAAAGACTTTCAGAACTTGAGTTTCTCTCCATTGTTAGAAGTTAAATCGATCTCTTTGTGAGATATTGGAGTTGAGCGTTGGGTTTTTCTAGACAAAATTTACAAATCAATCACCACCCAAATCTTGATAAATTTCACAGGTTCTTGTTGATTCCTGGTGTGTTCGTGAGAGTTCAGGATACTTCATCTCTCTCTCTCTTTCTTAATTTTTCATTCTCAAGAACTTCAGAGCTTTCGACCGTTAAAAGTTAAATTTATTTTTGAAGAATTTGATTAAAATTATATTTTTTTTATTAACCAACCAATATCAAGATTATTTGATTAATTCAGTTTGAATATTGTGAGATTTATTTAGGTGAGTTGACAAGCCGGTTTGCTTTCTTCTAAATTTTCTTTGATAAATTTTCTCTCGTCTTGTATGCATGACAAGCTGGTTTGCTTTCTTTGATATTTTTTATTGATTGCTCAATGGAAATAAAAAAAAAAAAAATTAAGTGGGTTGAATTTTGTTAGTGTATGGTACTTAAAAATTTTATATATTTCTTTTTTAAAATTGGTTTTTGGACATGTATAAAATACTTAATTGTAGGAAATTGTTAGTATCTATGAGTTTTAAAGAGATCCTCAGTTTTAATTTATATTTTTTTTTATTGTGAAAAGTAAATAATATAAAAATGTATCAATAAGATTACCGCATTCTGAGTAGACCATGGAGCTTTTGATCATTCCCTCCCCTCATCATGATTGTTTATTTTTTTAATAAATTATTAATATTTTATAATTATTTTAAATTTAATTAAATACGATTTGAATCGAATAAAATTATGTTTTCATACATAAAATTCAAAGATGCATGTTGTTAAAGTTTCCCATCATTATTTTCATGCTCTTTGCTTTTTTTCTTTTTTTTTTTTTTGATGACTAAATATGACACCAATATTCAGAAAATAATAATGGAAGCAAAGAGTGTTGGAAATCAATTAGAACACTCTAAGGTCCAAGAGGATGAACTCAACGGTTGGACACTTGGAGGGAGATGAGTCCCCACTTTGGTTGTGTGTGTGTGGGTCTTTAGATGGGAGTCGGTCATGGTAGACATATCGAGCATTTAACTCAAAAATTATTTTATCCAATAGTTTCCCATCCACATGTGAACGTTATCTTCTATTCTTCAAAACATCGGATCTTCAAAAAACATGTTTTTTATTTACCTTAAAATAAGGTTACAGACGTTGGAGATGACAATATTCGATCTGATTCGATGAATACCCAAAAAATTTGATTCGATAAATTGGATTTTTTTTCTCAAAAATCAGGTTAGGGTCGGATTATGGTCGAGTTATAATATTAAAGTAATCGAGTCAGTTCGGATTCGGATTTATATTATATATAATCCGATTCGATCTGATCCGATAATAATTTATAATAAATAAAATTTTATTTTAATATAATATTATTAAATAAAATAAAAAAAAATTTATAGTTTGTTATAATTTATAAATTTCATTTTTATTATTAAAAAAATATTATTAAATTAAAAAATATATTAGATTATAGTTTAAATCAGGTATGGGTCGGGTATAAGTCGATTTAAGATCGGATTGAATCGATTTTTTAAGAATATGTAGTAGATCGGGTCGAATCGAATTTTTGAAAAAACCGTAGGGTCAGATATGGTTTTTGATTTTTTAACCCGAATCGGGTTAGAGTCAGATATGGATATTATAGTTAAAATTTAGGGTCGGATATGGTATTAACATGATCCGAACCATAACCGATCCGTTTATTAGTTGAGAACAATTTTGAATTTTACCCCCAAAAAAAAATCTAAAATATAGAACGTTTGTCTTCTGTTTTTCTTTTGAATATTCCCACTATCTTCTTTCATTTTGGGATTATTTGTTTTAAAATAACTTGAGCACACAAAAAAAGGAATCCCATCTTCAATTTATATTTTATAAAAAGAGATAAGGAATTAGGGTTTAATAATAAAACATTGATTAATTACCACTAAACCAATTTTGACTGTTCAAATAACAATATACTCGGTTCTTTTCCAATTCAACTAACATTCCAAGTTTTACTTTCTATTCAACTTCTATCAATTTATTATAATCTTTCTATATCCCAGAGAAAAGAAATCTTTCTCTCTTTTTAATAATTAATCAGTATTTAAAATCATATTCTGATTAATCCAATTCAAACGTTATCGAGTTTAATCTCTTAACTTAAATTTTTTTATTTTAAATTTCAAATTTAAAACTTTATTAAAGGATCTAATACCACCATTCACTAGACCAACTACCGTTGCTCTCTTCCTTTTCTCTATAAATAAGTGCAAAATAGTAGCAAATATCCAATCTTATTTTAAAAGTTCTAAAATAAAAAATGTAAGTTAAGCTTTAGATAATATTATAATAGGGGTTCACCAGAAGAACTAAGGGTAGATGTGGTTCCCCAATAGAATAGCTGTTAAACACTTTTAACGACAATTTTATATTGGTGTTTCAATAGGATTTGGTACAAGTTTATGTGCCCCTAAAATTTATGGGAACTTTCCCTCATTTTTCTTGGTTGACCCATTGACTTCCAAGTCTTCTTCTACAAACGCCCTACATCGAGTCCTAAAGGAATTGAAGTCTAATTTCTGGGACTAAACTAAGAAGTCTTCGAAATTAGTTTCTAAGAAAATATTTTAATAGTTCTCAACAGAACAGTTCAATGATAACAGTTTTTCTTTTCTAAATGTGTGATCCGAGATTCGAGTCATACTGTAACAAAAAAAAATAAAATGAAAATGTTTTAATAGGATTCTGATATCACTCAAATAATATTTTAGATTTGAGTCTTTTATATATATAAAAAATATATATTGAGAGAGATTTACCCTTAAGAATCAAATCTAATTTAAACTGAATTTAATCATATTTAAAATAATTATTAAATATTGATAATTTATTCTAAAAAATTAATTAAGTTCATGTACCATAAATTAGATTTGCACGAAATTTTAAACTCAATATCATAGAAGTTCATAATGTCTTATTAATCTATTCAAGTGCTGTCGAGTTTAATCTCCCAACTTAATTTTTTTTTATTTTCAAATTTTAAATTCGACACATCATTAACAATATGTTTGGATAGAAAGATTTAGAGAGAAAAGAAAAGATTAGGAAAGAAAATTGGTTATTTTCTTTCGTTTGGGAGTTTTATGTGGAAAGAAAAGAAAAGAAATGGAATGATTTAATTTGTGATTGAATTCCTCATTTAATTATTTAAATCTAAGTTGGGCAAAATTTTAAAAAGATTGATTGAGAGGAAGAAAAATGATGAACTCTAGTAGTGAAATTTAATACTGTTTGATTTAAAAATAATTTTTCAGGGCCAATTTAAAAATACCTTATATATAATAATACAAAATTATTAGTACTGGAATTTCACACATTAAGTTTTTGTAGTAAAATATTTATTTATTTACATTTTTGAGTAGCTTTGTTTCACTAAAAATTCAACATTTAATATAATTTGACTTGTTTAGGTATGATATGGGCATCTAAAACTGTAAAATTATCATACTTTTCTTCTTTAAAAAAATTAAATTTTCTTTTTGACAAAGAGAAATTAAGACTTAAGTTTCCATTTTGGTTTTCTTTGAAAATGTTTCACACATACGCTCGCAAAAAACAATTTGAGAAAATGTGGCACAAAAAGATGCCATGTTATTCCTAAGAGAGTAACTCAATTAATTACATAAACCAAACATTTTAAGTAAATCTCTCTCTCTCTCTCTATATGTCCAAAAAATAATAATAATCATAAATAATGATCTGGGGTGTGCAAGTTTGAAAAGACCCCATTAAAGTAGGATAAGTAAATTTTCTTTTCCATGTTGGGACCCCATCAACTGGGTCCAGAACATCCATAGTTTGGGTTTTTCTGGAATGAAAAAAGGCTTTTGAACTCTGAGATTGTCACAAATCATCATTAATTTTGTGTTTAAGATGATAGTTAATAGTCATAAACTTTTTTTTTAATTTAGTAATTTTAAATTTAAATATCGATTTAACTAAAAAAAATCACTAATTTTCAAGGATAAAAGCAAAAACTAGTAGATTTTTTTCCATCTCCAAATGGTTGGATTTCAAATCGTTCAATGTATAATTGATGTAATTTATGTGAAATGGCACATAGTAATAGTTTAAAATTAGTTTTTAGACATATTAAGTAATTTAGTTTGTAAAGATTTTTATATAAATATTTGAAATATTTTTCTTTTCCTTTCAGTTAATAAAGGTCGTGGCTTATTGCAGCGAGGAAGCCACCAATTTCGTAGCTCAATAACCCCTTCTTGAGAATTCTTTTGGAAAGGCATTTTCGATGGCTCACAAACTTCCCCCCAAATGACAACAAATTAAAGACGATTAGGTGACGGATGTATTTAAATAAGATTTTTGATTCAAATTTTATATATAAAAAAATAGACAATCGATAATTTTATTTATTAAAAATTCAATCTGACTCAAACAATTAGATCTAATATAATTATTAGATATCAATAATTTATAAAAAATGGTAAATTAAAGTTTTGTATTATAACAAATTCAACCTTTTGGGAAGGTAGAATTTGGCTTTTTAAGGCTTAAAATGACCCAACCAAGGTGGTTGATCGAACACTTTCCTAGTCTTTAATTCATTCAAATGTGATTCAAGATGACCTCAAAAGAGAGAGAGAGAAGAAAAAGAAAGTAAAAAAAAAAAATGTAAGCCATTATCATAGGCAAGAAAGGGCAAAACATAGTTTCCTCAATTTCTATATGTAACAAAAAGCTCATATCCAATTAATGAAGGTGTGACCCAAAATTTTTGCTTTTTTGGCTTATTGATAATGAGAATGACTTGCGGGATGCCACCATTGTGGCCAACCATTCTCCACGTGGTTCCTACTCTTACTTTTCTGCTAAGGATGGAAGAGGGCCCCATTTTCAGTTTATGTGAAATTCCAAACAATACCCTTGTTCATGGTTAAAGACTGACAAGATTAAAGGGTAACTTAGTAAATGAATACTGAATTTTTCTGAGGATGTTTAGCCTTAGAAAAAGGAGAGAAAATGGGTGGGAGAAGAATAAGAAAATGGTTGGTAAACTTAAATTAGTAAGCACTTAGCCTCCTTAACTTCAATGTTTCTTCTAGGGAATTAAATGAAAAGAAAAGGATGTCCTCGGACACAATTTAAGTAGTAAAGTTTCTTTATTTTTATTCTTTTTTTTTTCGATTCGATTCTGTTTGATTTCGTTTCTTTATATTAAAAAAAAAAAATCACTACAATTTTTTTTTTCTCTTTTTTATAATTGATTTGGCTTTCAGATATACACTCTTTTGCCCTTAATCCTACGAGGAAGGATGTGTGTAAATACGAAAACCGGTTGATGTTGAGTTGATCGGATTTCCATTTTAAACATCTGAGTCACCCCTACAATGAACATAATTTAATCATAAGTTATGGTATTAAGGACTCAGGATTACCTAATATAGATTTTTATCTTCAGCAAGGCTAGGGATTTCGAGGGTTAAAGAAGGGTTAAACACATTATTAAAAAAAAAAGAAAAAAAATACACACACGCATACACAAACACAGAATACAAGGTGAAGAAGCAAATCTAAAATTGATGTGTATTCCTCTTTCCCCTTATCATTGCGGACTTTCCTAGTCACTTAGAAGGCAGAGTCTGACCATGTTGCACCTTCGTTATTAACTCCCATGGTTAATCTTCAATTTTCCAATTTGTTCTACCCACTAAAGGAAATCTTGACGTGGTCTTTGACTTGTGTGCAGAGAGAGAGAGAGAGAGTTGTCAGGAAAACTGGGATTGACATTGACTCGACGAGAAGGGAAGGGAAGTCTGCTCCAAACTTGGGTCTACTTGGATGAAATTTCAAACATTTTCCATAAGTTCATCTAAATTGTTTCTCCGAAGATTCACAATGTGCAGTAATGAACTCCACGAATTAGGTACGCAAGCCTCCCAGTCAAAAGTCTCCAAAGTTCGCCTCTCTGTCTCTGTCTTTCTCTCTCTCTCTTCCCGTCCCCCGCGCCTTCCCTTCAGGAAAATTCTGTCATCCCCATCCTTTTTTTTCTTACATAACTGTTAGATATTTGAAATCATCATTCGATTAATTTGACCCGAGCTATTATAAGACATTTTTAGAAAAAATCTCTTTCAATATAATTTTTTTTATTCCTAAAATTCGAATCTAAATCTTAATTAAGGACAGTATTTTAAAACTCGGATCAGAATACAAACCGGTCATGCCAAGGTATCAATACATTACTGGATCAAATCGATCAAACCAAATGAAAAAACCAAATGACGTCATTAGTAATCATAAATAAATTTAAATTATAAAAAAAATGACAACAACAATTTGTGATCTTGTGATAAGGTTATGTATTTGTTTTTACAATTTTTTCATATATATTTTCTACTTAAAAAAGAGAGTTAGACCGAGCTGTTCAATCCAGTTTTCGTTGTCCACGTTTTGACCAGTTTTGACAAGTTTTTTCAAAAATCGATTCTGTAAAAAAATCCAAACCAAATGCTAGTCCGATTCCCGATCAGACCGGCCAGTCTGATCTAGGCTTTTAAACACTAATTAAGAGATTTAACGTCCCTCCTACTAGACCAACTATCCATTAATATCATCCCCATCTCTAATATGATTATGATAAGAAGGAAGAATGGGATGATTAATCTAAAAAATGTTCCAAGATGCGGAGCTTTTTGAAAACATTAAGATTAAAGCTAAGTTTAAAACGAAAAAAGTCAGTATAAAGATAAAAATTTCTATATATATATTTTATGAAAAGGAAGTTAAACTTATATAAAAACTCCAAGTGGACACCAATTTGAACTCAGATGACCCAAAATAAATAGGCCTGAGCCCAACATTTCACTAATGGGCTCAAAGCCCGGATAACAGAAATTGCCACTTTCGACCAATTTGCCAGGCAATGAAACCAATTTATAGATACTCATCATCTCAGCTAAAAAACATCAAAACCAGCAAGCATTAAAGATCTATGACATCTTTTGTATTTTTATTACCTGGGAAAACACCCACGAGTACCACAAGGAATTACGTGTGAGTTGCCGGATACGAACACCGGCAGAGTACATGAAATATGATGATAAAAGATCCGAGTGTCGCCCAGCATAACGTAATGAAACAAAAAGTTAAGTAACCCACCTAAGTTCCCTTTGCTACAATATCAGCTTTTGTTCCACCATGCAAAGCCGAGGATGGCGTTCAAATGTTGGCATACAAGGGGGAAATTAAATTAAAAAATGACAAGAAGCAACATACAATTTTTTCTCTCTTTTTATCTAGATCACCTATAGCCTCTGTATGCAGGGCTGTACATGCAGCTCTCCGCATACTTCACAAGATCATCAGGTCGAGGGAGGCAAGTTGCCAAACCTACAAACCAAAAGGGCATCATTTTAGAGTGCATTTCAGAATTTGGAAGGAGATCGAGTATTTAATGAATTTGTTTGTGATTGAACTTACCAAGTTCATAAACTTTAGCAGCTACACTAGCGGCAATGTTGGCTGATATCTTTCTAATATTACTGAAGGGTGGATATATAAGTCCATTCTCATAGTTTTCGTCGGCCACCTGATTAGCCAAAGCTTCCGCTGTTCCAAGGAAGCAGATACAAGAGTAGAATAAGTTATGAAGGTCAAATAAAAAGGAGAAAAAGACATGAAAATTTAAGTGAAAAAAAAAAAAACCCAAGGAAAATGAATAAGCAATAATTCGTGGTATCAGTCAATGGCGCATTTTGCAGTCTAGTAATCACATCACAAATAAAATATAGTTCAATATATATTTGTACAGGGTAGTCAAAAATAGGCTTTGATCCTCAAGATTCATTAATTGAAGGATATAGAAAGGAAAGATGTGGCTGCGATTATCATTAGAAGAGGGTGAGTTAGGTGGGTAAGTGCTTCTAGAGTACTTTATGATAGTAGAGTTCCAACTGAATTAGAAGGATCATTAACTAAAGCCAACACAACGAAAGCATGCAAACAACTAAAATAACACAAACCAATGCAACTTAAATGGAGGAGGTTAAGGTTAACAAGCATTTTGACGAGATACAAATAAAGCACACGGAAGTATTGGTTCAAAGTATTGGTTCAATCAATCGCAAGGGAAACTCAAGAATGCACCAAAGGGAGGTGAAAGGATCCCCTAGATGCCTTGTGAATATTGACGAACTCAAAAACACGAGATGAGATTGAAAAAAGATGATAGTCTGGAAGATAACAGGAAAATAGAACAAGTAAAATTTGATGTGTAAAAAGGAAAAGAAAGAAAAACATGGCTAACAGCAAGTGATTAACACATTGATCTCAAATTACTAAAACTACCATACTTGACAATGCTAAGCGCAGCCACAACACCAGCCAATTTTAGGTAGACGGGGATGATTTGTGAGGCACTAGTTAATATGCATGGTGCAATTCTTAAACTAACCTGCCTAAAGACATTCACTATTCTCTTATAACTAAATATGGACATGTCAGTAACGTACAACCGATATCAATAACATGCAATGTTCCAAATAATCAAACCACAATTGTGTAACATAGCAATTGAGCACATGACTAGATTAGAAATGCACCATGAAGCTACAGCAATAATTAAGATGCATATAACCCACAGATTATAAGCCTCGCTAAGGGCCAAAATTGCACAAGACTTATTAACTTACAGGCTGCCAAAAGCATGTCATCATGAACACGAATTGCGCCGGAGATGATCAAACCCAGGCCAAATCCAGGGAAAATGTAAGCATTATTTGCCTAAAAAGGAGAAGGAAAGAAACAGAATTAACAATTCATCAATCATGAATTAGTTTTTCATAAAGCCATCCAGTTCTATCAATCAACTCTAAATGAGAAATGGTGAATATTTACCTGACCAGGAACAAAAACTTTTCCATCATATTCGACGGGACTAAATGGGCTTCCACTAGCAAAAATAGCTTGTCCCTGCATGATATACAACGAAAAGAAAAGAAATGAGAAGGAAAAAAAGACTAGATCTCTACTTTAATGCTTAAGACACTAGAGATGGGAAGCAGAAGCAGCAGAGAGATTTACCTTGCTCCATGTATAAGCTTGTTCAGCAGTACACTCAGATTGTGAAGTTGGATTGGAAAGGGCAAGAATAACTGGCCTCTGCATACCACTCATTTACAGAAAATATCAATTTTTGATAGTCTAGTATCTCATCAGAGAACAAATGTGAGTGTGAGTAAGATACCTCATTGAAAGAGGCCATAGCTTCAACCACCTCTTGAGTAAATGTTTGTCCTACTCCAGAAGAACCTATCAACACTGTTGGCTTGATTGCCTGAGGCGATGAGAACAGAAACTCAACCGACAAAGCCATGTTACATTGCACATAGAGATGAGAAAAGTAGAGAGAGATTATTACATTTACAGCATCTATGAGAGTGCTAACAGGCTCATGCTCATGAGCCCATGGCTTCTTGAAATGTTGAAGTGACTCCATGCGGGAGCTAACAATAAGCCCCTAAAGAAGAAATTGTCATCATACCCAACATATTAAAGTACAAAATAGATAAAAGAGGGAACTGCAGTGGAGGGAATCATTTCAGTGTCTACTACCTTCGAATCCACAAGCCAAATATTCTTGCGAGTCTCTTCCAATGGTTCTCCGGTCTAAATGAAGACACAAGTATAAATCTCCATCAAACTACCACTTTACGTAACGTCATCCTTTGATTAAATATGATGAGTGGAGATACAAATCTCGAGGGCAAGTACACACCTGTTTTGAGATTTCCAGTGCTATGAGTTCTGCTATTCCAGTACCCGCCTGCAATCGTGCAAAGGCATAAGTGAATGACAATATAGAATGAAAATGAACGTAAAAAGCACAGATGAACTAGGAAGAGGGTGAGACAAAAGGAAGAAAGGTAGAACACAAACTTATTGAAAAGGATTAGAACCAATGCCAGCTTAATGACATTTAAACACACATGCACAGTGGGTGTCAAGAAAACAGCAGAAACAACATTGCTTGCTGAAAAAATAATTTCTTAGAATTGTCTGGTACATGTCAGTGAGATAAGATGCATGACATTCACCAAGCTAGTAGAATCCTCGAGAGATATTCCTACTCATCAACTAGACTTTGACACTGATGCTGATAGAAAATCACTGAAGCCCAGCCAAACTATCCCACGGTCTACAAATACAAACATGTTGAATGCAAAAAATTCCTTTGGCCGCCGGGGGGGGGGGGAGCCAGAGACTAATACTACCATGATCTAAATAAACAAACTTTTTTTTTTTTGATTGGCAAACAAGAGCGGGATAACGCTCAAAGCCCTAGACCTTTACTACAGTCAGGGATCACATCACTTGAATGAGAGCCAACCCTCCTGATCAACAAATAATATACACATTTTACCCTGCTACTTTCAGATGACAAGAGAAACATAAATGAATATTGAAAGGACTAACCTCCCCGGCACCAAGGAATAAGAATCTATGATCTGCCAAGGTTCCTCCTACTACCCTCAGAGCTGAAATGAGCCCTGCCAGTACTACTGATGCAGTCCCCTGCAGCAAAGGAAATAGAACAAATTTGAAAGAGGTGTAATACCCAAAAATAAAAAAGAAGTTCAAAAGATTCAGAGCTACACTTTACCTGTATATCATCATTAAAAACAAGATGAGTGGGACCATATCTTGCAAGCAGATCAAAAGCATTGTGATTTGCGAAGTCTTCAAACTATAAAATAGAATGTGGAATAAGATTTTGAAGAAGATTGGAACCAGAACAGAAAAGTGACAAGTGCTAGTCATTGCCATTATGTAACTGACAAATACTAACCTGAACCAGGACCTTCTCTCCATAATTCTGCTTGACAGCAGTCATAAACTCGTCAATGAGTTCAGCATATTCCTACCAAGAGCAGCAAAACAATAAAGTGAGACAAATTGAGACATTCTCAGAAACAATACAAATACCTCATAACATTGGGCATTCATAATAAAAAACCTGTCCAGTTGCCCTTCTTTGCCTTAGTCCAATGTAAAATTCGTCTTCCAACAATTTTTGATTATTTGTCCCCACATCGATTGTTATTGGCAAGCACTGAAATCAATAATTATCACATCAGCTCATTCTTTGCATGTAACAATGTCCTAAGTAGGAGAAGATAATTTTCCATTTGGAATAGGAATTAAAGGGAGAAAAGACAGAACTATCTAAACCATCTTTCGACAGAAACAGGGAAAGAAAGAGGGCAGAAGAGAGGTGAAACTAGGAAAATATAAACATCAATACAACATATTAAACAAGTCTTTTAGGATATAACCAACACAAGAGAAAGATCATAACAAGGGAACTTACAGCAGAAGGGCGAACCCCTCCTAGAGCTGTGTAAAGAGACAGCTTTCCTACAGGTATTCCCATTCCCTGAAGACAATAGAGACTTTGTAAAATCCCAAGTAACATCACCAAAATCACATGAAAGGCCACATACAAGGAAATTAACACGTGGAACGTAAGCCAATCAGCAGGATGCATGTGATTACCTGACAGCCAAGATCTCCAAGCCCCAAAATCCTCTCTCCATCAGTGACCACTATAACTTGAATATTTTTTTCAGGCCAATTCCTCAATACTTCCAGAATCTTTCCCCTGAAGATAAATAGTCATCAGCTTCCACGAAGAAAACTGGGATCTGCTAATGAGGTACTTACTTCTCCTTCAAACTGATATAAAGCCCTTGAGGATGCTTGAAAATGCTCCCATATTTCTGGCAAGCCTCACCAACAGTGGGTGTGTAGACAACAGGAAGTAGCTCTTCTACATGCTCCATGAGAAGTTTATAAAAAAGCCTCTCATTTCTCTCCTGCAGAGTAGGTAAATAGCAGTGCAGATTAGAATCTCGCCATCTAATTTTACATAGAAAAAAGCACGGGAATGCAAGTGCATACGTGATTATGTACCCAAATACATACAACAACAACAAACCAAGTCTTAATCCCAAATCTTGGGGTCCTGAAACAGATAATTATCACTTTAGATGTAAGGGAAAAACCCAACAGATGAGTTGTACCTGAAGATCCATCATGGCCATGTATCTATGCAATGGAACTTGGTATGAGCGGATATTGTGCAGCATCTTCTTCACCTGATTAAAAAAGCGGAGTGTGTTTCCATTTAATAAATGTTAGGTCCACATAACTTTGTTCTTTCTTCAGACATCCAAATATTTAAGATGAATAATGTTTGTACCTGAAGCTCTTGACTAACAACTGCAGGAGGAAGAAGACCACGCAAATAGTGAGCATCTCTCTCTTTGTCAGTGAAGGCAAGACCTTTGTTATGATGGGGATCTCTCAACAATGTATAGCCACTACAGTGCAAAGAGAAAAATGTAAGGAATTAGCATGTTTTCTTTGAAAATCATAATCCAAAGTGTTATCACCAAAACATAAAGAAAAGATGACTGTTGTGCATGAGAATCCAATAAAAGGACTCAGAAGAAAAGAGGGTAGAACGCAGTGAGAATAAAAGATTACTCAGATCATGTCAGTTATGGTATTCCATGTTTGTCCTAATTGAGTTCTATGTTTGATAGAAAAAGACATAGATTGGTGAGAGGAAAAGTAAAAAATTGGGAGGATGATGAGATGGATGGTTAACAAGGAAATCAAAGAAGAAACTGTTCGTCGTATGACCACACATTCAATTAAACAATAGCTTTTATTTTATTTTTAGATAGAAACCACACTGAGTATTCAATCAATACTTCATTAAAGTGGTTTAGATCATGGAGTTTCTCACTTTTTTCTAAGTATATTAGCAAAATCAAGCATTGCTCACTTTTAGACATTCTAAATTTGCCCTCTAAAGACCCACATTGTCCAAGAGGTCCCACAGTAATTAACCATGATTTAGAGTAAGAAATGTTCCAAAGCACCTTATCGTAGTGCAACATCGTATCTCCCCAACAATCATTCTCAACAAAGAACCACTTATAACACCTTTAATTTAAAACAAAAAGAGATTGACCAAGTCCCAATTTGCTTCAAAATTAGGCACTTTGCATAACTACTAAGTAATTATCTAATTTTTTTCCTCTTTTTTCTTTAGGTGGGGGTAAATAATCAAATAATAGTTTTGTTCCATGTTAAGATAATCACATTAACTAAATTTAATCCAAATGTGGATTATAAAAATAATCTCAACTTCCACAAAATTAAAATCCAAACACTATTGACATTCAACCCTCTCAAATTTCTAGCTCAATCAATTAGAAAAGAAAATCAAAAACTGCAAACTATTGACATGATTGAACTAAATTAACAATCAAATCACATGAAAAAAATCTACAAAATTATTATTGAACTGAATAAATTATCAAATGAATATCAGATGATTCAGATCCCACAAATAAATCGACAAATTTAACCAAATAAATCAAGAACAAAAAACATAGAAATCATCGAAATAATGATCAGAGACGAGGAAATTTTACCTTGCAACAGAGAGAGCCCAAGGAGTGACGAGTTGATCCTCGGTGGCAGTATCTTCGCCGTACATGTCCCGAACGCCACCACCAACCGTCGATTTGGGATCCATATCAATCACAGAAACACCTTCTCTTTCTCTCAATCCTTCCTTCAATTCACTCTGCTGCTGCTGCTGCTGCACCAAAACGCTGCCGTTTTTGTCTCCCGCAGCATTCGCCTTCACAATCACCAAACCTCTCCTCTGCAACTGTAAACTAGGCACTTTCGGAATTCGAGAAAAGCTCGAAGACGAACTATTCTGCTTCCCCACAAAAGAAAAATGAAGATCAAAATCAAAAATTGATTAATAAGAAAAATGAGATTAGGTTTAGGTTTATATTATTTATTACCAGAAACGTAGATGAATTTAGCGAGATCATGGCGACAGAGGTGTGTGGTTAAGCAAGAGTCTCTCGGTTTTAGAGGAGAGAGAAAGAGAAAGGAGAGAGAAGCAGTGTCCTTAGTTTGCTCTCCGACACTTTCTCTCTCCCTTGCTTCTTCTTCGCTCCCTTCCTTCTCTTACCGTGCAGAGAGACTGAATTTCAGGTAGAGAGAGAGAAGGAGAGAGAGAGAGAACTGTTGTGAAAGCCCCTCTCTTCTCTAATAGTTCTCCGTCCAAACTTTCTCTCTCTTTAAATGCGAGAGAGAGAGAGAGAGAGAGAGAGAGAGGGCGAAACGTATAGTCGTATACAAACAACTGCGAATTGATGGATTTTCCATTGACCAAAATACCCTTCACTTGTCCTCTCTTAATTTTTATTTTTTTATTAATCGATATCTAAATTTTATCTGATTAATTCAATTCGGGTATTATAAAAATCATTAAAAAATTAATTTTCTCAAATTCTTTTTTTCTGAATTAAACTTAAAATATCTAATTAAAAAAATAAAATATCTAATCATTTAGTTTAAAAATATTTGATTACTTTTTTGAATTTCTATTTTCCTTTTAATCGATCAACTTTGTGTGCCAGAAAAAAGAAAAAACTATGGAAACTTTCTAAATTACATATTCATACAGTGGCGGAGCCACGTTAAAGGATGTGGAGATAATTGTTGCCATTGAATTATTAAATTTTATATATTAAATTAAAAATCACCTCCACACAAATATATATATATATATGTCCTCACATTTTAAAAAAATTACACCAAAAAAAAATTATATTTATGATTTAAAAATATATCATTTAATTCTATAAAAATATTTTATCCTCACTACTCTTACATTTCGGATCTGTCGCTATTCCTATAAAAAAACACTCTCATTTACAATACATTAACCAAGTTTTTCACACATTTGTTTGGAAATAATTTTATTATTATTTGTAATTAAATAATTATAATAACTATGTATCGTTCACTTACAAAAGGAGAAATTGTCTTTTTTTGGTTCTTTTTCACTTTTCTTTTCAGGTAAACCATAGGACTGGAAACCAATCAACTGATAAAAAAGAAATAATATCTGTCGTGTATTTAATAAAATTGTATCTAACAATCTGATACTATATTTATATAGAATTCGGAGGAGAGAATTGTACGTTGGGATGTAAGTGGTTTGGATTAAAATGTTAATTCGAATTGAATTGAATCAAAATTTTCTATTTGATTCGATTTTTTTAAAAAAAAAAATTCGATTCAAACCAAACCAAACTAAAATCATTTTGATTCGATTTCAGTTTTATTTTTTAAATCAGTTCGATTCGGTTTGAATTGAAATTAGTATTATTTTAATATTTTATATTAAAAATATAATTTAATTAATTTTTTCTTACATTTTTACGATATTAAAATGATAGATTATGTTATATTATTTAAAAAATTATTATTCATAAAAATATTTTTCTTCAGAATTATTTTTGATATGGTTTAAATAAAAAAAATATTATTTTAAAATCTAAATCAATTTAAAATTATTATTAAAGTTAAACCCTAACTAGTTCTAAAAATATTATATTTGGATAAGAAAAAAAAACTCGTGTTTTTTATATATTAATGGTAAATGATATATCTTTATACTTAAAAAAAAATAACAAATGAAAAAAAATTCGGTTTAAATTTAACCAAACCAAATCGAATCGAATTTTTTTTGTTTGATTTGGATTAAACTGAATTAAATTCAGTTCGAATTTCGATTTAAACTTTTTTAAAATTTTTGTTTTTGATTTGATTCGGTTCGGTTTGGATACTAAACCAAATCGAATCGAACCGTTTACACCCCATGGAAAGAGGAAGGGATTTTTTTGATGATTATATCTTTTCTTATTTTTGTTATGTAAAAATGATATAATTTGTATTTTTTGTATAGGTTATGGGTTGTTTAATTGTATTTTTATGTGAATGACCCAATCCACTGACTGATTTACATGGGCAAGAATAAAAATCTATATATATTTTTTGAACAAAGGTGACAAAAGGAATCAAAGGTTTTCAGAAAAATCTTTAACACTCTCCTCAAACTTTTCAAAAACGCGACCCTCTAATTTGGAGAGTTTCAGAAGTAATATTTATTTTCTTTTTTTTAATTAATTTTTAAGCATTCAAATAATAAGAAATGTGATGTTTCTTACTATTCCTCTCTCTTCTAATTCTCTTCCCTCACTCTCAAAACTCTCAAACAATACGTTCAAAATGTAAATTATTAGAGAAAAAAATAAAAGTTTTAAAGCAAATTTTATTACGGCATATTTTGAGTAATGAAGCTTAGATTGGTAAAGGAAAATTGTGATATCGTCGAAGTTCTCCCATCCATATGCTATTGATGTAAAAAATTCTTATTCAAATATTTTTTTTCAAATCGAGATTTAGTGTTTGAATTTTTATCGTATTTTTATGATTTTTTACAATCTCTATATAACTAAAAAAATGATATTGGTGTTTTCTTTTAGGGATATAAGATAATAGCTATCAAAGTAACACCCAACTATATTTGCTTGCCCATTAATGGCTTCATTGATAGATGATAACATCATCTCTAACTAGAACCACAAAGGATGGCCCCTCTAGCCTATAGGGTGCAAGACAATGAGGGCTTAATTGGTGGCTATGGCTTATAAGAGGACTGGTGGGGCAGAACACCAAATATGAGATTAGCCTACCAACAACCCTTATTTGTAGAATATAATGTCGACCCTATTTGGTAGAATAAATGTATGGCCATTATTGTTTCTATATATATTTTTTTTGGAAATAGGAAATTTCTTTATCCAAATCTTACACAAAGTGTGAATTTTGGATTTTATATGATAAATTTATTTGTATTGTTCCGAAAAGAAGTTATTAAAGTAGAATTGAAGGTCAAGAGCATTTATTATTAGGGTAGAGTTTTGTGGTCCTTTGAATCGTATTAATAAAAATATAAATTCAAATATCTATCAAAAAAGATTATATGAAATATAGTTTTATTTTTTATTTTTAAAGGAAGAATTCTATCCCAAAAAGAAAAGCATGAAATTGGGAAGGGTAAAATAGGAAATGGGGGAAACGGTGGGCCATAATTTCCAAGTTTGTGTCTCATACAAGGAAAACGTGGAAGCTACTGTTGGTGACAAGGACACGTTTGGGCATCCAAAGAATGGGTGGGATTGGCATCAAACCTGACATTATTCTCAGGGCAGTGAATGAAGGGACTTCAAGGGGGGCATTTCAGATTCAGAGAGAGAGAGAGAGAGAGGGAGAGAGGGAGAGAGCGGTTGTGAAAGGAGGGTTATGAAAGGAGGGAAAAGGGTCAGCTGAGTTCCATAATTATGGTGTTATTTTTGATTTTTTATAGATATAAAAATAATTATGTTAAGGAAATTTTTTTTAAAAAAAGTTGATAATAGATCGATTCGAGATGAAATTTCATATACCAAAACCAAAAAAATAAAAGGAAACGAGGGAAAAGGGTTAGATGGGGACTACCCCAAACTAAGATCGGTGTGTCTTCTGTTGTGAAGGGAGGAAAAGGGTTAGATGCGGACAACCCCAAACTAAGATCGGTGTGGTCTATCTTTCATGTTCATAATCATAATCATGGTTTGTCTGCAGAATATTTTGGATTTTGTTTGATTTTTGTTGTTTTCTTTTGGCGGCTTTACCTAGCCGCTGTTTCTTGGATATTGGCCTCAAGGTTTTTGTCCTTAGGGTCACTGCATATTATTTTCTACATTTCCATCAACTGATCCCTTTTTCGGACCTATTTACCCATAAAGCACCATTATTTAATATTTTAATTTAGATATAAAAATTTGCATTTGTAAAATATATATCTTTTTTAAATTTGACGACATTTATGTTCATATAATTATAGATTTAAATATAAATATTGAATCTTGACATAATGATTGAATTATTCTCTTGATGACGGATTTAAAATATAAAAACAGTTTTTTTATAAAAATACAAGAAAAAAACTACATACACATACAGTCATCCTCTTCCTACCCCGCATTAAGTTAAAAAACACTTTATACACTAAATAAACCATTTTTTAATAGTTACCTATAAATTAAGCAACGTTTGGTTGGATATTTTTACATAGTCTCAGATTAATATTGTTTATGAAAAAAATAGATATTGAGAAAATTTTATTCTTTAAGAGTCCAACTTATATCAAATCAGATTTAATCGGATTCAAAATAAATATTGAATTTGTAAAAAAATAATATATTAAATATTAACAGAATAAGTACTTAAATTTTATTATTATTCTAATAAATCACCTCTCTTTAAATTTAAAAAAAGAAAAAGAAAACTTATTCTCTTATTCCATGGTGTTCAGATCCAACTAGAAAGTTCCCACAAGACGACTCTCTCTCTCTCTCTCGGTGATATGTAGTACATCATGGGACCTTGTAAATTTACAAATTTGATGTCCAGGGTAGATGAACTCTTATCTTTATGGCCACTTAAATTGCCTCTATCTTTTAGGACCACTGCAGGGTACATGTCCTAACCATTATATGCCCACTGCCTTTGTAATCCGGTGGTACCCCATTTTCCATTCGACCCATAAATTGAATTTTTGAGCCTCTTTCCCCTAGAAAGCAAATATAATATCAAAATTTGAATATTTGCATGTCCTAACTATCAAAATTTGCACTTTTCTTTTTATAAGTCTCGTGCATATTTAAGAAAGATGAGAGGAAATTACCATAATAATGATAAATAAGAGAAGGGGGATATGTTCTGGGGTTGGTAGCATGTCCAAGAACCATAATCTTACACAAAATATTGTAGATAATATTAAAATATAAGACCAACCAACATTCATTCTAATGAGATGGGATATTAAATCTATTAACCAAGTTTCAAATTTAAAATTTGAGAATAAAAAATATTAAATTGAGAGAGCCGCCTCTTAAATAGAGATTTTGTAAATAATCGAATCAAATTAGTCAGAATATGACTCTATATATTAGTGATTTAATACCAAAAAAAATATTAAAATATGATATAAAATATGTTTGTATTTGCCTTAATCTTGCACAACAAAAGTTGGCCTCTCTTCACTTGAAAAATAAAATAAAATAAAATAAAGTTGGTGTCCATGTGAGCCTCCGTCAATGTTGGAAATATTAATTAAGATAAAAATCTTTTGTCCATGGCCATTAGACAAGGGATAGATCCCTTAACATATATACATTCACATGCACATGTAAGCGGGTGTTTGTGTGTGTGTGTATGGAGGTTCATCATATGCATTAAGGCGCGAATTATGAGCTTATCATATCAACTAATGAGGAGATTATGTTACATAAAGTCTTGCCAACTTTATTTTTTCACTGAACAACATTGAATATAATTTATTGAAGTTGGAATTAACTTGTACATCTCTTTCTCTCTTTTACTGACTGGTATCTAGATTATCTGATTAATCCTGTTTGAACACAGTAAAACCCATTTATGACTCGAATTTGAGATTTTAGTTAAAAAAATTTAGTATTTGATCACACCCATAAGATGGTGGTATAACTATCTCTGAGGACATAAATATTGCAAGGAATTCATATGATCCAATTTAAGTTTTAGTTGGTCTGGTGACGAAGTCTCGAACTAGAAGATTCAAAAAATAGGTGAATAACTTAATTCAGAGAGTTTTACAATAAAAAGTTAGAGTCTAAGTGAATAAAAAATCAAATAGAGTTTTAATTATGTTTATTCAAATCCAATTGAAGAATAAAAGGGTCAAAACCATCCAAGACCAAAGAAAGAAGTGAATGAAGGAAATAGAAGTACCGAATCATTCGAAATATGAAAAAATTTAGTCAAAATATGATTTGACAGATTTTTAGACAGTTTCCATTAGGGTTTTTTTTTTAATAGTTTACTTTTTTTTTATTATTATTTCCATTGTTTACAAAGCAACTAAAATTATAGTTGACATTTTAGGAATTACCTCTGGTCTATAAATATGTTATTATAAGTTATGTAAAAGTAGAACCTTTTTGGAGAGAATTAATAATATTGTGAGATTTTTTTCACACAATTATGTTCTTTTAAGAACTCTTTAAATTAATAATATTATGAGGTTTTGTATCTTGTTTAGTTATTTGACTTATCAATTTTTATACCAAGATTCTTGCTCTACTAAGAAACAAGTTTAAGATCTTATACCTTACGTTCTTCCTTTTTTAAGACAACATATTGATATCTTTATTTTCATCGGTTTAAAATTATTCGTTGGGATGATTTTTGAATTATATTAACTTATTCGTAAGTTTTTTAGGTTTTATACCTAATGGAGACACATCTCTATTTCTTTGTCTTTCAATTCTTGACCATCTATACGTGAACATAGACTTTTCAATTGTTATACTTTTTTTTTTTTTTTTAAAAGAAAGTGAAAAATTTTTAGTAGAAAAGATAAAATTTAAAATATTATTTAATTTTAGTCCAATTTAATTTTAATTTTTCAAACTAGTCCGAGAGTTATGGAATACGAGTTGGACTCTCATTTTTCCTAGCCCAAAGGTACCAGTCATAAACAAGTCAAGATCAAAATGAAGATGTGTATGAAAAGTAGGGATGACTGGTGAGGGTAATCGGAGGCTTGGGTGGTTGGCACCAAGTCATAGCGGGCCTTGTTTGAACAAAGTGCTGGCCACACGCTTTCTTAATAATTTTCCGACTTGGCGCCCACACGTTAATACCAATCAAATATGTAGTATCTGTTAATCACGTTGAATTTGATTAAATTAGATTTAAATTGAATTAAATCTTTAATAGATAAAACTTTCGTAATATTGATTTTTTCATATGTAAGAATTGTCTTTTTTCTTTGATCTCGTAATTAGATATTCGATTTCTATTATAATAAAAAAAAGAATTGAGTATGAGATTTTATTTAAAAACTATTAGTATCTAACAATTACAATCAAGGAGATGTTAATGTTATGACTCTTTCTTAGATGACCAGCCTAAATTTGATAAATTCATAACCAACAAATGAGTATGATAAAATGTAATATCATATTAAAAAGTTTAATTCCTATATTAAGAAGTAGTTATGAGAGTGAAGAAATTCTTAATTTTATATATTTTGGGAGTCAATTAAAATAAAATTTAACATATTAATGGAAAATTCTTGAACTCGGATAGAAAGATATCAACAATCGTAAATGAGTAGGGGTTTGTCGCTAAGAGAACAGCGTCACAATCTCTCTTCCCAATTTAACAATCTTAGATTCAAATCGTGACATAAAAAAAAAAAAAAAAAAATTTATGGGTTTAAAGCAATACCGAGGGACCTCAGTCGGGATAACTCGGATTAGTCGAGACGAATCTCGAGACACAGGTGATTGATGGATCGAATTCAAAGACACAAAATAATAATAATAATAATAATAATAATAATAATAATAATAATAATTCTCCATGAAGCCCGGTTCTGTTCATGCCTAAGAGTAACATACAATTGCAACGAGAATATATGCTCGTTCAGCTTGAAGCCCAAGTAGGCCTCATTCGCAGCCTCCCATTTTCTTTTTCTAATTTCCCTTTAATAAAAAAATAAAATTAAATAGATAAAAATCATGCATATATAAATATTAATGCTAGTAATTAAAAACATTTCTTATGTTAAAAATATCATATTAATCTCTTCCATACCTAAGAGTGTTTGACTAAATTTAAGTTTTTTAAAACATCATATAAAAGGAAAGCTTATAAATTTATAAAGTTTATTTGATACCTTTTTGTTTTAAAAAAATTATAAATTCTAGAAATAAAATGTTTAGAGCTTTTACAGTATGTTTGGGAGTTTTGGAGAGAAAAGAAAAAATTAGTTAGGAGAGAAAAGAAAATATGAGAAAATTATAATTTTTTCTCTATTTTGTTTGGGAGTTTTATGAAAGAAATGAAATGAAATGAAATTTATTGAGAATAAAAATTTTTATTTATAATTTTTAAAGGATATTTTTGAAATATAAAAATATTTTAACTCTCATATTTTTTTTATTTATTTTTACTTTTGGGTGAGAAAAAATTTTAAATTAAAATCTCTCCAAATTTTTCATTTCTCTCGTATTAAAACTGCCAAAGAAAAAAAATCATAATTTTCTCTCATAATTTTTTTTTTTCCAAATCTTTTTATCCAAATAACCTGTTAAGCTTTAAAAGAAAGAGGTCCTTTCTAACTTTTTTTTTTTTTAATGAAGTTTATAAGCTCTTAAATTTTAACCTTAATCTGACTAAATTACCCTTATAGCATTTTATTATCTCATTTTTACCCTTTTAGTCTCAATAACATTTCAGATTCAGAGAAAGAGAGCGCTATTGTGAAAGGAGGAAAAAGGATTAGATGTGGACAACCCCAAACTAAGATTGGGGTGGTCTTCTGTTGTGAAGGGAGGAAAAGGGTTAGATGTGGACCACCCCAAACTAAGATCGGTGTGCTCTATCTTTCAGGTTCATAATCATAATCATAGTTTGTCTGCAGAATATTTTGGATTTTGTTTGATTTTTGTTGTTTTTGTTTTGGTGGCTTTACCAAGCCGCTGTTTCTTAGATATTGGCCTCAAGGTTTCTGTCCTTTGGGTCACTCCATCTTATTTTCTACATCTCCATCAACGGATCCCATTTTTGGACCTATTTACCCATAAAGCACCATTATTTACTATTTTAATTTAGAAATAAAAATTTACATTAGTAAAATATAAATTTAACGACATTTATGTTGATATAATTATAGATTTCAATTTAAAGGATGAATGTTGACGTAATGATTGAATTGTTTCTTTGATGACCTCAAAATCATGAATTCAAGATGTAAAAATAGTCTCTTTGTAAAAATATAAGGAGAATGCTACACGCCTACCCTCATCCTACCCCCACACTAAATAGTAACCTATAAATTAAGCAATGTTTAGTCTAGTTGGGTATTTTTATATAAAGCCTCAGATTAATCTTATCTATAGAAAAAATAGATGTCAGAAAAATTTTACTCCTTAAGAGCTTAACTCAATTCAAATTGGATTTAGTCGAACTCAAAATAATTATCTAATTTATAAAAAAACAAATTAAATATTATCAGAATAAGTAATCAAATTTTAGTATTCTAATAAATCACCTCTCTTTCTTATTTCTTTTTTAAAGTTTAAAAAAGAAAATAAAAATACAGCCATTAAAGACTTTGCTCAATTGAAATTAGCAGAGAATTTCGCTTTCTAATTATTTTGTAGCCATATGAATGGAACGGTTATTCCATTGTGTTCAAATCCAATTAGAAAGTTCCCACAAGACCCCTCTCTCTCTCTCTATCTTCCGGTGATACGTAGTACATCATGAGACCTTGTAAATTTACAAATTTGATGTCTAGGATAGGACAGATGAACTCTTATCTTCGTGGCCACCTAACTTGCCTGTCTTTTAGGACCACTGCAGGGTACATGTCCTAGCCATCATATGGCCACTCCCTTTGTAATCCGGTGGTACCCCACTTTGCATTCGACCCATAAATTGAATATTTGAGTCTCTTTCCCCTTGAAAGCAAATATAATATCAAAAATTTTCATTTTTTTTTCCAGATATGAAAAAATATATATATCACATTTCTTTTCATAAGTCTCGTCCATATTTAAGAAAGATGAGAGGAAATTACCATAATAATTTTTTTTTGGTGCCGTGGACCGGTCTGTCACCTAATTTATAGAGTTTTGCTTCGATTAATTTGAATCGCATTGTGTTCGGGTCCTCAAAGGGAGAGGATTTTCCTAACATAATTTTTTTTTTTTTTTCAATTTTCAAATCTAAATTCTTGGTTAAGGGATCTTAATATCTTTTTCACTAGTTCAACTGTGAAATTACCATAATAATGATAAATAAGAAAGGGAGAGATATGCTGTAGGGTTGGTAGCATGTCCAAAAACCATATTCTTACACAAAATATTGTAGATGATATTAAAATATGATATGAAGTATGTTCGCATTTGCCTCAATCTTGCAGAACAAAAGTTGGCCTCTCTTCATTTGAAACAAAAAATAAAATAAAATAAAATAAAATTGGTGTACACGTGAGCCTCCGTCAATGTTGGAAATATTAATCAAGATAAGAATCTTTTGTCCGTGGCCATTAGACAAGGGATAGATCCTTTCACATACATACATACACTGCACATGTAATATAAATACATGCACACATACCTACGTTGCACATTATACACATGCAAACGGGTGTTTTGTGTGTGTGTGTGTATGTAGGCTCATTATATGCATATAGGCTTGAATTATGAGCTTATCATATCAATTAATGAGGAGATTGTAGGCTCATTATATGCATATAGGCTTGAATTATGAGCTTATCATATCAATTAATGACGAGATTATGTTAAGAGTCCGTTTGGTAGAGTTTTTTTTTTTGCTTATCTTCTCTTTTTAAAGAGAAGACTTGTCAAACACCATTTTTGAGAAACTCTTAAAAAAAAGTAGCTTTTTTTTTTTTTTTAATAAAGGAAATAGAGTTTTAGCAAAAATTCATTGGAGGAGTTTTTGTTTCTCTTTTTTTTTTTTTTTAATTCTAGTTTTTCATTTTTTTATTTCTTTTATATCCTCACTTTAAGGATATGAAATCTCAAATATGTCCATATCATAAATTCATTTACCCTCACATCCTCTTTTTTCCTTTATTTATACTTTTTACTTTTAATAACTTTATTTAAAAGCCATCAAATAAGTTTGTTTTTAAAATTAAAATTACCAAACAACTTTTAATTTCTTTTTAAAAGTTTTTAATTTTTACTTCTCCTTATAAGGAGAAAAGAAGTCAAAAATAAGTCCTACCAAACAGACACTAAATAAAGTCTTGCCAACTTTATTTTTTCACCGAACAATATTATATATAATTTATTGAAGTTGAAATTGGTTTGTACAACTCTCTTTCTCTCTCTTACCGATCGATATCTGAATTATTTGATTAATCCTATTCGAGCACTGTAAAACTCATTTATGGTTTGAACTCAAAATTTTAGCTAAAAAAATTTAGTACTCGAACAACTATCCGATGAGGACATCAAGATATCAAGAAATTCACATGATCTAATTCAAATTTCAGTTAGTTTGGTGACAAAGGTTCAATCTAAAAGATTTAAGAAAGAGCTGAATAACTTAATCCGAAAAGTTTTGTAACATGAAGTTAGAGTTTAAGTGAATGAAGAACTAAAGAGAGCCTTAATTATGCCCATTTAAGCCTAATTGGAAGAATAAAAAACCCAAAATCATCCAAAACCAAGAAAGGACGTGAATGAAGGAAATAGAAGTAAAGAATTATTTAAATATGGAAAGATTTGATTAAAATATAATTTGATAGATTTTTAGACAGTTTTCATTGGTTTCCTTCTTTTTTTCTTTCTGATTTTTAGTGGTTTACTTTTATTTAGTTTTTTTATTTTTTTGATTTCCATTGTTTAAGAAATTACTTAAATTATAGTTACAATTTTAGAAGTTATTTCTAATCTATAAATAGATCATTATAAGTTATGTAAAAGTAAATATTTTTGAAGAGAATTAATAATATTATGAGATATTTTTTCACATAGTTTTGTTCCTTTTAAGAATTCTTTAAATTTATTCCAGATATATTGTTTAGTTCTATCAAAATTTTTGTTTTAATGAGAAACAAATCTAAAATCTCATACCTTAGATTCTTTCTCCTTTAGAGCGACGGATTGAGATCTTTATATCTATTGGTTTGAAATAATTTTTTAGAATGATTCTTGAACTATATTAACTTATTAATAAATTCTCAAGTTTTTATATCTAACTGGTTCATATTACTATCTCTCTCTGTCTCTCAAATCTTGACCATCTATAGGTAAACATAGACTTTTCAATTGTTATACTTTTTTGGAGAAAGAGAAAAGTTTTCAGTAGAAAAGATAAATTTTAAATTATTATTCAATTTTAGTCAAATTTAATTTTAATATTTCAAACTAGTCCGAGAGGCGAGTTGGTGTCTCATTTTTCCAAGTCATAAACAAGTCAAGATCAAACCGAAGAAATGCATGAAAGTAGGGATGACTGGTGAAGGTAATCGGACGGGTGGGTGGCTGGTTAGCACCAAGTCATCGCGGGCCATGTTTGAACAAAGTGCTGGCCACACGCTTTCTTTATATTTTTTCTGCTTGGCGCCCGCCACACGCTTTACTACCACAGGCTAATACGGCATTTGGTTCGGAATAGGAATAAGGGACAGAAAACACCGACGTTATTTGTTCAAAGAAATAAAAGTAATATCGCATCCCATGGTTAAGCGACCGTATATCGACTTTCTTAATCAGAGATTTTAAATTAGAATTAAAAAAAATTTTAAAAGAACAAATTCCATAACAGGCCTCATAATACTCACACCGAATTAATTTGTGTAATCTAAACACCGACTGATAAAAAAAAATAAAAGAAATGAAAATGATGATAAGATTGAAATTCATATAAATTATATGTATTAATAAAATAAAAATAAAAATTTAAAAGTAAAATCTTAAAATAAGAAGTTTTAAAATATAGATTTTGTAAAACTTATATTAATATTTTTTATTTCGATTTCAATTTTGATTTTCAAATACGAACCATATCCCTTCTAAATATGAAATAAAAAAATCTTGCTTCTAATTTTCAATATAAAAAATATTATATCTCACCCTCTTTTTGTGAAAGGGAAATGGGAATAGAGACGAAAAAATTAAATTATTTTTTTTATCTAAACTTTGCGTCAATGCATTTTAAAACTTTTTATGTGGTCCTATTTGTTATGTTTTTATCTCTATTGTTTTATTCTTTTTCAACTTGTGCTTCAGATCAAAGGCTACATTAAAATCTGTTTTTTTTTTAAAAATATTTTTTAAAAAAGTTGAGAATAGATTTAATTAGAATTAAATAAAAATTTTAATAGAAAAATAATAAATTCTAGTTTTTAATAAAAAATAAAATTCTCTTTATAATTCTATATTTTCATTGTAATTATTTGTTTTGGTTAAGAATAAATTTTAAAGTGACACTTGAAATAAAATAAAAGAAATATATACTTGACAAAGGATAAGGGATCGGGCTGCAAGTATGCATTTTTCTGAATATTATTAGAAATATATGATATAAGAATATAGAATAACATAACTTTAAAATCATGTTCAAGATGGAGAGCAATAATAATAATAATGTGAAACTCTAATACTCTATTGTCTTATTGAATTAATTATAATATATTGGATTTATATAGAAAATTTATTGGTGCAAATATAGAAATATAAAAATAAAAAAAGTTAAATATGTATTGATTTGATTTTGATATATAATATATTTTCTAATATACTCTCAAACTCAATATAATATAATTGAAACCACTTGAATCAAAAAAAAAAAAAAAAAGATAGAGTATTTAAAATCTTAAGTAGCATTTTTGTAACTCTTGTTCTGGCTTTGAATTCTGACTCTAACTCTACCTTTGGGTTTAGGTAAGCTTAGGATTTAGCTCTTGGCTCTGGTGTTGGCTTTAACTCTTGTTGATCTAGTTCCAGTATTGGTTATAGTTGCTGGAGGTGTAGATTTGGTTCTAGCTCTGGGCTCAGACGGGTTCAGGATTTGACTCTTGGCTCTTGGCTTTGACGTTAGCTTTAACTTTTGCTAATCTAATTTCAGTACTGATTCTGGCAATTGGAGACGAATGCAGGTGCATAGATAATTCTTTTTATAAATAGAATTTTGATACCGTATTAGAGATATATGAATATAGGATAATAGGAAAATATAATTTTAATACCATATTTAAGATAGAGAGTAATAATAATAATAATGTGAAACCCAAATACTCAATCATTTCATTGAATTATTATAATACAGGAGTAAGCGAGAGATTATTCTCTTTTGCCTAGAGAGCACAAGAAGTACTTTCTCTTGAAATTGGTAGGATTTCATGATAAGTTTTCTTGTTAAAATAGACCACTCAATTTTGAATTAAACGTGAGAATTCTCTAAATTTATCATATTTATGGTAAAATGTTTATTAAGTTACACGTGTTCATTGTTTAATTTATTATAAAACTTCAGTTATATTTTAAAGGTCTATCATTAAAATAGAAAATTTTTAAATTTATATCTATTATTTCATGATAGGTGGGGTTAATTAATATCATCACTCTTTTTTTTTTGTCTCATAAACCAGTGATATGTGATAAATATGTTAGATTCGATTAAATCTAATTTGAATCGAGTTAAATCTTTAAGAAATAAAACTCTTTTGACGTTTATTTTTTTCGTGTACAAAACTCGAAATCAAAATTTTATTTAAAAATATCAGTATCCACTTAATAGACTAATTAGGCGTTAGTGTCATCTCTCTTTCTTAGATGACCAACCACCACAAATTTGATAAATACATAACCAGAACAGATGTGTCTAATAAAATGTAATATCATATTAAAAAGTTTAACTCCTACATTAAAAATTAGTTACAAAAACAAAGAAATTCTTAATTTTATATATTTTGGGAATTAATTAAAATTAAGTTTAACATATTAATGAAAAATTCTTGAACTCGGGTAGAAAGATATCAACAATCATAAATGTAGGGTTTTTGTCCCCAAGGAACAACACACAATCCTCCCATAATCTGATGATCTCGATTTTAAATTGTGATGTAATAAAAAAAAATAAGTAGAGGGCTTAAAGCAATATCGAGAAACCTAAGTCAGGATGACTTGAATTAGTTGGGGTAAAATTTCAGACAGTAGTGATGGACCGAGTCTAAAAACACAAAAAAAAAAAAATAATAATAATTCTCCATAAACCCCGGTTTTGTTCATGCCTAAAAGTAACATACAATTGCAACGAGAATATAAGCTCGTTCAGCTTGAAGCCCAAGTAGGACTCATTCGCAGCCTCCCATTTTCTTTTTCTAATTTCTCTTTAATAAAAAAATAAAATTAAATAGATAAAAATATGCATATATAAATATTAATGCTAGTAATTAAAAACATTTCTTTGTTAAAAATATCATATTAATCTCTTCCATACTTAAGAGTGTTTGACTAAATTTAAGGTTTTTTTTTTTTTAAACATCTTATAAAAAGAAAGTTTATAAATTTATAAAATTTATTTGATACCTTTTTTTAAAAAAAAATAATAAATTCTAGAAATAAAAAGTTTAGAGCTTTTAAACTCTTAAAAGAAATAGGTCCATACTAACTTTTTTTTTTAATGTAGTTTATAAGCTATTAAATTTTAACCTTAATCTAACTAAATTACCCTTATAATATTTTATTATCTCATTTTTACCTTTTTAATCTCAATAACTAGCTATTTATTAATATCATTGACACCATTTCTTTTCTAGTTATTTTAACATAACAACTGATATTTAGTTGATCCAACGATTGAACACTAGTATTTCTTAAACAAGATTTTAGGTTCGAATTTTATGCATAAGAAAAATAGATACCAAGAGAGTTCTATTCCTCAATGATTAAACCTCACTTGAACCAGTAAAATCTCATATTCGATTTTTGTGTATAGATAAAACATGTATCGAAGGAGTTTGTTTCTTAATTATCTAACCATATTCGAATCAGATTTAGTTAAAATCAACACAAATATCAAATATCGGTGGTTTATCTCATAAATTTTTTTTAACATTACTAAATAGTTTTTAAGAATTCATTATTATTACGAAACAAATTAATAAATTATAAATTTATAGAATATTTTATAAGCTATTTAATTTTACTTTATCAATTTATTTTAATAATTTATTCTAAAATTAAAAATATCTTCTAAATTATAAATATTTATAAATTACAATTGTTAATTTTTAATTTTTTTTGTTATATAAAAATTTAAATTTTAAATTTTTTAATTAAAAAAATTATAATTATTAGACTATTATATCGGGATTTAGTCTCCGGTTTTTCGATCGCAAACATAGATATCGAATTGGACCTTAGCTTGGTCGTGTGTGCCATAAAAGTAATAAATTAAAAACTTTTAATCTCTAATTATTAATTTTAATGAAAATAGGTAAACAGAAAAAAGGAGGTTGAACTTGCGGCGCACAATATTGTAAGAGGAAACGAGGAAAGCGAATGGGGAATTAGCTGGCGTTGGGTTACCAAAAACGTGTTAAAAGTGGTAGGTGAACCCAACCCATTAGCACACGCTTTGGTCTGTGACTCTGAGAGAGAGAGAGACAGTAACTCTGACATCACTATGGTGTTCTTCCATGGGCAGATATTGCCCGGATTTTGACATCTCGCTTCTCGGTTTTAACGCCTCGTCTCTCTCTTTCTCTTACTCTCACAAAAAGTTTTTGAATAAAATTGAAGATGGTGTCGAGGATAATTCCCAAATCCAAACACAGCCTAAAGCCATTCCAGCGTAAGCTTAGATGGGCCCCTAATCCAGCGTTTGTCCTAAGCAGCGCCAGGTGTCTGCTCACATCCAATAGTATTTGTCAGTGTCCTACTGGGAGAAAAAGTTATGGTGTTTTTGGCACTAGCCGAAGTAGGTGATCTCTCCATTTGAAGCATGCCACGTGGAACCCAGCCATTTCTGTTTTTTTTTTTTTTTATTTTTTTTTTATTTTTAATATATAAATATTCTACCTTGCGGTCTGATCTGATCAGAACCAAAGCATCGACAAGGAAGTAGTGTTTAATAATTTGGGCCAAGATTTTTTGGACCCAAACAAAAAATTCTTCTAGTTGAAAGCGCTTTCTCCTAGTAGAAAGGAAATCCTTCTCATTAATTGGTAGGATCTTAAGATCCTTTACACATCTTTATTCCATGGTGTCATTGATACCCTAGTAGATTACAATGTCATCCCCCATCTCTCCGGAGGAGTACTTCTCTATTTCTTTGATTTCACAGGGTATAATTGCACCCACTACTAACAACGAAATACTAAAGTGTCTTAGTTAAGGTTTTGAATTCAAATTTTAGAAATAAAAAAAAGACATGGAAAAATTTGACTTCTAAATTGGGCTTCATAGTTATTCGAACAAGATTAATTGGGTCTCTGATGGTCCAGTATAAAAAGAAAAAACAGAGAGGTGTAATTGCTGCTGGGACAGCAAAAAATTACCGGTTTTAGTTCTTCTAAATGTCTTCCTCTATACATTTACAAGAGTCAATTTTCTTTGGGGGGGGGGGGGAGAAGAAGGAACAGTTAGATGAGCTTCTGCTCCTCCAGTCTTTTCTATCTCATTTGGAAGTTCAAATTCTTAATGCAAAATGCGTACATAAATGCAAAGAAGACTGTAAACCCGACCAAAACTGCTGCAACGGGCCCAATGAAGTCTGGATCAAACCCAAACTGGTTTTGAATATACTCCTTAATTGTGGGCTGGGTGGCCATTCCAGGCACTTGGATTCTATCGTCCAAGTCACCATATTGCGACACTATGAGTCCATAAACTGTCCATGCGACGGGGCAAATCCAATAGTACCAAATCCACCACTTGGGAATTTTCTGTATGTTCAGATGGAACTAGGTTAGATGTCTGGTTCAAGAAATCCAGAAAGATCAATGCCTTAAAAGAAAGAAACTTACAGGTCTAGGAATGAAAAAACCGGAGAATAGGTTGAAAAGTGAATAGAAAGCAGCCGCAAAGATTGATGCTAATTGGTGGTTTGGTGTAATGGAGACCGTCATCATTCCGTAGTATGTGAAGTAAAGAAAGGAGAAGAAGCTGACAAAGAAGAACCAGAAGAACTTTCGTGCTGTCCACTCGAAGCACAACATGGAGTACACTATAAGAGTATAATATGTGCATTGGAAAAACACGTATGGTAGCTCTGTGACAACCTGCATTCCATGTGACCATCATTTGTAACTGAGTTATATGCTCATTGATTTCATATCCCCTCTCTACATAAATCTTTTTCCCAATCAATATCGCTTATTTTCTCCCTCCTTTTTTTTGTTGAAAAAGAAAGAAAATATGAGTTGTGATAGTGCAGTAATAGTATAGTTTTGCGTACCTGTGCAATGGCATATGGCAATGCAGAGTACATGCCAGCAGCTCTTTCTCGATAGAAAACAGTTCGTTCAACAGCTACAACAGGCTGTACAGTTGAGCAGTTACTTATTCCGACGAACAAGATAGCAGCATACATGGCTCCAATGACCATGCTCAAATCAGTTGAGCTCTCCCTGGAAAGTAAGGGAATTTGGCAAAGGGCTTAATAGAAAATTCAAAACTCTGATATTAAGATGTTAGGATATGGTGAAGCGCAGACCTTTTAGTGCCAACGCGCCAGAAAATTGTACCAACCAATAGAGCACAAACCAAGCTGAAGCAGTATCTGGACAGATTATAGTCGGGACTTCTCCAATAAGTCCACCACTGCTTCCACAGGCAAGACTTAAATTGCCCCCATGTAGATTGGGAGTATTTTGTGTGAAAATAAAGGTCCTTTGCTCCAGGTGGTGGTGTGCTCAACTCTTTCACCAAAGCTTTGTTTCGTCTGTCGTAACAAAATCATATAGCTCAATTTCATGACTACCGATTTTACTATCTCAGAAGCATTTAAGTTGTGGTATTGTAGATATTCCACTTACTGATACAAGGAAGAGGACTTGTAGTGCTCAGCAAAATCAATTCCAAGCCTGAGTTCTGCTGCAACTGAGCTCACTTCCAGCATCCATGTTGCTGGATTGTACTTGTCTTTGATTTTAGGGACACCAGGAATTGACTAGAAAAAATTCAAAATGCATATGATAAGTATGATCATTTAGTCAAACTTATATTTATTTGAAAGAACAATGGGAAGACAAATACCTCAAAATATTCAATAACCTTTTGTGAGTTTCTCCCAAGTGGTCCTGAGTAGATTACTTGTCCTCCTCTTTTCATTAGTAGGAGCTGGCTACATAGAATGCTAATTAGATTGAGGAGGAAAAGAGAGGAACAAAGACACAGACATGGAGAGAGAGAGAGAGTGACCTCATCAAATGCCTCAAAGATATCAATGCTAGGTTGATGTATTGTGCATACAACAGTTCTTCCAGTATCCACAGTGTTTCTCACTGTTCTCATAACAATGGCTGCTGCCCTTGCATCAAGACCTGAAGTAGGTTCATCCATGAAAATGATGGAAGGATTGGCAACAAGTTCTACTGCAATGGTCAACCTCTTTCTTTGCTCTGTTGACAAGCCACTAACTCCTGGAAGCCCGACTATTGCATCTTTTAGGTTGTCAAGCTCCACCAGATCCGTTACTTCATCCACAAAAGCCTGAAATTGACAAATACAATAAAAAGTTTCAGCAACGATCAAATTGCTTCCTTTACTATGATCAGAGGAACTTCCGGAGCTTACCATCTTTTCCTCTTTAGTGACATCTTTAGGAAGTCTAAGGAAAGCTGAATAAATCAATGATTCTCGTACTGTGACTTGAGGTGAGTGGATATCATTTTGCTCACAATAACCAGAAATTCTCGCAAAAGTTTCTTGTTTCTTGGGAAATCCAGAGATTCTGATATCTCCCTTGATGTAACCGCCTGTTTTTCTTCCTGCTAGAACATCCATCAGTGTTGTCTTTCCAGCACCACTAATTCCCATCAGTGCAGTTAGAACTCCAGGCCTGAATGCCCCGGTGACCTCCATTAGTAACTGGAGTTTGTCCTCAGTTACTCCCTGCTCCTTCATTTCCTATGATAATTCAGAGTTGGCAGATTAATATTTAGAAAGTGATGCTGAAGGAATACTTCGAGAAATAATTTGAAAAGAAGACTCTTACTGGCGGCATGTCCACATAGTAATTTACGTTGTCAAAGGACATCGCAAGAGGAGAAAATGGAAGAATCATTCCTTTCTTTGCTGCAACACCAGTTGCAGCCTCTAGTGCTGAATCTGCGTTTCTGCTTAGTCCATTACTATTTGAACGACTGCTCATTTGCCTTATAGTCATTTCTCCTGAAAGAACAGAAATTTGCAATAATCCCTTTGAGGCATTTTTCAACATAATGTTTGCGGTTGGCAATACAATGTTGCTAAATTACATACTCGTATTGTTTCCATCATCAGAATACAGTGTTTGAGACTCTGACTCTCTCTTTGAGCCAGACACCTTAAGTCTTGGTTCTTCATTCGAGTCTTCCTGGTCAGCCTCCATCTCACTAGCCATTTCTTTAGTCATGACAGCTTGAGGTTTCCCGGGAGCTATCAGAGAGATAAAAGTGACAATTAAAACTGAATAAATCAAGCAAGTTTAAGATGTACTAGTATTTGGAATCCATATCTGAACTAGAACTTACGACTTAGAAACATTAGGGCAAATGTGAAGAGTATATTGAAGAGGATAGTGAATCCCAGAAGAGCGCCAGAACCAATCCAAAACCAATAATTGTGGGGGAAAATGCCAAAATTTTCTAGCACTTTCACACCCAATTTAGTCAAATTATCCGAAGCCTGCAGCACAATGCAGAATATTTTAAAACCTATTTGCCTTTGCCTAGTAACATTCCAAGACATCAATGCTAGTAAGTATATAAGTAAATGAATGGCAAGAATACCAATTTGTTCATCCATCTTGGTGCAAGCATCTCATTAATTGTAATGGCATTATAACCATATGACATAGGTGAGACCCAATAGCCCCAGCTCCACCAATCGGGAATTTTATCTGTCACATTTTAGCAGCTCTCGGTAAGTGAATGAGGAAAACAGGAAGAGAAGCTCTCAGACAAAAGCAATACAATAAATGAATGTGCAATGCTGCTAATTCTCTTGACAGTCATGCATCTGTCCAATCAAACTAGCAAAACTCTCCACTGCCTCAAGAAAGAATTTTAATCTCCTTCCTTGAAGTTCACTAGTCAGTTGACAGGAGCTCGCTGGTATACCGGATATACTTCTGAAAGAACCCTTTTAATAAAGAGATGTTGTTTAAGGGGTAGCATTTGGATTTTGATTCAGTAAATTTGTTTTTCAGCTAAAAAAATAAAATGGTTCCTGATCCTGGCCCCCGTAACTTTACTGAGACAATATTTCTGCAAACATACTCTCATTTGCTTTGAATGGGAAAAAAAGGAAACTGCATAAATCATATTGATCAGCCGTTAACATCTTCTGACAGCATCATTCTACTTCTGTTAATAATGTCATACTACATGGGGGAAAGAAAAAATAAAAAAAATAAAAAGATTGGAAGTAAACAAAAGGACCAAAATATACGCGTTCCTTTCAGTTATATCCTATCATCATGCTTGGGGAAAAAAAAAACCGTAGTGCAGAAAACAAACCTCTTGGAAGAATGAAACCTCCCACCAAGAAGAGTAGGAGGAGCGTGAGAGCTCCACCAGTGTTGGCAACAATCATAGTCCTGCAGACTCCTGCAGTGAGCCTGAACAAGCCAGCTGTCATTTGCTGGAGCAGAAAAATAACCAACCATTGCTTGAAGAACCTGCACATAAGTAAACAATAAGATGAGTCACATTTCTGAAATGCCAAAGTACTCGTCTAAGTCCAATTTTGTCCAACTAATATCTTAAGACTTCAGCTTGCCAACCCAATGCAACAACTCTACCACTCTTAACCCAGAAAGCAAAAGCTCTGGGGAAGTTGTAACTGGCCTAGTGACAATTTTGGGCCTTTATATTGAGCAACCCTAATTGTACGCATATTTGTTCCAAACCCTTTGTAATTGTATCCAAAAAAAAAAAAATGTTGGGAGGAAGCAGCTTACCTGCTGGCTTCTGGTGCCAAACCCATTGTATAATATGTCACAACCATCCAAACTATCGATTCAAAAACTGAAATCGGTACCCTGAGCAGGAAAGTTGGAAGAGTGAACAACCAAGGCGGATGAAAGAGAAGGTCTCGTTGCTTGTAAACTACAGGAAGTCTGGTGATGGTGAGCGCAAGCTCAGCAAAACCATTGAACATGTTGATGATCATAGAAAACAGAAGTGCACCGATATAGAGAGCGCCGTCGTCTTCATTTCTGGTGTGCATTTTAGTCCTTAAAAACACGGTGGATCCAATGATGGCCACAATGATGATCTGGACAGTCTTGAAAACGTAAAAGAAAGAGTTTCGCTTGATCAATAGCCATTCCTTGTCAAATGAGGCCTTCAAGAGCTCCATTTTTGGGACAGAGTATTTTGTGAATACAAGAGCTGCCTTGTGGCTTTGTGACTTATCATAAGGTACTGAGAGCTCATTCTCTATATGCAATCCGACGTGAAAACGTTTGAACCTGTTTGCAAATTCAGTCACGGATATGTACCTGTATGGCTTGCTTCTGTCTGCCCAATACTGCTCTTGGTCCTTCCTTGAGGTCACCTGTAGTACAGAAAAAATCATAATTATCAGCAATCTGGGACAAGCTTGAGCTTTGCCTGAGGCTTTTTTTTTTGGTGGGGGGAGGGGTTTGGACCAGGCTCGAACAGTACTGTAACACAAGACCTCCAGGCAGCAAGCTGGTGTGGGTCCTCCCTAAGAAGAGATATTACAATTTGTACCTCTTTTGCCTAACTTTTAACGAAGAGGAGGGAGAGAGAGAGAGAGAGAGAGAGAGAGAGAGAGAGAGAGGAGAAATTCCTCTTCGACGAGCTTTTGCCAGGCCTTTTTTAATTAACATGTTGGACCGACAAAATTATCCTTATTATCAACTATTATTATCTAAAAAAATATTTAAATAAACTCAAAAAATATTTTGTTTTAATTTAACTATTTATGAATTATTTCTTAAAAATATATGAATTTTAAATATTTATAAATATTTTAGAAAATTAAAAAACTTAAAATAATTATATTTAATTTATGAAAATTTTATATTTTTTTATGAAACTATTTACTTTATTAATTATTTATGAAATTTTCAACTACCCTTTATTGTAATTTTATAAAATAATTGAGTTTTTTAAAATAAAATTATTAAACAATTTATTACTGAAAGGTGGTACGGCATTGTTAAAGCTTGTTTATCAAGTTCAAACCCTTTCCAAGGTACGGGTCACTTGGTTCACTGGGAGCTGGGCTAAGCGAATCGGCCACCTTATGTCGCCCAGTAGGTGAAGTGCATAGGCTTAAACCCAACAGGGGAGGCCCATTATGAGGGTCATCGAGTTTTGCATGACTTGGCCTAGAATGCACTAATGTTATTTGATTTTAGCCCAGACCCAGGGTTGGCCTGTTCCGGAACAAACTAGTATCGAATTCAATAGTTTATTTGTTTATTTATTTATTTTTTGGCTGCACTATGATTTGAATATAACAATATCGGTTTAGAAAAAGAGAGGTTATGACCACTAAATAATTTTCTTGAAAATGAATTCAATAGTTTATAAAAACATGAGTCACACCACTAACCCACGGTCGGTCTATTAGAATGGAGTATTATATTTTTTAATTAAATTTTAAATTTGAAACTTAGAAATGAAAAAATTTATGTTTGAAGAGTTACCCTAAATAAGATCTTTGTAGACATTTAATCTGAATTAATCGAAATATAATTTCGGATAACGATGGTGAGAAAAAAAATAGATAACATTCATGGATAGTATAGTTGGTACGATGACTGAACACCGACATGTCTCAGAGTTTTGTCAGGACCGATATGAAAAAAAAATGAGTGTCAATAATAATAATAATAATAATAACAACATATGCTATGATCTGGTGTGATGAATTATACCTCTTGCAGGAAATCAGCGGTGCCCTTTCTCTCGGGACAGCGAAACCCACAACTCTCAAAGAATTCAAGAATGTGCTGTCGTGGGCCCTGATAGACGATCTGACCTTCTGATAAAAGGATCACATCATCAAAAAGATCAAACACCTCAGGAGCAGGTTGCAGGAGAGACATCAAGATGGTTGCATCAGTTAGGCGCACAATCTGCTGCAAGCACTTCACTATGTTATACGTAGTTGAGCTGTCCAGACCCGTCGATATTTCATCCATGAACAACGTTTTTGTTGGTCCCACTATCATTTCCCCTGTTTTGATCCAACAAAACATTGAATTCCCATCGATCCGCAACAAGATTAAATAATTAAGTTTTATATACGAAGGAAATATGTACAAAAAACTGTTATACCTTTAACGGTTCAATCCAACTTAAACAGAATTTAATCGGTCTAATTCAATTATCGGATACCCATCATTTATAATAATAATAAAAGATTCATACACTCCCTTGTCTAAAAAATAAAATTACAATACTGTGAAAAGAATTTATAGAAAATGAACCTGTTGTTACTCGCTTCTTCTGTCCACCGGATATTCCTCTGATCATCTCATCTCCCACGATTGTGTCTCGACATACATCAAGTCCCAGTATCTGCACCGCAGACATTTTGCACAATACATATTTTAATTTGGAGAACTTTTATTTTATTTTACTAATATACAAAGTTCACCCTCCGACACCCATTAATTAAAAACATTTTAAAACCATATAATAAAAATTATTTGAAGTAACAGAAAGAAAGGTTTCTTGACTTGGTTCATAAAGCATATGTCTGAAAATTACCCTGAGAGTATAGTCAGTAATAAGACTGCTCTCCATTCCTTCCACTGCAGTTGCCTGGAAATATCAAAAAACAATAATAATGTAAGTGTAAATAATGATCTTTTGATCTTCTAGTGTGTTGAATTGCTTGGAATTTACCTTCATGAAAAGATCGACCTCGGCCTCAGGAAATATTCCAGCCTCTCTTTCCCTTCTTGCAAGCTCAGTCAAGAGTTCTATAAATCATAAACCATTTAGTCAGATTTCCTAAAGATGTTTCAGTCATTTGTGGGAGAAGAGAAAACAAATGAGTCCTACCATATCTAGTTCCTACTCCTTGGCATCGGGCCGAGAAGTCTAAGGTTTCTTTCACCGTCATCTCACCAATGTGCACATCATTTTGGCTAATGTATGCAGATGTCTTCCGGGGTACGAATTCGTCAAGCCTATATCCATTATAAGTGACCTCTCCTCGAACCTGCTCGACATGAATAGTGATAAATTTATGTTTGTATCATACAACATGAGCTGCATACTTGGTCTACTTTTGATCGAGTTATACATTTTTTTTTTTCATAATTTTGCTAACCTGTAAAGAAGGGTCCAATTTTCCAGCCAATGCCAGTAGAAGAGTAGTCTTCCCAGAGGCTGGAGGGCCTAGCAAGAGCGTCATCCTGTAAACAGTACTCTCTTAAAATTTCTTAAAGACCATCCCATGAAAATAAGCAGATATACATACATACATACATACATACACACACATATATATATATATATATATATATATTTTAAACCAAAAGCATGTCTCTCTCTAATATAATTTTAGTTCATCATACCAAGTACAGTCATTCCTGCTTTTTGAAAACGGCGCGATGAGGAAGCGGAGATCATGAGAGACATTGTTTCTTAGAATTTGTTTTAACATATTTAATATTTTACCTCGACGGTTTTATAATCCCAGAGGCTTCTTTGAGGATTGTTAGTTTTGTTCTTTTAGCCAATCTTATGCCAATCATTCCAAGAGCAGACTCTGCAATGTTTCTGAGAGTGTTTGGGAGGGTGGGAAGTGCCCTGTCCCCAATGTAGCAATCTGCATCTATTGTTAAATGCTCAAACCTAACTTCTACTGTAGGAAGTCTGATTCCAACCCTGCAGAAAAAGAAAAGGGAGGAATTGTCAGCAGCCTCTAGGAATACTTCAACCAAAACTTTTCATATCATTTCCCAACATGGTATGAACCTATAAATGAAACAGGTAAATAAAAGAATCAGAATTCCACAAATGAAATCGACATTTTTACGACTAGATAAACTCTTCTTTAATAAATCCAACCTCCCTTAAGCAACGACTTGGATCCTACTTTGTTGTCCTTTGGTTGTTGTTAAGGTAAGGGACTGCTTTCTTTTTCTTTACTCCGTCTCGTCTCATCTCTTATTATTATGGATTAGGCCAGCAACTTGAAAGATTCAACAACAATGACAAGGACAGTGGACATGAACTACATAAAAGATGAATCTCAATTTCTGATTTCCTAAGAAAGCATATCATGTGCCTTAAGTAATACAACAAAACTTGATTTCCCATGAATGCGAAAGAACCCTGCAACTTTTACCTGTAGATATGTTTGGGTAAATGATCATAGTCCAAGAATTTCTACCATCATCACGGCTATCAATAGCTGCATGATGGTAGTTAACTTTTGGATGGCCACGATTTATCCTAGACTACCATCTAACAGCCATATTCGTGTCGGTAATGATACTTGTGGGATGTTAGAATTACCAAATGTCAACGACTTAATGAATACATGGAACTTTATTGGTATATCTCAAGAAAAGATCAAAGAAGAAAAACTGAAGAACTAATGCAGACAATGCTGGAAAGGTGCAACTTACCTGTCAATCCTGTCCCTAAACTTTTTCAAGAACTTCTCATTATCTTCCTCAGCAACCTTAAAAATTCTGTCAATGAACTGTTGTCGATCATTTACATCGAGCTTTGTAACATCAACAGCCTTGTGCTCCACCTTGCTCCCCTTCACCTCGGTCTCCACATAAGACTCAATGAGAGTAGTTCTTAGTCTATTGTATGTTGGTAATTTCTCTATGGCAGCCCATCTTAGAGCTTCTTCATCTTCTTCGGCATGACTACTCCTTCTAGACTGTGCAGCAGTGACAAAAACATCTTCCATGCTCCAATTAGCACTGCTACCATTTCGGCTCATTCCTGCTCTTGAACTTCTCATTCTCTCTAATCCCTCCATCTTCCTCTCCTAAGCACATTACAATTTTGTTAGATAAGTGCAGGAAAGCTCAAGCTTTTAAAGAAGAAGCTAAAGAAAAACGAGAGAAAGAACTTACTGAGTTGATTTTTCTATGCGCAGAGAGAGGGAGGGTGGGTGGGTGCACTTTGAACTGAGTGATTTGGGGTTGTTGGGCTTTGAACTCGTTTGGTTACTTTAGACTTAATGTTTTATCATAACTTCACCACAGTTCTTGAAAGTCTACCCTTTTTGTCTAATGAAAAGAAGGTTTGCCTAATGAGGCTCCAAAGATTTGCTGTGGTGTCCATTCTTCACAAAGTGTCTCTATTTATACATAAAACGCGCACAAGTGAGAGAGAGAGAGAGAGAGAGAATGTGTGTGCATGTGTACAGATTGGTGGGCATTATCTATTAATTTATTAAAAAGAAATAAGTGAATTTGTATGGGCCGACAGAATTGACTTGTCAATTAGATTATCAACTCCATGTAACTTGCCTAACTCATTACAACCGTTGATATCTAGTTCACCTGCATTGCCGCATTATGTCATCCCTGCATAAGCTTGACGTCAATTGTTTTTAAAATCGAATTAGATAAGATAGTTTGATTGATTCAATCGGAAACTATTCTATAATTCAATTCAATTTTTATTATTAAATCAGATAAAATTAAATTCGGTCAAGATTATTTAAAATCGATCAAAACCTATAAAATCAATAAGCCATTCAAATCGGTCTTAAAAAAATTATAATATACAAATTATATAATATATAAGAAAAAAATTATATAATATTCAAATTATAATATATAAATTATTGTTGATGGAGTAAATTTATTTTTTTATAGAGATTTACAGAATTTATTTTATTTTAAAGTATATAATACACAAATTATATATATGATATCGTGATGATGTCATTCGGTTCATAAAAAAATTTTGACCAGTACAACCAATGAACTTGTAACACCGAAAATTCGGTGTTTGAAAATTTTTAGTTGATTATTAGTTTCCGTTGTAAATTTTTCGAAAGAATTCGAATTTTAATCGGATCCGGAGTGTGAATGTAACACCGAAAAATGATGCAATTTTGATGTGTGGATAATATACCGAGCCATTTGGGGGTCGTTATGTCAAGTCCCTGAAGTAATTCATGAGGTTGAGACTTAATATATCGATATATTTAGAGATGAGTTGATATATCAGTGTTTGAAACACACTTTCTGAGAGCATGAACAAGTATATCGATACATCCCAAATGCATATATCGATATAAGAGGTCTCTGAAATGAAATCATTAACAGCATTGTTTAGTATATTGATATATCTGAACCGAGTATATCAATATATGTAAACTCCTCCTCAGTCTAAGAAGATATGGATGGGTATATCGATATACCCTAAACCATGTATTGATAAGCGTTAGTGGAAATGAGAAATGACTAAAATACCCTTCAATTTCAACTATGACCTTATTTCTAAGAGGGGTAAAATGGTAATTTTACCTTCCAAAACAATAGAAATGAATTGGGTCTCCTCATTCATGCCACTTTCCTTTCCATTTTTGAAACCAACATTCTCCTTTCTCTCTCCACACTCATTTCTCTCTCTACACACTTACGTTGATTTTTTATTTACCAAATCAATTACCCTCTACATTAAATGTGTAACAACATCAATATCCTGAATATCATTGTTCAAGAAATTAAATAAAATATTTCTCCGTTTATATATAGAGAGAGAATTTTAAATTATATTGATTTTCGATTTTGAGGTATGTAATTTGAAATTTTTGGGATATTTAAAATATCCGTATTTTCAATTTGTAAAATAAAGTGAGTATGAAAAATATATAGATGATTTTTTTTATTATTCATTTAATTATTTATACATTACTCATTTAATATTTATTTATTTATTTATTTACAAAAAGAAATATAATAATAATAATAATAATAATTATTATTATTATTATTATAAAAAAAAAATGAAAAAAAGAATGAAAAAGGGTCAAAATTAGGGCTAAGCCCTAATTTCTTCTTTTTTCCCCTTTTTCCTCTTCTCTCTCTATCTCTCACTCTCTCACCGCCTCTCCATCCCCGCGGCTCCCTCTCCCCCGCCGCGACCCGTCGCGCCTCCGTCCTGCGGCCGCCGTCGCCGCTGCCAACCGCAGCCACCCCACCGCCTCACTCCCTCTCTTTCTCTCTCTCGGTCTCACTCTCTCTATCCTTCTCTCTCACCGCGAGTCTTTCCCTCTCCTTCTCCCGATCTCCCGCGGCTTTCTCTTCCTCCGCCGCCACCGCGGTCCTCCACCGGAGCAACCACCGCGCCGCCCCTTTTCGCTGTCCACCGTCGACCACCCACAGCCGCCTGCCTCTTTCCTGCTCGCGCGCGTGACTGCGCGCAGCAGCGCGCGATTGCTCGCGCGACTGCGCGCGGCAGCGCGCTGCTGCCAGCGCGACTGCGCGCGGCTGCGCGCTGTTCCTTGCGCAACTGACAGCCCCTCCTGCGCGCGTGCCAGCGTGCGACTGCGCTGCTCCCAGCGCGAGATTGCCCAGCGCGCGTGACCCCGCGCGCGACTGCCCCAGCGCGCGGCTACAGCTCCTCCCTGCTCGCGTGCTTTCTGCCACTCTTGCAGAGCCCAAAACGGCAGACTTTGAAACCCTAGGCCGGGTCTGCACTCATCTCCTGTGCAGGTAAGGGCTGAGTTTCGATCATAATTATAGGGTTTTGAATTTTCTGAGTAATTAGGGTTAATTACTAACAATTGCTCTGAATTTGAAACCGTTACAGGTTGAGCTTGAAACTATTGGCGACTAGAAGCTAGGTCTGCAAACCGAGAAACCCTAGGTGAGGAGGTTTCTGCTCTATTTGATAAATTGAATGAATCTAGGGTTGAATCTAAAGTGGAAGGTTTTGTATATGTTTAGAATGTAAGTGGAATGCGAATAGGATACAATTTCTGAAATTTTATATGTGATTGTGAAGGTTAAGTATAGAATTTTATACGAAATTGAGCTGTGTCGGATGATAGAATTGAGTTAAATTGATTTAAATGGTTTCACTTAGAGTTTAAATTGATGAATGCATGAAAATATTCAAAATTTGGGATTTGAGTTTAAGAAATTATGCAGTCTTTTCATTATAAGTTGTCCTACATATAGGAAATCAAAATACTATTTCCGTATGATGAAAATAGACTTAAATACCTTGGAAATGACATATGGGTTGAAGAAATCGGATGAGAATCGAAAAGTGTATGATTTTTCAATGATTTTTCAGTTCGTAGGAAACTTATTTATTTTAAGCGTATTTCCAATTTTGATGGGTTTTAGGTTTGAATCAGACTTGATTTTGATTTGATTAATTGTTTATAAATGGAATGAAAGTGATGAAATGAGAATCTAGAAAGGTGATTGTATAAATGATTGATTTAAGTCTTAAATGAGCAAATATTGAGGAAAGAAACTCTAAGGAAACAAGTACTGAAAGATTTAGAACTTTGAGTATGAAATTTGATGGGTTTTAATGTGATTTTGAGTGAAAATGTGGATTTGATGTACTTGTGTTTTTGGCATTTAAGTGTGGTGTGTTATTGACTATGTACATGTGAAATTGAGGCCAAGAGTGTGAGGATTTATGCATACTGAATTTTGGATAGAGGTTAGTGAGTATGTGGATGTAAAAATGTATTGATCGAATCCATTGGAGAGATTTGGAATGACTCTAGTAAGCAAGATAGAGGTTTATATGTGTATGTAATAGGGTATAGAAAGTGTATGCATATACTTAGTGATATTGGTGTGTTAAAGTGATATGAAAATGTGCAATTATAAAGAATGAGCAAAAGCATGTGTTTGTATTTATATAATAAATGTATAGAATTGTATTGGTGTATTGAAGAGAAGAAGTTGATGAAGAATTTTGAATAAAAGTGTGTTGGTGTATATGCCGACTCTTATGTACGACGAGAGATTGGATTGGTGTGAGCTTTGTGTAGGATTGATTGAGTAATATCACATGAGTCTTATGGATATGTTGTAAGCATACTTTTCTCTACACAGCTCCGAATGACTTGAGGTTGTCTGCCTTAGACACTAGACATCCTTAGCTTTAAAAATGAAATAAGAAACCCCTTGATTTGTAAAGGTGTATCAGAAGCTATAGCTTATTTTCTATAACTGCGCAGGTTTGAAACTTGCCGATTTTATACATGCGTCAGTTGGATGTATTGATCGAGGGGAGCACAGTTTCGGCACTTGTTGTGCATTATAGGGAGTGATTGACCCTCCCGTATACAGTGAGTGGGTTTTATTTCAATGTTTTAGTTTAATATGTAAACTCTGACTTACAACAGTTTGATAAATAAGCATGATTTATCGCGTGCTTGAAATGTTTTGACTAGCTTTGAAAATGATTTTGTGAACCGATGGAGTGTCCAAAAATGTGGTTGAATTATAAAATATGCATCCATGTGGTTGAAACGTGAAATGTGCCATTTTATGATATATGTTGCATTTGGTTTGCGAACCTGATTTACGGCACATGTTTTGATATGATATTGATTTTGGCCTTGAGGGCTGTGATATGTATGGTGATATTGATATTGGCCTTGAGTGCTGTGATATGTATTGTTCCGTAGCTACGAAGGACACCGTGAGAGGCGCTTTGGTAGCGTCCGGATATGCCTAGGCCTGGGGTATCCCACGAGTTGTCGAGATGAGATGATATTTACGACACGGTACTAGGCAGGTTGAACCCGAAAGGGGGAGGATTTGGATACACTCTCCAAGTCTAGCACCTGGACGAGGTCCGTCGCCAACGCCGGGGTAGAGAGCACTTTAAATAAAATTGCATATAACACCCCTGGTGCGCCTGTCATAGGTCGTGGTAGACCTCTGCCGGGAGTTTTACGGCTGGCAGCTCTATGATTTTGATGAAAGTATTTTGGATGCATATTTGACTTGATGATGCGTGCAAATGATATATTGTTGAAATGAAAAGTATGATGATTTGAAATATGATTTGTATACTGATATTTTGACACTCCAGTTTCACATCCCATATTGCACGATTACATTGACCCACTCACTCACTGAGTATTCTTCCCTGAGTACTCACCCCTCCTCTTTCCCTCCCCAGACAGCATTATGGTGCTAGGGCGACGCATTTGGCGCTAGAGGTATGATAGCTTGATGGTGGATTGGATTCACGACGGTGAGATTAAGTTTTAATTGGAAATATGAATTTCGTATTTTATGTCGACCCTGCGTGGTCTTGATATTGAGGTCCGTAATTGACCGTGTACATATTTTGGGATGACTGTATAATTTATATATGTTATTTGCGAAACTCTCATATTTCATTTGCATTGAGGCAATTGTACGTATTTGAATAATACTTGGGAAATTGTATTATATTTGTATAAATTTAGGTCCGCTCGGTGTAGCGGCTGTTCATGCTCTAGTTGGGCATGACAGTAGTGGTCTGTGGCTAGGACTGTTGGTGATTTGTTAGCCTTGCGTTGTCTGGATGTCGGTTGGGAGGTTTGGTAGATTGTTTTGAGGCCAGGATGGCCATTTGTGTAATGTACAGGATGATTTTAAATTTATACAGGTTTATACAGGTTATTGTACATGGGATACCTCCGATTTATGGGGAGGTTCTGTCCGATTTTCTGTAAAAATACAGCCTGCATCTAGGTCAACGGGCGGCTGTTCACGATTCCCGGTTCGGGGCGTGACAAAATGCACTACCAAAACTTCAATCAAATTCAAGTAATGGAAAATTGAAGGAGGTTGGGGTTTGGATGTCAAAAACCCAAATTTAGGAGAATTGTGAATAAGGATTTTATAATGATGCAATTGATAACAAATCGGTAAAATAGAAATAAGAATAAGAAAATATACAAAATTTGAGTTTAAATAAAATTAGGAAAAAATTTATAAACCCTTGAATTTGAGAATAAATGACTTGAAAATTGTTATTGTTGATTTAGGAAAATCCGTTGGAACTTGAAAGGAGATTTTTCTTGGAATTGATAATGTGTAGGGAGTGAATACCCTCTCGAGGTGAGTAGATGCATGTTTATGATATTAAGTGAGAAAATAATTTGTATCAATTTTAAAAACGTTTTAAAAATAGTTTTTTTAAATTATTTTATGATTGTGAAATGTCTCAAAGTGAATTTGAATTGAAATTTGCATCCATGAGTTTGAATTGAAAATAATGTGTCATATTTGTCTATTTATACTGAATAAGGTTTAATTGAACTCATGATTTGAGAAATTATTTGGATGATTGATGACACATTGAATACAAGTTGAGATGATTGTGAAATGATGCTTGTGCATGGTAAACAAATGGCTATAGTCATTTCATCCACGGTGTGGAGCCCGACGGGGCGACGCGGTTGGGCATTTATTCGACTAAGAAGATAGTTGTGTTTGAGAGGTGTCTCTGAAGTCTCCCTTCGGACTAGCTTGGTCGCACCCCAGGGGAGGCCTGAGCCAAAACCAAGGAAGGGGGTATTGTGTATGGTTGATTAAAATTGATGAGAATCCTTTGGCAATTCCATCATTGGTCAGGATCAAACTTTTGGTGGAAAGATTTTGGCAACCCCATGATTTTAAAAAAGTGTATGATGTAAATGGATGCATATGAATGATTTGTGGTGATTTATCGAGTTTTGATTGAAATTCGATATTTGATCATGAACTTTGATTCCTATGGATTTGACGATATAATTTGGATATAAATATATTGACATGTCCACAAATCATCTCTCATTTATTTTCATAACATGTTATACATTCACTGGGTATATTATATACTCACCCTTCACTCTCTTTCTTACAGTGGAAGTTCTGTTGAAACTAGAGATTACTTAACATCGGACTCGAAGAAGTCTAGTCGGTTGGGAATTCAAGTACTAGATGTTTTGTTTGGAGTAGGGTATCAGTGGATCCAAATGGAGGCAGATTTTGTAACTATAATAGAAATTTTATTTTTAAGATACGTTTACTCGATTTGTGATTTGAATACAGTTTTGTATACCTAAAGTTGAGGACCATTTTCTTTATTTCTTTGAATTTTTGTGAAAATGGTTTATGATGAAAATAGGTTGTGATGAATTAAAAAAAAATTAATTATGATGGTTGGGATGGTTAAACTGCATGCGTGCATGAACATGGATGGATCAGGTGGATTTTTGATTGTGTGACATATGCATGCATGTGTGAATAAGAATGGATCGGAGGGGTCTTTTGATTTTGAAATGGATGCACGTTTTGTTTATTGGATGGATTTCGTTATTTGAAAATTTTTGTATGTATTGAATGCCTAGCGCTATCTTGGTTTATGGGGAGGTCATGTCTATATGTTAAGATAACGCAACGGTTGTTACGTGCTCAACGGAAGAGTCGGGGCATGACAGAATCAATATACCGATATGTTGACTAAGTTATTTACCGATTCAGTTTAAAAACATTGCTTGAAAGATTCTGAAAAAACTTAGCTGCTCTGGTTTCATGCACCTCTCCAGAGCTTCAACATTTTAGCCTGCACTTCAACCACTACATTAGCACAAATTTGGCCTCACAAGACATCCTCAGGGTTCGGGCAATACAATATGCTAAAAAAAAAGGGACAAGTGCCCACAGAAGTTGCTGATCTAACCTAACAGCAATTAAGAATAGAATTTGGCAGAGCATGCCCACCACGTAATGAGAGCAGACAGAAAAAGAAAGTGGGGATGACCCAGTAGAACTGAGAATCCGATACCCAAGAAAACTTGACAAAATTAAGATGAACCAATAAAAATAACACTATATTTATCCAAAATTAACCAATTCAAATAGCTATAAGGACACAAGCATCTTGTTAAACAAAAGCAAGTTCAAGGAGATTTCTTTTCTTGCCTTCCTTAATGGTGGTAGGGAACCGGAGATTGGAACCCCTAAACAACTTTCAAATTGGATATGGATTCATTATTTTCCCCAGTGACCAAATTGTAATTAAATTCCAAATACTTCCCTCGAATCATGAGGACTAAATAAGAAAGACAGAATTAAAGACCCACAACAATGGCAACTTACAAAAGAAGTAACAAAAACAGTTGAAGTTCTTCAAATAAGAACAATTTTCATAAAAACAGGGTCTGTTTTGCTGAAGATGGTGATATACCCTAAGTTAAGTAGAAAATTTTAATTGTGAGGGGAAAAAAAGAAAAGAAAAATACCCTCTGGTCACCCACCTCAACCACTTCTTCCAACAAAAGGAAGAGGACAGGATAGAGTGATTTTGCTGATTTGGGGGTTGCTAAAAGAACCACTTGTGCTTTGATGAAACAAAGACAAAGTGGGGTTGTTATTATGGTTTACCTTCCAACGTTGCTACAATGTAAACACGTCAATGAATGTTACCTTAATGTTCATCCTACAATACTAATCAAGTCATCATATTATTTTAGTAACAACGTGAACTCCCTCGAAGTTCAATTTCTTACAGCGGCAAAAGAAGAATAGATTTCCTGGTCTTAGGCAAGGTCGAGTGTTTCGACCATTACAATTGTTCCCTACAGCATATTATCATTTTGGTATATGAATTTATTGCTAGCTAATATTTAATTATATAGAGATAGTAATCCTAGCCCCATGTGGTATCCAGCAAGTGGCATTATGCATGCATTACTTATGTTTTCTGATGTTGATGTAAGAACCAGATACCAACTCCAACCTAATTCTTTCCAAATTTTCTGCAAATTATGAAGCAGCTCAAAGTTTGTGCTTGATATCTATCATGGTTCAAGCAAAGAACTTTTTTCTATTCTTTCTTGCTAAGCACACAAGGGGGGTAACTCTCCCCCACCCATAAATACCAAACTGGTATACTGTCGGAGTTTGATCCGAGAACCCTTTGATACATCCTCAAGGATTTTTACTAGCTGAACTAGTTCACAGAGTTTCAAGCAAAGAACTTCAACCATTGTCGCCAAATTCAATTAAGAAAGAAGGGATGCTTCAATGATCAGATAACAAGAAGATTCTCAATGTGAACCGGCAACAACAATGTAGAACAAGAAGACAGATTCCTTGTGGTATCAACTTAGGTCTGAATTTTATTAGAACTTTGCTTTTATATGAGCTTTTTCTTAAGCATAGAAGGCTAGACGGACGCGTAAATGTACAACTCAAAATATATTGCGGTAGAAATTAGATCAGTAATTGAATTTCAATATCTTGAATTGTACTAATACCAGATTAAAAATACTTGGTGCGTCTCACAAAATTAAGATATTAATACCATAAAAAGGAAACCTACTAAAGATCATACAACTAACTTCAAGGTGTAGTCCATTGGTAGCCATTGGAATTGTTTTACCAATTTCCATGGCCTCAACTAACAATAGTTCAACCCAAGTCACTCCTTGACTTCTTCCTTGTGAATTAGAGAAGCCTATTCCTTTTTTTTTGGGGGGTGGAGGCGAGGAAAATGGCATTTAAAACTCTTGACACACCACTGGTTGGGCTTCTGAATCCACTTACAATGGCAATTTAGGCCGAAGCTTGGTCTAGTGAGCTGATCTTTAGATTCTCTCCGGAAACCTAGAATTTTAAAATAATGTTAGGTGGTTTTGACATACCATCTTGATTTCGGAAAGGTGAGGCTTCCAAAATTTATTCTAAAAAGTACTACAAAAGAAATATCTGACTCAGACCTCAATAGATCCTCAAGAAATTCACCCAGGGAAAACCCAAAAGTGTCTAGGGCTATAGTGCTTGTAAGGCATTCAATAATGAAGTGGTGCTTAGTGGAGTTAAGACTTCTTCAGAAAAGAGTATACATCCCTCTGCATGAAAGAAGGACGAAATCATGCTGACTTCATGGGGTGCATTTCAGATCCTTATACAATGTAATCATTATTTGAAACAAAGAATATACGATAAAGTTTATATGATTGAAAATGATTGGAAGCTAAGAGCAAGAGAAGAGCCCGAAATATATTTTTGGGGCAGAGGTGGGGGTTATAATTTCTAGGGGCTTAAAGAAATATTGGGAGTTATAAATTTATATATATATATATATATATATATATATATATATTTTTTTTTTCAACCTGCTAAGAAGGTCTGTCCTTCATTGGTAGTGTACTATACTCCTGATATCTACATATGAAGATAATACAAGTTAGGACACTTAATGATTCAAGATGGAGAAAAGATAGCAAAGCTTTAAATCCAAAATGGCTGTATCTTTCTTCTTTTATCGACTCCACTAAACATTGGATCACATGTCGCAAGAGATCTCAAACCCACTAAATTGGGTTAATAATAATAAATTTACAGATGCCTTTGAGCGTGCATGCCTTTGCCTGGTGTCATGTGGAATAAGATAGAAACTTTTTGGCCAAAAGAAGCCCATGAAGAGAAAAGGCACCCCTCAAAATCACATCTGGTATTTAGTCTCTGAGCATTATCATGCATCACCAGCAAAATGAAATTTATAATGATGTCCACATTCCAACCACCCCCGCAAAGTCACATCTGGAAAGAGAAAGCATTCTATATTCTTTTTAGTCTATAGATAGACTCTGGTGGTAATGGTAAATATCTATAGTTAAATTAGCACCAAATCCCTTTAGTCCTGAAAAAATAAAGGAGAAAGAATAAACTATCTTATCATAGTCTTTACAAGTCTCTTCCATTGAAACCCAACACAGAGTTGGTTGATCATGTTGGTGACCTAGGTCCACAATCCACCATCGGCATATCACAAAAAGGGAACACAAAATCAAGTGTAATGGAATTAGAGCCCTTGTGGCCGAAGACCTGGTTTGTTTTGTGCTCTCATGCCATTTGTTCAATTCTCTCGAGTTTAAGACAAATCATTGGTTTTCTGTTTTTAATTAGTTCTATGTCCAATGCTTTGCATAGGCTTAATACAATGTGGCAAGTATTTGAACTCGAGGTATATTAAAATTTCTAGTTTAACAAGAATAAATTGAAAAAAAATGAATATGCTAATTTTTATCGATTACTTTTGTAACCATCCTTGACACTTCTTATTGTATGGAATGATAATATAGAATATGTCAAACCTTCCTCACATATAATCGATCGGAACAAAATCAACTTAAAATGTACTTCTTCCTAGTTCTCTTTTTCTGAATCTTCAACAAGCCAGTGCTTGCCTCATTGTGCAATCACTCACTCTCATCTCTCTAAATACTAATGATCCTAAATGACCCTGCCAACTGACCTCCAAATCTTTGCTCAAGAAAGAAAAAAAATTTATTTTCCTTTCCGAAAGAGGGTTCATGAGGTACGTGCAGCAGGCTTAAGGATTTGTCTATCCTATTGGACATAAGGGCATATCTAGTTTTGAAACTCTCACATCTCACGTTGTGGGGGAATACTTAGACAGCCTTTCCCTTGCTTTTTTTCTAGAAGGAAGGTACATAATGAAGAGACTCCACCATTGCACTATTATGGGGTATGTCCTATTGGACTATTGGACATATGGTGTGAAAAGAAGACATCAATAACAAGGAATAAACACAAAAGTTGACTTGAGCATTTTTTTATCTGACAATGAAGTTTAAGTATGCATTTATGCTTCTAGCCTCTTGGAACCACAATTTAATCAGGCATCACGTTCATGCTGATTAAGAAAGGGGAGGATTTACTGGGAAAAAATGACAATATATTTTTAAACAATTAGATTATCTTTGACTACTACTCATCCTTGAGGTTCAGTTGGATGTAAAAATCTTTGTACCCTTCCATGTGCCAATTAAGAACAATTCGATAACGTCTTATTCAATTAAAACCCGATTTTCTCCTGCAATACTAAGAAAAGCCAATGATCAGGCTGAACATAGGATTACAATTTTTACATTTGACTTAAAAACAATGTCAACTACAGAGTCACGAAGCTGCCATATTTCTTATCCTTCCTTGACCGCAAAGATGCCATCCAACATGACATCTGAACTACTCTCTGCAGATAGCAATCACTTGGTCATCTTATACTGTTTTTGAATAAGCACCGGCATCATATTTACATTTGGTTGATCTTAACTTGGATAATCAATTTACTAATGAACTTAAACCAAGTAAAAGTGCGTCAAGTAACAGGCAATAAGAAGCTTCAACTGTGGCCAACAAGTCCTGAATCTAGCAGGGTTATATCTAAGTTCCCTATCCTGATCAAGGATGCATTCTATTCTATCCAAGGAAACTAAGGAACAACAAAGTTGTTATCTAGGACTTAGAAGAGAAACTATGCCGGGCGGATGCTGGTGTTTCTCAAGCTTGACTGAGGCAGTGGAATCATTGGCACACAAAGTTTCCCACCAACTTGAAACTCTTTTCACATTAACAGTTTTTAAAAAGACAGAGAGAGTCTCTATAAATCAACCTGCATCACCTACCAAATGTGACAAACCCACATTCCAAATCAAAAGAGAGCGGATTGGGCCAGTTTGGTCATTTTTAAGTAGGAGAAAGAAGAAAAACTTGCCAAAAGGCCAAACTTCAGTTGGTGAGATGCATAGACTTATTGACCAAATAATAGGCCTCTGCTCTCACAAAGTGAATATGAACAATAAGGTCTTCTTTGTTCCAAGCGCAAGGAAATTAGCTTGTGGGGTCTTTTGCAAGCCCTATCTCAATGACTATTGACGAGTTTTCAGTCTCCTTATGGGGGTTGTTGTAAATTCTTGACATATTTTTTTTTTGAAATTTTTTTGTGGGGGTTGGTGATGATGTTTCCTTGCAGAACTCACAAATGCCAACATGGTGAAATAGTTAGAAAATATGAAGAAGTTCTAAAAATTTTAATATTTGAACAAAAATTAGTCTGTGGGGGTAGGTGATAGATATTTCCTAATAGAATTCCCAAATCCAAAGTTGGTGACAAATTTTGTAAGAAAATAATAAGGAGTTCGAAAATTTTAATTATTGAATAATTTAAATATAAAAAGGCTGGGCAGATAAAATTTGTCAAGTTACATTAAGACAATTATATTCATGAAAAATATCATGAGAAGAAGCCTCTTTAGCCATGAAAGCTATGCTGACTCTGGATTATGACTTGGTTAGCCTTGAACCACCCAAATGTCTCCACTAAGCTTAGACAGAAATTTCGTTTTCATTGAAGAACAAAACAAGTTTGTAATTGCAGTACTAGGCTTTATTTTCCTTAACAACCTCGGGCCCCCACAAGCTCAGCTAAACTGGCTTCTCTCTCTCTCCCCCCCCCCCCACCAATTCCTTTCATACAGGAGCTCTTTCCTTTTATTTTTTTTCCTTGCTTTCCCCCGCCCCCCGGGGGGGGGGGCTACATAATGGAATCCTATCTGTTCAAATAGGATATGAATTTTGAACTAAGCATGTCAAGCCATATTGTCTTTACAATCCTGTCAAGGGATTCAACTGCCTAAAGGGAAGGGCAGCTCACATTTTCAGATACTTTTAGCTAGTTTGAAAGATCATCGTATCACCCTCTTGAAGAAGTCCTTTACTGGACAATCCTTGTTTAATGAGACTACCTTTCTTTTTACTGTGGATTACTTCTGTTAAAAACATAAGACTTTACATTCTTTGTCACTTGATTTGTAATCTCCTGTCAACATAAATATATAGAGATATTGAACTTGAGCAACAACTAGGTTAGGACCGACTCTGTTTTTAAAGATTCCAATTCTTTTACTATGAGACTAAATTAGTAAAAATTGTAATACCCACTTTCAAAATCAACCCAAACTCAAATATTCCTTGCACACACTCTCTCACATTTTCCAAACAATTCTTTGTACCCAGAAAATAATGAATTTTCCAAAATATTTCCAACAGCCATTTGAGAGTCAAACCTTAATGTAATGGTTGAGTTGTTTTTTGGTAATCTCGAAGTCACGATTTCGAGGTATAAAGATAATCTCTTTGTAAAAATACAAAAAGAATGTTGTATACATGTACACTAATTCTCTCTCTACTCCTGTATTAAGTTGGTTCGTGCATCCTCACTTTATTTCCTACAACCCTTTATTTTAACAAATGTCTCTTTATTTTTTAAATGAAATATAATTCTAAATAAAAAACAAAATACGAACATTAGTTCCTACAAATTTTTCTATGGGTAACCTAGCAGCTATTAATTTTCTGAAGTTCTTCAAACCAGCACTGATTGTGCCAGTGCCAATCAATTTTGTCAATAGGTGAATGCCGGTCTATCACATGTAACATTGCGTTTGGAATTTGCCCATTCATATATGGACACTACTTTCTTGTGGGTACCATTGCCTCCAGATGTAAAACTTCAGAGGAATCAATCATACCATTTCTCTGCAGGTTGAAGAGATAGAAGCTCTCTCTTTAATTCATTACAAGCCCACATCAGCATGATATTATGGGGATGTCAGCAGGCTCCCACAACAAGAAGTGACACCAACAAAACAATCTTTAATCTTAGGATCCCACATCTCTACTTTCTGGTGTATGATGTTTCAACAACCACGTGCGAAGGAAAAGTAATTAATGTTTTGATATGCTCAGCTCGACAATTTGATATAACCCCAAAAAAAATTTTGTGGACTTGAAACTCTATTCAGTGGATTCTAGCCACATGAAAGAAAGATCTTGACGAAGCAATTGTCAAGGGATGGCTCAATTTTCAATTTCTTGGCGTGCAACATGGTCTCTATTTTTTTTTCTAATTTTTAATTTCTTTAGTTTTTTAATTTCTTAATTTTTTTTAATTTTTTAATTTTTCTATTAGTTCCTAAATTTATTTAGTTTCCTAGTTTTTATAGTTTCTTAATTTTTGAAGTTTGTATTCCCTATAAATACTTGTAACATTTCTTCATTTAAATATATTTCAATAATAATATTTTTTTTAGAGTAATATTTCTCTTTGAAAATTTTAAGGTTTTCTCTTTTTTAAACTCTGTTGCTGTTCTTCTATCTCTCCCATGTTAGGTGGTATCAGGATCAAGACTTTCTCTTGTGATGGCCAATCAAGCCAGTGAAGATAGTATTCTTTCTGACCTGCTCAGAGAGTTGCATACAGCACTTCAAACTTTGTCTGTTCGAATGGAGCAAGTAGAATCACGAATGGAGCAGACAGAAACGAAACTGTAGACGACGCGATCAAACCAGGACAATATGGGAGGTGAAGTTAGCGTCAGGAGAATCGCTCAGGGATCTCACTTCAACCCCATATTACCACAACAACCTCATAAGATTCAGACTAACGAGGATGATTTTTCAAACGAGAATGTTACTCAGTTTTTTTATCATAATTCTAATTCAAGCGTAACTCGTCAGTATTGACAAGAAGAGTTTTGATTGAAAGTCGATATCTCTTCATTCAATGGGAATCTAAATATTGAAAATTTCTTAAATTGGGTAGCAGAGGTCGAAAGGTTTTTCGAGTTCGCAGAGATTCCAGAGAATAAGCAAGTAAAACTGGTAGCATATTGATTAAAAGGTGGAGCTTCTTCGTGGTGGGAACAAACTTAGATCCAACGAAGGCGTTTGGGAAAACAACCAATAAGGTTTTGGCAAAAAATGAAGAAGATGTTGATGGTCAGATTTCTTCCTCCAGATTATGATCAATTTTTATTTCAACAATACCAAACATTAATATATGGGAAAAAATCTATGGCTGAATATACCGTAGATTTTTTACGATTATCAGCACGAAATAATTTGATGAAAACTGAATAATCCGTGATAAAATCGGCTGTCAAATCATTTTTACCTTCAATAAAGCCCAGAATATGGCCCAGAGAGTAGAGTTAATAGGGCTTAGGATATTTAAAGGAATGAAGGTATCCGTAAACCCTTAGGTGAGACATTTAGGGTAAGCCCGAGAGTCAATACATGGTCTAATTTTGAACCTATAAAAAAAGATATAGTAGACAAGGAGCCTGTGAAGAAACCAGCCAATAACAACCATTACTCGAAACCGACAGGAGATAAGTGTTACAAGTACGAACAAGTTGGACATAAGTCTAACAATTGCCCTCAATGCCGTCAAGTTCATTTAGCCAGCTATGATAAGGAGGATGAAAGAAAGTCTGATAATGAGGAAGAAAGAATCTATGAGACAGATGGAGAAGATGAAGATGTGCAGACTCTGGTGGTTACAAAGGTGCTGTTGGATCCTAAGCGAGATAATACGCAACGAAATGTGCTCTTTCGAACCAGGCGCACAATTTCTAATCATATTTTTGAATTAATCATTGATAGTAGTAGTTGTGAAAATATTATTTCGCGAGTGCTAGTGGATGCTTTGAAATTACTTGTTGAAAAACATCCTGAACCATATAATATTGTGTGGATTACGAAAGTGAAGGGAATTAGAGTGAAAGAAAGGTGTCGAGTACCCTTAACTATTGGTAAATTTTATCAGGATGATGTAATGTGTGATATCGTGGATATGGATGCCTGCCACTTACTGTTTGGTAGGCCCTGGCAGTATGATTTGGATGCAATTCATAATGGTCGAGAAAATACTTATCGGTTTGAGAAGGATGAACGACAAATTACCTTGCTGCCATTAAGTTCTAAGCAAAAATATGAGTCTCGTAAAGTTTCGAGTTTCTTAACTATTACTTGATCGGATTCTGATTTCATGATAGAAGCAAAACACACTGGAGAAATTCATGACTTAGTGGTTAAAGTAGTCATTTCAGCAGGAGCCAGTGAGCTCTTCAAGTTTGGTTCGTGATTTGTTGAATAAGTTTCAAGAGCTAATGCCTGATGAACTCCCAGCAGGACTCCCTCTAATAGTTTGTCAAATTTACCCCATTATCAGATAAATCCCAAAGAGAGTGAGATCTTACAGCAAATGGTAGAGGAGTTACTTGACAAGGGGTTAATCTGGGTCAGCAAGAGTCCGTGTGCTGTACCTGCTTTATTGACCCCAAAGAAGGATGGGAGTTGGCGAATGTGTGTGGATAGCCGAGCAATCAATAAGATCACAGTGCGGTATAGGTTTCCAATTCCTCGACTTAAGGATATGTTTGATAGGTTATCTGGTGTGAAAGTTTTCACAAAGATTGATCTACAAAGTGGGTATCATCAAATCTGAATTAGACCAAGAGATAATTGAAAGACGGGTTTCAAGACTAAAAAAGGTCTCTATGAATGGCTTGTTATGTCATTTGGGTTATCTAATGCTCCCAGCACATTTATGTGGTTAATGAATGAGGTGTTGAAACCATTTATTGGTAAATTCGTTGTAATCTATTTCGATGATATTTTGATTTATAGCATTAATGAGGCCGAGCACTTGGAGCATTTGAGGTAGGTTTTGACTGTTTTGCTGGAAAATAAGTTATATATTAACTTAAAGAAGTGTAACTTCTTATAGTCGAGCCTAATTTTCCTAGGATTTGTAATCAGTTGTGAATGTATTTGAGTAGATGAGGAGAAAGTGAAGGCAATTCGGGACTGGCCAACACCGAAGTCAGTATTTGAAGTTCGAAGTTTTCATGGCCTAGCTACCTTCTATAGGAGGTTCATTCGCAACTTCAGCACAATTGTAGCACATTTAACAGACTGTTTAAAGAAGGGCCAATTTAGATGGGGAGTTAAGCAGGAGAAAAGGTTTGTCATGATTAGCAGCCCCTGTGTTAGCACTTCCTAACTTTGACAAATTATTCGTTGTGGAATGTGATGCTTGCGGAGTTGGAGTTGGAGCAGTTCTTTCCCAAGAGGGATGACCTATTGCTTATTTTAGTGAGAAGTTGAGTGAATCAAGCAAATAATGGTCGACTTATGATAAAAAACTTTATGCTGTTGTTCGGGCCTTAAGGAATTGGGAGCATTATCTCATTCAAGATCAGTTTGTTCTGTATACTGACCACCAGGCTTTGAAATATATTAATAGTCAGAAGAATGTTAACAAGATACATGCCAGGTGGATCGCTTATTTGCAGCAATTTCCCTTCACACTGAAGCATAAGTAAGGAAGTTAGAATAAGGCCGCTGATGCCTTGAGTAGGCGTGCAACTTTGTTGGTAACTTTGAGCCATGAGGTTATAGGTTTTGAGATCCTTTATGAACTATATACCGATGACGATGATTTTGCAGAGATTTGGAGCAAGGTTCCCTTCGAAAATTTTTATAAGCAAGACGGGTATCTCTTTAAGGGAAACCAATTGTGTATACCCCATATATCTTTAAAGGAAAAAATTAATTCGTGATTTGTATGAGGGTGGCTTGAATGGACATTTGGGACGAGAGATGACTATATTTAGTTTGGAAGAACGGTATTATTGGCCTCAATTAAAGCGGGACATGGCCAAGTTTGTGAGTTGTTGCTATACGTGTCAGACGGCTAAGGGTCATTCGTAAAATACTAGCTTTTATATGCCACTACCAGTTCCTGAAGCCATCTAGGAAGATCTATCTATGGATTTTGTTTTGAGACTATCTCGCACTCAACGTGGGGTCGATTCTATTTTTGTTATTGTCAACAGATTTTCAAAAATTATGCACTTTATTCCATGCAAGAAGACTTCAGATGCCTCACATGTGGTGTGATTATTCTTTAGGGAGGTGGTACGTTTACATTGTGTGCCAAAGTCTATTACTTCAGATTGTAACACCAAATTTCTCAGCCATTTTTGGATGACCTTGTGGTACATGTTTGATACTTCCCTAAATTTCAGCAGCACGACCCATCCCAAATGGATGGCCAAACTGAGGTTGTCAATTGAACCTGGGGTAATCTTGTTCATTGCATTTGTGGGGATCGCCCAAAACAATGGGATCATACTTTATCTCAGGCGGAGTTTGTATTCAATAGTGTTATTCATAGTTCCATAGGAAGATCACCTTTCTCGGTTGTTTATCAGAAGTCACCCCAACATGCTGTTGATTTGGTAAAGTTGCCGCAAGTCCCAGGATATAGCTCTGAAGTAGCAAATTTAGCCAATGATGCACACGCCATTCAAGAGGAGGTTCATCAGAATTGCTAGAGACCAATCAGAAGTTCAAGAGTACTACAGATAAACACCGTCAAGTTAATTTTTTCGTGGTGGGTGATATGGTGATGGTTTTACTTCGACACGAGAGGTTTCCAATTGGTCAGTATCATAAGTTGCAGTCTAAGAGATATGGTCCTTACAAAATTGTGTACAAGATCAATGACAATGCCTATGTGGTGGACTTACCTAAATCAATGAGTATTTCTCCACTTTCAATGTAGATAACTTATCACATTATCATTCCTCCGACACTCCTTTATATCCGAACCACTCGAGGGCGAATTCTTTTCAAGTAGGGGGAACTGACGTGGAACATGGTTTCTAATTTTTTTTTCTAGTTTTTAATTTATCTAGTTTCTTAATTTCTCTAACTTTTAATTCCCTAATTTTTTTCTAGTTTCCTAATTTTTCTATTAGTCCCAAAATTTTTCTAATTTCCCAATTTTTATGGTTTCTTAATTTTTGGGGTTTGTATTTCCTATAAATATTTGTAGTATTTCTTCATTTAAGTATATTTCAATAATAATATTTTCTTTGAGAGTAATATTTCTCTTTAAGAGTTCTAGAGTTTTCTCTTTTTCAAACTCTATTGCTATTTTTTTATCTTTCCGGTGTTATTTCTTCACTAAGAAAATGTAGACAAGTACAAGTGTTTTATGTAACTCTGATTTAATCTGTGCTAAGATAATGGTGAGGAATTTCTGGCAGGTAGATGGGAGAACATTAATTTCAGAACCTGTAGTAATTTCAATGGCCGGGAGGGGGCCAATTGATTTTGAAACTCTTGGTGATGCAAGAGGGCAAAGAATATGCAAATTATCATCCCTGTGCTCTGAAAGATTGCTTTATTCTTGTGGAAACACATATGCAAATTCTCATCCCTCCCCCCAGCACACTCTGAACAAAGATCATAATATTAATTGACAATGTTTAGAATACACTTAGAGAGGCTAGAAACAACAAAATCAAAACTGTAATTACAAGTTTTTCTATGTTGTTTCTATTGCCCCATAGTAGCTCAAGTGCAGCAAAATCAAGCCAGGGACATTAACACGTGAATACTTCTTGTTAAAGTCTCCATGTTGTCTTTATAAAATGCCAAGGAAATATCTGTCATATGGATATTTCATAGGTATACTTTTAGACACGATAAAATACAACACTTTGTGATTTATAATATATGTATATATATTTTTTAAAATTTTGTCATACGAACATGTTTTTATGGTGTCGTGCACCGTATCTTGAGTCCATGTCCATGCTTCATTGAGACAGATAGTGTGCATACATATCATCACTGTCATGCAAGTGTTATCTCTAATTAAATGCTATATATTCATGTCCTCTTTCTCTATGATTTTCTGCTGTTCACTGTAGATTGCAGCTTGGTTTGCATGATTCTTCACATAACAAAAAATTCCAATGATATTAGGACCCTTTTGGCTTACTTGGAAATGTAAAAAAGTATGTTGGGAGACGGAGAGTTTCTCTTTAAATTAGGTCCAATAATAATCAAATTGTATTAATTATAATATGATTTTGATTATAAATCTATTAAAAGAAAGAAAAAAAAATACCCGTTTGGTTTGCAGTTGGAAAACAAACCCAAAAATGCAGCCCAGCTCAGCCACTTGGGCCTAGCTATGTCTTATGGGCACTTTTGGGTCTCATTTTCCTCTGAGGTTTGGAGCTAGGGATATTTTGGGTCAGTAACATGTCTACAGGCTTGGATTCCCACTGATTGGACTACACAGGACTTAAGACAACGTAGGCAATAATGCCTTTTTTTTCTTTTTAATTTTAATTTTTATATATGATTTCCACCGTCAACACTTAAAATTATACTCCGACTAATCCGATTCAAATATTTATGAAGACCCTCCTATTTAAGAGATGACTCTCCCAATATAATCATTTTCATTCATAAATTTTAAATTTAAAACTTAATTAAAAGAATTAACACTCAATCCCATCAGATCGATTGTTTATCGATAACATAAATAATAATGCTACAAAAATTTAAAAAATAAATTTATTTATTTCATTTCCCCTTGTTACCCTACCCTCTAGGTCAATATTTACCCCACTTTAGAGGTATGAACATTTAAGGGGTGATTTTTCACGCCTTTCCCCTCCTAAATATGTCCAAAGAGAATATTTTAACATTTGTAACAGTTGGCCAAGTAATATTTTACTCATTTTTCCTCCTATCTCGTACTCTTTAAAAATTAAAAAAAAAAAAAAAATCCCATGCAATTGTGAAAAGCAGAGTTGGAGGCAACCTAGGACTGAAAGCCAAAAGCAAAACTGAGGGGCCAAAAAAGAGGAGCTCCTAGATGATCAATGTTCAGCGACTACTGAAATACAAATCTTTTATTTGCCATAGATACAGAACAATGGTTTTTCACTTGCAAAGGGAAGCAAGTACTCTGCGAGGTGGGTCAAACGGTTTTCGAGCATGAAGAACTGCCCAGTTATCCACCAATATGACATCGCCCTTTTGCCAAGGAATGGCAACAGATTCTTCCTCAAGAATTTTAAGACAATCATCGATGATTTCAGCAGGCAATGGTTTGCCATCTCCAAAGGTGACTGCCTTCTTAGGATCATTGCGAGCATCTTCCCATCCCGTGTAAGCTGCCACCATACTATTGAACCATATCTTTCGTTGTCTTGCCTTGTCAAACTTAATAGCGGGGATTGGACCCATTATAGTTTTAGCTCCATCCTTTGTCCATTCTAACCCCATGCCAAGCTTAGCAGCCCTGTCAAATGGGGATTGGTACAATGATAAGTGAAGGAAAACACTTCTTGAGCTTAATATCATTCCGGGTATCTCATATAGATTGTGAAACATATAAATCAATTAACAAGTTTCATAACTTTTTGTCCTAACCCTCACTGAAGAAGTGGCGTGAAGGTTCTTTATTAGAGTTTAAAGTTATCCTACTTTTATCAAATGTTGCAAGAACATGACATTCCCTAAACATCGAAGCAGACTAATGTATCTACCTTTTCCCAAGTGTCGGGTCTAAATTGGTAAAGTTGACGTGAGATTCAACTATTGATGTAGTAATTTTAATGTCTTTGGTAAGAATCATGTATTAATTACAAAAGTTTTTTACTTCAATTAAAAAACTTAGTAGAATAAGAACAATAGGGATAGAAAGTTGAATCTTTCCAAATACCACTAAGTGCAACGAAGGTTTAGGAGTAAAGAATAAAAATGACAAACCTTTCCTCAGCAATCTTTTTGTCATTAGTCAAGAACGTTGACTTCCATCCGCGGCCTATTGGAGATGAAGGATCATCGTCTTCACCAAGTACCCGTATATAAATTAATCCATGCTCTTCCAGACATTCAACAAAATCTGGGTACTTTTGTTTCATTCTGTCAAAAACAACGTGGCTAAGGACTATAGGAGTTTCTCCTCCAGTTGCCGGCTCTACTTCACAGAAGAAGAACAATTTCGATGGAAACTCTGGGACCTGTTAAAAATGCAGGAGCAACCAGGGCTCCATTTTAGTAAATAGCATTTCTTTCTTCCAAACAAATAGTAAATCACCAAATATGAAACCATCATTTTAACACTCGCCTTCAAAGTTGATTGTTGAGGTCTTTTTTATCTTTATGCACATTTCCTCTCCCCAAAGGCCCCAAGGTTCAATTGACCACCAAGCTTTTCAAATGAATGTATCCTAATATTCTTAACAACCCTTTGCATAGTCTAGTACTATTGTCTTACTAATACTTTAACAATATTTTTAGTTTTATAACATTTTTCTAAAATTTCCAATGGTTCCATTTGGGAAAGTTGAGATTTGGGCCATTGAAGCTGGTTAAAGTTTTCATGAATCAAAATACAACTCCATTGGTTTGATGAAAACTTAAAACACATTAATGCACTATATGACTAAAAATTGTTGTTAAGCATTTTAAATACAACTTCCATTGACAATGTCTAAGAAAAGAACATCAAAATTTTCATCTTAGTGAGTTAATTAGCAATACATGCAAATCTTATAAGAATTCATGCCAAATTCCGCCTTTCTTGCCCCCCAAACATATTGCCAAAAAGGGTTTGGTCAAATATTTCTCATTTTTCTTCTAGACAAAACACAACTTGGAACTTAGTAGCAATTGCAAACTATAGTTTCCATATCGCATAATACTATTTTCTTTTTTTTAGTTGTTTTGGAATCAAATCTTGATTCCATAGAAATTCCTCCCCCCCCAAAAAAAAGAAAAATCAATCTTTAACCTAGAACCTGGAATTTAATCCATATCCTCAAACTCCGTATAACATGCTGACGAATATACTTAGAATTTTCAAAGGTTTTGCATGTTTCTCAAACTATTCTTGGACCAAAAGAGAAGAATTCGAGAACTATTAACAACCACAAATGAATTTGTTTCAGTAAACTAAATCTAATCAAAACCCCCAATCTGGGAAGGCAGCTACTGATCGAACAATTACCCAAAAGCACCAGAAGTTGAAATTTAACAATCAACATAGGTATGCATTTTCCCTAAATGTTCCGATGTGATCACAAAACCACCTTATTTATTGGAAAAAAAAAAAGCCATCGATCATTGAAATTGAGAGTATTCTAGAACTGTAGGGAGAAGAGAAGAAAATATACCTGAGCCATTTCGTGATGAAAAGGAATCTTCTGATCAGGCGGAGATTCATTAGCCGTGAAAACTCTGCCGACGACATTAGTCCTCGGAGCAGCCCCTCCAACGTATGGCAATTCCTCAAATCCAAATGATTCAACGACGTCGTTGAAGTCAGAAGCCGTATTTACTGGAAACCCTCTAAACAGAAGGGCTCCTGCCGAGTGGAGCAGAGAATCCAGAAAGGGCTTTTCATCTTTGATTGCTTGAGTGAAGTCTGAGAGTTTAAGAGAGGTTTGATATGGTGGGGAGAGAATGGCCGGGAATCGGGTTTTGTTGTAGGATTTCTGGTATGGAATTTGGGTTTCTACGAAAATTTGGGATGTCATGCTCTCTCTGTGTTACTCTGTAGAGATGGCGGAGAATTTAATGCTGTTGGGGTTGTGAACTTGGGCCACGATGACGTCCAGATGCAAATGGAGGTTTAATCATTGACGAGTCAGTGACAGTGACGACTTTCCATTGGAGGAGTGGGAAGTTACGGGTCAGAATAAGGAAAAACTTTTTGATAATAAATTAATTTATAATATTTTTAAAAAATTGTAAATTATATTATCTTTTAATAAAAAAAATATTACATTTTTTATATTTATTTAATTTAATATTTTGATATTGATAATTTTTAAATAAGATTTATATAAAAAAATATAAGTTAAAAAAGTTTTATTCTTTAATTATTAATTTAGCTCAAATCAAATTTAATTAATTTTAATAAAATTATTAAATATTAATAATTTATTAAAAAAATATAAAACACAACACAACACAACACTTCACTTTTCTTTTTCTATCTGGCTTTCTCCTTCCAAACATAAACTTAAATCAAATCCCAAAACAATATATTGAAATAATTTTTTCTTCTATCCAACAAATTCCCTCTCAGCCCCAGCAATTATTTTGCATTAATTGACACATAAATCAAGGAATTATATTTAAAGATTCACAAAAATAAAATAAAATAAAATCTCAACAAAATTGTTGAAATTGGAATTAAATGATTTTGTCGATTACCATCTCAAATTAAAAATATTTACTTTTAAGAACAATTTATCAAATATTTGAATTTCAAATCTAAAATTGTTAGAGTAACATATTTGATTTAGACAACAGTTTCTAAATGTCCTCTTCTTAATAATAAAAAAAACAATGGTAAAATCACATCTTGGACAACCCATGCCTAAGAATTTCATCAAAGGTTTAAATGAAGATGTTTAGAATTACTTATAAATTGGTCAAATTATCTTATAAATTAAAATTAAAATTTTAACTGTTTGGTTATTAAAATTTATGAAAGTGTTTATAACCCAAAAAAAGTATTTATAAGCAAAAAAAATAATAAACTATTCCTATCAGTTTTCTTTTATTTTGGTATTTTTAAGTATAAATAAAATAAACTATTTTGACTAATAAAAATATATTTTTATATTTTATATTTTAACAAAAATTACAATTATGCCACAAGTTTTATATTTTCATCTAACAATAGGATTTTACTACCCTCTAAGGGTTTCTCATTTTTCAAGTGATATTTTCTTCTCATTCTCTCTGTCAGGTATCTTTTTCATATTCTTCTATTGATACATTGGGAAAAGTTTTATGTTTTGATGTAGTATATCTTCACTGTAATACATTTCTCTCTCCCCCCAAATATCACCAATTTACATGAAAAAAAATTATCGAAAAAATTTTAAATGTCATTTTCTTAATCTTAAGAAATTTAGATATTCAATAATTTTAAAAAAATCTCATTTTTTCAATAATTTTAAGAAATCTCGTTATGTTAACTTATATATTTTTTTGTAATACATCTCTCTTTCCATTCTAAAATTTTTGACTCTGACTTTTATAATATATTTATGATTATAAATTCTATTGTAAACCATGTTAATTTAAATTATATATTTTTATTTATAAAAATAAATCTAAAAATTATTTACTTCATTTATCTGTTTTAACTGAATTGTTTTAATTTTTTTTTATTGTCATTTAAATTGTAATATTGTTCACTTTTAAAATATGTATTCTATAGTTATAGTTATGTAAAAATATTTTGTACTCATAATGGTTTTTTTTCTATTTTTTTATAGTTTATAAATATTTAATTTATCACATAGTTAATTATTTTTAAGTAATATTTATTTAAATAAATAATAATTTATTTTTTAAAAAGATTAAAATGAGTTTATTAATTAAAAATTATTTATAGATTTTTTTTTAAACAATCCAAACGATCCTATGGCAGTTCTGACGTGATTTACTGTCTTTTTTTGCAGGAAGAGGTGTCATTGACGTGGAGAGTTGATTCCAGGTGAGAGATGGGATGGGAGGTAGAATGGAAGGGAGGACGTTTATCGGTTGGATTTTTGAATTTTTTTGGTTAATTTGATTTAATTAATTTGATTTAATATTTTTTAATTTTAAATTAAAATTTAAATTGAATATATTTAAATTTAAAATTTAATTTTTGATTTAAATTCAAATTGAATCAAATAGATCAAATAAATTGATTTTGATTTTTGATATCGAAATTTTTATATAAATTTAATTTAATCAAATTCGAATTGATAAAATAATATATTTTTTAACTATTATTTTATTACTTACTTAAAAAAAAATTATCAATCAAAATTTATATTAAAAGGAAAAAAAATAATAAATAATCAAAATAAAAAATGAGATAATTAAAAATCTTAATTTGAATCTTCGATTCGAATTTATATTAAAAATCTCAATTCAAAACTCGAATTAAAAATTAAATTTAAAATTTAATTTTAATTAAAAATTGATTTAAATTTAATTTGGATGGATCGGATATTTGATTATTATTAAATATTTCAAGCCGCTTACGGTGGGACGGCGGCGAGGAGGAGGTGGAAGAGAAAAGTCAGATGATAAGGACAGTCCTGTCATTTCGTATGAGAGTATTCATGTCATATCATGAAATACCGATCCTGTTTTCCTTTACCATGTCATTCTCCCCTCGGAATATTTGCTTTTGGAACAGAAGTAGAATGGAAGAAATTTATGGTAATAGAGATTAAAATGTGTATTTTGGGGAGTGCATTGTCACCCAAAAAGGAAAAAAAAAATTGTTTAATCAAGGGAAAATTATATTTTTTGTAAAGAGATCGTACAAGGTATTTTGTTAAACTACTGTTCTAATTTAATTTTTAAAACTTTTAGTAAAAAGTAAAATTATGATTATAAATAGATAGATTATAACTAATTCACTCCTCTATTAATTCATTAAGTTGTGTAATTTTTTTTTATAAAAAAAACCACCAATATACAGTAATCATGTTAAATTTAATTAAATATCGTTTAAGCCAGGGGTTCGACAACAAGACTAACAAGACCTTAGTAATGCATTATAACTTATCCTTGTAGGAGATAACAAAAAGTTTTAGAAAAGAAGAAAGAGCTATTTTTTTATGATACAGGAAGGGAGAATGGTGTCAATTGAATTACAGTATTTATTGACAGAAAGAGTTGTGAACTAATAACAGATTTAGAAATTGGTTTTCCGTAACGGAAATAGGAATAAGGTTAAACACGGGGTGAGATTGTAGAATTGGAGCGGGAGAAACTAGATGATATAGTTGCCACTTCTCAAATGGATTTAGTTTTGCTTTAGGAACATGATGTAGATATAGGTGGCATGGTTTTGATCCCTCCCAAATTCCTTCTTTTCGGGAATGCTTCTGGGTGACGGTGACAGAATTGGAGAGACCCAGGAGAGGACGGGGAGGAGATGACTTTGGACACTCCTCTTTTGGATGCTGCAAATGTCGCTCCTAATCAAATAAAACCTGCTTTTACAATGTAGTGCATCAACTTTGGCCCATCAGTTTTTATATTATAGTGTTAAAATATCAAAACCCTACTTCTCGGAATCATAGCCCCGAATCTGTGTAGTTTTTCCCAGTCGTCAAAACCATGACAATATTATAATCCTCCAAGCTCATCCATTACATAAGGGTTTAAAAACCAAAGACACGTGGATCTAGTGACAGAATGTTAAAATCCTTTAATCAAAATCTCGAGTTCAAGTTTTTAGAATGAAAAAACAGACGTTGTGAGACTTAGAACCTAATTGAGATTCACAACTATTTGAATCGAATTAGTCGAGTTTCCAAATATTGGTCATCAAATATCAAAATAAGGCAGAGGGGTAAATGTGAAAGAATTGATTTGAAAAAAAAAAAACCATGGAACGAAATTATAAACTTTCTAATTATTCATAGATATTGATACTAATGAAATTATAATTTTAGATTTTATTCAACGATGATCATTTGTATATTCATAAGATAACAAAATAATTTATGGGAATTTAAGAGTTATAAATTTTATGGGTATCAATACTACGGCATCGTAAAAATCGATCAATCTTGTTTTGGATTTTGTAAGGGCAAAATGATTCCAAAGGTGACAAGGACAAGGAACAGGCATGGGAGAATAAGTTGTTATATGTCTCTAACCACAGTTCAACGGTAACAGTTTACCTCTCTCAATCCTATGATTTGGAGTTCGATTTCTGTTGTAAGAAATAAAAAAAAAAGAATAAGTTGTTATATGATAGTGCCACTCCCCACCCTTGACTTGGCATTATTTATTACAAGTCTCTTAGGATGCGTTGTGTCCAAAAATGGTGTGTTTAATTATCAAGTCAGATGCAACTGCTTTAAGGTCGTTTTTCGTGTATATATACTCGCTACTTGATGAACTAAGAACTGGAGAAAATTTGAAGACATTGAAATTTGGTGACAGCTCAAGAAGTATAGAAATTTCATTTCTTTATATTTAATTTCTTATCACTTATTTAAATTTGAGAGAGGCAACAACAGTAACTATGTCTTACGAGGAAGCAACTCTTGCAAAGCAAAGACTACCCACAGAGATCTAGAAAATAAGTTGGTGTTGATTTCAAACAAAGCTGTGAAAACGACAATCGATTGTGAAAACTTGATGAAGAGAACTTGTGAAGGAGATCAAGAGATATTGTTCAAATTCAATAAGCAAATGGATTTCGTGATTCGTATTGTTTTGAATCCGACAAGAAGAGAGAGAGATTGTTCAAATCCGGCGCGAGAGAGAGACTGTTTGAATCAAATGAGCATATAGAAGAAGAGAGATCGATTGATTTCAACAAGCAACCTCATGAAGGAATGCAATTTGGTGTCAATTTCAATAAAAGAGATCGAGAAGGGGAAGGAGTCTAAATCAATAGATATTAATGAATCATCATGACACGATCAATTGGAGTCAAGGTCGACACTACTTTCCTAGTAGCAAAGGAAATGGGAAGGGCTTTTTCGTAGTATAGTGAGCGGATCTTATCAAATCTATGTCGGCCATGAAATCAAACGAAGGTCGAAAGACCATTCAATTCATTAAGGGGCATAGTGGCCTCTTTGCCTGGCACCATATTTATCTCGGGTAATTTTTAAATTTTAAAAAGTTTAATAATATCTTTAATGATGTTACCAACGGACAATTGGTCTAGTCGGAAGGGTACTGAGATCGCTTAATCATGATTTTGGATTCGAGTCATAGGAATAAAGAAGATTACACTAGGAGGGCTCTCCCCCAATTTGGACTCAATCATAGCTGAAAGCGGATTAGTCGGAATATGAATTCGGATATCGGTGGTTAAGCATCCTAAAAAAAAATCTTTAATGTTGTTGTGCAATTAATACAAAGTATCATTGATCATACAATTCAGGAAACAAAGTGTAATCATCCAAAACAAATTATGCAAAATAAAAATTGTAATTAACCAAAATACAATACACAAAATGTTATCATAAATAAAATAGAAGCTGCAGCTTGTAATTTATCCTTACTTTTTATTTTATAGTTCTCTTTTAAACGATAGGGTATGTTATGTTTAGGAGAATCAACCATACATACATCATTCACATTTTAAGGAAATGTTAACATCTGTAACCATCGCACCAAGCTATTATTCATGGTTCCCAACCATTGGAACAATAACCAATTGTAGCAATGGTTTGAAGATAATAATAAGAATAATGTAATTATTCATTTGGGTCAGGCTCATAATTATTCAGTCTGTAAGTACCCTGAACTCTTCCATTTCACCATTTTTTATTTTGATCCCAATGGGGTTTAGTTTGCTTCAAAGCCTAACTAGTCTGTAATCCCTACTCGATCAATCAAATTCAATTCAACTCAAGTTAGGTCTCAAGCGGTAAAAGTATTTTTATATTTATTTTTTATATATATAAAACTTGAATTTAAATTTTTATTTAAAAAATATCAATGTCTACTCGATAAATAAACGAATCATCCCTTCCTTTTTATTTTAGTTTACTTGGTTGAATCTCGTTTTGGTGATTAATATTTTGCCGTCTGTAATTATTTTTTCTTTTGCCTAAGGCCCCCATTGAATGAAAAAAAAAAGAAAGCATGGTGTAATTATGTCAAAGCTTTAATTTCATGATTAATAATGAAAGTTGTGGGTAGACCCACGAGGGGAACATATTTGTAGGTATTAGTTTAGAATACCCATGAGGGGTATTTTAGACATTTTGTAATAGAATTAGTGGGGTAACTTCCACTAACCACATCTTAACCATTTTTCATGATTATCTTCAAGTTTGGTGGATCACATTTGAGGATGGAGACTAATATCTCCTTCTCTCCTGGGGGAGTTCACCATGGATGATTGTACGTGAGATTTTGGACAATCATGTGTGAATGGCTTGAGAGAGAAAAATATTCTCTAGAGAAAGAATATAGAGGGTATGAGAAAAATTCCGCGTAGGAAAATTTTTCCCGTCACTGATCGTCGGACTGAGGGTTGCGGTGTTGTGGTATTGCGGTGGTGGTTCGATTAACATCGTGATCACCATCCCGACCACGAAATCCGTTCAAGAGACGTTCGATCGATTTTTGGAGGCTCTGCATATTCAAGATATTTATACCCTATACCCAATCCATATTTTTTTTTTCAAAAATTATTTATGAATGCTTCCGCTGCATGTGACTCAATTAATTCCAAAAGCAGGGTTTGCAAGTAATTCGATACTAGCATGACAAATTCGCACCTTCTTTTTATATTTCACATCTAAATCAAAACAATAAACCCTAAAATTTTCAGACAAATTGTATATTATTTTTGATTTCACTATCATATATCTTTATGGAAGATAAATTATATTTTCATTCTCATGTCAAATTTATGATAAATAAAATAATATTTTAGATACTTATTAACAAATTTGATGAAAAGTCTATCGGAGAATTGAGATTTTAATAAAGAACCTATCAGTTTCTCCGAGGGCAGAGTAGGGCAGATTAGTTGCTAAAAAGGATTAATAACTACGAACAGATAACGAATAGGGGTCACAAAAGATAAACCCATGTGAGAGAGATTGAATTTTGGAATTTAGGGATTAGGGTTGTAAAGGAGGAAGATGAAAAGGAAAAGCAGAAGCAGAGGAAAAAGGCGAACGACGTGATGATTCTCAGAATGTCGACCTTGTCCCTAACATCCCTCATCATTACTGCTTCCCCATTCCTTGTTTCTCTCTCACTCTCTCTACAAATCACAAATCAAAAGACAAATGCACGAGAAAAAATATAAAAGTCTAGGGAGAGAGAATCAAAATCAAAAGCCAAAACAACTGCATACAAAAGAAAAAAAAAAGATGAAATGAGTCTAGAGAGAGAAAAAGCTAGAGAAACAGAGGCCTAAGAATTTCATGAATCAAGCAATTCAAGATCACACAAACATTCACGAGAGATAGAGAGGAGGGGAAGAAAGAGAGAGGGAGATTTCACATACTTGACAGTTCATCAATGGCGATATCTACATCAGAAATCCCTCTGGATTTCCGTGCGCCACCACCATCACCTATCGCCTCCGGCCGAAAATCCTCTGTCCAAAACGACGACGTACTAACAGAATTCCTCACAACCTCACTCGAGTCCCAGACCTAATTCTCCCAAACCACATCTTCCCCAAATCCAAACCTTCACCTCCTCCTCCCTCCCTCTCTCCAAACCCAAACCCTAACCCTAAATCCCAAATTCGTCGAATCAGTCTCTTCTCTGGGCTGCTTTCAGATTGTGAACCACGGGATACATGGAGAAATTGTGAAGTCGGCGATGGAGTCCGCGAAAGGCGTGTTTGAGTTGCCGAAAGAGAAGAAGAGTTTGGTAAACAAGAAGGTTCTGGAAGGAGGGTTTGGATTTGAAGATAAGGAAGATGAGGAGGAGCAGGAGGAGGAGGAGGAGACAGAAACTGAGAGAAGAGAGAGAGAGGAGTTTATTTGGGGGAGAGAAGAAGATGAAAGTTTGAAGGTTGCGTTGGAGGGAATCTGGCCTCGGGGGTAATCCTACTTCAGGTAAATTACCGATTTGGCATTTCAATTTTTTTTCCCATTAAATTTAAATAAAAGTATTATTTTATCACCAACAATATTTATAGATTTTTAGTAATTTCTAATTCTTAACACCAATTTAACAAGAAATAATTCTCCATTTTTAATGATTATTGGATTTAAATTGTTCTAATTTTTTCTCAGACTTTATTTCTAATACAATAATAATAAATTAAATTTTAATCTCAAATTTTTGAATTGATCGTCACAGAAAATAATATAATAAAGAAGAAATTTTCTATTTTAGTCTTAAAATAATATAAGCGGAGTTATATTCCTAATGATAAAGAAATGAGTAATATATATACATATGCTATATTGTTCGTATCTTCTTTTTCTGAATTTATCTTTGAACCATTTATATTATAATATATCATTAAGTCACCTTGAATTTCTTCATATCTTGCAGGGAAAGGATGGAAACCCTAATGAACAAAATGGAGGAGGTGGCAGAAAAAATCCTCCCTTTCCTATCAGAAAATTTTCTGGAAAATTCAACACCAACTAGCATAACAAAGGGTACAAGGCGGGCAAGCTCAATTTGCTGTCTCCGCAGGCAATGCCATAACATCCCACCAGATCAATTTCTAAGCACCCTGAGGTGTGAAGTTATTAGAACGCTGGTAAGGGATATAGACTATTCTCATGCTTTGTGCTTTCATTCATGTGATGGATCATCAGTGTTTCATGTCTACTCCAAGAAAGGATGGGTGTCCTTCTTGCCTGATAAGGATGCTCTCGTAGTCACTATTGGAGATCAAATGCAGGTAGAGATTACTAATTGGAATTTCTTGAATTGTATTTGTTATAAAATATATAATTAAGGGTCTAATTTGACTTAAATCAGATTTAGTTAAAATCAATATAATTATCAGATATAGATAATTTATAATAAAATAAAGCATATGATTAATGATAATAAGTGTTTTTGATATAATTATAACATATATTAATTAAAATTGAGTTTGGAAGGGATGCAGAACGAGTTTCATTCAATAGTTTTTCTAAAATATATGAAGTAAAATTTATTGGGTAAATTCAAAGTCAAAAAAAAAAAAAAACATGAAACCATTCCCAACCATATCACTTGCATTTTGCAAAGGCAGAATAGGATCTTGTACATGTTTGATGATCATGGCCATGGTTATGATGGTCTATGGTGCCTCGGCCCCCACAAGAATTGAAGCAATCTTAAATTTAAAGCTTGTAGTGTCTTCTTCTTCTTCTTCTTCTTCTTCTTCTTCTTCTTCTTCTTCTTCTTCTTCTTCTTTGGTTTTTTTCTTTTTTATTGTCCTTGTGGGGTCATGACAAAGAATTTCCCTTGCTACCCTAAAAGAAACTAAAGGCACCCTTTAACCATGATAGGAAATGTACTCATCATCATGCTAAAAAGTTACGTCCCCTAGCTTTTCTTAGGAGTGAATTTGAATTTTCAATACTGTAGTTTATTCTATCATTTGTTCGAATTCGAAAATCGTTAATCTCTACTACATAGCTCTCATGCCAACAAGTCTATGCAAATACCAATAAACAATTGAGGTAATAGAAAAAATATTAATTTTTTAATTAAAATTTGAATTTAATTCTTAAAAATAAAAAGAAAGATCTCTTCCTTGTAAATAATTCGACAGTAACCTAATTCAGATTAATTAAAATATTGATTTGAATATCAATCGATCAATAATAAAAAATAACAAGTCTATGCTAAATAATAATAATAATAATAATCTTTACGTATATATTTATTGATGTTATATTTTGCCACAGGCATGGAGTGGGTTAATTCCCAAATTAGAGTGAATTTTGAACAAATTCTTCGAAATAGGGCGATTTTCGGAGGAATTCCAAGAATAGAGATATCGCGATTGGCAACCGCGACTTCTAAAAGCGCGATCTGAGATCGCGCTTTTAAGAAAGCGCGATCAACGCACGCGCTTTATGAAAGCGCGTTCAGCGCTCGCGCTTTCTAAAAGCGCGATCCGAGATCGCGCTTTCAAGACTGGTAAAAGCTGCTCCGCTCTGCCTGGCTGAGCTTTTGTCGGTCACGGGGCTGCTCCGCTCTGCCTTTGTCGGTCACGGGGGTTGGGTCGACTGTTGATCCGTGAAGCCACGACGCCCTTTATATCGCAAGGTGTCTCTGTCTTCCATTTGCGCCGGTTGCTCTGTCTCTCTCTGCCTCAGTTTCTCTCAACGGCGGTCTCACTCTCTCTTCCCGGTGGCAGTCTCTGTCTCTCTATCCCTCAATCTCAGGCGCGCTCTGGGTCTTCTCTGCCTCACTCTCTCAGGTGCGTCTCTCTCTTCTCTCAGTCGCACTGTCTCTCTCTTTCCCTCACTCTCTCAGTCTTGCTCTGGAATGTCTTTGCCTCAGTCTCTGTTTCCGTCGCCGAGGCAGCAACTGCAGCGAGGTTTTAGGCGTCGGCGCTTCACGGCGATCGCGGATCTGGTGGCGGGGGTGGCGGACAGGCAGCGGGCGCGGCGGGAGTGAAGAAGGCTTCGTCACTTCCGAAGGTCTGCGCTTTTCTCCTTTCTCTCGTCAGTTTTATTTTTTTTTTTTTATTTTTTTTTTTTTTGCTGTAAGTAATGTTTTTTTGGTTGTGAAAAAAAATTTTTTTTTTAACAAAATTAGGTAATTGAACTCATATCATATTAGGTCATATGGTTAAATTAATATAATGATGAATATAAGATTAGGTTAAGGTAATTAATAATTTGGAGTAAGTGTAAATATTTATTAAAAAAAATATAATGTAAAATTGTGTTAAAATAATTAAAATTATTAATTAAAAAGAAAAAAAATTTAAAATAATTACATATATATTTTAAATTATTAATATTATATAATATTTTGAATTAAAAAATAAATAATTTAGTTTAAACAAAGATTGTAATAAATATATATATTTAGTGTAAATATTAGGTGAATTTGAAATAAATAAATAAAAATATTATTAAAAATATTAAATAGAAAAACATGTTTAATGCTTTTAAAGTAATATTAATATTTTGTAATAATGTTAAAATAATATGCAATGAAAGACTTTTTTAAGATATTTACAAATTATTATTGAGTCTGACCATTAAATATTTTAAATATTAAATAAATAACTTACAACTTTAAAGTAAATTAGTAAGAAATATTTTGTAATAATGTTAAAAATAAGTATTAAATATTAATATTTGTTAAGATATATATTGTATAAGAATAAAATTTTTTTGATATTTAAAATATGTAAAACATGCCTAAAATGAAATAAGAAAAATTAAAATAAAAGAAATTAATAAAATGAAATATAATAATATTAAAATTATTTTATAAGAAATAAATTTGTATAGATATATATAATTTATATATATTTAAAATGTGTTAATATTGTTAATATAAGAATTGGTTATATAGAGTTTTTTAAGATGGTTAAATAGTGTTTTTTAAGATATATAATTTTAAAAGTATGAAAAAATTTTCATATTAAAATTGGTTAAAATTGTTTATTAAGATTTATATTATTATAAGTATGAAAAATATTTAATATAAAAATTAGTTAATATTAGCTTTTAAGGTATATATTTTTATAAGCATGAGAAATATATAATATAAAATTTATTTAATATTTAATAAAAAATAAAATAGTATAGATATATAATAATAATTTTTGGAAATGGTTAAAATATATATATATACATATACATTGGTAAATTAAATATATGTTAGTAAAAAAAAATATATAAAAAAAATAAATAGATACATATGTTTAATTTTTGAAAATGGTTTAAAAAAAACCATATATGTTGGTAAATGAAATTAGTAACTTATAATTCCATAATGCGATAAAATTTTTTCGGAATATATAATTCAAAAATAATAGGAAAATATAAAAAAGTATTTAATAAAATGTAAATTAATATTAAAAGTAATACTAAAAATTTTTTGTGAATTTATACTTAGACCTAATAGTTAGGTGAATAAGGTAAAAACGAAAAATTATGTGAGTTTGAAACAATTGAAATTAATATTAAAAGTGTTGTAAATTATTCATATTATTGTTGTGGTTTTAGGAAAAAAAAGATGAATCAGGACCGTGTTAGACTGCTACTCTACTGGGGAGGTGAAATTGTTTGTGGTGAAGATGGGTATGGGTATAGTATGCCCCCGAAAAGGGGCATTGGTGTTGAAAGAACGATAAGATGGAATCAATTATTGGAAGTTTTGTATCGAAAAACTGGTTTTGATGCTACGAAATTTAGGTTGAAAGTGTTGTGTAGGTATCCACTTTGGAATCACGGTCAAGGAGTGACGTATACAACTATACCAGTGGAGGATGATGATTTTTTACCAGACGTATTAACACTCCCAAAAAGTTTTCCTCATTTGTCATCTGTTGAACTATTCATAGAGGTGGAGTCTATTGTGAATACAAGTGTAGGCCAATCAAATTTGGGTTGCTCAAGTAGGGCGGTAGAGAATGAGTCTTACAATCCAGAATCCTCATTTGATAGACAAAATTTTGTTGACCATAGGCAAGATTTCGGTGGTGGAAGCAATGTAGGGTCATACACACACTTGATGACTGAGGGTTTACGAATTCATATGGGAGATCAGTGGCTCCAGTATGGGGCATTTCTAGCAAATGATGTTGGTTTGACAACCCCCGAATATAATATAACGCGAAACAACGCGAATGAATGCGGGGAGCCAAGTAGCAGTCGACACCATGGGTACGAAGACCGAAGTACGAACATTCCCTATGAAGAGAGTAATAGGGATGCGGATCCAGTTGAAGCTTTCATTGATGCTACAGATAGTGATTCTGATGTAGACATTCATGATTATGAGAGTGGCAGCGATGGATTGAATCAGGTACGGGAGGAAGATGGAGATGAGGATGAAGAAATTCCATTTCTATTTAATATGGGGGAAGGGAATATAATGGTCGATGATTACAATGACTATAACCGTCCAAACTGGGATAATGATCATACTTCGGAGTTAGAAGTGGGCATGGTATTCAAATCCAAAGAGGGGGTTCAACACGCAGTGAAGTGCTACTCTATGCGTATGGATAGGTATTTCAAGGTCCACGAGAGTAACACAAGCATTTGGTATGTGCGGTGTTCACTGTATGAAGATCAAAACTGTTTGTGGCGTGTAAGAGCAAAGCTAAAAAAGAGTCATGGATTTTGGGAAATTACAAGGTTGCATTCTAAACACACTTGCTTCCCAACGATCCCTGTAGCGGATCACCCCAATCTCGACTCCAAAATGGTGGGTCGTTTGATCCGAAGCCATATAAAAGAGAATGTGGATTATAAGGTCTGTGATGTTGTTGAGGAGATGAGAAGTTTTGGAGTAAACATGTCCTACAAGAAGGCCCCGGTTGGGGCGGAAGAAATCTGTAGAGATGGTTTATGGGAATTGGGAAACATCATATACGTTGTTGCCCCAATTTATGTTAGCACTGCAAAGGAGCAATCCCAGAACTATTGTTGAGTGGAAAGTAATTGAACAGGCTGGTTTATCTGATAAAGTATTTCAATCAGTTTTTTGGGCCTTCAAACCATGCATCGATGCTTTTCATCATTGCAAGCCAGTGATCAGCATTGACGGTACGTTTCAATATGGGAAGTACAAAGAGAAAATTCTTATTGCTGTTGGTACGGACGCTGCTAATCACATACTTCCTTTGTGCTTTGCAATTGTTGATGAGGAGAGTATGCTTAACTGGTCATGGTTTTTAGAGAATCTAAGATTGCATATCATTGGTGATCGTCAGGGAATATGTTTGATCTCCGATAGGGCTGCCGGTATAATGCGATCTATTGAGAGGAATCCTCACTTGCAACCGCCATTTGTGTTCCACCGATTGTGTTTGAGGCATGTTGAAGCCAATTTTAGCAAACACTTCAAAAATAAACCGCTAACGGACATGATGCATAAGGCCGCAGAGCAACGGCAGTTAGAAAGTTCGAGGCGGTGATGTGTGAAATTAGACAGCTGAGTGACCCAGCATATCGGTGGTTGATGCAAATTCCGCTTGAAAAGTGGACATTGTGTCATGATGGGGGACGACGTTGGGGCAACATGACAACCAATAGATCCGAAGCATTTAATGGGGTTCTTAAAGGGGCAAGGAAGCTTCCTATCACTGCATGTGTCAAGGCAACATTGTACCGTATGGTAAAATTTTTTAATAAAAATCGAAATGAAGCTGCAAAGTTTATACAGGATGGGAAAACATGGCCTCCGGTGGTGACGGATAGATTGTTGAGAAATGAGCATAAAGGTAGATATCATCGGTTTACAACTTTTAACAGACGCTTTCCGGATATATGAGATCTGCACCAATATTCACGGAGGCAGGGGTGGAAACGAGCATACAGTGCGTATGGATGGCCCATCATGTAGTTGTGGAAAGTATACAATATACAAGCTTCCGTGCTCACACATGTGGAGAGTATGTGAAGACATGGGAATTCAGTTGCTGACTCTTGTTGACAGATTGCACACATGTGAAGTCATGCTTGTGACCTACGCTTCTCAGTTTTATCCACTTGGTCACTATGACTATTGGCCCCCTAGTCCGTTCTCTCTCTCGGCAAATAATTCACGTTTAAATCATCAAGCAGGAAGGCCACGTAGCACGCGGATCCGCAATGAAATGGATAGAAGAAGAACGCAGCGTTGTAAGGCATGTGGCGAATACGGGCATAACCGTAATCATTGCCCAAATATGGCTCGTTTGGAAGAGAGGGCGCGACGTGGCAGATAGGAAAATGTTATGTATTATGTTTATTTCCTATATTGTACATTTTAAAGTTTATTGCTAGTTCTCTCTTATGATGTTTTAAATGTAACAGATTTTCGTTTGCGATATGGCTTATCAAATCCCAGACTTTGTCCCTGGACCTCGTGACCCCACAGTACTGACATTGCAATCGACACACCGATCTGAGAGTATTTGGAACTCACCTTCGGACACCCCATTGACGATCCGACGTGCCGATAATGGATTTTGGAGTGCGAAACCTCTGGATTTAAGGGTTCAGTTGATCCTATTACGCGTCGGTTTTTATGGCATTTATAGATGTGGCCATATAGTGTACGACCACGCACTCATAACAGCATTGGTGGAGCGATGGAGACAGGAGACCCACACCTTTCATCTACCTGTTGGTGAGGCAACGATTACCCTTCAGGATGTCTCTATTCTCTTCAGTTTGCCAATCGATGGAGAGCCTGTAACGGGAATAGACTCGACACTTCCAATCGCTGAATGACAGGATGTTTGTCATGATCTCTTGGGTTTCATCCCCAGTCCGAATGATTTCGATGGCGACCGACTGAAATTGAATGTTATAACGTAGTTTCTAGACTCACATCCATTGGATGATGTTTTGGATCAGATTTGGGTTGAGTATCATGCGCGAGGACGGCTTATGCAGCTTTTTGGTACATTATTGGGGGATAAGTCTGGATCGAAGGTTAAATTATTGTATTTGGAGCTACTACGAGATCTTGGTGCTTGGTACATATAGTTGGGGTAGTGCTTTGTACTTGCTACGTCCGTATAGAACTATGTGTCGAGCCTCTGTCGAAGGAGTCAATCGATTTCTGGTCCATTATTATTGCTTCAGGTAGTTTTGTTAATAATAGTACGTTTCAAATTTGAAAACCTATATTGAGCAATGTTAACTATTTTTTTGTTTTTACTAGCTTTGGGCATGGGAGAGAATACCTATGTTTACTCCGATTCGACAACAAGCTGTCGATCCCGCGCCCACTGATTTTAATATGCCGGTCGGACCACGTAGATCTCAAGTTGTTATACTCACTACCTTAATATGTTTATTTTACCGTTTTCCTTACCTTTGCTTTCGTAACTATAACTTCGTTATATTTTCGTGCACAGATGGGATGTTCGTCGAAGTTTTGTTACCACAGGACGATATGTTCTTCGCACATATCGTGACCAACTTGATCATATGAGATCTTCTGATGTAAAGTTCACCATCCTATTCTTAGTTATAATTTTTTCAGCTATGATATATATAAGTAACGCATCAGTTTTCTTCTCTAGTTTGTATGGATGCCGTATTCCGATTCTGATATCCAATCATTGCCCCCATATTGTCTCAACGGATCTGAAATATGGCGTGCCTCCGTACCACTGATATGTTTCGAGGTTGTTGAGTTTCATTACCCTCAAAGGGTAATGAGACGATTCGGTTTACCCAGAGTATTCCTTCACCCGTCGATACCAATCGGGATCTCCATCGTATTGATCGACGTGGGAGAAGTCGTAGAGACTGGAGGATTGCGCATAGGGTTTATTTGGATTTGTGGCAAAATCGGCGATATCATGTGGTCCAGGGGTATGAGTGCTATGGTTCTTCGACGACCACAGTAGACTACATGACATGGTTTCGTCGAATAACACGTCTATATATTTCCAATCCTGCACATCGCCCTCGGCAGGGTTATCACCCGATGGGAACACATATAGAATCACTCGTAAGTAACATCTTATCTACAATTTGAACTACATGTCATTTAATGTATTTTCAATAATTAGTTTCTTACATCCATATCATATGTAGTGTCAAAATCAAAGTCAAATTCACCTCGTATCGTCCGACATGCTTGCTGTCGAGGGGTGTGATTACAGAACTCGCTACATTAGAGATTTAGCATCAGATTCTATCCAGATGTTTGGTAGTGCTCCACCTGAGGGTTATTATCCTGACACATCTACACAGTCAGAGAGGTATCGGCCAAGGCCAGATATCGCATCCACATCTGGTCATGCGGCTCATTATGAAGAGGCAATGTCGTCAAGATCAGGTCATGGAGGGGACTTCGAAGGCACGTGTGAGACACCGATAGCATCTTCTTTTTCGTTTCCCACTCCTGTATATACTCCAGTTTATGCAGATCATGATGATGTTCCTCTGACTGAACCACCACGACGTAGTATTCATGAACGACGTCGTCGTACTTATTCGCAGGATATTGGCCCCGCAGGTGTTGTATTCGGCAGCACCGAAGAGGGTCCATCGTACAGTCTAGCTCCAGCCCCCACCTCCAGTTCGTAGGCCCGGTCGTGTTCCCAGTGAGCGTCGCCCACCTAGAAATGTTGGCCGTCCTCCCTGTGGTACTTAGTTATCATTTTGAAGATTGTGTATTTGATCTAATTAGTTTATTAAATGTAAAATATTGCTCACAATTGAATGCCCACGCTGTCTTATTTTATTAATAATTTTTCAATTAATTGTTTCTATATTTCCTTCCGAAAATTTATCGAAACATTAAATAAATATTTTTATTAATTCTTGGTTAATATTTAATTTCTTCTTATTCACAAGTTTCTTCATTATTTCTTAACATTCTTTATTTTTTCAATTATTTATTAACTTTTTTTAAAATATTTTTCCATTGTATTTTCTTCTTTACTTATAAAATTTCAAATTGTTTTTTATTACTTATATATTTTCTTTTTAAATTAACACTTCATTTTCACTTCTTTAATTACTTTTTAAGTTTTCCATATTTTCCTTTTCATTATTTTTAATATTATTATATCTTATATTTTTAAATATTATTGATTCATATTTCTTTTTCCCTTATTTATATTAATTAAAATTATAATGTTTCATAACTATTTTTTCCTCACAAAAAAAAAACACAAAAAAACAACTTATTATACCTTTCTTACTAAATTTTTAAAATTTTACCCCTATTTAATTAACAATTACTAATTTAAATTTATTTTAGAACAATTTTCAAAGATTGTTCTAATCTTAATTGTTTTACACTTTTTAAAATATTAAGTAGATTTTTTCTCATTAAATTTCATAATTTAACTAAATATTTAATTTGTTTTATTATTTATTATGAAATACATATTTATAGATCACTTTTATTACTTCTTTTTAAATTAATTTTATTAATGGTCACTTTTATTATTTATTTAAAAAAATTTTAAACTAATTTTTTACTCTTATTAATATTTAATTTCACATAATTAAATTTTAAAAAAAATTGAGAAGGCGCGATCCGAGATCGCGCCTTTTAATAGAGAAAGCGCGATCCCCGATCGCGCCTTCAGGCAATGAAAGCGCGATCCGGGATCGCGCTTTTATAGAAAGCGCGATCCCGGATCGCGCTTTCTCTTTTAAAAGCGCGGTCTTAGATCGCGCTTCCTCTATTTTGGGAATAAAAAAAAAAAACGCCCTATTTCCGAGATTTTGTTCCAAATTCACTCTAATTTGGGAATTAACCCGGCATGGAGTGGTGGGCGGTGCAGGCATGTGATAGGTAGGCCCGTCTTCAAAGGTGAAAACGAGGACAAAATCTCAATGGCTTTCCTTTATTCACCTCCAAGTAGGGGTGTAATCGAGCCGAGTCAAGTCGATACTTGATTATACTTGAACTCGACTCGATTAAAAATTGTCTGGGTCGATATTCAACTCGAACTCGATCGAGCCTGATTTTTTAAACTTGAACTCGACTCGAAAGGAATTTTACAATACTCAAACTCGACTCGATTAAAAATTGTCTGGGTCGATATTCAACTCGAACTCGATCGAGCCTGATTTTTCAAACTCAAACTCGACTCGAAAGGAATTTTACAATACTCGAACTCGACTCGATTAGGCTCGATTAAACTCGATTAGTCATAATTTTATAAAATATAATATAATATATAAAATTTGATTATACTCAATTAGACTCGATTAGGCTCGTGAACATTTCAAGTCGAGTATTTTAATATTCGAACTCGACTCGATACTAAAATTAATATGTTCGAACTCGGCTAAAACTCGATTAAATTGAGCCGAATTCGAGTATGTCTCGAGCCGAGTTTGAACTACTCGCGAGTAATTTGACTCACTTACACCCCTACCTCCGAGCATCAGCAACGATTTGGAAGAAATTACCGAGAAAAGGACTATTTCACTTGGACACCAACTTGCAGTTGCTATACTTCTCACTCTTGCATACCATTTTCTCATCCACATGTATCAGAGATTTTAACTAATACCAAGAAAAAAAAAGGTTTTAAATTATTGGATAGGTAAGAATATTTGTGGAAATTTCCATTATCGAGTTGATGTTATAAATATTCTTTTTGTTACAAAAATTCTGTAAATTTAGTTTTTTTTTATTATTAATTTTTTCCTTCTTTGGGTGTCTACTTGATTTATGTGAATCTGAACTGTATAAACTATACTGTTTTTCGTTGTTCGCTGTCTACCTGATTTATATTTCCCAAATTATTGATTAAAAATAAAGTCAAGGATATTGTAAAGGTGGAAAATGGCTTTTAATTTGAACAAAAAAATTTAACAAATTTTAGTGATAAAATTATTGATAACTACAATAACATTTTACTACAACGATAATAATCTGAATTTTAATATCAAAGACATCGACCATTTAAAAAATAAATATAAGATAATCAAAAAAAGCCATGTACACGTTATCTAAATACATTTACAATACGAAAAGTGATGATTTAACTTATTCTAATTTTCCTACGCTACTCATTTTTATCCAGAATTATCTTTTTATTTAATCTCTTATCTATCGTATCTTTACGAATATATTACATACAAATTTTTAACGATTTACCTCATCGTTTCACTAAATCTTTTATATTTAAATTTTCGATTTTCCTAACTGGTGTGTTTTTGGATTTTCATTATATATATTCAAATCATTTCAAGTGATACTATGTATCTTATCATGATTGACTCATAAATTAAATTTTAATTCTAAATTTTGATATTGGTTGTTTGAAAGACTAATATAAGGGAGAGATAAAATTATGAAGAACTATATATAGAAAATCTATTTAATAGAAATTTATCAAACCCGTGAAATTATCGAGAAGAATTCCTTTTGTAATAAATAACATAGATTGGTTGTGGTTGAAAAAAATTATCTTAAGCTTCTTTTGACAAAATAGGATAAATTTCATCTCGACTTTTAATTTGAATAATTTTCCTCTTTTATATTTGTTTCTTCTTAGAATATTGTAAATTATAGTAGTGAAAGTATTGTTTTGTATTTGCATGGATAAAATTTGAAAATTATAAATATGGTCAGTATTATAATATTTGATTTTCAAAATAAATAAATAGATTTAATGTTTAGCAAAAGACCTATCTACTTCTGAAATAGAATTTTAAATTGCAAAATAAACTCAAATTTTGTGTCTAATGTAATTCGGGGTTAAAAAATCAAATAAAATAAGAATTCAGTATTTAAAAAAAATTTTGATATCGATAGTTGAGGCATTTTAGACGGGGCAATGAAGGCCGGATGATACAATCTCTTTGTTGTTGAAAAATTAAAATTGTATAGAGTTGTAAATAAATTGACTTATTTGAAAATAGTTTATAAGTCGATTTTTTTTTTAAAGTTCAGTTATATTTATTTAATTAAATAATTAGATGAGTGCGACTCTTTGACTGATATAGTAAATAAGCTCTTGGTATCATTTATATTTATGATCTATGGAAACTTTTCAAAATTAGTGTTTTCCCATTTTGAAAAATATTTTCCGTTTTGGAAACTCTTTCGAAATGTTTTATTATACTAAATTAATTTATATTTATAAAAAAATATTATATTTTTTATAATTACATATTTTTCATATTTAATAAATTATTTATTTATTTAATTATAGTTATAATTTTTTATATTAATTATCTAATAATTAATAATTATACATTTAATTATTTTAGATTTTTGTTATAAAATACGGCTATTCTATTATTTTTATAAAATAATTAATATTTACATAAAAATCTTATATTTTTTATATTTATGTATTTTTGTTTTCTATATTATTATAAAATACCATTTTGTCAATCTATTTCTATTTTTTCCTTTTTCCTAGGAATATTTTAAATATTTGTTTGCAAAATTTAACACTAAAACGGTGCGGTTTACTTGCTGGCTTTGAAAAACGATGAGCCCGGACGATATTTTGTGTTTCGCGTCTTCCGAGGTACAACAATGTTCCGACGACTATCAACGGCCGGAAAAACCCAGGAAAAAAAAACATAAAACCCCACAAACAGAAGCCATGGATTTCGCACTTGGAAATTTTTTGAAATCCGCAGAAAATGGAAGCCACTGATTCAAAGACTCCCGTGGAATCCCATGCCGGGTTTACGCAAGATGAGGTAATCTCTCTCTCTCTCTTTTCTGACATTATAGCCAAAACAAAAGAAAGCCCTGTTGATGTTTTTCTGATTTGAGGGTTTAATTATGTTAATAAATGAAATTTAGGAGCCGATAGTTGTTGATTTTTCATCTGTGTATATCTATCTGGGTGTTAGTAACATCTGTCTTCAATCCTGTGCTTTTTTTCGTATTTGCCTATGCGGATTTAATTAATGGTAATGACCAATTAATTTCATTTCATGCATGCCTGTATCAACTGGATGTTAGAGTTCATGTTTTTAACTACATTTCTCTTTTAATCCTCCCACTTGTTTCATATGGATGCTGACTTCGCGCATTGTGAGGATGTTCCAATACCTTGATCTCTGCTTACATTGACTGGTCATATGGTAATTCATATGATGCACAGTCACGACATGATGTGATATAGATACAGGGCACAAACTCTAGAAGCAGCTAGAAGGAAACTAGGGAAGCTATAAAGCTTAGTTAATCCTTTTGATATATGATTGGTCATTCCTTACTCAATTCCCTCCTCATGTTGGGGATATCAGGATGCATGACTCTTATCACTAAAGGAGGAGATTGGTTTTAAGGGGCATGTCCTGCTGAACCCCCTGAGTTACATGTATTGACTGAGAAAAAAGAATAGAGATAAGGTTATATGTTATCACGCTGTTGAAAATGACAAGGTGTTTTATCATGTTTTGCTGTCACAACATGAACATCTTATTTCTAAAACTGTTGGTTGAGTCTGGAGTAATTTCAAGAGTTACTTGAAAAGGGAAAAGAGGAAAAAAAAAAAATAAATAAACAGAGAAAAAAGGAAGCCAAATTCTGTACATTTCTCTTGTTCGGTGTTTTTTTCCCCTTACCTCTATATCATGTAGTTATTTTTCTTCCTCTGCAGTTATTTTTGTCTCTAGGATTATGTTAATTAAGGTTTCATCCTCTGAGATATTGTTCAAGTTTGCCATATGGTATGTTCTATTTTCTTATGACTTCCTTTGGGTTGGGCAAAAAGGTAACATAAAAGACACTCCCATGGAATTTTAGTTAATGAAATTTATTGTTTATTGCACTCTGTGGTTAATAATTTGTGTTCTTGTCAATGTGAGATAGCTTCATCTTGTTTCTTCTTTCTCTGGTATGATTTGGGACAGTTTGCAAATAACGTAATTTTGTGAAGTGGTTAATAATTCACATGTTTTGCACTCACTTTTTGTGAAGTGTATGACTGAGAATTCCTCATTAATGGATTCCTGGAACCATATTAGTTACAAAGTCTCATTATGTAATTTTGTCGTGATATTTTCTATGTTTTTTGCTTGTATTGGCTCAGCATTCATTTTTACAAAGCCTCAGTTACCATTTTCTTCCTATAGGACCCACAAGATATTAACATGTTTGCGTTCATACTTAAGAGTTTTAGTCATCATGTAACTGAGGAACAGTATGTTTGTTATAGATCGAAAAAATGGAAAGTTTATTTAATGAAGGAGGAGAAGCAACATTGAGTCCAGAATTCTGCCATGACCTTGCAAAAAAATTTAAGTACCGGCTTCGACATCTTATTATACGTAATGAATATGATAAAATTTTTGTATTGCACTATTTTGGCTCCTTTAATTGATTTTTGCATCTTAAAAAGAGTTTTCTAACCGTGTTCTTTTCCTTCTTGCACTATGTTCTGTCTTTTGCAGTTGCTCAATTAGCCGTGCTGAAAAATTTCCTGTTAACTGGGAACAGGTTTTTCATTGTTCACATCTCCCATTCAGAATTTATTTTTCTGAATGTTTCTGAACCTTATCCTGACCTTTGGTTTTATTTCTAATCACTTAAGGTGCAAAGTTGGTTTTATGAAAAGTTACAGGAAATCCATCCGAAATTTCTTCCTCCCCCAATTATGGATTAGCCAATGTTTCGAAAGCGTTGATTCCAATTCCCAGCAATCCACCAACAAGTTCTGATATGCCTGGAGGTAGTCCTCTCTCAACAGTTTTTTATTTGGAGTTTAATCTACATATTTGCAACTGTTTATCAATTTTGATTGAATGAATGACATGTAAACTCATTCAAACATCGTACTTATGTTACTCTAATTAGAACAAAGAAAAACTTCACTCATGTAAACTAACTAGAAATACAAACATTTGTACATACATATGTATATTTATATATGTGTATATGTATATATGATGGGATACAGAATTCATTTGATATTGACTCCATTTGTCTTGGGATTGTTTGACATGCTGTTTCTGGTCGGACACGGATACTACAGTAAATAAAAAACGATTGAATGGTCTGACATGTTTGTTTATATGTCATACTTGGTTTTTGTGTAGTTACACTGAAAGATACAGGAGGGATAGGTGTGAGTTACACTGAAAGATACAGGAGAGATATGTGGACTATTTGTGCTTGCCAATGAATGCACAAGACAAAATCTATCAAGAGAAGCACATATGGAGAACGCATTTCCATAAATTCAGTCATGTGCTGTGGATACTTTGCAAAAGGGGGGGCCATCTGAGACTGAGTGTGTTCATCATCTTCTATTACGTTTTCAGTGTGTGAGGGAGTTGTGAAATATGGTTCTGTGTTTTCTTGGTTGTTCTTCGGTGGTGGTGGGAAGTATTTAAGATGAAGTTGAAGAAGTAGTCCGGAATTGGTCATATTTGTCTGTATGTATTTCGACTTTGGTTCCTTTGTTTATTTTTTGGCTAATGTGATGAGAACGAAATTCTACAACTTTTGAGGGTAGAGACAGTTCTTTAAATCTCCTGAAAGCTAAGTGGATATCTACCTTTTCTTTTTGGGCTTTCATAAATTCTATGGATCTGGATACAGCTTTTTTTTTTACTTGAATTAAGTTTCTAACCATGTCATTTCCTTTTAGGTGGCTTCCCATTGAAACCTTTATTACAGCTTTTTATTTATATATATAAAAAAAGAACAATAAATACAGTGCATGTTTCCTAAGTCTACTATTTATATTCCCTTGAACAATGAACCTACTAGTCCCAATACTCTATTAACTTTCCTTTATTTCCAGTAATTTGTTATTAACTCTCTATTATTTACAACACTTCCTCCTCAAATTAGAGCATATAGATAGAATGCACCAGGTTTGTTACAAATATAGTGACTAACAATAGATAACCTGCACGCGCCACCATGTTGACCAGCGACTTCACTTTGCCTTTTTTAAGTAACAATTTTGAAGCTTCTTCCGAACCAGATGGCAAAAGAAACTTTATGATGGAGACCAGAATTGATGAAGATATTTGGAGCTGCTTGATCAGATGGCAGCTCAGAAGCTAGATGAGCTTGACAATAGGAAGGAGACAAGTGACGACTCCAGCTTGACTAGGAGCTGACTGGACTTGAGTGGCTTGGGACTAACTTATGACAGACTAGAGAAAGCGTGATGAAACTCCTGGCAAACCAGATGACAGGTGAGCTTTAAGAAGACTAAGGACAACAAAAGAGTGGCATGGAGACACAGCGGGGGATAAGGAGAATGATCTGGCTCGAATACCGTGTTGAGGAACAAAGGAGGGGAAACTACATCGCTTATAACTGAGTTGCTTAAGTACATAAACAAACTCAACAGATTTATATTTATATATATCGAAAGAGGAGCATTCTAAGAACAATAACTAAGGTGCATGTTTCCTAATTTTGCTATTTCTATTTGGTACAACAATAAATCTTTTAGGATATTCTATCAACTCTCTTTTATTTCCAACACTACTATTTACTTTCTATTATCTCCAACAGGATGCGGTGCTCAAGTTCTCATTGTTTTTGTAAGTCATTATGATGAACCTCTGTAAGACTTGAGTGTTGGAAATCTAGTGGATACCTCCTTTCTAGACTTTTCCTCTTTCTAACTGCTAGGTGCTTAATCTTTTACAGATGAAAGGTTTGGTCTTTCAGAGTTGACATTTGAAGCAAGATCATCAAGAGACTTGGCATGGTAAGCTTCTAAATGTCAATGGATTCAAAAATATCTTTAGGATTTGAAAAGATTACATTCTTTTCTTGATTGGATGCGATTAGACTGGTTATTTAGCATGTTGTCATTCATTGAAGAGGGTCATGATTAATTAGACATGCAGCAAGAATTGTGTTGTAAATAATCCTCCCGGGTATTTAAGTTTGGAACTGAACTCATTTCATGCAAAGTCCTGCAGGCTGTGGTCTAGGATATAGATAATATGGAAAATCATATGGTCCATACAGCCCAAGGATTTCAACTCTCATTTTTTCTCATAGGATTTGAAATTATACCTTTTCTTTGTCAGTTCTGAATATTGTCATAACTTATCATTTAGCAAATGGATAGCAAAGAAATGGCACGTGTTTTATGTTATCTTTTAGGTGTTTTAGATCGAAGTGTGCATCATATGTATGGAATGAGTAGAGAAAATAATAGATTTTATTATTGTTTCTAAATGTCATTTAATGCAATTTGAACTTCAATGGTTTGGTAACTCTGCAACGCATAAGATGCAAGAAATTTGGCTCAACCTCTATGATACTTGCTTAAGATATTTTTCTATCGCTAATATAAATCTCATCAAGTAGCTTTCAGGGGGATGGACTGACGTATGAAAACCATGCCAATCATGATTGCTGATGATTTTCTTAGAGTTTTGCCTTAAATGGACTTACAACAAATCCTTTTCCATGTATGCTATGCCTAAGATTCTCAAAGTGATCTCCAGCATTCTGTTGTCCTCCCTCCACTATTCAATCTATATAGTTGTGGGACCATGTTCCCTACTAGATCGCATGAGTTGATTTCATAAGGCATAAATAGCAGTATTATTTGAATGGATTGAATAGCTCATTCAACATCGAAGAGGCCCACCATAATGAAGGCCTATCTTTCCCGGATATTTTTCTTCTCTATGTTCTGTATAAAGTATTGATTCTCACCTCAGCAGTTTATAATTTACAATCCGTTTGGTGCTCTAAAACTCCATTTGGTGCTTTAAAACTTGATGCTGCATCTAGTATCGCATCGCATATGCTATTTGTGTTCATTCTCATAGCCCAAACACCACCAAATAATTCTTTTGCCAAAATTTAATGTACCACCAGTTTCTATGGTGGGATACCCTTTATTTTTTATTTATCAGATCACGAGACACATGAATCATGATCCTGATTAAGCCTAACAAATCTCTTTTTTCCTAATAAAAGGGTCTAATTTATAAGCTTGAGAATTTTTCTTATGGATCATAAACGATATGAGCAAGAAGATTATTCATGGATGTAATTTATTCTGTTAGTGACATTATTAGTTGATGCCATCTAACTCTTTGTCAAATTCACAGGTTGATGTTGCGTGTTTCTCAGCTACAGGGTTCTGGGTAGCGGTGAACTTGTAAGAATATTTCTACTTTCATACTTGTTCACTCTTTGTTTTTGATCTCACCTGATTGTATTGCCATTTAAAACTGATGTGGAAAAATGCTAGTTTATGCTTCCTCTTGGTGATTTATCCAGCCTGGTCTGACTTAAGGAAGAGGAGAAAGGGACAAAAAAAAGGCTCTACCACAGCTCAGACTTCTCTAGATCAAGGATTTCAATTAATTGACATCAGCTCAAATGACATGTCATTTATTGTGAAAAATGACCTTTATATGTTAAATTTTATAAATTTTCAAAAGACTTTGATGTATTTATTGTTCTTTTTGTGTCAAGAGTGAACTAAAATATAACTTTCGAGATAAAGGAAGAAAGATTAGAGGGGGAAGAGAGAGAGAGTGGAAGCTACTATACTACAATGCTAAAGAAAATGAACTCCACTGACTTTTAGACTTCTTCTTTCACTTCAGCTTCATAATAAGAGTTCTAAACTGTATGTAGGGATTCTAGTTGAAATAAAAGAAAGTAACAAAAATAAAACGTACAAATTTAGATGAGGAAATCCCATATAGGAAGCTTGTTTTCTTGAGGATCGTGCACCTGAAATCTTTTTAGATCATCTTGTCTCTCCGAACCACCTTTTGTTTCTTTCTACGTAATCATGTTTGGGAACTAATATCCTCTTCAAGGATGGGTTATTTACCTAGAAAAGACCAATCAAATGGTACTGCAAGAACTATTATCAGGGGTAAGAAAATCAATGGAAGAACACACCAGCCATAGGAGCTGATGAAGACTATGTTCTTGTGCAAGAGACTTGGAATCGGATCCCCTCTCATTGTTATTTCAAGCCCTTGATGGAATTCATTCATGATTTTCTAAAGAACTTACATCTTGGAGTATCAACATTTGTGAAATTTCTTCTTTTGTTTTGAATAGCTATCAAATATAGTGCACATATATTTAGTGTACAAAAGAAAGCAATCCACACAAAAATTAGATAACGAGCAACTAGTACCAATTCGTGACTTCGACATTCATTTCATGGTAGGGTTTAAATTTATCTTTCCTTAAAGAGTGATCATGTTGTTTGATTTATGTAATGTGCATTATTGCAGGAAGCTCGAATAAGATTTGCTGGATTTGGTTATGCGGATGATGAATGGGTGAATGTGAAGAGAGGTATCCATGAGCGATCCATTCCTCTAGAACCTACTGAATGTCATTTGGTCAAGGTTGAGGACCTTGTGCTGTGCTTCCAGGTTTGTCTATATGATCCATTACTGTCAAAACTTCAGAAGATCTGAAAGTACTTGCATTACGCTCCAAAAGCTCGCTTGTCATCTCCTCCCATACCTTAAACGCCAGTAGAATACATGGTATAGTATGTATTGGCACAAACGGCAATTGGGACGGTCCTTTCTTAGTTCTCTCTCTCTCTCTCACATAAAAGATCCTGCCTTTCATTCTTCAACTCTTGATCTTCTGAGGTCTGGTTTTGTAGGAAAGATAAGATGAGGCAATCAATTATGATGCTTGAGTTATGGAAGTCCACAGGACAGTGCATGACACAAAAGGATGCAGGTGCATCTTCCTGCTTTGCCATGACCATGATGGAACTGAGGTAGACCTTGCTCGCACTATTCTTACACTTGGTTAATTTGTTCTTCAAAATCTCACTTAGGCACTTGTTTAAGGGCTGTACTTGAACCAAAGGCCTCTTGCACCTTCCTCCTCCCTCTCGAAACTAGGTCGGTTTCAAGAGAACGCCATGCCCTAAACATACCTAATAAAATAGAAATACATAGTATAATTTGATAATATATTAAATACATGAATACTTTATTGACAATCTGAAATATGTATGTTATGCTATCTTACTTTTGCTTTTGTTATGCAGGAAAATGTTTGGCTGTAGGAGATTATGTTGCAGGCCTTACCCTTTTCTTGAAACCAAATGATAATAATTCAGTTCATTTGAAATGAATTGAATGTAGAGTTCATTTGCAAATGAAATCTTGTAATTGAAATCAAAAGTAAAATGCAGTCTTTCTTGTGCTTGAAAGAACAAAAAGTAAAACCTGAAATTTAACTATAAATATTGTTATTTATTAAAATATTATTTTTTCTTCGCTTAAAAGGTATTATAATTTGAAAAATCATTGCAAAATTTCTACATTAAATAGAAAAAATTAAAGATTTTATAGCAACATTGATACTCATATGCAGCATGATAATGAAATCTAGGGTTTGCCTTGAGATTCAATAACCCACAAATTTTCTAGAATTAGTTTTCATTTTTTTTTTCCCCTGATTTTGAAGTTCATACTTTTTGTAAAGTTAAAATTAAATTTCTTTTTTTTTTCCTAAATAACATGAATTGGAAGTCCTGAGAAACTGGAAAAATTCAGATAATCCGACTCACATCCAAAAAAGGAACAACCAATAGTTGTACGCCACATCACTATAATCACGTGACCTTTGCCGGAAGCAACCAATCATTACTTTTTAAAGTACAAATCTCCGTAGATACTAACACATCGGATCACAGCACGAGAAATTTCATATCAAACTTGTCATCTTATAAACAAGAATCATAGTCGTCGATCACCTCGCATCCAACGGCTGATATTCACAGTTACCAAAAATCCAGTGTTTCCAAATATGAAAAATGACTTCAATTTACATGCAATTAATCTTCATCTTCCATCACAGAAGCACACGAAAGCTCCCTTTTCTCTCTCTAAGATAAAGAAGAAACAAAATATCTCTCTCTCTCTTGAAGAAATCGCCGATCGGCGATTGTCGATCGTGAAATTCTGCAGTTCCGATCAGTGTAAGAGCTTCGAATTCGTTCACACATTGATTGTCTTCCCCCGATTATCTTTGTTTCTTCATCGATTTTGATTTTGTGTATAGAGAGAGAGAGAGAGAGAGAGAGAGAGAGAGAGAGAGAGAGAGAGTGGTTGATGGATGAATGAACGATGCCGGTTCTGCGTAGCGCGGTGCGCAGAGGCGGTGCAGCAAATCAACAACAACAACAACAGCCAAACAGAGACGACAACAACAACAACGGCGACAACAATAACAACAATAAAGGGAGAGTGACTGCGAAAGGGGGAAGAAGAAGAGCACCGCTAAGGAAGAAGAAGAATCAAGAGCAGCAACAGGAGGAACAAGACAAGGTGTTGGTTGATGAGAAGAGAGTGATTTTGGTGACATCTGAGGAAGAGAAAGGAGGAGGAGAGGGGATTAGGGTTTTGGAGGAGGTAGGAGAGAAGAAGATGGATGAGTATGGGAGTGCAGGAGGGAGGAGTAATGATAAGGCTAATGCTGGTGAAGCTGAAGGAAGCACTGCTCCGCTTCCTGAGAAGGTCAGGTTTTCCTTTTTCTAACTTAAATTTCACCAATTTCTAATCGTGTTTCCCTTGTCCATTGTGTTCTTAGGGTTTTGATTTTAGGTTTGGAGTGTTTTTTATTGGGATTTGTTGAGAATTGTTGTTTGGCATCTATTGAATAACTTATGCCTTGTCTGAAAAATTGGAAATTAAAGGCTGGCTTGATTGATGAATCTTGACTATAATATGTGAATTGACATATATAAGATATATTCTGCATTAGCAATAAGCCTAAAAATTCTGACTTTAATTGTTTCCCCCTGATTCGTGTCTTAGGTTTTTTGATTTTGGGTTTGGACTTTGAGTGGGAGTTGAAATGTTGTTGGTTGGCACTGCTGAATAACTTTAGCCCCTTCATGATCTTATAAGTTAATGCTTTTAGATTCTTAAATTTTGTTGGGAGAATTTTAACAGTGATTAGTGTTTCTTCCCGCGTTCTTTTTCGCGGGGACGGGGTTTACATTGTCATGGCAATTAATATATTACTTGAAATGGCAGTTGGTTATATTCCTCCCATTTGATTTGCTCGGATCATCATCTTGGAGCATTTATTGCCCCAAAATTTTTTGACATGAGTTGCATCCAACATGGATGATTTTTTGTCAAACATTTTTACTACATTTTGTAGACGCTTATTGCACGTGCCTCGGCTGTGTTCGTGTTTCAAAAATTTTTCATTTCAACTAGATGATGCTAGGACATTATCGTAAATGCCTGAATCACATAATTGATAGAACAATTTATATATTTGAGAAGTTTTAAACTGAAAAAACTTGGGAGGGGTAGTGTATACTTCAATGTATAATTATTGCCTGCATAAACTAAAGGTGCAATAATGTTTCTAGAGGCAATAGTAAGTTGGATATGTAAAATATCATGTTTATTTATTTATTTGAATGCATTAGCTGATTTGTACATACAAACAGCACTTTAAACTTAATTATGCATATACATTCAACGTATGTGGCTATTTCATGTCCATATTTTTAACATATGTCAGTTACATACATATACCTTTTTTTTTTCTTTTTTTCTTTTTTTTAACTTTTTGGTGTCGTGTCCTGTGTATTATGTTAATGTTTTGTGCTGCATAGCTTGGAGCTGTGCTTTTGTTTTTCCTTCTCTAACTATGTATCTGCCTACCGGTGCAGCTCTTACGTTCTATCTTTTTGAAAATCTTGGATTTGCATTTCCATCATTTGGAAATAAGTTTTGGCACTGGAAAATAAATTGCAATGCATCTCCTCCCTTTTGAATTTTGACTGAACTCAACCATTTGTTCCAAAGAAGGTCCTCTGTACATATGTGAGAGAGTGATTTCTTGAATCTGTCTTCAGATGGTAGTCTACATGCATTGGTTCTACCCAAAGGATCACAGGTTCTTTTTGGGCAATAGTTGATCTATTGCACTGCTCATGAACATGGTAAATTTGGAGCAGAGTTACACAGATTTTTTTTGAAATAAGCACGACCATGGAGATGCCCTTTGGATACCTTTGCATGCAACACTTATTAATTGATTATAGTATAAATTTTTTCATAACTTTGTTGTATTGTTGACTGTGTCTTTTCGTGTTGTGTGTTGTGTTTGTACGCTTCAGAGAACTGTTATAAATTGCATATTTATGTCAGTAGTCCTTTCTGTAATAATTTGAGAATTTAAATTAGTTTGTGAACGTAATTTGCACGTATATTGAGTTGGTGTGTTTATCCATTGAAGGTTGATAAATCCCACTTCCTCCTGTTTTTCTTACTCGAATGTGTTCAGTTGCCAATCTAGAACCACGCTATGTTTTGTCAAAGATTGCATTTTGGGATACACATGAACATGTGAGTGATGTGATTGTGTGATATCAAATAGATTGAACTACTTATTCAAATCAAACCGTTCTATATTGGCATAATGCTGAGCACTATTACTATCTAAATCTATCAATGGTTGCATATTTGGTAATATATCAACGGCATATATCTGGATGGTGAGAAACCTGTGCAATTGGGAGTTATACTGTGAATTCAACCTTTATGGAATGCTTTTAATGTGAAAGACATGGTCTTAGCCAGGAGAATTTTCTTGTATTTGTTCAGGCCCTATTGTTAGAAGTAACATTGTATGATCTGTAAACTAACTACAGAACTCTTTACAATATATTTTCCTTGATTGTCAAGTCTAGCAGCAACTTTGTTTTCAACTTGGTATGTATATACCTGCAGGAAATCCATTTATTGTAAGGCATAAATGAACTTTGTAAGTTGGTTCATTCTTTTTTGGCCTATTATGAACAATGACATGTAAGCTTATTTTGAATAGCTTATAAGCTCTTAAAGCTTATAAGATATTTTTGGAGCTTGTAAGTTCCTATTTTATTTTCAGAATGAGTTGTTAAAGTGTTTGGATAAAATAAGATTTAATATAAGATATTTTGTGATCTTATAAGTTGTTGTGTTTGGTAATAATAAGGAATTATAAGCTCTTTTTAGTGTATAAAGACTAAAAAGGTCATGATAGCATTAATATAATGTAAAGAGCTATTTATTGACATATGAGAAGGGTAAATGTGAGATAATGAAATATTAATGAGAGTATTTTAGTTAGTTTATATCTCAAAATAAAAAAGTTTATAAGATGCATAAAAATGAAGTTGGGATGGTGCTACTTTATTTTTAAAGATTATAAGCATTTTAAGAAAAGAATTTAGCAAAACTCTTGAAAGTGAGATGGAATAAAAAATCCAAAATACATTGTTGAATATGTTACTTTGTGAAAATGAATAAAAGAGAACATGCTCTTTCCCAAGCTTGTAGAGGGCTGTTTGGGATCCCAAACAATAGAAATTTAAAGGAACATGGTGGCGTGGAAGCTTGATTGTCCATCTAAAGAGGGTTCCCACTTACTTAAAACACCATTCTCTTTTTATCAAATTTACCTTTATTTTTTTTTATTTTTATTTTTTTGGGTCTCGGATAGATATGAAAATATTAAGTGGAGAATTTTGTCAGGGCTCCCTGGTTCTGAATGGCAGCTGTCGTGCCATCTGAGGATATGTGCGCAACATTATTCTTGCAAACAGAAAGATGGTTTTTGTGATTGGATCATGTGATATCCAGGGAATAATGGGGTGGGGCACCCAATTGTGGTCATGTCCCCATGGTTGCAAATGGACCTTTCTCATCCCTTCTCATACTGGATTGGGGGTGATAATTTGTCACATCCTTCCCCCTGGTCATTTGAAGTTTGCATATGGTTTATATTATGAAGGACATATAATTGAAAGTTTTCATGTACAGATATGAGTTGTTTCATTTGAAGTTATACTTTCTATTTTATTTGTGTTGGAGGCTGTGAATTGGTTATGATAGTCCTAACATGTGACAAATTTGCTCATGAGTCCTGTTTTGGAGATATAGCACTTGTTAATTTGAGCCTTTGGCCCATGCAGGAGACCTTCTTTCTTTTTATTTAATTTTTTAACCTGAAGCAAGTTGTTTCCTCAACAAGTCCGTAATCACAGGATGACTTTTTCTGGGAGGATATTATGAGTTGGTGTTATTGTTTATTGTTACTAACTGGCTTTTGTAATCATTGGTGAATTAACCTGACTAGAAACAGCATATTGAGCCTATTAACCGCAAGATTGCTTACTTACATTAGGTTTTTAATTTTTATTTTAATTCGACATAAATTAAATGTTTACTAGGATACTTATAAATTGCTATCGATTATCAGATTGCCATAGGGTCCTCATCTACAATGTGTCTTTCTGCTCAATTACACTCTTTATTAGTTCCTGACAATATAATTAACATTTTTGGTTGCTTTTAACAGGTTTCAGTTGGTGGTTCTCCAGCGTATAGATTAGAACGGAAGTTGGGAAAGGGAGGTTTCGGACAAGTCTATGTTGGTCGCCGTGTTTCTTCTGTAAATAATGATAGAAACAATAGTGCTCCTGTAGAGGTAAAGTGTTAATCCCCTTTTTTATTTAATATTTTGGATCTTTATCTTTATTTATTTTTATTTTTATTTTTTTTTTGCTCTGAATTTTTTTTTGACCTGCTCTGTTATAGGTGGCGTTAAAATTTGAACATAGAAGTAGTAAAGGATGTAACCATGGACCGCCAAATGAGTGGCAAGTTTACAAGTGAGTATGACTATTTTATATTTATTTTCTTTACCAGGATTTAGTCATGCTACAAGTTAACCCACCATTCCATGTGTTTTGTGCAGCACTCTAGGTGGCAGTCATGGTATCCCGAGGGTACACTACAAGGGCCGCCAAGGTGACTATTATGTCATGGTATGATTTTATCACTCCTTGTTCCTTATACTAGTGAAAATATATTCATGGATTATGGATTTTCTTCTTTCTTTTCTTGATGGTATAAGAAATGAAAATTTAATAACTTGCAGGTCATGGATATACTTGGCCCAAGCTTGTGTGATGTATGGAATAATAGCTCCAATACGTAAGTTCAGATGAAGGACTGATATGCTTTGAACTTTCAATTTTATGGATTTCACTCATCTTGGTTAGGTTCTTTTATTACAGGATGTCCACTGAAATGGTGGCATGCATTGCTATTGAAGCTATTTCTATATTGGAGAAGATGCATTCGAAAGGGTAAGATATGTGCTGCTAATCAGACCGTGCATGTCTAATTATTGTAATCACTGTTGTTCGCTATTCTTTTCCATACAATTGCTTCTTTCTTATCCCCTTCTGCTTACTTATGATTCTCTCTTGGGAAGTGGGTTTGAAATAGACATTTTTGACTTCTTTTTGAATTAATTTTGGTGTTTTATTTGTTGTCTGGAGCAGCAGTTGACATATGTTCTAGATTATGATTTCATTTCACTGTTTTATATGCAAAAAATCAGTTGGCACATATGTTGAGGTTTACCTTGTAATTGTGACACCATTGGGCAGTACTTGTGCTAACCCATTTGGTTCTATTTCTTGATGGTGATATTTGGAGTTAGCCTTGAATCTATGTCTTCAGTTCTTATGTTTTAACAATGTCATGTCATTGTAAATTTGCTGGACAATTAAATTACTGGCACCGTTATTTTTCACTAAAGATTTATGATTTCTTTGGGTGATAAATGCTACTTTGATTAATGATTTCCATAAATGAGAATATCTATCGTAACATATTTGGAACTGGAAGAGCTATTTTGTTCTAGGTAAGATAAGAGCTTGAAACACATGGTTGGTAAATTGGGCTTATGGGAAATAATTATGGTATATTGAAGTTTAGATTTAAGCTTAGATTTTTTTGTTGGTAGAAAAATACTGTATATTCCAATGCAAAATGTCTCAAATGTGATTGTCTCAATTTTGGCAGATATGTGCATGGAGATGTAAAGCCTGAGAATTTTCTCCTTGGGCCTCCTGGGACTCAGGATGAGAAAAAATTGTTTCTGGTAGATCTTGGACTGGGTAAAAATCTGCCAAGGGATTCACTCTGTTAAATGTAGTATCAATTTTGTTTCTTTCTAACAGCGTGTTTTTTTTTTGAAGCAACTAAATGGCGTGATGGAGCTGGCATGCATGTTGAATACGACCAAAGGCCAGATGTCTTCAGGTAGAAACCTAATTGAAGGATCTTTGGCTGGGATTTTATAATGTTCTTCATGAAATATTTTTCAGTTTTGCTCTGGGTTATTTGTCATCTTTCTGCAGGGGAACAGTGCGTTATGCCAGTGTTCATGCTCATCTTGGGAGGACTGCTAGTAGGAGGGATGATCTAGAATCTTTAGCCTACACATTGATTTTCCTTCTCCGTGGTCGTCTTCCATGGCAAGGATATCAGGTTGGTTTTCAATCCCAGTGATAGGAGTTAGGCATCTAGTAAATAATGATAACATTTGTTTGACATGCTTATTGTCATTTTAGGGTGAGAACAAAGGGTTCCTTGTTTGCAAGAAGAAGATGGGAACATCTCCAGAATCCTTGTGTTGCTTCTGTCCACAACCTTTCAGACAATTCGTTGAATATGTAGTGAACTTGAAGTTCGATGAGGAGCCTAATTATGCGAAATACATTTCCCTCTTTGATGGGATTGTAGGTCCAAACCCTGATATCAGGCCAATTAATACCGATGGCGCCCAGAAGGTATTGTGATATTAAATCATTTATGTAGTTACTAAGTTTGAATTAGTCTTACTTTTTTATTTTTTGAGAATATAGTTTTAGCATGATCTAATTTGCGGTTGATATCTTTTGAAGCTTATATATCAAGTTGGTCATAAAAGAGGTCGTCTGACCATGGAGGAGGAAGACGAACAACCAAAGAAAAAGGTCAGGATGGGGATGCCTGCAACCCAATGGATTAGTGTCTACAATGCTCGTCGGCCAATGAAGCAAAGGTACAAAAATCCATGTCATATACTCTTTCCTTGTTATTAAAGAATAGGTTGATTCATTTAGTTATTTTCTTTGTTGATGTTATATTTTCCCTTGTCTACCTCATGCTTATGTTGTTCTCCTGTTCCTTGTAAATCTATCTTGTGTTTGCTTGCTATTATACTTCCTCTTCTCTTCTGAAGTTCTAATTAAAACTGTTCCCGGATATGCAAGAATATTGAGGCTGAAAATTTTCTGTGTTGCTTTTTTAGGTATCACTATAATGTGGCAGATGCAAGGCTTGCCCAACACATTGAGAAAGGGAACGAGGATGGCTTATTTATCAGCAGCGTGGCTTCTTGTCAGAATCTATGGGCACTAATAATGGATGCGGGTACGGGTTTCAATGCCCAAGTATATGAACTTTCACCGTATTTTCTTCACAAGGTAGCCTTTTCAACCTGATTGTTGATGATGTGTTTCATTTAAGAATAATGTCTCTACTTACAGCAAGTTATTGCATTAGAAAATCCCCGTTAATACTTGCTTTATTTGTAGAGGTATTCTAGCCAATCGACTAATTTGATAATCGACTAATTTGATATTTGCTATTTTAAGGAATGGATTATGGAGCAGTGGGAAAAGAACTATTATATCAGTGCAATAGCAGGAGCAGCAAATGGGAGCTCCTTAGTTGTTATGTCTAAAGGTGATTGATATTTTGAGTTACTGATTAAGAGACATCTTTTGTTTTGTTTTTTCTTTTGGGGGGGGGGGATATTTAATGACTTGCTATTTTACATGTACATTTCCAAATCTAGGAACACAGTTTCTACAGCAATCCTACAAAGTAAGTGATTCATTTCCTTACAAATGGATCAACAAAAAGTGGAGGGAAGGATTTTATATTACAGCAATGGCAACCTCAGGGAGTCGATGGGCTGTTGTAATGTCTCGTGGTGCAGGATTTTCAGATCAGGTCTTTTGTTTTTTCATTTTGTACAGTGCTTTTGGTCCAGTGTATGATACAATTTCAAAAGCATCCGGTACTAATTAATTTATTTCTTTTAGGTCGTCGAACTAGATTTTCTTTACCCAAGTGAAGGTATTCATCGGAGATGGGATAATGGATATCGTATCACAGCGACTGCCGCAACTTGGGATCAGGCTGCTTTTGTTCTTAGCGTACCAAGAAGAAAGCTCACAGATGAAACACAGGAAACTCTTAGGACTTCTGCCTTTCCTAGTACACATGTGAAGGTGCATCATGATAGCCTTTTAGTGTTCAGTTGCTCTTTGTTGTCAATCCTTTGTTATTTTAAAATCTGAAATTACTTATTGTCGTACTTGCAGGAGAAATGGGCTAAAAACCTATATATTGCTTCAGTTTGTTATGGAAGAACGGTTTCGTAAGCCGTCAATCATCGAGGATTTTTCTTGTGTCATCTCAACATTTCGAGATCCTCTGATTAAAAATTTGCAGGATGCAAACAAAAATCGGTATCTGGGTTATGCAGTAGCATCTAAGGTAGGGAAATTTTGGTGACTTCAAACTTTAATTATTTGTAACCAGAAATATGACTCTCAGTAAAAGACATCATGATGAAATTTGTTTCTCGACTCTCTTTTTGTCGTGCCTATTACATGTGAGAATGCCATAGGGGAAAGGGTATTTATACCTCGTTGCAGGCAGTTTGTATGGTTTTCTGGAACCTGCTGCCTGTTTAGAGGACTCATGTTATATCCTGTTTCATTTTTGCACATTGTGCATGGCTTGTGCCTTTGTGATGATCTCACGAGAACTTTTAAGCCCTATTTTACGGGACTATGTTCTTCCTTATAAATTTAATCAGATGATAAGAGTTACTCTGTTGAACTATATCTGATTTATCCCTGTCATATGTGTGATTTCATTCTTTCAATTGATAATTTCTTGACATATTGAGAAAGGTGACACCTAGCTCTTCATTCCCCCCTCCCATTTTTTCTTTTGGGTGCTTTAAGCAAATGGGCATGGAAAAAGCTGCTCAAGTTCCCGCTTCGACTGTGGAAGAATGGAAGTGGGTTAATTGGATGGTTGGCTTGTTTTTTATTTGCATTTAATGTTGGTATTATGACTTGAGCATGTGTTACTCGAGCCTGCTTGCCACAAGCGGATTGATGCCTTGCTGCAATAGCATGGTAGAGAATCATGCTGGTGCCTGATAGAGGGAATATAGTCCTGTGTGATGAATCTGCTTGGAATCACCAAATGCTCTCATATTTGAGCTTTATTATGCATATAATTTTGAAGTCAAGTCTACGCTTTGCACCTTTTCAAAGTATTTGAGTTTTGTCCTTATTTCTATGTGGCAATTTTTTAATATCTCTACGAGTATCATGGGGTTTGTAGTCGATTGATCATCACTTTTCAAGATATAGGATGATAAAATAGCAAAAGTAACCGAGGTGATATGGGAATGGGGCTCATAAAATTTGAATACATAGCATCTATCTGTATTATCAAGAGAAAATTTGAATACATGGGCTATTGGCACAGTTGTACAGAGGAACTCATCAGTCACTAGTGGTAAGAGTGCTAGCTCACACGACCCCTTCATCTCTTGTCCAGGACGTCAGGTGGCTCGATTATGGAAACAAGGCACATTGCAAGGGAATAAATGCGGGCAATGGTTGCTGGGTAAGCCAATCAAGTTTGCAGGGAAAGTCAAATTAGATGGTATATACATTTTGGAATTTATTAATCCCACTTTAGCTTAATCACGCGTAACAATTGCAATGACTTATTTTTTATGATTATATCAAAATTTGAATCGAGAATAACCGAATTGGAAAAAAAAGATTGTGACCACCAGTTTGTCTTTTCGGAGACATTTGCAATGACTTTCCAAGAACGGACAATAAACCTCCATTATTAATTTTGGGGGTGGGGAGAGAGAGAGAGAGAAAGAGAGAGAGAGAGAGAGAGAGAGAGAGTCCTAGGCAATGAGTTTAAGCTTAAATAACATTTTCTCCCTTCCATTGTAATAGGTTTGGGTTCGAAAGAAACCCGCAAAAAAAAGAGAGACTGTCCTGTTCTTTTGTTACTCGGAGTGGGAGAATTTTGTAAATTACTAAGCGCCCTCTTCATAAGCACCCACACTCCCATTGGTTCATTCAGCGAGCAGTCAGAACCTCCCGAAGTCAAAGAGCCGAGGCTTAGCTGAAAGCCTTCTTCCCATATATCGAACCGCAAAGGTATGTCAAAACCCATGCATGAACCAAGCTTCCAATACCCAAGTGTTCAGAAGAAAGACTGATCATATGCTTTTAACATTCTTAATTTTATTTCATTTCACTCATCGAGATTTAAGTTTTCATTAACACGAAGCTATTTCTCTATTGATGAAGTTGCATTCCAAAGGGTAAACATTTGTGCTGCTAATTCAGATCATGCAATTGATTCTTTCTTGTCTCCCTGCTTATTTGTGCTACTCTTTTGGGTAGTGGGTCTGAACCTCTAGACATTTTTTGACAGATTTTTCAATCAATTTTGGCAGCATTTGATATATGTCTTCTGGGATATGTGCTTTCATGAAAAACATCTTATATGCAATATATATATATATATATATATATATATATATATATATATATATATATATATATATATAGTTGGCACTTTGGATAATGATCTCCACAGATAAGAATCTTTATTCTCACATATTTGGAGCTGGAAGAACGCGTTTGCTCTGTAAGAGCTTAAAAGCACGTCGTTGGTGAATTTTTTTTTTTTGGGGGGGGGGACTGAAACTAATTATGGCACATTGAAGTTTAGGTCTGAGCTTAGAGTTGTGTTGGTAGATAAGCATAGTCACAAAATAATGTTATATTGCAAATGCAAAATGTCTCAAACATTACTGCAACAATTTTGGCAGATAAGTTCATGGAAATGTAAAGCCTCATAATTTTCTCATTGGGATTCCTGGAACTCTGGACTAGGTAAGGTTACATTTGGGACTTCACTCTGTTAAATACATCTCTCTCTTTGATGGGATTGTGGGTCCAAACCCAGGTATCAGGCCGATTGATGATGATGGTGCAAGGTATTGTGTATCTTTGAGTCGGGTCTGTCTTTATTTAGAGAATCTAATTCTAAATTGTTGTTTTGAACCCTCAAGGTGTGGATATGAACCCTAAAATGATTTGGAAAAAAAAGTTTTTCAGACTTTATCAACTCTATAAGTGAGTTTTCATTCCTTTAATTCTAAATTGCTGTTTCTTAAGCACCTTCACACCTCAAAAGAAATGAGGGTTTTTTTTTTCCCCTTTTTTCTTTCTCTCATTAATTGTTTGGATCCGAAGTTCTATGAATGAGTGCTTGGAGAGTTTTGTTGTTCTCTTGACAAGAAGTGGGAAAATGTTTTGAAAAGATTTGTATAAATTCAGGCGAATTTATGTTTTCTATTTATTTATTAGGTTGTGGGCTATAGATTGATTGGGAATATTTGTATCAAAATTGGTAATTTGGTAATAAAAATTATTGGATTTGCCCTCTAAATTTAACTTTTTGTTGCTCAATTAAATTCAAAATTTTATTTTTTAATTTTATGTGCAGAATTTTATTTACAAATAAAAACTAAACTTTAATTCATTTTGGATTAAAAAAATTATCTATCTTCTTAAAAATAAGAAAGCATTCAAGGATCAACAAGCCCGTTCGGCAAAGCACAACGCTCTTAACCTTGGGGTCGTTTGGGCGTTTCTCTTTTCCACGGTTTATTTTTAACCTTTTTTAGCATTATATCTGCAATTAGAGCAGATTGATTTTAGCCCTATACATCAAAGGAATAGGCTTACTTGGTCTCAGCTTCCACAATCAAATATAGCCCAATTTGAAGTGCTAGATCTTGATCAAAAAGACTAGTGAGCCTTTTCTTCTTCAAGAAAAGGACTAGCATGCCTATCTAACTTAGTTCATAGAGCACAAGGCCTTGAATATTGTGGATGTGAGTTCGAGCCCCACAGTAGGCATATCTTTTTTCCTTTGTTTATTTTTATTTTATTTTTATTGCATCTACAATTAGGCTCAATTGATTTTAGCCCAATAGAATTGTATGCCAAGGGTATAGGATTACGGGGCCTAATCTTACACAATCAGACTTCAAGCCGAATGTGAAAGTGCTAGATCTTCATCGAAGACACCAGCGAGCTTATTTTTTCCTTAAAGGAAGATGAAAATGCTAGTTTAGCATGGTTAGTAGAGCACGAGTCTCGTGAACTTGTGGTTGTGAGTTCGAGCTCCATCGTGAGTGTTTCTCTTTTCCTTTGGTTATTTTTAATTTTTTTTCAATTGCATCTACAATTAAAACAGATTTATTTTAGCCCAATTAGCTTGTATGCAAAAGGTGTAGGCTTAATGGGCCTAAACTTCCACAATCTGATTTCAAGCCCAATCTGAATTGCTTGATCTTGATCAAAATGGTTAGCAAGCCATTTTTTCCTCAAAGGAAGGATTAGCAAGGCTCTTAACTTTGTGGTTGTCAGGTTCGAGCCCCACGGTGGGCGTATCTTTATTCCTCCATTTATTTTATTATTATTATTATTTTTTAAATTGCATCCACAATCAGGCTTGATTGATTTTAGTCTAATCGACTTGTATGCCAAAGATATAGGATTATGGGGCCTAATCTTACACAATCAGATTTCAAGCCGAATGTAAAAGTGCTAAATCTTGATCAAAGAGGCCAGCGAGCTATTTTTCCTCAAAGAAAGCATCAGAATGCCAATCTAGCTCGGATGGTAGAGCGCAAGTCTCTTAATCTTGTGGTCGTGAGTTTGAGCTCCCTCTGATTATTTTTAATTTTTTCAATCGCATCCACAATTAAACATGATTTACTTTAGCCCAATCAACTCATACGCCAAAGGTATAGGCTTATTGGGCCTAAACATCCATAATCAGATTTCAAACCCAATCTGCAGTATTTGATCTTGATCAAAAAGGCTAGCGAGCCATTTTACCCTCAAAGAAAGGATTAGCATGCCCGTCTAGCTTAGTTAGTAGAGCGTAAGGCTCTTAACCTTGTGGTAGTGGGTTTGAGTTCCATGATAGGCGTTTCTCTTTTTTGCTAGCTCTTGATCAAAAAGACTAACAAGCCTTTTTTCCCTCAAGGGAAGGACAGCATGCCCATCTAGCTCAACGGGTAAAGGGTAAGGCTCTTAACCTTATGGTCGTGGGTTAGAACCCCACGGTGGGCGTTTCCGCTTAGACTAAGCTTACCCAATCAGATTTCAAACCCAATTTGAAGTGTTAGCACTTGATCAAAAATGTATGTGAATGAGGGGTGGTGGGTAATTTCGGGGGGTCCCTCCTTCTAGATTGGGTTGTTGGGTTCATTGGATACCTTCCCCTTCGGATACTTTCAAGTTAAATGTGGACAGTCGTCCTTACTGGGATCAAAAATTGTGGGAGCGAGAGGTATTTTATGGGATGAATATGGTCTTTGGCTAGGAGGGTTTGTTGCAAATCTAGGGGTGGCAAATCCTTTTACGGCTGAGTTGTGGGGGGTCCGAGAAGGTCTTAGTTTCTTCCAATGCTATTCTTTTGCTCCGGTAATTCTAGAGCTGGACTCTATGGAACTAGTAGCAATTTTACAATTAGGGGTGGATTTATGCCATCCGGAATCCCACATCATTATGGAGTGTCGGCAAATGCTTCAACGGGTTCAAATATAACAAATCGTATGTGCCTAGAGAAGGGAATACTTGTGCCGATTGCTTAGTTCGTATGGGGACAAGTTCAGATCCAGGTGTTAATGAACTAAGTTTACCACCTCCGGAGGTGAATAAATTTCTTGCAAGATATATTTGGGGTATGGCTTCCTTAGATCTTAGTGTGGCCTCCCCCTCCTTGTAACCAAAAAAAAAAAAAAGAGATACCCATCTAGTTCAGTTGATAGAACGCAAGACACTTAACCTTGTGGTTGTGGGTTTGATTTATTTATTTTGAATTGCATATGTAATTAGACATTTTTAAATTACATATGTAATTAGAGCCGATTTATTTTAACCCAATTGACTTGTACACCGAAGGTATAGGCTTACTGGGCCCAAGCTTCCACAACCAAATTTCAAGCCCAATTTGAAGTGCACGCTCTTGATCAAAAAGGGCAGTGAGGCTTTTTTTCCTTAAGGGAGGGATCAAAATGCCTGTCTAACTCAGTCAGTAGGGAGGGTACAAGCTCTTAACATTGTGGGTTCGAGCCCCATTGTGGACATTTCTCATTTTTTTTGTTTGTTTTAATTTTTTTTAGATTGTATCCACCCGATATATTTTAACTCAATCGACTAGTACACCAAAGGTATAGACAGCTTACACAATCAGATTTAAAACCCAATCTGAAGTGCTAGCTCTTCATAAAAAAAAAATGAAAAAAATATTAGTGAGCCTTTTTTTCTCAAGGGAAGGATTAACACGCGTAGATCAATCGGTAGAGTGTAGTACTCTTAACCTTGAAGTCATGGGTTTGAGCCCCACGTTAGTGTTTTTCTTTTGCTTTGCTCACTTTTAATTTCTTTTATTCCATCTACGGTTAGACTTGATTGATTTTAATCCAGTTGAATTGTACACCAAAGGTATGGGCTTATTCAGTCTAAGCTTCCACATTTAGATATACAGCCCAATCAAAAGTACTAGATCTTGATCAAAATAACCGGGGAGCCCTTTTTTTCCTGAAGGCATGCCCATCTAGCTCAGTCAATAAAGCATAACGCTCTTAACCTAGTGGTTATGGATTCAACTTGTAGGCCAAAGTTATAGGCTTGATTTTTTTCTTTTCCTTTGTTTATTATTATTATTTTTTTGATTGCATCTACAATCAAACTTGATTGATTTAAGCCCAATCGACTTGTAGGCCGAAGGTATAGGCTTATGGGTCCTAAGCTTCCTTAATTTTTTTGGATGCATCTGTAATTGGTCCCCCTGGTGGGCGTTTCTCTTTTCTTCTATTTTTTTTTTAAATTTTTTTTGGATTGTATCTGTAATTAAATCTAATTTATTTTAGCCCAGTCGACTTGCACACCAAAGGGATAGGTTTACTCAAACAATGCTTACACAATCAAATTTCAAACCCAATTTGAAGTGCTAGCTCTTGATCAAAAAGATCAGTGAGCCTTTTTTTATTTTCCGTAAAGGGAAGGATAAGTATGCCTGTTTAGCTCAGTAGATAGAGTGTAAGGCTCTTAACCTTATGGTTGTGGGTTCAAGCCCCATGGTGGGTTTTTCTCTTTTTATTTGTTTATTTTTAATTTTTCTTTCGGATTGCATCTACAATTAGACCCGATTGATTTTAGCCCCCATCGACTTGTATGCCAAAGGTATAGGTTTATTGGGTCTAAGCTTACGCAATGAGATTTCAAGCTCAATCTGAAGTGCTAACTCTTGATCAAAAAGGCTGGTGAGCCTTTTTTTTCCTCAAGGTATATATATATCTTTTTGAACTATCGGTGTCTATAACCATGTTAGTCCGGACTAAATCTTGTTTAAATTGGGTTAAACACTCTTAAAAGATAAATCTTTTCCTATATCTTTTTTTTTTTTCATATATAAGATTCGAATTCAAGATTTTACTTTAGGGGTATCAATTCTCATCCACTAGAGCAATTAAGCGTTGGTTTTTTTCCCCCAAGGGATGGATTAGTCATTATTTAATGTTTCACATAGCACACATGAAAATTAGGCCTGATTGATTTTAGCCATATCGGCTTGTACGACAAAAGTATAGGCTTATTGGGTCTAAGCTTAGACAATTAGATTTCAAAACTAGTATAAAGTGCTTGCTCTTGATCAAAAAGGACAGCAAACCTATTTTTTTTCCTCAAGCGAATTTTTTTGAACCATTGATATCCAATAATCACATTGGATTCAAGTAAATCTGATTCAAACCGGGTTCGACTCTTAAAGACAAATTTTTCCCAATGTCTATTTTTTTCATATTCAAAATTCGAACACAAAACCTAATTAAAGAGTACCAATGTCCAGCCACTGGACCAACTAGACATTAACTTTTTTCATCAAGGGATTGGTAATCCAAGTATAAATGGATTAGTCATTATTTAGGGTTTCACATAGCACACATGAAATTTCAAAATGAGTGATCATAAGTTTAGGGCCTGTTCAAAGTCCCCCAATGTGAAATGGTTTATTTAAATTTGTGTGTGACATTAAGATGATTGTTTAAATGAACTAATAAACACACTTCAAAATTGTGAGTTTGAATTTGATAATACAGAATCACTAACCAAATTGTGAATTTAAATTTGGTTCAAGAAAATTCGATCAGTGAAAACTTTTTACAAGAGTAGTTCGATAATTTCTAGGATTATATAGCATATTATTGTCGTTATAAACCTTAGTGCAATTATAGTAAAAATACAATGTCGAAGCTTCATAGTGGAAGAAGAGATCGATGAATGGCAACAATAATCACCCTTTTCACTCTTTTGTTGTAATGGGCATTGAGATTTAAATTCGGAGATCATAATTTTCCAAACACCATTGAACTCGAAAAAGCGATATCAAACCAATTTGGCTAAATGAAAGTGGAAAGGTGAGTTTTAAACACCAAATGCTTAAGATTCTGAGCCCTTGCCCATTAATGTTTTATCAGTGTTGATCCAGAGCTAGCCATTTCACTAGTCGAAAAAACCTATTATTTGAGAAGAGTACTAGAAACCCACACTTAAACCATCAGAAATGCTTTTCAATCCGTTATAAACCATTATAAACATCAAATATGCTTTGGTGATATCAAGATACGAGTTTGAGACGTGAAAATAGAGTTTTTGTAAAGTACAAAAGGAAGGCCGTATACATATATATTCACTATATCCCTGTCCCGTATTAAATCGAGGAGTATTTTATACACCGAGTGAGCCCTTTTATATATTTTGTACCACATTTTTCTCCCACCAATTTTTTACAATCTTCTTTTTCCATATATTTAGATTATAAAAAACAGATTATCCAATTGCCCCAGACAACATATGCTAGTGGTTTTTATCATGCGCACTAAAAGGCTCAAAAACTATTTTAGCTTTGAATATTAGGTAGATAACCCCACATTATATAAAGTGTTTGCTAAAGACCTAAAGTTCCTTCCTGTGTTCAACCAAAACTTAAAGGGAACGTAACCCAAAAGTGTACTGTTAGTATGTGCACCATTTGGCTTCAAATTAGTAAAATAGAGAGAGAGAGAGAGAGAGAGAGAGAGAGAGAGAGAGAGAGAGAGAGTGTTCAGTTGCGAGGCAAAGTGGTTTGATGTACCATCGATGTACTCATCTCATTGGATTCTTTAGGAATGAGATAAAGAACATGGGACAAGATAGTGCAAGAGAGAAATGTAAAAATTATTTCTCACCAATGCACATAAAGGTATGCACATAAAGGTATAAAAGAGAGCCAAATGTTTCAAAGTAATAAAGGGTCCAATAATGTTAACCTGTGGGCTATGCATACCCTCCATTACTGATTCTTGAAAAGTTTATAACAGCCACAAACGTCATTGTTAATCCACTGTTGTCGGTGGTGGGTTATCTGTATGTGAGAGAGAGAGAGAGAGAGAGAGAGAGAGAGAGAGAGATCTTCCATTGCTGAAAATTGTGATTTGAATACAATAAAAATTTAATAATAATATTTTTTTGATTAGCTTATAATTAATGATTTTTTTTTTTTTTTTTTTTATGTTTAAAGATTAATTTTCTTATTTTAGTTCTGGTATTCGTATATTGAACTAAAAATTTAATAACTAAATTATAAAATTTTATGTAGGATAATTCTTTTAGATATTGAATATCAATAATGAGCATATCATATAATTTTTTTTTCCTTTTTCTTTTAAAAATTGTGTCATGCCAAATTTTCAATTTTGCAATTCAAATAATATTACCTTTCAATCATTGCATGATTTTTCATTCAATCTCTCTCTCTCTCTAACTTCCTTTCCCAAACTATACCAACTGAAAGTTTATTTAACAAAAATGATGCCAAGTCTCTTTAATCGAGTAATCTGAATACCGATTGATTAATAAGAAGAAGAAGAAGAAGAAGAAGAAAGAAAGAAAGAAAGAAAGAAAGAAAGAAAGAAAAGAGCTACTAACCATGACAATGATACATTGGAAAATGTTATCCACATCAATTATGAATTGATCCATATATAATTGTTGTAGCCGGAGAAACAACATTTGAAAAAGTTCTGCATATAAAGTTGTATCCATAGAATTGATTCAATATTTGTTTACCAACCTTATGAAACCCTTGATGTGTAATTATCTATGAAAAATAGTTCTAATAAAAATGCTTTACAAAATCATAAGCAATATAGGCTCTTTCACTTTGATTCAATATATATATATTTTTTGCTTTTTCAGAATAAAACCCTTAAGCAAACTTTTCTACATACTTATCTCTTAGATCTAAAATATCTTTCTTCGGGGTTTATTTGTTAATATTTATTTATTCTTGCACCCTTTCTGTTGGGTTATCATAACTTATAACACAAATCTAATCCATGTTTTATACCAAAGCGCCCTTTTAGGTACTCATGGTGTACTCCCCCATCATATCCTGTCCACACTTTATCAACATAAATTGTCAAATAACACAAATTTCCCTACATAAAATGGCCTTTTTTTTTTTCACCGGTCAGTATCTAGATTACGTTGTCTAATCCGGCTCGAGCACTGTGAGGCTCATTATCAGATTAGCTTTCTCAAATTCTCTCTCCATTCACATAACTTGAATTCAAAATTTGGTACATAAAATGGCCTTAATTGTGCTTGGTTTTTTTTTTTTTTGGGTGAAATTAATTGTGCTTGTTGGTGTATGTTTATCATTAAAAGCGAAAGCAAATGTTATCTTTAGGGAAAAATGGCATTTCTTTATGAACTCCTTATTTAATATTTTATAAGGCTCCAACCTTTTCTCCTTAGTGGGGATTGGTTGAAACCCACACAGGGAAGAATTGGACTTTCTTTGAACTTTCAAAGTGTGTTCTTTTGGAAGCTTTTTTCCCCCAAATTCAAGCAGCCCTTTTGAAAATGGAGAGCTCACGGTTTTAGGAATCAAACACTACCAGAAAACACGGCTTCTGTGATCGAAATTAGCGACGGATAGTTATCCGTTGCTAATTAATAACAAAATTACGACGGAATAGCGATAAAAAAATTAGCGATGGAAAATTCCGTTGCTAATTCTTCGCTAAAACAAAAAAAAAAATTCGGACCTATTAGCGACGGAAAAATTCCGTCCAAAAAAATTTCGTCGCTAATCTATCGCTGAAAAAAAAAAATCGGACCTATTAGAGACGGATTAGCGACGGAAAAAATCCGTCGCTAATAAGTCCGAATTTTTTTTTATTGAATATAATTTTTGGTTTTTATTAAATATAATTTTGTATTTTTATTAAATATATTTGTATTTTTTATTAAATATAATTTCTATTTTTATTAAATATAATTTTGTATTTTTATTAAATATAATTTTATTTTTTATTAAATATAACTTTTTATTTTTATTAAATATAATTTTGTATTTTTATTAAATATATTTTTATTTTTATTAAATATAATTTATATTTTTATTAAATATAATTTGTATTTTTATTAAATATAATTTTATTTTTTATTAAATATAACTTTTTATTTTTATTAAATATAATTTTGTATTTTTATTAAATATAATTTTTTTTTTTTATTAAATATAATTTTGTATTTTTATTAAATATAATTTTTGTTTTTATTAAATATAATTTTTATTTTTATTAAATATAATTTTATTTTTTTATTAAATATAATTTTGTATTTTTATTAAATATAATTTTATTTTTTTATTTAATATAATTTTGTATTTTTATTAAATATAATTTTATTTTTTTTATTAAATATAAATTTTTGTTTTTATTAAATATAATTTTGTATTTTTATTGCATATAATTATGTGTTTTTATTAAATATAATTTTTATTTTTATTAAATATAATTTTATTTTTTTTATTAAATATAATTTTTATTTTTATTAAATATAATTTTGTATTTTTATTAGATATAATTTTTTGTTTTTTAAATATAATTTTATATTTTTATTAAATAAAATTTTATATTTTTATTAAATAAAAGTATTGTATTTTTAATATTGAGAATTACAAATAAAGTATAGAAATAGAAAACAAATAAATCAATAATATAAATATAATGGTGGCACGGTGGTTAAGGTTCCAAGTTCTCTCTCTCACACTTGGGTTCGAATCTGGGGGAGAGCATATTTTTAGAACATTTTCAGCATATTTACGCAGTAGGCGGGCAGGCGGGCGGATGGTGGTGGAAGCGGGTCGGGCGGGCGGGTGGTCGGACCTCCAGCTTCCGGCATTTGAGTTTGGTCTTACTAACTTCACCGATGGATTAGCGACGGAAATTTTTCGTCACTAATCCGTCGGTAATTTGAAAATTCTAAAATAAAATTAGCGACGGAAAAATTCCGTCGCTGCTCCTTCGTTAAAATTATCGAGGTGACTTTCAGCAACGGAAAAATCTGTCACTGATTTTCCGTTGTTGATACTTTCAGCGACGGAAATTTGAGTATCAGCGACGGAATCCGTCGCTGAAACCGTATTTTCTGGTAGTGAAACGTTGAACACCCCAGGGTACCTAGTTTTCTTGAACAACACTCGAGTCCCACTTTTGAGACATTCAATTTTGATTAAACCAGCTCTTTGTAACATAGAATATTCATAGAATCTAGTACAAAATTCATCGCTGAAGCCGTGTTTTCTGATAGTGAAACGTTGGACGCCCTAGGGCACCTAAAGAAGAAAAAAGCTTAAGTTTTCTCATTTTTTTTAATAAATAAATACGCGCATCCGTTAACTACGTCAAGAGTTTAAATAAATTTGATTTGAATTGGATTAGATCCTTAAAATACAAATCTCTACGAATATCTATTTCCTTCATGCACAATACTTGAATCTGAAACTTTAATTAAAGAGTACCGGTTTCAGTTGACGGACACATAAAAAATTTGAAGTTTGAGAATACATGGTTAAGCTCTTACATATTTTCTCACACCATGCAATTATGTCATGGTAAAACTAGAAGTAAATGATTTTGCATGAACTAAAAAGTTAAAGACGCAGAGCTTTCTTCGTTTCTTGTGTAAAAAACTAGGCTCTCTATTAAGCATTATTATTAGAATCCTACAGTATCGTGGTCAGATCATGATTGGACCATAGTTTGAAGAAAAAGAGTTGGTTTGAATAAAATACTATCTAAGTAATTGAATCATGGGTCAACAAAGATCTATCGTGATTTCTTTTGGTAAATTATCTAATTCATGGTATTGTAATGAACTAGGTGGTTTTTTGTATTCAATTGTCAAATACAAAAAAATTCATTAAAATTTAATTAATTAAAATTTAGATAGAAAGTCATTTAAGTTTTTTAGAATACAAGATAGTAAAAAGTTTTTACAGATCAAAATTCCTAAAAATCTCTTCAAATTTATTGACTTTTCCTCTCCTTCCTTATCTCTTCCCTCCACTCTTTCAATTTCTCCAAACTAATCGATTAACTAAATTTATAATTTAATATAATTTTTAAGAATGATTTTGATTTTGTATTTATTAATTTTAAATTTTTATATAAAAATATAAAATTAGTATATATTTATTTTAAAAATAATTTTTTATATATTTTAATTATTATTAAAAAAGCCTAGCGGTTTAATCACGCTGACTCACAGTTGAGTGAATCGTAATTTTGAAGTTGACAAATTGATATATGATACGGTATTGATAACATTATTTTTAAGACCACCCTACAGAAAATAAATAAATAAATAAAGAAGTCCCCAGTTTATATATGGTGCATAATACTTTCATGCCCTAATTAACTAAACCAACATGAGGCTCTTCCTAGTTAAAACTTTATATATATGGTGCCTTTTAGAGGGAGACCTGTTCTTTCACACATGATTCATGTGCAACCATTTAACAACTTGGGTATATTTTATAGTAAAGTAAGAGAAAGAGCACGCATGGTCTCGCAAAGACAGTCTGGTGGGATCTTGCTGTATTTCAAGGACCTACAAAGTAGTAGTAGTTGTTTTCCTTTTTGCCCACTACATGAATTATGAATACTTGTGACGGTACAACATTTTCTCTTTCAAGTATAAAACTTTATGATGAGAAAAATGAACTGGTTGCATGCATGAAAGTTTTTAGGTTGTGCTTTGCAAGTTAAAATGGGATCGAGTTCTAAATAGCAAAGTTCGATTTTTAATTTTAACTTTGATACCGCAGCAAGAGATTATTCTATAATTTTTTTTTCAGTAAGAGTAATATATTTAGTAATTATGTTAAATTCGATTAAATCTAATTCGAGTCCAATTAGATCCATAAGGGATAAAAGTCTCCTCACACTTGTTTTTTCCACACATGAGACTCAAACCCAGCACCTGTTTTTTTAAATTTTAGAGTTTATTTAAGAGATATCAATGTCTAATCTTTGAACCAATTAGATGTTGGTGAGAGAAGATAACTATAACACTATAAAAAATTTACAAAATACAGACAAATCAACCTATGAGTGTGCTACATCGACAAAATCTAATTTCACAAGCTAAGTTTACTGATGGCGCATGGCCATATAAAGGCCTTGCTGTAAGGTGGTGGGTTCGTGGCTGTATTTCATAAATCAAAGCAAAGGTAATAGTTTTTTTTTTTTTTCCTCTACAAGAATTATGAGTACTTGTGCCGTATAATTTTCTTCTTTTAAGTATAAAACTTTATTGTTAGAGATGAACCAGCACTTTCATGCACGTGAAATTTAAGAAGTTTTTACTTTCTCTTTTGCTTCCTCTTGGAAAGTAAAATGGATTGAAATGGAATCATTCAACAGCATTTTGGCTGTAAACCAAAATACAAAGTTCAAATGAGCTTTGCTTTGTCCGATCAATCAACCCTAAAATGAAGAGAAAAGAAAAGGAAAAAGAAAGCTATGACTTGTAGGGTCATTATTATTATTATTATTATTATTTTTGATATCAAAAAAAAAATTTTATTCTGACTAATTTGGATAGAATAATTATTAAGAGACATTTTTTAATATAATTTTTTCTCTTTCTATGATGAATTGAATATACGATGATTAAAAAATCTTAACATTCTTCCTACTGACTCAACCAACCAACGTTGGTGTTATAGGGTCATTATTAATTAATTGGGTCCATTTTTTCAACATTGCGAAATGAAGAGAGCATCAATTAGGCCCCTCGAGAGATTTCCATGTTTCAAATCAGCAATACCAGGTGGCATTTTTGGGGGGTAAAAAGTAAATGCGGATATCATTTTTGGGGGGTAAAAAGTAAATGCGGATATTTTCCTTGTCTCGCAGATGGGTAAAAAGTAAATTCAGATATATATATATTTTTTAACTACACAGCGATTTGATGGAGTTCATTTATTCTCCAATGTCTTCTTTTATTTATTTATTAATAAATTCGTAACGTTGTTGCTATTATTATTATTATTATTATTATTATTATTATTATTATTTTGGTTGCAACTTTTAATTTTACCGTCAAGTCATCCTGAGAAAGGTTATGGTTTCCCAAATCAAAATCAAGAACAGTAATTGTCCAACACTGTAGAGCTGGCACGTAGAGCATGCATGCCACATAGGTTAAGGTAACCGAGGGTTAGTTTAAAAAGTGACAAGTGTCCTCCATTCACTTCACAAAATCTCTCACTCACCCCTCCACCTAAACCTTTGGCTTTCTTTTATTGGGAGCCCCCACGTCCATTACCATAAAAGTTGATTTAGACTTGCAAGCAACGGATCTTTAAATTTTAATGGCAAGTGTGCTTTCCCCTTCCCCCCATTATTATTATATCATAGTTGATTAATGAAGGACTTTATGCTTAAACATGTGATTATGATGGAATACAAACAAGATTAAAATCGGTCATAAATAAAATTAATCTCTTAAATAAATATAATATGTAACAAATTCATCACCTTAAAAATTTATAAAATTATAATTCAATTGACAGAATCTTCTTTTTTTTAGAGATATTAAACTCAAATCTCTCCTATGTATTTAAAAAAAATTTACAAACAACCATGATCAATTTAAAGAATAAAAAACTAAATGATAAAAAAGCAATTTACAAACAACCAAATTTTTAGTAATTAATGAGATGTTCCCACGGAACAAAAACACCTACTCCACCACTCTCTTCACTGACTACCTTGTGACTTTCCTTTCCTTGATTTTTCGGGCTCTTTCTCTCTCTCTTCATGAATTTGGTTTGGTTTATGCGAGATTTAGAGACATACATACACCCGCGACATTCACAACCTTTCAGAGAGATTTTTCATTAAATGATTTTTTTTTTCATTGTCACTTTCTGGTTGAACTAAACTCTCCACAAGGTTTTCTTTTGCTGCTTGTGTTCTTAATTTTAAGTAAAATGTAGTTAAATTTGACGTCCATTTCAGGGTTTCGAGCTGGGGAAGCTGTAAATGTGTGTAATGTTAGTGCAGAAGTGAAGAAATCGGAGAAGCCCTGGTAAGTAGTGACTCATTACTTCAAAAATGATAATTTCACTTGCTTAATTTAGTAACTCTACACTCAATTTGGCTGATGAACAATTTACAAACAACCATATATATATTTATATATGATTACATCAACCCGACCCGACTTAATTCATTCGGTTTTGTCTCTTCAAATCATTGTAAAATCGGGATATGAAGTCCTCAACAGCCTTGTTAATTTGACGGGTCTCATCATCGTCCGTGTTATGAACCGGAAAAGGAGAGTCTGTTATTTGGAGCGGTCGGACCATGGGGCTCCTCCCGAACCCGGGTAGATACGGGGATGACATGTCGGATGAAGACACGTCAGCTGCCATGTCACTGTTGCTCAACATCTCAAGGACCATGTTAACAGCAATGGCCTCGTCGTGAGATGGCAAGTGAGCGGCACGTGAGAGGAAGCTGTGGTTCTTGCTGCGCTTGGTGAGAGAGAAAGGCAGTGCTGGGCTGTTGCTGCAGCTGAACTCGTACTCGTGTGAATGTGAGAATGGCAAGTGCTTGTCACGTGAGGAGGAGGAGGAGGAGGAGGAGGAGGAAGAGTTATGGTGGTGCTGGAACATGAGGTTGTGAATTGCCTTACTGCCTGCGATCTTGCCACGTTTCATCATCATGTTTAGATCAACCAAGATCTTCCTCTTTGATATTCCCTTCCTCACCATGTAGTATGCAACCCTTACTAGGTTCCATATTTTCCTGGCTATAATCGGCAAGTTTTGTTCCATTTTTGACACGAGAGAAAGAGAGAGAAAGTTCAGTTCTCTAAGGATGAGAGAGAAAGAGAGAAATGTTTCTTTCTTTGCTTGTTGAAGAGAGAGAGAGAGAGATGAGAGAGGAAATTGGTTTGAAAAGAGGAGAGGGCGAGGTAGGATGAATTTATAGGCGAAGGGAGAGGCGAAGGGAGAGGAAGGAAGAAAAATGAGTCATGCAGAGGACAGAAGTTTGCTTTGCTTTGAAGTACGAGAGTGTTAGAGTCACCATTGGGTGTACAGATTGTTTGGTGGTTTTCTTAAAGTTGGTGGTGGTACAGTAATTGGGTAGGACACTGTTGTATTAAAGTGTTTCTTGGATTTTTTTTGATAAAAGTTGAGGTCTTTAATCACTCAAGAGGGCAACCAAAACCAGTGTGCTCTTGCTTTTGAGTTCTTGTTTGTGGCTGCCATCCAAGGGAATAGCCCTATATTTTAGTCATTTCATGGCTGATTGTATAAAATTAGGTGTACAAATGTCACAACAATTAAAATATTTAATTTTCTCGCCAATAAATTTAATTTAAATGTCACATGAATAAAGGAGAACACAATCAATATAAAAATTTTGTTAACACCGTGAGAGATTAAAATAGAAATTCATTTTTCCTATGACTGACATCAAAATTTAAAATTAAGGGTGAGATTTTGTTGTTATATACTTAACTTGTATTGTAAAAAAATTAATAATTATATTTAATTATAGATACAAACTCTACTCGACCGGATTATAACACAAAGATTTTGAATTCTCAAGTTCAAAATAATTGTTATATCGTGTTTAAAGAATAATTGGTCATTACTTATAGTCAGTTCTACTTGAAGGAATAATTCAAATCCGAATTTAAAATTTTGTATATCACAAAATTGAGCCAAGCTGCAGGTGGGCTGAAAGGACAGCAAACCTATATTTTTTTTTCCTCAAGCAATTTTTTTTTTTTAATAAAAACTATCTATATCTAATAATCATATTAGATTCAAGTAAATTTGATTCGAGTCGGGTTCGACTCTTAAAGGGCAAATCTTTTATAATATCTATTTTCTCTGTACTCAAAATTCGAACACGAAACCTTAATTAAGGAGTACCAATGTCTGGTCCAAGTCACTAGACCAACTAGACATTAGCTCTTTTCCTCTAGGGATTGGTCTTCCTAGTATAAATGGATTAGTCATTATTTAGGCTTTCACACAGTACACATGAAATTTCAAAATGAGTAATCATAAGTTTAGGGTCTGTTGAAAGTCCCCCAAAATGGAATGGTTTATTTAAATTTGTGTGATGTTAATATGATTGTTTAAGTGAACTAATAAACATACTTCAAAATTGTGAGTTTGAATTTGATAATAAAGAATCACTAACCAAATTGTGAATTTAAATTTGGTTCATGAAAATTCGATTTGTGAAAACTTTTTACAAGAGTAGTTCGATAATTTCTAGGATTATATAGCATATTATTGTCGTTACAAACCTTAGTGCAATTATAGTGATAGACTTATTTCAAATACAATGTGGAAGCTTGATAGTGGAAGAGATCGATGAATGGCAACAACAATCACCATTTCCACTCTTTTGGTGTAATGGGCATTGAACAACACATACACACACACATTGTGTTTTTGGATTCGGTCCATTATCCGGTGTCCGAAACTTCACCCTGATTAATCCAGATTGACCCAACTGACGTTCCTCTTGAGGGATAGGGGTCTTCCAATATAGTCAACTCTATATCCAAATCACAAGTTAAACTCGTGATCTTAGTTAAGGGGTACAATGATCTGCACCAACTACTCGTTGGTTGAACAACATATAATATATATATATATATGTATATATATATATATATATATATATATATATATATATGTATATATAAATTCGGACCATTTAACTCAAAAAAACCCTATCAAACTCCATTTGGCTAAATGAAAGTGGAAATTGAGTTTTGAACACTAAATACTTAAGATTCTGAGTCCCTTGGCCATTAATGTTTTATCAGTTTTGATCCAGAGCTAGCTATTTCACTAGTCGAAAAAACCGATTATTTTATGGAATAATATCTATAATTTGTTCCCTATACATCTCCACAATACCCATAATGTGTATAGAGTCTTTCATCCATACAATTTTTCAACACCCTATAGCATATAAGTAGCTAGTGATTACCGGTCAAATCTAGCTTTAAACCATCAGATATGCTTTTCAATCCATTATAAACCATCAGATATGCTTTGGTGATTTCGAGATTACAGATTCGAGACATAGAAACAGTCTCTTTGTATAATACAAGAGAAAAACTGTGTACATATATGTCTACCTTTCTCCTACCCTACACTAAACTGGGGAGCACTTTGTGCTCAGTCTTTTTATATATTTTTTACCACATTTTTCTCCCACTAGTTTTTTATAATATTCTTTTTCCATATATTTAGGCTACAAAAAACAGATAATCCAATTGTCCCAGAGAACATATGTTAGTGGTTTTTATCATGCGCACTAAAAGGCTCAAAAACTTTTAGCTTTGAAGTAAATAACCCCACATCATATAAAGTGTTTGCTAAAGCCCTAAAGTTCCTTCCTCTGTCCAACCAAAACTTAAAGGGAACGTAACCCAAAAGTGTACTGTTAGTATATGCAACAGTTGGCTTCAAATTAGTAAAATAGAGAGAGAGAGAGAGAGAGAGAGAGAGAGAGAGAGAGAGAGAGAGAGAGAGAGATACTATTTGGTTGCGAGGCAAAGTGGTTTGATGTACCATCAATGTACTCATCTCATTGGATTCTTTAAGAATGAGATAAAGAATATGGGAAAATATAGGGCAAGAGAGAAATGTAAAAATTATTTCTCACCAATGCACATAAAGGTGTGGACTAATCTTGGCTTCTTGTTTGATCAATCATGGTATAAAAGAGAGCCAAATGTTTCAAAGTAATAAAAGGTCCAATAATGTTAACCTGTGGGCTATGCATATCCTCCATAACTGATTCTTGAAAAATTTATAACAGCCACAAACATCATTGTTAATCCACTGTTGTCGGTGGTGGGTTTTGTGAGAGAGAGAGAGAGAGAGAGAGAGAGAGATCTTCCATTGCTGAAAAGATTCTTTTTTAATCTTTAAAGATTAATAATAATAACTAAATTATAAAATTTTTTGTAGGATAATTCTTTTAGATATTGAATATCTATAATGAGCATGTCATATAATTTTTTTTTCTTTTTTTGTTAATTTAAAATAATTGTATCATACCAAATATTCAATTTTGCAATTCAAATAATATTACCCTTCAATCATTGGTGCATGATTTTCCATTCAATAATTGAGCAACTCTCTCTCTCTCTCACTTTCTCTCTCTTCCTTTCCCAAACTATACCAACTGATAGTAGATTTAATAAAAATGATGCTAAGTCCCTTAATTAATTAGGTAATTGGAATACCAGTTTGTTAATAAGAAGAAAAAGGGGAAAAAAAAAGAGCTACTAACCATGACATTATGGAAAACGTTATAATGATACGGTCCATATCAATTATGAATTGTTCGATATATAATTGATGTAGGTGGAGAAACATTGGAAAAAGTTCTGCATATAAAGTTGTGTGCATCGAATTGATTCAATATTTGTTTACCACCTTATGAAACCCTTGATGTGTAATTATCTATGAAAAATAGTTCTAATAAAAAATACTTTACAACAAAGCATAAGCAATATAGGCTCTTTCACTCTGATTCAATATATTTTCTTTTCTTTTTCAGAATAAAACCCATAAACAAAAGGATTGCTTTTCTATATATCTCTTAGATCTAAAATATCTTTCTTCAGGGTTTATTTGTTTATATTTATTCATTCTTGCACCCTTTCTGTTGGGTTATTATAGCTTATAACACAAATCTAATCCATGTTTTATACCAAAACGCCCCTTTAGGTACTCATGGTGTACTTCCCCATCATATCCTGTCCACACTTTATCAACATAAATTGTCAAATAACACAAATTTCCCTACATAAAGTGGCTCTTTTCTTATTTATTTTCATTGGTCAGTATCCAGGTTGTGTTGATTAATCCGACCCATTATGAGATTGATTTTCTCAAACATTTTTTCTCCATTCTCAGGATACGAATTCAAAACCTCTAGTTAAGAGAGTTTGATACATAAAATGGCCTTAATTGTGCTTGTTGGTGTATGTTTATCATTCGAAAGCAAATGTAATCATTAGGGAAAAATGGCATTTCTTTATGAACTTTCTATTTAATATTTAATTAAAAGAACATGAAATCAAACATATTTTATAAGGCTCCAACCTTTTCTCCTTGGTGGGGTTTGGTTGAAACCCTGACAGGGGAAGAATTGGACGCTCTTTGAACTGTCAAAGTGTGTTCTTTTGGAAGCTTTTTTTTTTTCCCCAAATTCAAGCAGCCCTTTTGAAAATGGAGAGCTCACAGTTTTAGGAATCAAACATTGCACGCCCCTGAGGCACCTAGTTTTCTTCAACAATACTCGAGGACCACTGTTGAGACATTCAATTTTGATTAAACTAGCTATTTGCAACAAAGAAAATTCATAGAATCTAGTATAGAATCTTAGACCAAAGTAGGCACCTAAAGAACAAAAAAATTTTAAATTTTTTCTTTTTTTTAAGTAAATCACGGGCATCCGTTTACTACGTTGAATCTGATTAAATTTGGTTCAAATTAAGTTAAACTTTTAAGAGATAAATTTCTCTAAAGGTCTATTTTCTCTATCTACAATATTCAATTTCAAAACTTTACTTAAAAATATCGACATCCAGTCATCAGACTAACTAACATCGGTAAAAAAAGTTTGAGAATTCATAGTTAAGCTCTTACATATTTACTCACATCATGCGATTTATGTCATGGTAAAACCAGAAGTAAATGATTTTTGCATGAACTAAAAAGTTTGAGGGTAAAGCTTTCCTTGCTTCGTGTAAAGACATAGGCTCCCTTTTATGACCAACCTACAAATAAATAAATAAATAAAGAAGTCCCAAGTTTATATATGGTGCATAATACTTTCATGCCCTAGTTAACTGAAGCAACATGAGGCTCTCCCTAGTTAAAACTTTATATATAAGGTGCCTTTTAGAGGGAGACCTGTTCTTCTTTCACACACGATTCATGTGCAACCACTTAACAACTGTGGTATATTTTATAGTAAAGTAAGAGAGAGGGCACGCATGGTCTCTTAAAGACAGTCTGGTGGGATCTTGCTGCATTTCAAAGACCTGCAAAGTAGTAGTAGTTGTTTTCCTTTTTGCCCACTACATGAATTATGAATACTTGTGACGGTACAACATTTTCTCTTTCAAGTATAAAACTTTACTATGAGAAAAATGAACTTGTTCCATGCATGAAAAGTTTTGGGTTGTGCTTTGCAAGTTGAAACGGATAGAGTTCTAAATTTTAATTTGTAAAGTTGGATTCTAATTTCAACTTTTGCTACCGTAGCAAGAGATTATTCTATATACACATACATATATATATATTTACATTCATATATATATTGAGTAAGAATAATATATCTGGTAATCACGTTGGATTTAATTACATTTGATTTGATAGATTGAGCCCTTAAGGGTTAAAGGTCTCCCAACAGCTGTTTTTTTCATATATAAAACTCGAACCAAGCACAAGTTTTTTCCATACATGATTTGAACTCAAAAGTTTATTTAAGGAGTATCAATATTCAGTTACTGAACTAATTAAGTGTTGGTGAAAGAAGATAATTATAACACGATAACAAATTTACAAAATGCAGACAAATTAACCTATGAGTGTGCTATATTGACTAAATCTAAGTTTACTGATGGCGCATGGCCTTATAAAGGCCTTGCTGTAAGGTGGTGGGTTCTTGGCTGTATTTCATAAATCAAAGCAAAGGTAATGGTTTTTTTTTATTATTATTTTTTTTATTTTTTTCTCTTTCCTTTTCTGCATTACATGAATTATGAGTACTTGTGCTATATAATTTTCTTCTTTAAGTATAAAACTTTAGTGCGAGAGATGAACAGCACTTTCATGCACGTGAAATTTATGGTAGTTTCTACTTTCTCTTTTGCTTCCTCTTGCAAAGTAAAATGGATTCAAATGGAATCATTCAACAGCATTTTGGCTGTAAACCAAAACACAAAGTTCAAATGAGCATTGCTTTGCATGATCAATCAACCCTAAAAAGAAGGGAAAAGTAAAGGAAAAAGAAAGCCATGAGTTGTAGGGTTAGTATCAATAAATTGGGTCCATTTTTTTTCAACATTGTGAAATGAAGAGAGCATCAATTAGGCCCTTAGAGAGATTTCCATGTCTGGGGTGTAAAAAGTAAATGCAGATATTTTTCTTGTCTCACAAATGGGTTTTCTGAAGATTAGTTGTAGAAAAAAATAGAAAATAAAAATAAAAACAAAACAATGTTGTAAAGCAGGTATTAAGAGCAGGTTTGATTTGGTTATTTATTTTTAATTTTTAATTTATAAACAATTTTTTAATTTATAAGTCAATTTAAAAATAAATAGTTTACGTATTTGTCAAGTAATTGAGGGATATTGCAGTCTTTTATTTGATTAAAGAACATCTAGTGATAAATTAATAATAAAAAAATAATCTTTTGATTTATTTTAAATTGTTTGATTTACTTTATAATTCAAGCGAAACTCTTTTTTCGCTTCTTATTTTTTACTTAAAACTAATTTTAACTAAATTATTAATCAAATCAAACATGCTCAAAATATGGACTAAAACATTACCATCCTTAATGACAGGAATCAACATGGGTTGAATTTTGGCGCATTCATTTATTTATGGTTATATTTATAAGTTCTTGTAGAGAAATTCGAATGGTAAAGAATTCTTACTTAAGTGTCTTTTCTCAGATTTAGTATTCGAACTTTCATGGATGCATATATTTTTATGGTTTTCGTGGCTCCTATATAATAAAATAAATAGTTATATTTATATTACATGCAAACCTACATACTTATCAAAATATATATATTTTGTGCAACCAAAATGGTGCCATTCCAACATAGCAAACTTAATTTCGGGGAAACCATGAAAACAAGATTAAGGTAGTGCTTATAAATAAATAAATTTTAAAAAAATTGTAGAATTCAATCCTAATTCAAATATTTGTTGCTTTTAGTAAATAGGAAAGTGTGGAGTTCAATTCTTTTTTTTTTTTTTGGTTACACGGAAATTTAAACCCTAAATCTTAGGGTTGGAGGAGGAAAATTGTGATCACTAGGTTGTCCGTGGAGTTCAATTCTAACTCCATAAGAAATATAAATTTTTAAATTATTACTGCTGCTAAAATAACAAGTTGAGAATTAAATTTCATGATTATTTTGATTTTTTGAAACAAAGTAATTTTATACTTTGCACTTTTTCCTACCAAAATATTTTATTTTATTTCAAGATGAGAGTGAATTATAAATTTTATTTCTTTTTTCATTTAAATTTAAGGAGAATTATTGGTCGGCCTATTTAAAAAGAATATAAATAAAAATGGTAGCTTTACGAAGACTGGTTTCACCGATATGGCTGGGGGGTTAAGAGCCTTACATCGAGTGAGCTTGTGAATCTTGTGAATGAATGGCGGATGCAATACCAAACTTTTTTTTGTTGAATGGTCGGGTATTCTACTCTTTTAATCAGAGATCTCGAGATCGAGTTCTGAGAATGGAGAAAAATGATTTGAGAGAGTCAACTTCTCAATGGGTCCCATAATACTCTGACCGAATTAATTAAGCAAAACTTGAATACTGATTGGTAAAAAAAAAGAACGGCCGGTGCAATGAATTTTGATTGTTTGCCATATTATTGATTCTATCATTTAAAAAAGAAACAAAGGTCAAATGGTGTAAAGGAAAAGGAAATTCTACAAACACGTCTTTTAAAAATCATAAAGTGCACAACAAAAACATGAAAATTTTGATGAAATTACAGATTTACACCTAGTCGAAATTCTCAAACTATCAATGCCCCCCAACCCCCCTTCCCCAAAAAAAAAAAAGAAAAGAAAAATTCTATTCTTTAGTTGCCTCTCTCTACAATCATCGTCTTCTTAATCCATCTATAGCTCATATCTACCATCAATAAATCAATTGACAATTGATATCGAGAGACGGTTGGTCTAGCTTGATGGGGCACCAAATTTTTTAATCAATTCTCAAAAACTTAAAAATGAAAAAAAATTATGCTACAAGTGTCACCTTCTAAATAGGGCTTCATAGATGTTCGAATTGAATTAATCAGAATATGATTTCAGATAGCCGTAATGAAAATCAAAAAAAATAATTGATTGACCTCTCAATTTCTCTCTCTCTCTTTCTCTCTCTCTTAATCGACTATGTCCATGCTCTTTTATTTTTATTTATTCTCCTATCTCTTCTTTTTTCAATTCCTCGTTCCAGATTCAATAATTTCATTTATTAATAAATTCGTAACGTTGTTGCTTGCTATTATTATTATTATTATTTTGGTCGCAACTTTTGATGTTACCGTCTTTGACAACTTTTGAAAAATGCTCCCAAAGTCATCCTGGAGAAAGGTTGCGGTTTCGCAAATCAAAATCAAGAACAAGAATTGTCGGACACTGTAGAGCTGGCACGTAGAGCATGCATGCTGCATAGGTTAAGGAAACCGAGGGTGGGTTTAAAAAGTGACAAGTGTCCTGCATTCACTTCACAAAATCTCTCTCTCTCTCCTCCACCTAAACCTTTGGCTTTCTTTTATTGGGAGCCCCCACGTCTCCTTTTGATTGCTTCCATTACCATAGAAGTAGATTTAGACTTGCAAGCAACGGATCTTCAAATTTTAATGGCAAGTGTGCTTTCTCCTCCCCCCATTATTGTTATTATATCATAGTTGATTAATAAGGACTTTATGCTTAAACATGTGATTATGATGGAATACAAATAAGATTAAAGTCGGCCAAGATTAAACTCTTAAATAAGTATATTACATAATAAATTCTTTTTCTTAAGTAATTTATATAACGGTTGATGAGTTATAATTCAATTGATAGAATGTCATTTTCTTTAGAGGTGTTAAATTCGAATCCCTTTTATGTATTTTAAAAAAAAAAAATTACCTACGACCATGATCAATTTAAAGAGTAAAAAATTAAATGATAAAAAAACAATTTACAAACAACCAAATTTTTAGAATGTGATGTTCCCACGGAACAAAAACACCCACTCCACCACTCTCTCTTCACTGACTACCTTGTGACTTTCCTTTCCCTGATTTTACCGGGCTCTCTCTCTCTCTCTCTTCGTGGGTTTGGTTTGATTTGGTTTGGTTTATGCGAGATCTAGAGACATACATACACCCGCAACATTCCCAACCTTTCAGAGATATTTTTCATTAAACGAATTTTTTTTTTCATTGTCTCTTTCTAGTTGAACTAAACTCTCCATAAGGTTTTCTTTTGCTGCTTGTGTTCTTAATTTTAAGTAAAATGTAGTTAAATTTGACGTCCATTTCAGGGTTTCGAGCTGGGGAAGCTGTAAATGTGTGTAATGTTAGTGCAGGAGTGAAGAAATCGGAGAAGCCCTGGTAAGTAGTGACTCATTACTTCAAAAATGATAATTTCACTTGCTTAATTTAGTAACTCTACACTCAATTTGGCTGATGAGCAATTTACAAACAATCATATATATATTTATATATGTTTACATCAACCCGACCCGACTTCATTCAATCGGTTTTGTCTCTTCAAATCATTGTAAAATCGGGATATGAAGTCCTCAGCAGCCTTGTTAATTTGACGGGTCTCATCATCGTCCGTGCTATGAACCGGAAAAGGAGAGTCTGTTATTTGGAGCGGTCGGACCATGGGGCTCCTCCCGAACCCGGGTAGATACGGGGATGGCATGTACAATGAGGACACGTCAGCTGCCATGTCACTGTCTCTCAACATCTCGAGGACCATGTTAACAGCAATGTCCTCGTCGTGAGATGGCAAGTGAGCGGCACGTGAGAGGAAGCTGTGGTTCTTGCTGCGCTTGGTGAGAGAGAAAGGCAGTGCTGGGCTGTTGCTGCAGCTGAACTCGTACTCTTGTGAATGTGAGAATGGCAAGTGCTGGTCACGTGAGGAGGAGGAGGAGGAGGAAGAGTTATGGTGGTGCTGGAACATGAGGTTGTGAATTGCCTTACTGCCTGCGATCTTGCCACGTTTCATCATCATGTTTAGATCAACCAAGATCTTCCTCTTTGATATTCCCTTCCTCACCATGTAGTATGCAACCCTTATTAGGTTCCATATTTTCTTGGCTATAATCGGCAAGTTTTGTTCCATTTTTGAAGCGAGAGAAAGAGAGAGAAAGTTCAGTTCTCTAAGGATGAGAGAGAAAGAGAGAAATGTTTCCTTCTTTGCTTGTTGAAGAGAGAGAGAGAGAGAGAGAGATGAGAGAGGAAATTGGTTTGAAAAGAGGAGAGGGCAAGGTAGGTTGAATTTATAGGCGAAGGGGGAGGAAGGAAGAAAAATGGGTCATGCAGAGGACAGAAGTTTGCTTTGCTTTGAAGTACGAGAGTGTTAGATAGTCACCATTGGGTGCACAGATTGTTTGATGGTTTTCTTAAAGTTGGTGGTGGTACAATTATTGGGTAGGACACTGTTGCATTAAAGTGTTTCTTGGATTTTTTTTTTATAAAAGTTGAGGTCTTTAATCACTCAAGAGGGAAACCAAAACCAGTGTGCTCTTGCTTTTGAGTTCTTGTTTGTGGCTGCCATCCAAAGGAATAGCCTTACATTTAGTCATTTCATGGTTGATTGTATAAAATTAGGTATAAATATGTCACAACAATTAAAATATTTAATTTTTTCGTGAGTAAATTTAATTTAAAAAACACAATGGATCCAAATTTGTACAAAGAAAAAGAGTTACGATAGATTTACAACTGCTCGGACATGATTCAAAGGTCCACTACGGCAACATTCGGCCTTGTGAACCCATGATCCAATATGCATCTTACGCCAAGACATGTTGATTATTGGGAATCTATCTCCCCGAAAGGTGAACACGGCTGACACATCAAGTAATTTCTATTGGTAGTGAACTAATCAATCTGTGACCTTCAAAGGTGTTTGGTATATTCGAGACTATACGATCCTTTTCGTGTTGGTAAGAGGTTGGATGCTCAACCTCTTCAATTAGGGGTAGCACACATACTCTTTTAATAAGGAGGGAATTTTTTAAAATTTAATCAATAAGGGAAGAAGTCTCCCTGCATTGCTAAACTTCCTAAGTCGTGAAGATCGCGAATCTCTCGAGAATATTTGACATTCTCATAAAAAAATTAGGGTTGTAACGTCTCGAAAACACACGTCTCCTAAGTATGAACCTATTTAAACATACTACATGCTAAAGACTAGATACGCTCTCTTGAGACCATACACCCGACACAAATCACAGAGGCTCTCATTCTCAGCCCTCTCTCTCTTGCCCTATTTGTTTTGATTCTTATTGAAAACCGTTCTTTTTGACTTGAATATCAGAGTTTTTCCAGCCAGAGCACCCTCCAACAGTGTTTTACAGGTTTCTATTCACCTTCTGAAGCAATCGCTCGAGTCAAGGAGCCGAAATATGTGAAGTCAAAATTTACCTCCAATAGATGACACCATCTATGGAAAATAGACTAGAGCAATCTCAGCAAGCACCTTGAAGTGTCAAGCCATTATGCCTCCAAAAAGAAGGACCATAACCGCCTCGAAAGTTATGTTTGCTGTGAACGGACATACTGCCACCTCAATCGATGCTGTGATGCTAGCAGTACCCACTCACCCTGTCGACAATCCTATCACTCATTCACAACTCTCTCGCCTAGAATAGGGCCCACAATCTGTGCCTCAGGAGCACCCAGTGGCACCTCCTGCCAAATGTCTCCGGAAAGAGCCAATTGCCCCCCAACTGGAAATATTAGAATCCAGAATATAAATATGGGCAAATAGTTAAAAGGACTCGATAATGCCATTAGATCAGAGGGACAATTTTCTTTAGGAGGGTCAGGGCACACACGCTCTCGACGGTTTGCTCCTCGTTTGAACTATAAACTCTCGGTAACCTCTTGTCATGATGCTGTCGACATGAGGAAATAGGTCGAGCAACTTATTGTTGACGAGATCAAATGAGCCAGCACAAGAAGAGATGAAACCCCCCTCTATCCCGCCAGTATGTTGCCTTTCGATCTGAAGGTTTCTTTTGCCTCGTGATATGCTTCTACCTACCATGAAGAGATATGACCACATATCCAATTCCCGTGATCATATGACTCATTTTGTAACAGTGATGATCTCGAAAGACATGACAGATGCTGCCATATGCAAACACTTTCCCACTATCCTCAAAGGCAATACACTAACGTGATTCAATTCGATTCCACCACTTAGCATCAAAAGTTTCTCTCAGTTTCGATAACAATTCGAAACCCACTTTGTTATCAATAGGGGGAGCTAAAAGAAAGTCTGTTTCTTTACTGTCACTACAGTAGAGAGACGATGAGCTTTTGAGAAACTTTTTGAACAAGTTCAAAGCTAAGATGATTAAGATCCCAACCCTGGATTATTCCATCGCGTTGGCCGCTTTGCTTACAGGGTTACGCCTTTCGGGTATGAAAATTTCCATCACTAAGAATTTCCCTTCTACCATCCAAGAATTCTATACCCATGTTGAGAAGTACATAGTGGCTGAAGATGGTGAAACATTCGACATCACTAAGTACATGCCTACTATTCTATTAAATGAGTATGTCCAAGAGATAAAAGCTATAGATCCCCCAAAATTCAAAAGCCCAGGATCGCATTTGTTGGGGTGGTAATTATTTTTGCATATTTATGATTAAATCCACCTATATGAGCTTATATAATATTGAAGGCTTAGTTTCAAATAATTTGAGGGATTGGAAGTGGATTTGGAAGATGAATTGCAAGGAGCGAGTGAGACTCTTTATTTGGTTTGTGGCTCACAATTCCCTAATGACTAATGAAACACGAGCGAAGCGTGGCCTCACAGTTGATCTCCTATGCCCTCTTTGCCATGAATACCTAGAGACAACTAAATATTCTTTTCCGGGACTCTGATTGGGCAAAAAGTATTTGGGGACATCTCCTCAAGAATTCCAATATTTGTAGGATGGTGATGCGGTAGCAATCGGAGTTGACATGGCTTCAAAGGAATTGTCAATTGCACACCACTGTAAAGGGTATTCCTTGACCCATTTTCTTAGCCTCAACTATTTGGGCTATTTGGAAGGGGAGATGTAGGTTATTGTTTGAAGGTAGGGACTTTGATACCGAGGAGGTTGGGAATCAGGCAAAAATATATGTGAATGAGGGGTGGTGGGCAATTTTGGGGGGGGGCCTCCTCCATCGAGATTGGGTTGTTGGGTTCATTGGATACCTCCTCCTTCAGATACTTTCAAGTTGCATGTGGATGGGTCATTCTTACTGGGATCACAAATTGTGGGAGCGGGAGGTATTTTACGAGATGAGAATGGTCTTTGACTTGGAGGGTTTGTTGCAAATCTAGGGGTGGCTAATCCTTTTACGACTGAGTTGTGGGGGGTTCAAGAAGGCTTTCGTTTCCTCCATTCTTTTGCTCCGGTAATTCTAGAATTGGAATCTATGGAACTAGTAGCATTTTTACAATTAGGGGTGGATTTATGCCATCCGGAATCCCACATCAATATGGAGTGCCGTCAAATGCTTCAACAGGTTCAAATACAACAAATTGTGTTTGTGCCTAGAGAAGGGAATATTTCTGTCGATTGCTTAGCCTGTATGGGGACAAGTTCAGATCTAGGTGTCTATGAACTAAGTTCACCAACTCCGAAGGTGAATAAATTTCTTGCAAGAGATATTCGGGGTAGCATTTCCTTTAGATCTTAGTGTAGCCTTCCCCTCCCTGTAACTAGGGAAAAAAAAAGACATACCCATCAAGTTCAGTTGGAAGAATGCAAGGCACTTAACCTTGTGGTTATGGGTTCGATTTATTTATTTTGAATTGCATATGTAATTAGACCTTTTTGAATTGCATATGAAATTATAACCGATTTATTTTAACCTAGGCTTGTACACCAAAGGTATAGGCTTACTGGGTCTAAGATTCCACAATCAAATTTCAAGTCCAATTTGAAGTGCAAGCTCTTGATCATAAAGGGCAACGAGGCTTTTTTTCCTTAAGGGAAGGATCAAAATGCTTGTCTAACTTAGTCAGTAGGGTACAAGACTCTTAACTTTGTGGTCATGGGTTCAAGTTTCACGGTGGGCATTTCTCTTTTCCTTTGTTTATTTTTAATATTTTTTTTGGATTGTATCCGTAATTAGGCCCAATTTATTCTAACCCAATCTAAAATGCTAGCTCTTCATTAAAGAAAAAAAAGAAAAAAAAAAGGAAAAAAAAAAAAAACTAGCGAGCCTTTTTCCCTCAATGGAAGGATTGACACGCTTGTGTTGCTCAGTTAGTAGAGTGTAGTTCTCTTAACCTTAAAGTCATGGGTTTGAGTCCCACGATGGACGTTTTTCTTTTCCTCTGTTCATTTTTAATTTGTTTTATTCCATCTACAATTAGGCTTGATTGATTTTAATCCAATTGAATTGTACACCAAGGGTATAGGCTTATTGGGTCTAAGCTTCGACAATCAGATATAAATCCAGGAAGTTGAAACTGTCGAACCGGCCCAGCTTGGAACCGGAATCGACAAGGAATCGTCCCGGCCTGGCAGATTCCAACGGTTAGTGTCCCTTTTTTTATTTTTTTTCAATTTTACCTCTCCCAACAGCTATAAAATGGCTTGTTTTGGGGTTATTTTGATTCATGAGGTCAAAAAATTTTCCTATAAATACCTAACACCCAATTTCCAAAATTTCCACAATAAAATATATCTCTCACATCTACATTCTCTCAATATTAGTACATTCTCTCAATTTCCATCATTTTCATTATCATTTACACTATTTCTACAATTCTCTACACCATTTTTTATACCATTTTCACAATTTTCTACACCATTTCCATAACCATTTCCACCATTATCTACATTTCTACAATTATCTATATTTTCACTATTTTATTCATGAAACACATTTCTATTAAACACATTCTCAAATTTGTACTCTAAACTTTTGTGAAGCCCATTCACTAGTATACAATAGCATAGCATGTCAAGAAAAGTTCTATCTAATGACAACTAATTATCGAAGGAAAGAGGTATTTAAGTGATGACAAACGAGCTCCATCTTTTACCTGGGAAATTTTCTGGTGCTCTTGCTATAGAACAGTCTAGGTGGAACCTAAGGGAGGATTACAAATTTTCCACGACTTTCGACATTCATCAAGATTTGGCAAGATTTTAAGGTTGGGAGCTCAAATTCAAGATTTTACGAAAAACTACCGCGATATCCGTCAAGTCGGTACATTTAATTTTTTTGCATATTTATTTTCTTGAATTTGCATTACATTTTTTTAAAGAAAAATTAAATCTTAATTTTTTTAAAAAAAATTAAATCTCAATTTTTTTTTAAAAAAATTTTAATCTTAAATTTTCTTTTAAAAATTTAATCATATATTTTATTTTAAAATTTTAATCTTAATTTTTTTAAAAAATGGCCTTTTTTTCTGGGGATAAAGACATTGGCGATTTTGGTTTTTAAGTCATTAATTCTAGGGATCATTGAGAGTTGTTTAGAAAATAATTAGGGTTTTCTTCATGGTTTTTATTTTAATGTTCTTGTTTAGATCTGAGATGGTTGAAAAGGAGAAATCATTTGCCATTTGAGATCTATAAAACACTCAGATTTTCTGAAAGTGGTTTTATGATTGTTTGGCCTTTGTTTCTTTAGGTGCCTCTCGGTTTGGCTCCATGTGTCTAGACTTTTGAAGTGTTGGAGTTATCTAGTTTTATTTTCATTGAACAAAACTGTATTATCTAGTACAAAATAATTAGAAATTTTACAAAACCCACATCGAGAATTATCATTTGTTTGTTTGAATTTCAAAATTTATATGGCATACACATATTTATTTCTCAAATATATGATTGGAAAATTTGTACAAATTGGAAGAAAAGCTGCACGAAGTCTTGCTTATTTTCATAAGTATTTAGTAGCTGAATAGGTTCATTACCTTCATGCATTAACTCACTCTAAAAATTTTGTGTTTTTAATTTTTAATTTATTTTTTTATTAAAAGTGAATTTAAAAAAAACAAAGTGAAGAAATAAATCACAATAAGAGAGTAAAAAAAAAACAAAAAAGTTAAAAAAATTAGAGTTACAAAATTAAAATAGAATTAAAAAAATAGAGTTACAAAAAAAAGAGAGAGTAATACAAAAAATAGTTACAAAAAAAAAGAGTAAAATAAATTCTAAAAATACGTGTTATTAAAAAGGAAAAAAAAGAGAGTTAAAAAAAGCCAATTGAGGGGAAAATAAAAAGAGTTAAAAAAAAGGCAATGGAGAAAAAAAAATTCCTGTCCGGAACTAGGCCCAGCCCAGCCTGAACCGGCATGCCAGTTTCGGTTCATCGGGCCGGGCCGGTCCCACTTAAAAAAAAATTGGAACCAGCCCGGCCCAGACCGGCCTGGCCTAGGAACCATGGCCAGGCCGGCCCGTGGTTCCGGGAACTGGCATTGAACCAGACCGGGCCCGGCCCGGCCCGGTTACATGCCTAGGCCAAAGGTATAGGGTTGATTTTTTTTTTTCCTTTGTTTATTTTTAATTTTTTTGGTCGCATCTACAATTAGACTTCATTGATTTTAGCCCAATCGACATGTAGGCCAAAGGTATAGGCTTATGGGTCCTAGGCTTCCTTTATTTTTTTGGATGCATTTGTAATTGGTTCTCCCCGTGGGCGTTTCTCTTTTCCTCAATTTTTTTTTTTTTAAAGTTTTTTGTGGATTGCATCTGTAATTAAATCCGATTTATTTTAGCTCAATCGACTAGCACACCAAAGGCATAGGTTTACTCGAACTATACTTACACAATCAAATTTCAAAACCAATCTGAAGTGTTAGCTCTTGATCAAAAAGATCAGCGAGCCTTTTCTTCTCTAAAGGAAAGGAGCAGTACGCCTAGTGCAAGGCTCTAGTTGTGGGTTTTTCTCTTTTCATTTGTTTATTTTTAAGTTTTCTTTTGGATTGCATCTACAATTAGACTTGATTGATTTTAGTCCCCATCGACTTGTATGCCAAAGGTATAGGTTTACTGGGTCTAAGCTTACGCAATGAGATTTCAAGCTCAATCTGAAGTGCTAGCTCTTGATCAAAAAGGCCGATAGCCTATTTTTTCCTCAAGGTATTTTTTTTTTTTTTTAATGAACCATCGGTATCTATAACCATATTAGTTCGGACTAAATCTTGTTTGAATTGAGTTAGACCCTCTTAAAAGACAAATCTCTTCTGATACATATTTTCTCCATATATAAGATTCGAATTAAAAACTTTACTTCAGAGGTATCAATTCCCACTCACTAGACCAACTAGGCATTTGGTTTTTTTCCCCTGGGGATAGGTCGATTGGGTGTATATAGATTAGTCATTATTTAATGTTTCACACAGGACACATGAAAATTAGGCCCCGATTGATTTTAGCCATATCGGCTTGAACGACAAAAGTATAGGCTAATTGGGCCTAAGCTTACACAATTAGATTTCAAAACCAGTTTTGTGAACCACCGATATCCAATAATTATATTGAATTCAAATAAATCTGATTTGAGTTGGATTCAACTTTTAAAGGGTAAATCTTTCCCTTAGTGAAATTTCACACTGCACACATGAAATTTTAAAATGAGTGATCATAAGTTTAGGCTCTGTTGAAAGTCCCCCAAAGTGGAATGGTTTATTTAAATTTGTGTGTGATGTTAAGATGATTGTTTAAGTGAACTAATAAACATACTTCAAAATTGTGAGTTTGAATTTGATAATAAAGAATCACTAACCAAATTGCGAATTTAAATTTGGTTCATGAAAATTGGATTAGTGAAACTTTTTACAAGAGTAGTTCGATAATTTCTAGGATTATATAGCATATATATTATTGTCGTTATAAAACTTAGTGCAATAACGGTGATAGACTTATTTTCACTCTTTTGTTGTAATGGGCATTGAACAACATATATATATGGAAAAACTGATACCAAGAGCTATGAAAAATAAATATATATACATACATATATATACATATATATATTGTACCACATTTTTCTCCCACCACTTTTTTATAATATTCTTTTTTCATATATTTAGACTACAAAAAACAGATAATCCAATTGCCCCAGAGATCATATGTTAGTAGTTTTTATCATGCGCACTAAAAGGCTCAAAAACTTTTAGCTTTGAAGTAAATAACCCCACATCATATAAACTGTTTGCTAAAGCCCCAAAGTTCCTTCCTGTGTCCAAACAAAATTTAAAGGAACATAACCCAAAAGTGTACTGTTAGTATATGCACCATTTGGCTTCAAATTAGTAAAATAGAGAGAGAGAGAGAGAGAGAGAGAGAGAGAGAGAGAGAGAGACTGTTTGGTTGCGAGGCAAAGTGGTTTGATGTACCATCAATGTACTCATCTCACTGGATTCTTTAAGAATGAGATAAAGAATATGGGACAATATAGTGCATGAGAGATATGTAAAAATTATTTCTCACCAATGCACATAAAGGTGTGGACTAATCTTGCCTTCTTGTTCGATCAATCATGCATAAAAGAGAGCCAAATGTTTCAAAGTAATAAAGGGTCCAATAATGTTAACCTGTGGGCTATGCATATCCTCCATTACTGATTCTTGAAAAGTTTATAACAGCCACAAACGTCATTGTTAATCCACTGTTGTCGGTGGTGGGTTATGTGTATGTGTGTGTGTGTGAGAGAGAGAGAGAGAGAGAGAGAGAGAGAGAGAGAGAGAGAGAGAGAGATCTTCCATTGCTGAAAAGATTAATTTTTTTTTTTTATCTTTAAAGATTAATGATAATAACTAAATTATAAAATTTTTATGTAGGATAATTCTTTTAGATATTGAATATCTATAATGAGCATGTCATATAAATTTTTTTTCCTTTTTTGTTAATTTAAAATAATCTTATCATGCCCAATATTCAATTTTGCAATTCAAATAATATTACCCTTCAATCATTGGTGCATGATTTTCCATTCAATAATTGACAACTCTCTCTCTCTCTCTCCCTTTCCGAAACTATACCAACTGATAGTAGATTTAGTAAAAATGGCCCTAAGTCCCTTAATTATTTGGGTAATTTGAATACCGGTTGATTGATAAGAAGAAAAGGGGGGGGGGGGGGGCGGGGGAAGAGCTACTAACCATGAAAATATGGAAAACGTTATAATGATACGGTCCATATCAATTATGAATTGTTCGATATATAATTGATGTAAGTGGAGAAACATAGGAAAAAATTCTGCATATAAAGTTGTATCCATAGAATTGATTCAATATTTGTTTACCACCTTATGGAACCCTTGATGTGTAATTATCTATGAAAAATAGTTCTAATAAAAAATACTTTGCAAAAAAGCATAAGCAATATAGGCTCTTTCACTTTGATTCAATATGTTTTCTTTTCTTTTTCAGAATAAAACCCTTAAACAAAAGGGTTGCTTTTCTACATACTTATCTCTTAGAACTAAAATATCTTTCCTCAGGGTTTATTTGTTTATATATTCATTCTTGCACCCCTTCTGTTGGGTTATTATAACTTGTAACACAAATCTAATCCATGTTTTATACCAAAACGCCCTTTTAGGTACTCATGGTGTACTCCCCCATGATATCCTGTCCACACTTTATCAACATAAAATGTCAAATAACACAGATTTCCCTACATAAAATGGCATTTTTTTTTCACCGGTTGGTGTCCAGATTTCACGAACTAATCCGGCACAAGTACTATCAGGCCCGTTATGAAATTGGCTTTTCCAAATCTTTTTTTTTTCCATTCTCAGGACATGAACTCGAAACGTTTAGTTAAGGAAGTTTGGTACATAAAATGGCCTTTAATTTTGCTTGTTGGTGTATGTTTATCATTAAAAGCGAAAGCAAATGTAATCTATAGGGAAAAATGGCATTTCTTTATGAACTTTCTATTTAATATTTAATTAAAAGAACATGAAATCAAACATATTTTATAAGGCACCAACCTTTTCTCCTTGGTGGGGTTTGGTTGAAACCCTCACAGGGGAAGAATTGGACTCTCTTTGAACTGTCAAAGTGTGTTGTTTTGGAAGCTTTTTTCCCCCAAAATTCAAGCAGCCCTTTTGAAAGTGGAGAGCTCACAGTTTTAGGAATCAAACATTGCACGCCCCTGAGGCTCCTAGTTTTCTTCAACAACACTCGAGGACCACTGTTGAGACATTCAATTTTGATTAAACCAGCTATTTGCAGCATAGAATATTCGTAGAATCTAGTACAGAATCTTAGACCAATGTAGGCACCTAAAGAACAAAAAAGCTTAATTTTTTTTTTTTTTAAAGCAAATCACGGGCATCCGTTCACTACGTTGAATTTGATTAAATTTGGTACAAATTAGATTGAATTTTTAAGAGACAAATTTCTCTAAATATCTATTTTCTCTATTTACAAGATTCAAATCTAAAACTTTACTTAAAGATGTTAACATCATCGGACCAACTAATATCGGTAAAAAAAGTTTGAGAATTCATAGTTAAGCTCTTACATATTTACTCACATCATGCGATTTTTGTCACGGTAAAACCAGAAGTAAATGATTTTTGCATGAACTAAAAAGTTTGAGGGTAAAGCTTTCGTTGCTTCGTGTAAAGACATAGGCTCCCTTTTATGACCAACCTACAAATAAATAAATAAATAAATAAATAAATAAAGAAGTCCCAAGTTTATATATGGTGCATAATACTTTCATGCCCTAGTTAACTGAAGCAACATGAGGCTCTCCCTAGTTAAAACTTTATATATATGGTGCCTTTTAGAGGGAGACCTGTTCTTCTTTCACACACGATTCATGTGCAACCACTTAACAACTGTGGTATATTTTATAGTAAAGTAAGAGAGAGGGCACGCATGGTCTCTTAAAGACAGTCTGGTGGGATCTTGCTGTATTTCAAAGACCTGCAAAGTAGTAGTAGTTGTTTTCCTTTTTGCCCACTACATGAATTATGAATACTTGTGACGGTACAACATTTTCTCTTTCAAGTATAAAACTTTACTATGAGAAAAATGAACTTGTTCCATGCATGAAAAGTTTAGGTTGTGCTTTGCAAGTTAAACGGGATCGAGTTCTAAATAGTAAAGTTCGATCTTTAATTTTAACTTTTGATGCTCCAGCAAGAGATTATTCTATAATTTTTTTTTTTCTGTGAGTAAGAGTAATATATCTAGTAATCATATTGAATTTGACTAAATATGATTCGAATTGAATTGAATTTTTAAGGAATAAAAGTCTCCCAACACTTGATTTTTCCACACGTAAGACTCGAACCCAGCACATGTTTTTTCGAATATTAGCCTTTATTTAAGTGGTATTAGTGTCCAATCATTAAACCAACTAAGTGTTGGTGAGAGAAGACAACTATAACACTTAACAAATTTACAAATGCAGACAAATCAACCTATATTGACTAAATCTAATTTCACAAGCTAAGCTTATCGATGGCGCATGGCCTTATAAAGGCCTTGCTGCAAGGTGCTGGGTTCTCGGCTGTATTTCATAAATCAAAGCAAAGGTAATAGGCTCTCTCTCTCTCTCCACTACATGAATTATGAGTACTTGTGCTATATAATTTTCTTCTTTAAGTATAAAACTTTAGTGTGAGAGATGAACCGGCACTTCCATACGCACGTGAAATTTATGGTAGTTTATACTTTCTCTTTTGCTTCCTCTTGCAAAGTAAAATGGACTCAAATGGAATCATTCTACAGCATTTTGGCTGTAAACCAAAACACAAAGTTCAAATGAGCTTTTGCTTTGTCTGATCAATCAACACTAAAAAGAATGGAAAGTAAAGGGACAAGAAAGCTTTGATTCCTAGGGTTATTATTAATAAATTGGGTCATTTTTTTCAACATTGTGAAATGAAGAGAGCATCACTTAGGCCCCTAGAGAGATTTCCATGTCTCAAATCAGCAATACCATGTGGCGTTTTTGGGGTGTAAAAAGTAAATGCAGATATTTTTCTTGTCTCACAAATGGGTTTTCTGAAGATTTAACCAGATTAGTTGTGGAAAAAATAAAAAATAAAAACAAAAACAAAAACAAAAACAATGTTGTAAAGCAGTCATTAAGAGCATGTTTGATTTGGTTACTTAGTTTTTAATTTTCAACTTATAAATAATTTTTTTAATTTATAAGTTAATTTAAAAATAAGTAGTTTAAGTATTTGTCGAAGTATTCGTAGAATAGTGAAATCTTTTATTTGATCAAAGAGCATCTAAAGTGATAAGTTTATAATCAAAAATAATCTTTGGACTTATTTTAAATAGTTTGGTTTCCTTGTAATTCAAAGAAACTCCTTTTCACTTATTATTATTTTTTATTTAAGCATAAATATAAAAAATATAAGAATTTTTAAATATTAATTATTTTATTGAAATAATAGAATGACCTTATTTTGCAATAACAATATAAAAAATCAATTATATAATTATTAATTATAAGAAAATATAAAAATAAAAATTATAATTAAATAAGCAGATAATTCATTAAATATGAAAAATATAAGAATTTATGTATAAATATTAATTAATTTAGTATGTTGAGAAGTTTCGGAAATGGAAAACATTAATATCAACTAGTTTCCATGCATCAGAGTTTATCAAAATATATTTTATGCAACCAAAATGGTGCCATTCCTACAGAGCAAACTTAATTTCATGAAAATATACTAAATAATTAATTTGCAATGAAATTATGAAAGCAAGATTCAGGTAGTTCTTATAAATAAATAATTTTTTTTAAAAAAAAAAAAATTGTAGAATTCAATTCCAATTTAAACATTTGTTGCTTTTAGTAAATAAGAAATTATGGAGTTCAATTCTAACTCCACAGGAAATAAAATTATTAAATTATTAAATATAAGTAATTTGCAAATGAATTTTGATGGAGTTTACAGGTCCCCCATCTACTATTGCTACTAAATAATAATTTGAGAATCAAATTTCTACTATTTTGATTTTTGAAACAATGTAATTCAAAATTGAATTTTATAATTGAATTTTATGTTATTTTATTATTTTTTCTCTCATCTGTCTCTTAAACGATCAATCCAAAATTTGAGATTAAAACTTATTTTATTGTTATTGTTGTTTCATTTTTCCTAGCAAAATATTTTATTTCAAAATGAGAGTGAATTAGAAATATTATTTTGACTGAATTGAAAGCTTCTTCTATTTGATTTTAAACAGAGAGTTATTGGCGGGCCTAGATATAAAAAGAATATGAATAAAAATGGTAGCTTTACAAAGACTTGCTTTACCGATTTGGCTGCGGGGGGTTAAGAGCTTTACATGGAGTGAGCTTGTGAATCTCGTGAATGGCCGATGCAATGAATTTTGATTGTTTGCCATATCATTGACTCTATCATTTAAAAAAGAAACAAAGATCAAATGGTGTAAAGGTAAAGGCAAAGGAAATTCTACAAACATGTCTTTTAAAAATCATAAAGGGCACAACAGAAACGTGAAAAATTTGATGAAATTATAGATTTACACATGGTCGAATCGAATTTGTCAAACTATCCATTCTCTAGTTGCCTCTCGTTCGCTACAAAATTAAAGCAATATATTGACGGTAACTTTTATTGATGATGAGCTTTAATGATGGTATTTTATGACCTATAGCGACACTTTTAATGAAACCGTTGGGAAATGTATATATTTTCCTACGGTATAAAATTATTCATTAGGATAAATTTATCAACTGTCAGTAAAGATAGCAAAACCGTCTGTAAAAATTGATATTCAAATTTTACGGTTATCACTTATAGTCGGCAAATGTAATAGTGTTTAGAGACGGTTTTGAAAAAGCCTCTATATAATTCTTTTGTACTATCTATTTAACAATACCGTTTACATAACTTTTTCATTTATACTAACGGATATATTTTTCCGTCTATAAACGACATCTACCATTTGAATGATTATCACTTGTTGTCAATAAATGTGGTAACTTTAGTCACGGTTTGGAAAGAGTCTCTATTTGAGTCTTCTTTACTAACGGATAAACCATATCATATGCATAACTCTATACCTATGCTAACATATATATTGCACCGTTTGTAAAAGGGATGTCTAATTAAAATGGTTGTTAATTGTCGTCAGTAAATGTGACATTATTACTATATAATAGGTAGTAGTAATATGTTGTAATTTCATGATAAATTATGATAAAATTTATAATAACTAGTAGTAATATAGTTGTTACTAATAGTAATATAGTGATAGTGATAAGTTTACTATAACTATTATTAATATAGTGATAACTAGTAATAATATAGAGATAATTTAAATTACGGAAAGTTTGTGATAACTAATAATAAAATTATGATAACATATATTAAGTGATGGTAAGATAAGTTGCGGTTTACCATGCCCCTACACGGTCTACCTCATGTTATCACTGTATTATCACTATATTTCACTCCAATAAATAATAATATAACCAACTATATTTACCGGTAGTTATCACAAATTTTTCACAAGTTATCATTATATTACTTATCAATATTAGTAATTTAAATAATATTACAGATGTAATTAATTATCAATATTAGTAATTTTAAATATTAATAATTATATAAAATTAGTAATTATCAATATGACAATTGTTACATAATTTAGTGTTAAAATATGACATTATGATAATTGGACTAATTGTTACATAATATAATATAAATGTAATGATAATATGCTATATAATGTAGTGTTATAATATAAAATTATGACAATTCATTAACTAATTGGATATTATGACCAATTGTTACATAATATACTGTTACAATATAATATGATATTATGACTATTCACACGTGGTACAATTGATATTATGTTATATAATATAATTAATTATCAATATTAGTAATTTAAATAATATTACATAATGTCCAATATTAATAATTATATAAAATTAATGATTATATAATGTAATTATCAATATTATATTCATATGAAACAAAAAGGAAACACAAAAATAACAATCATTGTGATGATATGGGATGTATAAAAATATGAGGAATTAAGAATAAGACGGATAATGACTAAAAGTACTAAAAAGTGTAAAATAAAAAAATAGGCAGGTAAAGAATGAAAGAATGGAAAAATGGCGAGAAAATTTATAGGGAGACAAAAGAGGTTTTGAAAAATTTTTGGTAAAATTTAGACGGACTAAATGACTAAATTCAAATATATTGTTAGAATAGTTTTCAATGTAGCACTTTTAGGGACTCTTTTAAAATTGTCTCTATAATAACACCATTGACTATGGTAAGTTGAGGAGATAATTTGGACAGGTGGTATGAGTCACTATAACAAAATGTGGTAAGATTGTGATAATTTGTAGTAATAAAAGGTGATAAGAGAAAAATGTGATAAGCTCATCATTTAATATATTTCCTAAAAATAAAAATAAAAAGAGCAACTTCACTTCCTAAAAATAAAAAAAATATTAAAATAAAAAATAAAAAATACAGCGCATATGCTTAGAGTTCTAAGCCATTTAATACTTTCTTTAAAAAAAAAAAAGAAAAAGAAAAATGTCTAAACTCATTACGTAATACATTTATCAACTTTTTATGAGATATAGTAATAATACTTTATGAGGTGTAGTAATAATATAATGGTAACTAGCAGTATCTAATATAGTGGTAGTAATATAGTGATAATTAATAATAATATAGTGGTAACTAATAGTAAGTTTATATTATGACTTTACGAGAGTGATAATGTGAGCCTGTGGAACCATGAGATATGTAATATGATAGTAGTAATATAATGGTAGTAGCTGGAGTAGTGGTAAATAGTAGTAAGTTAGTGTTATGACCTTATAATGGTAACTAGTGGTAACTTATGATAACTAATAGTAAATAGTAGTGGTGTACAATAGGAGACAGTAGAACCGTGGGACGGACGATGGGGACGGTGGAACCGTGGGCTATGTAATATAGTAATAGTTATATAGTGGTGGTAACTAGTGATAATTAGTAGTAAATTTATGTTATGATTTTGGTAACTAATAGTAACAAATAAGAAAAAAAAATTAATTATCTTAAATTCTAAAAATTAATTATATGATATAATTTTATATAAATTCTAACAAAAACAACAAATAAGAAAAAAAAAATGAGAATATTATATAATTTTATATAAAATTGAAAACTAATATACCAACATAATTAATTATACTAATATAATTAAATAATATTAAATATCATATAATTAATTATACCTATATAATTAATTATCTATTGCATTCTCATGATTTATTAAAAAAAAAAAGAAATAATAAAAAAAAAACAAAACAGATAGAAGACGAGCACCAGACAGGGGATACCTGGTGCCTAGCTTATTGCTGGGGCGGGCACTAGGCATCCCCTGCCTGGCGCCCACCCTCTCTCTTTGTTTGTTTTGTTTGTTGTTTTTTTTTTTTTTTTAAATCTAATCTAAAACTAATAAAAAAAAAAAAAAAACAAAACAAAACAAGAGAGGATGGGCGCCAGGCAGGGGGTGCCTGGCGCCCGCCCTCTCTATGTTTTGTTTTGTATTTTTTGTTTTTTTTTTGTATTTTTTTTTGTTTTTTTTTAAATCTAATATATTAATTCAATATATTTTTAAAGGTAAAATGGTTTAGTAAATAATTATATTTAATTACATAAATTAATTATTTTTAATTATTTAAACATTTATTATATTAGGTGTAGCTCACCTTTCTTTTCTAAATATATATATACATATATTATACATATATATATTATAATAATAGTATTATAATACTAATATATATATATATATAATGCTAAAATATAATACTAAATATATATGTAGTAATATATTATATATTATTATAATATTTAAAATAACAAAATGGTCAATATTTTATAGTTTATATGTAACATAAAAAATCTAATTCTAGAAATAATTATCATAATTATATAAAAATATATTTTTGTTATATATATATTATAATACTAATATTATATAATTTATCAATATTATATAATTTTATATAAATTAAAAAAAACAAATGGTAATATTAATATTAATTTGAATATCAAACTTCATATTTAGTTTAAAGAAATATTAATTAATTAATTAATTAATTAGTAAGTTTAATTAACTCTTATTTATTTTGCTTATGCAAAACCAATTATTTTGCTTGTCAAAAATATTTGATTTGAAAATAATCTAATTATAAATTTTAAATTTTAACATAGTAAAAATTGAAATATGAATGACTAAAAATGAAAAATATGAAATGATTAAGGCAATAGTAAGGATTGTAATATAAAAAAGACGGGTAAAGTATGAAAAACAATAGCGGACAAAAATGTGAAAAAAATTAGAAAAAAATAGCGGGTTTTTATATGTTAGGTAATATGTGTGGTAATATATGATAACATATAATAACTAATGATAATGATATGTAACAAGTTTGTAATTTGCCAAAACAAAGTAGCCAGTATGTTTTAGCGCCCGCCCTTTTTTTTTTAATATATTGTTAGTCTATAATATATATTAATTCAATATATTTTTAAATGTAAAATAGTTAAGTAAATAATTATATTTAATTACATAAATTAATTGTTTTTAATTGTTTTACTTTTAAAGGTCATTTGTTAATAATTATTATATTATAACATAGTATTATATTTAAACAATTATTATACAATATAGTATTACATAATTAACTAATAATTATTTATCAAAATAATCCATTTGCTATGGTAGATGAAAATAACCTAATTATAAATCTTAAATTTTAATATAGTAAAAATTGAAAAAAATTATATAAAATTACATGTTATAAACTTAAAGGAAAAATACGTGAACGACTAAAAATATATAAAAAAATATGAAATGATTGGCAATTGTATGGATTGTAATATAAAAAAGGCGGTTAAAGTATGAAAAAAAGCACTCGAAAAAAGAGCAGACAAAAAATGTGAAAAAAATTAGAAAAAAATGACGGGTTTTGAAATTGGTAATTTCAAAATTTTTCTTCTTCATAAAACTTTTCTCTCAATGCTCTCCTCAAAATCCTCAATGTTAATACAAATTTTTCAAAACTCTCAAATAGAAATTTTAACTCAATCAAAAATTTTTCAACCCTCATTTTGTTAACTTAACACAACGGATAAACTAAATATCGGATGAGCATTATTATGAGTAAATCATTGTTATGAGTAAATATCGAATGAGTATTGTTATGAGTATGATAAAGTATAGTAACAAATGATAGTTGTCAAATATTAAAATTGCATTACAAGGGGTAGATGACTCTCAAATGGATCATTTATGGTAAATAGAGATAATAAAAGAATTTGTGGTCATGTCCAATGGCTGCTTACCCTGAGTATCATATTTACCCTTAGAAATAATATAAAAAGTCTATTCTTTTATGCACGCATTGGAACTTTATTTTATTCTCATTCCAACATTTATTATTGATGAACAATAAATCTGAAGTCAAAGGGAATGTTTCCTTTCTCAATGAGACAAAGGAATAAAGGAAATAATACCAACTAGAATGGGTTCTCATATTTTTTTTCTGGCATATAACAGGGGCGGGCGCCTGGCGCCCGCCCCCAGGGCAATTTGCAAAAATAGAGGGCGGGCGCCAGGCAGCCCTGCCTGGCGCCAGCCCTTTTTTTTTTTTTTAATCTATTCTAAAATCACAATAGATTAATTCAATCTCATCATCTTCATTCATTCATATGTATTAATTCATCTCCTCCATCTCCATTTTTAAGATTAATATTTATAATTTTATGTAATATTCAATGTGGCAACCGGTAGTAAGAGTAGTAATCTGTGGTAATGCCTGTGTAACAGTGGTAAGTAGTGGTATCTTGTAGACGATCGCAAGGATATGCGCCCGTTATATAAATTTTTTTAATAAGGAAAATTCTAAAAATTAATTATATGATATAATTTTAAGTAAATTCCAACAAAACAACAAGTCATAAAAAATATGAATATTATATAATTTTATATAAAATCCAAAACTAATTTATCAAAATAATTAATTATACTAATATAATTAATTATACCATTACATTCTCATTATTTACAATATTAAAAATTTACAATATTATTTTCTTTTGGGAAAAAATTATTTATAATAATATAATTTACATTCTTTTCTTTTATTTAAAAAATATCAAAAATTTATTTTAATATTTTGACTTTACCTTTTTAATAATAATTTATTATTAATAATATTAAATAAAAATTAAAATAATTGGTGATATAATTTTTAAATGTGACATGTGTGAATTTTTAAATAATATAAAAGAAAACTAAACGTGTGTAGGCGGGTAAAAGTGCCCAAAAAATGGAGGGAAATAAAATTTTAAAAAAAGAGCGGGTTTTTAAATTTTTGTGAAAATAAGACGATGAGTATCTTTAAAACTATGAAAACACTCTGATTTCATTTCATTCCTTTTAAAACTCTCATCTGCTCTTCAAACTCTCAAAATTCATCAAAAAAACTATCACTTAACCAAACTTTATTCAACCAAAATTTTCACTCAATTGAACTCTATACTATATTTTCATTGAAATTTTGTAAAGTTTTGTCACCTGTTCAAAACATCCAATTGAGTCTAAAAAAGTCACTCTGTTGAGACGAGCAACCATTTTGGGATTAAAAAGTCCAATCATCAATCATCCGAGAAGCAGATAGAAGCAGATAGTTTGTTACTAGGTTTAAAAATAAAAATAAGGTAAAGAGGTACTTCCCGGAAGAGCAATTTTATTTGTTCATTATGATTTTTTTTTTAAAAAATTGTTATTTTGTTGCTAATGTATTTATATTTGTATGTATTTTTTTATCATTAATATAATTAATATTTTCGATTGTGACAATATTTATCTTTGGGTTGTTATCTTGATTGTAATATAATATTTATAATATTTGTAATGATTGAAAACAAATGACCATGAAACATTTGTATAATCCAGAATAAAAAAAATAGATCAGTCTGACGCCCGTCCCCAATAGGCGGGCGCCCGCCCCCACAAGCGGGCGCCTGCCAAGGTGGAGGCCTGGCGCCCGCCCCCCATACGCGGGCGCCCGGCCAAGCAGAGGCCTGCACCCACCCCAACAAGCGGCCCACAAGCGGGCGCCCGCCAAGGTGGGGGCCTGGCGCCCACCCCCATACGCGGGTGCCCGGCCAAGCAGAGGCCTAGTGCCCACCCCCATACACAAGCGCCCCGCCACACAGATCACTTGCGCAATCAATAATAAAAATAGTAGCATCTCGTAACACTTGGTAATTCATGATAAAATCAAAATTTCCTAATTCAATGGTAATGAATACGGATGATCGTAACATATTAACTGATAATAAAATATGTAACTGAGTAACTTTCCCTAACTCAATAGTAACTGACAATAAAATAACCGATGATAAATCAGTAATATTTCCTAATTGAATAGTAACCGATGATAAAATAAGTGATATTTCTTAACAATGGTAATTGACAATAAAAATAGTAACATTTCATAATATATGGTAATCGATGATAAAATCAATTAGTTTTTCTAACTCAATATAACCGTCGATGAAAGTAATGATTTTCTAAACATGATGGTAGCCGACGATGTAAATAGTAACACTTCGTAACATATAATAACTAATAACTAATGATAAAATTGTAACCTCTCCTAACTCAATGTATCCGACATAAAAATAGTAACATCTCATAACATATAATAACCGATGATAAAATTAGTAATTTTTTTTTATATTATGGTAATTATGGTAACAGACAGTAAAAGTAGTAACATTTTGTTACATATGGTAATCGATAATAAAAATCTTACTATTTCCTAATAACCTATTACCTGACGATAAAAAAACTATTTTTACCGATATTTTTTAAAATATCACAATACATCCATGACATGTTACAACGGTTGCACAAACAATCAGGATATTCCTATCCCAACTGGTGTATACTCCACTGATATTTCATCCGTTGGAGAAAGTGTTACCGACACTTTTTTAATCTTTTGTTGACAATTTTTGACCATCAGTATAGCGCTCTTATTTTGTAGTGGTTATCTTCATCCCGTCTTCTTGATTGATCGATGTCGTAAATCCACCGTCAATAAATTCATTGTTTGACGTCTCATTTTCTTTTTCTTTCTACTTACTATGGCCAATCTTTTCTCATTGATCTCCTATCTCTTCTTTTCTCGATTCTTTCTCTTAGATTTCGGCCTCTTTTCTTTCTTCTCCATGGTCATTCCTTCTCTTCTTGGCCAATTTTCTATCTTCTTCTCTCTCGCCTTTCCTCATTGAAATCGAGAGAGAGAAAAATATCTCTTTCCATGGAGGTAAAAGAAAAAGAAAAAAAATATATTAAAATGCCGTTGTGACTACAATTTATCAAGAAACATAAACAAAAAAGTGGGATTTATTAATTCATGGAAAGAAGTCCATTAATTGATTAAGATAATTGAGAAGGAAAAAGAGAGAAAGGAAAAAAGTGTAAGAGAGAATATCTAATAGAGGTAGTTCAATAATTTCATTTATCAATAAATCATCATCATCACCATTATTACCGTCACAATTTATAATTTTCAATAACTTTTGAGAAATATTCTTACAAACCGTCATTAATGCAGAATCACCCTTGAGAAAGGTTGCAATTTCACAAATCAAAAACATAAACAACAAATCTACAAGGATATTCTAATGGTCGTATTTATTTTTTTAGTTTTGTAATTTAGAATTCGAATCTTACATTAAAATAATAATAATAATAATAATAATTGTTAGACAGTGTAAAGGTAGCACGTGGAACTTGCATGTTGCCCAGGTTAAGGAAACCAAGGGTTAGTTTAAAAAGTGACAAGTGTCCTCCTTTCACTTCACAAAATCCCTCACTCTCTCCTCCACCTAGCCTAAACCTTCGGCTTTCTTTTATTGGGAGCCCCCACCTCTCCTTTTCATTGCTTCCATTACCATAAAAGTTGATTTAGACTTGCAAGCAACGGATCTTTAATGGCAAGTGTGTCTTCCCCTTCCCCCCATTATTATTATATTATAGTTGATTAATTAAGGACTTCATGCTTAAATGTGTTTATGATGGGAATACAAACAAGATTAAGTCGGCCATAAACAAGATTAAGCTCTTAAGTAAGCATATTACATAATAATTAATAAATTACAATTCAACTGATATTATTTTTTTCTTAAAAATTTTGAGCTCGAATTTCTTCAATATATTAAAAAAAATTTATAGAACAACTACGATCACTTTAAAGAATAAAAAAATTAAATGATAATTATATGTGTAATGCTAAAATTTGGTAGAATTGTTGTAGCAACTTCGTATAAAAAAAAATTTAGAAATATTTTAATTGAGAAAATTTAAAAAAAAAAAACATTTGTTAACGTAGAAGAATGATAAATTTTATCTGCAACAAATAACCTTTCTTGTCTATTAGAAACAATCTAATCTCTTTAGGTTTCTTTCTAAACTTAGTACAAATACGTTAACTCATAAATTACTGATTGTATGTTGTATTAGAAGTCCTAACGCTACTCTTATAGTTTGTAATTTCCTCTACTAATTTTTATTTTGTCTTAATATCGCTGTTAATATTTTTTAGGTAAGCGTAAACTTTTGTAGTAAATAAAAAATTTTATAAATAAAAATCAAAATTTTCAATCAAAAAACTAAAATTCTCATTAATTAATATTATTTCTGTCAAAAATCTTAACCTTTCTTCTCAACTCAACCTTTACTTTATGGTACAACACTTTAAATTCAAAATTAACAAAAACCCGATAATAATGTTATCTCCAATTAAGATTATATTACCCATGTTAAAACCCTTATCCTAAGCTGTCACAAACAAGGATTCTTAAAATACATATTTCCTATATCATGTGGCATAAACCTTTTCGGTATTTTTCTACTATAGTCCCAGGATGAACTCTAACATATAGTTAAATGTTGGACATTAATGACTTATATCTCAACTAATATTGTCCCCTTTTCCTTCAAAGGTTTCAAGTTCGAACTTTCCCTGCGTATAAAATATATACATATATATATATACACACACAGACTTTGGACCATAGGCTGTAAAGAGGCCTTCTAAGACCGAAAGGGGGGGTGGCGTTGTGTGTGAGCCAAAACCCCATTCATATATTTGGTTGGTCAAGTAAACTCATCAAACCACTATTTAAATTCATAAATTATCATCACACCTCCTTAACTAGGAAGTAAAATAGTTGATTCAACAATTGTTTATTACAGCTTGACTTAGCAAATGAAGCCCAAAGTCACCTTCCAAGAAGGATACTTCAATGATATAATAATGCATAGAAATAATAATAAAACATAGAACAAATGAAATAAAGTTGGAGAAAAAGAGAAAGAAAGCAATTACCTTCAAAAAAGAGGTACCACTCAAGTGCCCACCCACCCAGTAACCTTTTAGGTAAACTCACTTCAGCTCCAATTATAAAACACACGAAATGGGAAAGAGAAAAAACTGATGAGACAAGTAAAGAAGTGAAAAAGAAAAAGCAAACGATGTCCAAGACAACAAACCTAGAGATTCACCATATCCCACATGGTGGATTCACATCAAGCTTCAAATAAAGGATGGACAAAATGGTCATATTAATATAATTCAAAATTTAATATGAAATTGAGTTTTTTTTTTTTTTATGTATAAGCCATCCATATATAATAACCACAATGATCTTAACTAAATTTGATTAAATTCGAATTAGACCTTTTAAGAGCACAACTCTTTTGGTATCTTTTTTTCTTTAATATACATATAAGAAACTCAGACCTGATATCTTACTTTAGGGTATAAGTGTTTAACCACTAAACCAATTAGTCACCGGTAAAATTGATATGTTAATGGATGTGACACTTTGTAATTAATTGTTACAAAAATTTTTGTGTAAAGATATATCCGAATATGAAGAAAATTCCACTAGTTAGAAATGATGAATTATATATTTATAAGAAATAATAAAAAACAAGTCTAAGAAGTAATTTTTTTATTATTACCATAATCCTCTTAAATATTACAATATTTTTAGGAAAAAATAACTAAATTGGTAGGATATTACAATTACAAACCAAACTCATTTATTCAACAATTCCCCAAGGAAAGAAAGTTGGGGGAAAAAATTATATATGATTACATCGACCCAACCCGACTTAATTCATTCGGTTTTGTCTCCTCAAATCATTGTAAAATCGGGTTATGAAGTCCTCGGCAGCCTTGTTAATTTGACGGGTCTCAGCATCGTCCGTGTTATGAACCGGAAAAGGAGAGTCGGTTATTCGGAGCGGTCGGACCATGGGGCTCCTCCCGAACCCGGGTAGATACGGGGATGGCATGTAGGATGAAGACGCGTCAGCTGCCATGTCACTATTGCTCAACATCTCAATGACCATGTTAACAGCAGTTGCCTCGTCGTGAGATGGCAAGTGAGCGGCACGTGAGAGGAAGCTCTGGTTCTTGCTGCGCTTGGTAAGAGAGAAAGGCAGTGCTGGGCTGTTGCTGCAGCTGAACTCGTACTCGTGTGAAAGTGAGAATGGCAAGTGCTGGTCACGTGAGGAGGAGGAGGAGGAGGAGGAAGTGTTATGGTGGTAGTGAAACATGAGGTTGTGAATTGCCTTACTGCCTGCGATCTTGCCACGTTTCATCATCATGTTTAGATCAACCAATATCTTCCTCTTTGATATTCCCTTCCTCACCATGTAGTATGCAACCCTTACTAGGTTCCATATTTTCTTGGCTATAATCGGCAAGTTTTGTTCCATTTTTGAGATGAGAGTAAGAGAGAGAAAGTTCAGTTCTTTTAGGATGAGAGAGAAAGAGAGAAATGTTTCTTTTTTTTGTTTGTTGAAGAGAGAGAGAGAGAGAGGAAATTGGTTTGGAACGGGAAGAGTGGGAGGTAGGTTGCATTTATAGGCGAAGGGAAAGGAAGAAGGAACAAGGAAGGAAGAAAAATGGGCCATGTGGAGGACAGAAGCTTTCTTTGCTTTGAAGTAAGAGTGTGTTAGAGTCACCTTTGGGTGCACAGATTGTTTGATGACTTGGTGGTACAATAATTGGTACAATAACTCAAATCCTAATTTAAAATTTTATATATTACAAAATAGAGCCGAACTGCTGCAGGTGGGCTGAAAGTTCTTTCACTTGCACAATGCTTTATTGAGAAATTGCATGGGGGCTTCTAATTTTCTAACTTTTTTATTATTAAAAACCATGTTTGAAGCTTCACGGATTTTGCCACCATTGTATGCGAATAGAATAGGATTTAATAAGTCTTAATTGGGAACAAAAATCTAATTAATCTAATGTTTTCTCCTCAAATCAATAACTTATAAATCAACTGATATCATTCATTTTTTAAAAAAAAAAAGTTTGAATCTCTCATATATATTTAAAAAAAAAAACCACAAAATAATGAACTTTAACACATTATTTTAACAACAGGTGAAACTTAGGATAAAGTGAGATTAGATAGAGTTTTTAACATTTAAATTTATTATTATAGTAGTTACAAAATTCTTTTTTTAAAAGAAAAAATCATGTCATTAAGAGAATATTATAAATAAAATAATACAAAACAGTGGATTAAGTCAAATTTAGAGCAGTTTAGATTTCCCAAAACGGGCTTCAAGCGAAAGATTAAAAAAAATCATGGTAAAATTTGATAATTTATTTTATAGTGAAGTGCAATTTATTTAATTTTGCTAAAAGTGTCAAGGAAAAAAGAAGTAAAACAATTTAAGATTCTAAATTAGAAGAATTAATTAAATCATATCTTAAAACCTAGTTTTTTTTTTTTTTTTTTTTTCATGTGGTATCAGAAACAAAATCTAATCTCGTTTCTTTAATTCACTTATTTGGTTAGGCATCTACTGGGAGAAATTTTAAGTCTCCTTTGTTTAATTATTTAATAATTATAAAATTTGAATTTAAATTAAATTAGAAAATAGTCAAATCTAATTTGATATATAATATTTGATTTTTATCTATTTGTTTATTTTTTTTTTTGGTTAGATATTATGTTGCTTTGACTGTATTATAAAGATTTTTTATTTTTAATCTAACCGATTTAAATGAAAAAAATTTTTATACGCAAAGGCAAGTAGGGAAGGTTATTTAAAAAACTGACAATAATTGAAAATTTTTCATTGAAATGTTAAACATCGATATTTCTTAAATAAAATTTTGAATTTGAATTTTATATATGACATAAGACTTTTATCCTTTGAGAGATCAACCCGACTTGATCTAAATCTAGTTAAATTCATCGTAATTATTGAATACCGGTGATTTATATAAATATAAGAAATAAAAGAAATAAAACGTTATTTTCATGCTGACTTCCTCTTTGATTTTGGAAATTTCTATCCATAAGCCTTTTCTCATGTTTTGCCATTTTCTATTTGTATATCAGTGGTTCGTGTTAGATTCACCAAGATCTCAATTTTGGTTGTCTTCTTCTCTTATGTTGCATAAGCATATTTTGCTTAGCATCTAAGAAAGGCACTCAGAATTGTCCTAGCTATGGAGGACAATCATTCTTCCCTCAGTTTGGGCACACCAAAGAAACACCTTTACCCTATTCTACAACTATCTAATTCACATAATTGCCCTTCAAGCATGTTAAAAAAAAATTAAAAAAAAAAAAGAGCTAGATCACACTAATTGTACTTGGGTTAAAATTGCTTTGAAAAATTTAAAACTAATTGAATTAAAATTATGTAACCCTAAATAAATAAACAAGTTCACATCCACTCAATGATGTTAGCTCAACTACTGGATTAGTCGAGTATTTGGAAAATAAAGCTTATTTTTCTTTTTTCGTAGTAATAATATACTCATTTTCCTTTTAAAAATTATGAAAAAATTGAAATTAAATTAAAATTGCAACCATACTTTGGTAAATACATAGGGAAATCTTAATAAAAGAAATTAAGTGAAAATTACAAAGAGCATAATTTATTGAAGGTCATGATAAGTAACCTTAGATCAACAATCTTGCATTTCTCTTTTTCTTTTTATCTTATCTCCATAATTGGGAAATTAATAAAAAAAGAAATAATAATAATAATAATTTTTTTTCATTTTATTAAGAGCCCAAATTTATTGAGTAATTCTATTTTGCCCCATCAAATCATTGTAAAATCTTTTAATAAACTCCTCCGCAGCTTTATTAACCAGACGGGTCTCTTCCTCGTCCGTGTTCCTTAACGGAAAAGGCGAGTCCGTTATCCTAAGCGGTCGGACCATTGGGCTCTGCCCGTACCCCGGTAGATACGGAGATGCCATGTCACCCGCCACGTCATTATTGAACAACTCCAACACCATGTTCACTGCATTAGCTGGTATCGCCTCCCCATCAATCATCGGCGGAGCGTGAGCTGCACGTCAGTTCCTGCGCTTGCTGACGCGGAAGGGGAAGTACGAGGATGAAAAAGAATGCACTGGGGTGTGGCTGCAGCTGAACTCGTATTCATGCCGTGGTGTTGCGAGCACGTGCTGGTCGCGTGAGGTGGAGGAGGAGGAGGAGGATCTGCTATGTTGGTGATCGAACATGAGATGGTGAAATGCTTTGGTGCCTCCGGTTTCCATATCTTCTTGGCTATGACCGGCAAGTTTTCCTCCATTTTTAGAGATAGAGAAGAAAATATTTAGAAGAGAAAGGAAGAAAAGAAGGATAATTTATAGAAAGAGAAGTGGCATGGGAAGGAGAGAAGGTTACCTCATCTGACTATAAATACTCTATACATTGAAGCTTCTCGGCAGTGTTTTTCAAACCGAATTGGATCGGCCAATTTAATCGTGAATCGTTCTATAATCTGGTTCGGTTTTTATTATTAAATCGGATGAAATTAAATCTGATCAAAATTGTTTAAAATCGGTCAAAATCAGTAAAATCGATGAACCATTCAAACCGGTCGAACCACAAATTAATGTAGTTCAACCACAAATCATTACACTTTATTGAAAAAACATGTTTTTCATTTCTCTCTCCTCTTTATTTATACACCTCTCTTTCCTTATTCTTTTTAATATCCATCTGAAGGGGAATAAAAATACAACATCTCTCTCCGTTTCTCTCTATATTCTATATCCATCCAATATAAGATAAAAATATTTTGATATTTTATTCAACAATTAGGCCGAATAATATTAGGATTTAAATTTTTTTTAAAATTATATCATTTAACTTATATTATACTAAAAATATAACACATGTACTTATTTCATGAAAAAAATTTTCCTTTATTTTTGCAAACCATAATTTGATTTTTTTTTATTTTTAATTTATCACTTATTAAGTAAATTAATATAAGTGCACTTAGTCTGTACATAATTTCTCTATATTTTAGAAATATTGTTCTATTTTTTCAATTACAGATATGATTTAATTAATTTATTTTTACTTTTTTAATATTAATTTTATGAATGGTTATTACAATTAATAAAGATAACATTATTTTGTTTACTTAAATATATTTTTTTCATAGAAATATATATATTTTTATTTTATTTTAAAATATATAACATACAAATTATATATATGATATCATGATGATATCATTAGGTTCATAAAATGATCCGACCGATCCGACCTATGAACCAATAAACAACTAAATTCGTCGAGTCACTTACTGGTTCGGTTTTAAAAACATTGCTTCTCGATATTAACATTTCGCAATTTCTCTATTTTTAGAATTTTTTTATTTTTAAAATATTTTAATATATTAAATTAATTAGTATTTATATAAAATTTTTTATATTTTTATATTTATAAATTTTTTATATTTAATAAATTATTTATTTATAATTTTATATTTATATTATTTTTCTTATGATTAATAATTACATATTTGATTATTTAAGATTTTTATTATAAAATATGATTATTCTATTATTTTTATAAAATAATTAATATTTTTGTAAAAATTCTTATATTTTTTATATTTATATATTTTTCTATGTTTCTATTTCCTTTATTTTTACAAAATGTTGTTGTTCTCTATCATTTTATATTCATTTCTATTTTTTTTTCATTTTCATTTTGATACAAACCGAGCAACATTTATGTTTCATACGTTGTCTAATGTGGGTTATGGTGGCTTAATCATAGAAATGGAGCGTGGAAGCCAAAACCCTATAAAGTTGTTTCAACATTTTGTAGTTGAAGATAAAGGTTAGTGTGTCTTTGTAACTTACTGTGCCATGAAGTGATTTTGCTTTAGAATTGTTATTAAAAAGACTCAGACTCTATTATTTGTCTTCGAGAAAAATTTTCTGTATCTATCTATTCAAAAATAGAAAGGTGAGTTACAGCTGCCACATATTTTTTTTTTTTTTGAAAAAAATAAAATTATAATTCCAATATATTTACTCTAATTACCTATGCTTTACCTGTGCCATGAAGTGATTTATTTTTAGAACATTTAAAATTTTTATTTTTATATTTCCATATTAGTAATAATGAGTTTTCTATATAAATTTAATATATTATAATACTTTGGTGAAACAATAGGGTTTCATATTCTTATATGTCTTACATGGTCAATTTATTAGACAACCTTAGTAAAGGATGTGAAAAAAATATTAGAATATCAACATTGAGTTGTGAGTTCTATTTCGTTGTGGTTGAAATAATTCTTATATACTTCATACCACTTTAAGAAATAGAACCAAGTAGAATGAATTTGCTCAAAATCTCGTGTTATCTCAAATTTCTAAGACGAATATTAACAAACATGTTTTAGATTTAATTTATATGCTTCATTCCTAATAAAGAAGGAATAGACAGAATTACAAAACCTAAATATTATAAATGAAAATGACTTTTCCTATGTATCACCACAAGATCAAGATTCTTACTTTTATGAAAATGATAGAGGCGATATTCAATACTTCTATTTATGCTTCATTTGTATCAAATGAACCACGTATGCAAGATTAGATTCGTAATAAGATGTGATTTAACTTAATTATGCTTGCTTGTTATTATAAACACTATTATATTACAATTTATATATAAAACCCAAACAGAGATAGATTAGGGTTTACAATATATATAGGGAAAAGCATAAAATTGTCACCTGAATTTAGATTAAGGATAAACAATCTCTAAACTTTACAAAAGCATAAGCAATATAGGCTCTTTCACTTTGATTCAATATATATTTTTTTTCTTTTTCAGAATAAAACCCTTAAACAAAAGGATTGCTTTTCTACATATCTCTTAGATCTAAAATATCTCTCTTCAGGGTTTATTTGTTAATCTTTTTTCATTCTTGCACCCTTTCTGTTGGGTTATTATAGCTTATAACACAAATCTAATCCATGTTTTATACCAAAATGCCCCTTTAGGTACTCATGGTGTACTTCCCCATCATATCCTGTCCACACTTTATCAACATAAACTGTCAAATAACACAAATTTCCCCACATAAAAATGGCCTTAATTGTGCTTCTTGGTGTATGTTTATCATTAAAAGCAAAAGCAAATGTAATCTTTAGGGAAAAGTGGCATTTCTTTATGAACTTTCTATTTTTTATTTAATTAAAAGAGCATGAAATCAAACATATTTTATAAGGCTCCAACCTTTTCTCTCTAATGGGGATTGGTTGAAACCCTCACCGGAGAAGAATTGGACTCTCTTTTAACTTTCAAAGTGTGTTCTTTTGGAAGCTTTTTTCCCCAAATTCAAGCTGCCCTTTTGAAAATGGAGAGCTCACAGTTTTAGTGTAGGAGTCAAACGTTGCACGCCCCTGGGGCACCTGGTTTTCTTGAACAACACTCGGGGCCCACTTTTGAGACATTCAATTTTGATTAAACCAGATCTTTGCAACATGGAATATTCATAGAATCTAGTACAGAATCGTAGACCAATGTAGGCACCGAAAGAACAAAAAAGCTTAAATTTTTCTTTTTTTAAAAAAATAATAATAATAAATCACCGGTATCTGTTAACTATGTTAAATCTAATTAAATTCAATACAAATCATATTAAATATTTAAGAAACAAATTTCTCTAAACATTTATTTTCTCTATCCACAAAATTCAAATCCAAAACTTTATTTTAAAGTATCAACATCCAATCATCAGATCAACTAACATTGGTAAAAAAGTTTGAGAATTCATAGTTAAGCTCTTACATAGTTACTCACATCATGCAACTTATGTCATGGTAAAACCAGAGGTAAATGATTTTTGCATATTCTAAAAAGTTAAGAGGGTAAAGTTTCCTTGCTTCATGTAAAAACCTAGAGTTAGGTACCGAAGTTCTTCAAGCCTTAGCTCGGCCTCGACCTTGTCGCGGAATTCTGGCAGACGAGTAAAGCTCACAAGTGAGGAGAAAGAACAAAGCAAACTAAATTAATAATCTTCTCTTCTAACCCATACTCCTCCCAATGCTCAACTTAAATACAAATAAATATAAGAAGCCCACCTAATTCCTTGACACTATCAACTCAGAGGATAGGTATTATCCTTACTACCTCTAACTACTTCCTAATGATAATAGAATCTTTGCTACAAAGTAGTAGTAGAGACAGTCTGGTGGGATCTTGCTGTATTTCAGAGACCTACAAAGTAGTAGTAGTTGTTTTCCTTTTTGCCCACTACATGAATTATGAATACTGGTGACGGTACAACATTTTCTCTTCAAGTATAAAACTTTACCATGAGAAAAATGAACTGGTTGCATGCATGAAAGTTTTTAGGTTGTGCTTTGCAAGTTAAAACGGGATCGAGTTCTAAATTGTAAAGTTCGATTCTAATTTTAACTTTTGCTACTGCAGCAAGTGATTATTCTATATATATATATATATATATATATATATATATATGAGTATGAGCAATATATCTAGTAATCACGTTGAATTCGATTAAATCCGATTTGAGCCAGATTGGACCCATAGAGGATAAAGATCTCCGAGCACCTGTTTTTCTATAAGTAAGACTCGAATCCAACACCTGTTTTTTCAAATCTTAGACTTTATTTGAGAGATATGAGTGTCCTGGACAATTAGGTATTGGTGAGAGAAGATAACTATAACACTATAACAAATTTACAAAATGCAAACAAATCAACTTATGAGTTTGCTATATTGACTAAATCTAATTTCACGACCTAAGTTTACCGATGGCGCATGGCGTTATAAAGGCCTCGCTGTAACGTGGTGGGTTCTTGGCTGTATTTCATAAATCAAAGCAAAGGTAATAGTTTTTTTCTTTTCTTTCCTTTTCTCCACTAGATGAATGATATGTACTTGTGCTATATAATTTTCTTCTTTTAAGTATAAAACTTTAGTGTGAGAGATGAACCAGCACTTTCATGCACGTGAAATTTGTGGTAGTTTTTGCTTTCTCTTTTGCTTCCTCTTGCAAAGTAAAATGGATTTAAATGGAATCATTCAACAACATTTTGGCTGTAAACCAAAACACAAAGTTCAAATGAGCTTTGCTTTGTCTGATCAATCAACCCTAAAAAGAACGGAAAAAAAAAAGAAAGCTATGACTTGTAGGGTCATTATTTATTTATTTTTTTCTCTAACCACCAAGTATCTGAAATTTTACTCCAACTAATCTGAGTCAACCTGTTGTTGGTGTGGTTTTCTCCGGGCATAGTTAAAAGATCTCAGCGCCCTTTCCACTGAGCCTGCCAACGTTGGTATTGAAGGATCATTATTACTAAATTGGGTCCATTTTTTCAACATTGTGAAATGAAGAGAGCATCAATTAGGCCCTTAGAGAGATTTCCATGTCTCAAATCAGCAATACCATGTGGCGTTTATGGGGTGTAAAAAGTAAATGCAGATATTTTTCTTGTCTCACAAATGGGTTTTCTGAAGATTTAACCATATTAGTTGCAGAAAAAAATAGAAAATAAAAATAAAAACAAAACAATGTTGTAAAGCAGGTATTAAGAGCAGGTTTGATTTGGTTATTTTTTTTTAATTTTTAATTTATAAACAATTTTTTAATTTATAAGTCAATTTAAAAATAAATAGTTTACGTATTTGTCAAGTAATTGAGGGATATTGCAGTCTTTTATTTGATCAAAGAACATCTATAGTGATAAATTAATAATAAAAAAATAATCTTTTGATTTATTTTTGTTTGATTTACTTTACAATTCAAGCGAAACACTTTTTTCGCTTCTTATTTTTTACTTAAAACTAATTTTAACTAAATTATTAATCAAATCAAACATGTTCAAAATATGGACCAAAACATTACCATCCTTAATTACAGGAATCAACATGGGTTGAATTTTGTCGCCTTCATTTATTTATAGCTATATTTATAAGTTGTTGTGGAGACATTCGAGTCATAAAGAATTCTTACTCAAGTGAATAACATCGAGAGAACAGAGCCAAAAAAAAAAAAAAAAAGATGAGGGGCCCCACCATAACACTAATTCTCACTTTTCTCACTCATTCACCCGACGCCATTTCTTTTCCCCAATTCTCATCTCTGTTCTCCCGTCTCTCTCTATTTCTAATCCCTCTCCCTCATCTCACTCTCTCGTCTCTCTCTCAATCTCACTCTCTCGATAGAAATTAATTCTCTCTCATTAATCCTTTCATCTAACCCTAAAGCCTCAAGCAAAACCTAAATTTGTGAAGAATTTTGAAAAATCTAGGATTACGCACGAAGGAGAAAATTAAGGTTTTTGAAAACCCAACTCCAAAATTCAATCCAATTTCGAAACTAAGGTAATTTCTTACTCTAAATTTTGTATTTAGCTTCATTCATAATAGATTCAATTTTATTGTTAGAGATCTACAAAGATTGGTTGAGAACCAAAAACCCTAGGTTAGAGAATTTGTTTAGAATTTGGGAAAAATGTTAGAAATTGTAATTTGGGACTTGTTAGTGATGCAATTAACATTACAATGGGGAAATCTCAATTTTCTACAAATGGACAGCCTGTGCAGTCGGTGATCATTCTGCAATAACTCTTTCTATACTGTTGAAAACTGAATGGGCTTATTTCTACAAAAACTAGACTTACAGAGCTTTAAAATGATATATCACAATGGACATTTTGATAAGAATTGAATTTTCTATTCTAGACTCTGAACATGAAAGTTGTAGTTTTATATCTAAGCTTTAAGTAAAAAAATTGAAATTTCCATAATCAGAGGAGTATAGATCAAGATATGGTCATTTTTTTCTATAACATGTTGTACCGGAAATTATTGAGAAGTTAGGAATTTGTGATATATTGAGAAGAATCAATTTGCTCTAGTATTGGTACATGATTTAATGAATTATTTGTGTCTAATGTCTTAGGTCAGGACATTCAAAATTAAACGAGGGGTTGGACGTTGTTCGATTTGAAATTTGGAGTGATTACCTTCCCAATAGGTGAGTGGATGGTCCGTTGTATTATAAATGAGTAAAATGGTTTTAAATTTTTTTATAAATGATTTTGAATGATTTTTACATGTTTTATATGAAATTATTTGTGATTGTGGGATGTCTAAATTGTAAATTTGAATTACGAATGCATCCTATGTAATTATAAATGAATCTGTGCCATTTACATTAGATGCTTGATTTGTAAATGCTTGTAGCATGAATTTGGAATTTATTTGATGAAACATGACACATTGATTATGATTTGAATGACTGTGAAATGATGGTGTACGAGTGTAATGGCTATAGTCATTCCCTCCACGGAGCGACCCGACGGGGTGACGTGGGTGAGGTTTTATTGCAAGAGATGTATACGCGGCCTCTTCTCTGCCACATCAGACTATCCAGATTGCACCCCGGTGAGATACGAGTCAACCCCAAGAAAATGGGTAGTGTTTGAAATACTGAAATGGAAAACCCCTTGGCGGGCTTCCGTCTTGGTTCGGCCAAATTTAGGACGGAAGTGATTTCAATGGGACCCTTGTGATTTTCTGAAAGACTGTTTGATGTGGATACATATTTTATAAATTATCTTGAATTACTAAAAATGTTTTGATATATATAAAGTGTTGTTTGATATATACTTTGACTCTCCCATATTCACCCCTTATTTATCACATAATCATACTATTACACTCCACTCACTGAATATTTTCCAATACTCACCCCTCTCTTTTACATCTTTCAGAGGAAGTTTAGGTTGCGACAGAAATTGGAGCTTGAGAAGGTTTATCCGCCAACTTGTGTTGGGTATTATAGCAATGTAAGGTTATTTTGGTTTGATCTGAAATCCATGAAAGGAAAGATTTGTATAATTATTTTGGTATGGATTAAATCGATACTTGTTTCATATATAGGAACAAGTATTGATGGAATTCTTATATAGTTTATGTTGGAGTTTGTTTAGAACTTACTCATTTTATTTTAAATTCCATTTTTGGTAAAACTTATTGTTTGAATGGGACATTTGGTTTGAAATATTGAATTTCGATGCTTTCTTTTGATTTCACGAAATTCTGTACATCTCATATCGTTTGGATCTTACTGATGCTGGCTTGTTCTCATCAGGCAAGTGTTAGTAAAATCTTACGACTATGATTTGGGATTTCTTATATTTTAAATGTTTTATTTATCTTAAGAATTTTGAAATGGCTAGGACGGCCATACTGCATGCTTGCATGTACAAATACCCTCTCCCCAATTGTGTACTAATGTGTGCCTATGTGTATAGGGACGGACCGAATGGATTCTTTGCATGTATATTGTTATATGATTTTTTCCTATGTTTGATGAATTGAGTATTGGAAGAATTATTGTACTGATTTGTAATCTTGCGGAATTCCGATATATGGGGAGGTTCGGCTGATATACCGAGACAACGTGACGGTTGTTGCGTGCTCGATCCGAGAATCAAGGCGTGACAAAGTGTCTTTTCTCAGATTTAGTATTCGAACTTTCATAGATGCATATATTTTTATGGTTTTCGTGACTCCTATATAATAAAATAAATAGTTATATTTATATTACATGCAAGCCTACATACTTATCAAAGTATATATATTTTGTGCGACCAAAATGGTGCCATTCCAACATAGCAAAATTAATTTCGGGGAAACCATGAAAAAAAAATTAAGGTAGTGCTTATAAATAAATAAATTTCAAAAAAAAATTGTAGAATTCAATTCTAATTCAAATATTTGTTGCTTTTAGTAAATAGGAAAGTTTGGAGTTCAATTCTTTTTTTTTTTTTTTTGTTACACGGCGATTTGAAATTAGATCTCAGGATTGGAAGAGGTGGATTGTAATCATTAAACTATTCACTTAGAGATTGTGGAGTTCAATTCTAACTCCACAAGAAATATAAATTTTTAAATTATTAAATATAAGCAAATTGCAAATGAATTTTGATGGAGCTTAAAGGCCCCATATAATTATTCAATTACTGCTGCTAAAATAATAAGTTGAGAATTAAATTTCAAGACTATTTTGATATTTTTGAAAGAATGTAATTTTATACTTTGTACTTTTTCGTACCAAAATATTTTATTTTATTTCAGGATGAGAATGAATTAGAAATTTTATTTCCTTTTTCATTTGATTTTAAGGAGAATTATTGGTGGGCCTATTTAAAAAGAATATAAATAAAAATGGTAGCTTTATAAAGACTGCTTTTACCGATTTGGCTGCGGGGTTACGTGCCTTACATGGAGACGATGCAATGAATTTTGATTGTTTGCCATATTATTGATTCTATCATTTAAAAAGGAAACAATGGTCAAATGGTGTAAAGGGAAAGGAAATTCTACAAACACGTCTTTCAAAAATCATAAAGGGCACAACAAAAACATGAAAATTTTGATGAAATTATAGATTTACACCTAGTCGAAATTCTCAAACTATCAATGTCCCCTCAACCCCAAAAAAAGAAAATTTCTATTCTCTAGCTGCCTCTTTCTATCTTCATCTTGTCTTCTTAATCGATCTATAGCTGAAATCTACCATCAATAAATCAATTGCCATCAAGAGATAGTAGGTCTAGGTAGTTGAGATACTAAATTTTTTAATTAATTCTTGAATTCAAAACTTAATAATAAAAAAAACTATACTGAAAGAGTCACTACTTAAATAGAGTTCTCACAAATATTTGAATTGAATTACTTAAAATATAGTTTTGCCAGTGAAAAAAAATAATTGATTAACCTCTCATTTTGTCTCTCTCTCTCTCAATCAACTATATCCATACTCTTTTATTTTTATTTATTTTTTTACATCTTTGTTGTTGTTGTTGTTGATGAGTAATGTTCCCAAAGTCATCCCGGAGAGAGGTTGGGGTTTCGCAAATCAAAATCAAGAACAATAATTGTCGGACACTGTGGAGCTGGCACTTGAAGCAGCATGTTGCACAGGTTGACGAAACCGAGGGTTAGTTCAAAAAGTGACAAAATCTCTCTCTCTCTCTCTCCCCAATTCACCGAAACCTCCGGCTTTCTTTTACTGGGAGCCCCACGCCTCTCTTTAATGGCAAGTTTGTTTTCCCCCTTCCCCTCATTATTATTATATTATAGTTGATTAATTAAGGACTTTATGCTTAAACATGTGATTATGATGGGAATACAAACAAGATTAAGCTCTTAAGTATACTACGTTATAAATCCTTCTCCCTCTATAGTTTATAAAATAATTAATAAATTATAATTCAACTGATATTATTCTTTTTTTTATAAAAATTTTAAATTCGAATATCTTCCATGTATTTAAAAAAAATTACAGAACAACTATGATCAGTTTAAAAAATAAAAAAATTAAATGATAATTACATGTGTAATGCTAAAATTTGGTAGAATTGTTGTAGCTACTTCATATCAAAACAAAATTTAGAAATATTTTAATTGAGAAAATTAGGAAAAAAAATATTTTTAAACGTAGAAGAATGATAGATTTTATCTGCAACAAATAACCTTTCTTGTATATTAGAAACAATCTAATTTCTTGAGGTTTCTTTCTAAAATTAGTACAAATAGGTTAACTCATAAATTATTGATTGTTCTATGCTGAATTAGAAGTCCTAAGGCTACTCTTATATTATGTAATTTCCTCTACTAATCTGTATTTTGTCTTAATATCGCTGTTAATTTTTATTAAGTAAGCATAAACTTTTGTAGTAAATAAAAAATTTTATAAATAAAATCAAAATTTTCAATAAAAAACTAAAATTCTCATTAATTAATATTATTTTTGTCAAAAATCTTAACCTTTCTTCTCTACTCAACCTTTACTTTACTGGGCACCACGTTAAATTCAAAATTAACAAAAACCCGAAAATAATGTTTATCTCCAATTAAGATTAGATTACCCAAGTTAAAACCTTTATCCTAAGTTTTCCTTAAAATACATATTTCCTATATCATGTGGCAAAAACCCTTTTAGTATTTTCTATGACAATCACAAGATGAACCCCAACATATAGTTAAAGTTTAAATGCTAATAAATTATAACTGACACTGTCTCCATTTTCTTTAAAGGTCTCAAGTTTAAACCTTCCTTATGCTTTGAAAAATATATATATACACAGACTTTGGACCACAGGCTGTAAAGATGCGACCGAAAGGAGGGGGGCGGCGTTGTGTGTGAGCCAAAACCCCATACATATATTTGGTTGGTCAAGTAAACTCATCAAACCACTATTTAAATTCATAAATTATAATCGCACCTCCTTAACGAGGAAGTAAAATAGTTGATTCAATAATTGTTTATTACAGCTTGACTTGGCAAATGAAGCCCAAAGTCACCTTCCAAGAAGGATACTTCAATAACATAATAATGCATAGAAATGATAATAAAACATAGAACACATGAAATAAAGTTGGAGAAAAAGAGAAAGAAAGCAATTGCCTTCAAAAAAGAGGTACCACTCAAGTGCCCACCCCGACCCAGTAACCTTTTAGGTAAACTCACTTCAGCTCCAATTATAAAACACCCGAAATGGGAAAGAGAAAAAGCTGATGAGACAAGTAAAGAAGTGAAAAAGAAAAAGAAAACGATGTTCAAGACAACAAACCTAGAGATTCACCATATCCCACATAGCGGATTCACATCAAGCTTCAAATAAAGGATGGACAAAATGGTCATATTAATATAATTCAAAACTTAATATGAAATTGACTTTCTTTTTATTCTTTATAAACCATCGATATATAATAACCACAAAGATCTCAACTAAATTTGATTCAATTCGAATTAGATCTTTCAGGGACACTACTCTTTTGGTATCATTTTTTTTTTGTATACATACAAGAAACTTAGACCCGATACCTTACTTTAAGGGTATAAGTGTTTAGCAACTAAACCAATTAGTCATGGGTAAAAATGATATGTTATATGGATGTGACACCTTTAATTAATTGTTACAAAAATTTTTGTGTAAAAACATATCCGAATATGAAGAAAATTCCACTAGTTAGAAATGATGAATTATATAGAAATAATAAAAAACAAGTCTAAGAAGTAATTTTTTTATTTTTACCATAATCCTCTCAAATATGACAATCTTTTTAGGAAAAAATAACTAAATTGTTAGGATATTACAATTACAAGCCAAATCCATTTATTCATCAATTCCCTAAGGAAAGAAAATTGGGAAAAAAAAAATTATATATGATTACATCAACCCGACCCGACTTAATTCATTCGGTTTTGTCTCCTCAAATCATTGTGAAATCGGGTTATGAAGTCCTCGGCAGCCTTGTTAATTTGACGGGTCTCATCATGGTCCGTGTTATGAACCGGAAAAGGAGAGTCGGTTATTCGGAGCGGTCGGACCATGGGGCTCCTCCCGAAACCGGGCAGATGCGGGGATGGCGAGTAGGATGAAGACACGTCAGCTGCCATGTCACTATTGCTCAACATCTCAAGGACCATGTTAACAGCAGTTGCCTCGTCGTGAGATGGCAAGTGAGCGGCACGTGAGAGGAAGCTGTGGTTCTTGCTGCGCTTGGTAAGAGAGAAAGGCAGTGCTGGGCTGTTGCTGCAGCTGAACTCGTACTCGTGTGAAAGTGAGAATGGCAAGTGCTGGTCACGTGAGGAGGAGGAGGAGGAGGAAGTATTATGGTGGTGGTGGAACATGAGGTTGTGAATTGCCTTACAGCCTGCGATCTTGCCACGTTTCATCATCATGTTTAGATCAACCCAGATCTTCCTCTTTGATATTCCCTTCCTCACCATGTAGTATGCAACCCTTACTAGGTTCCATATTTTCTTGGCTATAATCGGCAAGTTTTGTTCCATTTTTGACACGAGAGTAAGAGAGAGAGAGAGTTCAGTTCTTTTAGGATGAGAGAGAGATGGTTGTTGAAGAGAGAGAGAGAGAGATGAGAGAGGAAATTGGTTTGGCAAGGGAAGAGTAGGAGGTAGGTTGCATTTATAGGCGAAGGTAGAGGAGGAAGGATCAAGGAAGGAAGAAAAAGGGTCATGTGGAGGACAGAAGCTTGCTTTGCTTTGAAGTAGGAGTGTGTTAGAGTCGCCTTTGGGTGCACAGATTGTTTGGTGACTTGATGGTACAATAACTGGGTAGGACACTGTTGTATTAAAGTGTTTCTTGGATTTTTTGGGATAAAAGTTGAGGTCTTTAATCACTCAAGAGGACAACCAAAACCCGTGTGCTCTTGCTTTTGAGTTCTTGTTTATGGCCGCCATCCAAAGGAGTAGCACTATATTTTGGTCATTTCATGGCTGATTGTATAAAATTAGGTAAACAAATGTCACAAAATTAAAATATTTAATTTTCTCTTCAAGAAATAAATCTGAATAAAGGAGAAAAATTGTGATAAATTCGCAGTTATCAAAAAAAGTTTGTCAACACCAGAAAGACAAAAATAGAAAATTTTTCTATATTTGATCTCAAGTGACTGATTTTAAACTTTAAAATTAAAATTTAGTTTGTTATTATTATGTATTTAACTTAATATCGTAAATAATTAATAATAATATTTAATTATAGACACAAACTCGACTCAACCAGATTATAACACAAAGATTTTGAATTCTCAAATTCAAAATAATTGTTTAATCGTGTTTAAAAAATAATTGGTCATTACCTATATTCAGTTCTACTTATAGGAATAATTCAAATCCAAATTTAAAATTTTGTATATTACAAAATAGAGCCGAACTGCAGGTGGGCTAAAAGTTCTTTCACTTGCACAATGCTTTATTGAGAAATTGCATGGGGGCTTCTAATTTTCTTTTTTTATTATTATTAAAAACCATGTTTGAAGCTTCACTGATTTTTCCACCATTGTATGCGAATAGAATAGTATTTAATAAGTCTTAATTGGGAAAAAAATCTAATTAATCTAATATTTTCTCTTCAAATCAATAACTTATAACTCAACTGATATTATTCACTTTTATTTAAAAAGTTTGAATCTCTCATATATATTTAAAAAGAAAAAACCACAAAATAATGAACTTTAACACATATTATTTTAACTGATCTCGTGTAAAACAAAAGGTTAAACTTAGGATAAAGTGAGATTAGATAGATTTTTTAACATTTAAATTTATTAGTATAGTAGTTACAAAATTCTTTTTTTAAAAGAAAAAATCATGTCATTAAGAGAAATTATAAATAAAATAATACAAAACAGTGGATTAAGTCAAATTTAGAGCAGTTTAGATTTCCCAAAACGGGCTTCAAGCGAAAGATTAAAAAAAATCATGGTAAAATTTGATAATTTATTTTATAGTGAAGTGCAATTTATTTAATTTTGCTAAAAGTGTCAAGGAAAAAAGAAGTAAAACAATTTAAGATTCTAAATTAGAAGAATTAATTAAATCTTATCTTAAAACCTAGTTTTTTTTTTTTTTTTTTTTTTTTTCATGTGGTATCAGAAACAAAATCTAATCTCGTTTTTTTAATTCACTTATTTGGTTAGGCATCTACTGGGAGAAATTTTAAGTCTCCTTTGTTTAATTATTTAATAATTATAAAATTTGAATTTAAATTAAATTAGAAAATAGTCAAATCTAATTTGATATATAATATTTGAACTTTATCTATTTGTATACTTTTTTGTTGGATATTATGTCGATTCGACTGTATTATAAAGATTTTTGATTTTTAATCTAACCGATTTAAATGAAAAAATTTTTATTCGCAAGGGCAAGTAGGGAAGATTATTTAAAAAACTGACAATAATTGAAAATTTTTCATTGAAATATTGAATATCGATATTTTTTAAATAAAATTTTGAATGCAAGTTTTGTATATAACATGAGACTTTTATCCTTTGAGAGATCAACCCAACTTGAACTAGATCTAGTCAAATTCATTGTAATTATTGAATACCGTTGATTTATATAAATATAAGAAAAAAAGAAATAAAACGTTATTTTCACGCTGTCTTCCTCTTTGATTTTGGAAATTTCTATCCATAAGCTTTTTCTCATGTTTTGCCATTTTCTATTTGTATATCAGTGGTTCGTGTTACATTCACCAAGATCTCAATTTTGGTTGTCTTCTGCTTTTATGTTGCATAAGCATATTTTGCTTAGCATCTAAGAAAGGCACTCGTTTCAATCATGCAAGAATTGTCCTAGCTATGGAGGACAATCATTCTCCCTCAGTTTGGGCACACCAAAGAAACACCTTTACCCTATTCTACAACTATCTAATTCACATAATTGCCCTTCAAGCATGTTAAAAAAAAAAATAAAAAAAAAAAGAGCTAGATCACACTAATTGTACTTGGGTTAAAATTGCTTTGAAAAATTTAAAACTAATTGAATTAAAATTATGTAACCCTAAATAAATAAACAAGTTCACATCCACTCAATGATGTTAGCTCAACTACTGGATTAGTCGAGTCTTCGGAAAATAAAGCTTATTTTTCTTTTTTCGTAGTAATAATATACTCATTTTCCTTTTAAAAATTATGCAAAAATTGAAATTAAATTAAAATTGCAACCATTCTTTGGTAAATACATAGGGAAATCTTAATAAAAGAAATTAAGTGAAAATTACAAAGAGCATAATTTATTGAAGGTCATGATAAGTAACCTTAGATCAACAATCTTGCATTTCTCTTTTTCTTTTTATCTTATCTCCATAATTGGGAAATTAATAAAAAAAGAAATAATAATAATAATTTTTTTTCATTTTATTAAGAGCCCAAATTTATTGAGTAATTCTATTTTGCCCCTTCAAATCATTGTAAAATCTAAACTCCTCCGCAGCTTTATTAACCAGACGGGTCTCTTCCTCGTCCGTGTTCCTTAACGGAAAAGGCGAGTCCGTTATCCTAAGCGGTCGGACCATTGGGCTCTGCCCGTACCCGGGTAGATACGGAGATGCCATGTCACCCGCCACGTCATTATTGAACAACTCCAACACCATGTTCACTGCATTAGCTGGTATCGCCTCCCCATCAATCATCGGCGGAGCGTGAGCTGCACGTCAGTTCCTGCGCTTGCTGACGCGGAAGGGGAAGTACGAGGATGAAAAAGAATGCACTGGGGTGTGGCTGCAGCTGAACTCGTATTCATGCCGTGGTGTTGCGAGCACGTGCTGGTCGCGTGAGGTGGAGGAGGAGGAGGAGGATCTGCTATGTTAGTGATCGAACATGAGATGGTGAAATGCTTTGGTGCCTGCGATCTTGCCACGTTTCATCATCATGTTCAGATCAACCAATATCTTCCTCTTTGATATGCCTTTTCTCAACGTATGATATGCAAACCTCACCGGTTTCCATATCTTCTTGGCTATGACCGGCACGTTTTCCTCCATTTTTAGAGATAGAGAAGAAAATATTTAGAAGAGAAAGGAAGAAAAGAAGGATAATTTATAGAAAGAAAAGTGGCATGGGAAGGAGAGAAGGTTACCTCATCTGACTATAAATACTTTATACATTGAAGCTTCTCGACGGTGTTTTTAAAATCGAATCGGATTGGCCGATTTGATCGTGAATCATTCTATAGTCTGGTTCAGTTTTCACTATTAAATCGGATGAAGTCAAATCTGATCAAAACCGTTTAAAACCGGTCAAAATCGGTAAAATCGGTGAACTATTCAAACCGGTCGAACTATAAATTAATGTAATTCAACCACAAATCATTACACTTTATTGGAAAATTATGTTTTTCATTTCTCTCTCCTCTTTATTTATACACATCTCTTTCCTTATTCTTTCTAATATCCATCCGATGGGGGATAAAAGTACAACATCTCTCTTCTGTTTCTCTCAGTATTCTATATCCATCCGATATGAGATAAAAATATTTTGATATTTTATTCAACAATTAGGCCGGATAATATTAGAATTCAATTTTTTTTTTTAAATTATATCATTTAACTTATATTATACTAAAAATATAATACATGTACTTATTTCAAGAAAAAAATTTTTCTTTATTTTTGCAAACCATAATTTGATTTTTTTTATTTTTAATTTATCACTTATTAAGTAAATTAATACAAGTGCACTTAGTCTGTACATAATTTCTCTATATTTTTGAAATATTGCTCTATTTTTTCAATTACATATATGATTTAATTAATTTATTTTTACTTTTTTAATATTAATTTTTTGAATGGTTATTATAATTAATAAAGATAACATTATTTTGTTTACTTAAATATATTTTTTTCACATAAATATATAAATTTTATTTTATTTTAAAATATATAACATACAAATTATATATATGATATCATGGTGATGTCATTCGGTTCGTAAAATGGTCCGACTGATCCGACTAATGAACCAATAAACCACTAAATTCGTCGAGTCACTTATTGGTTCGGTTTTAAAAACATTGCATCTCGGTATTAACTTTTCACAATTTCTCTATTTTTAGAATTTTTTTATTTTTAAAATATTTTAATATATTAAATTAATTAGTATTTATATAAAATTTTTTATATTTTTATATTTATAAATTTTTTATATTTAATAAATTATTTATTTATAATTTTATATTTATATTATTTTTCTTATAATTAATAATTACATATTTGATTATTTTAGATTTTTATTATAAAATATGATTATTCTATTATTTTTATAAAATAATTAATATTTTTGTAAAAATTCTTATATTTTTTATATTTATATATTTTTCTATGTTTCTATTTCCTTTATTTTTACAAAATGTTGTTGTTCTCTATCATTTTATATTCATTTCTATTTTTTTTCATTTTCATTTTGATACAAACCGAGCAACATTTATGTTTCATAAATTGTCTAATGTGGGTTATGGTGGCTTAATCATAGAAATGGAGCGTGGAAGCCAAAACCCTATAAAGTTGTTTCAACATTTTGTAGTTGAAGATAAAGGTTAGTGTGTCTTTGTAACTTACTGTGCCATGAAGTGATTTTGCTTCAGAATTGTTATTAAAAAGACTCAGACTCTATTATTTGTCTTCGAGAAAAATTTTCTGTATCTATCTATTCAAAAATAGAACCGTGAGTTACAGCTGCCACATAATTTTATTTTTTTTTGAAAAAAATAAAATTATAATTCCAATATATTTACTCTAATTACCTATGCTTTACCTGTGCCATGAAGTGATTTATTTTTAGAACATTTAAAATTTTTATTTTTATATTTCCATATTAGTAATAATGAGTTTTCTATATAAATTTAATATATTATAATACTTTGGTGAAACAATAGGGTTTCATATTCTTATATTTCTTACATGGTCAATTTATTAGACAACCTTAGTAAAGGATGTGAAAAAAATATTAGAATATCAACATTGAGTTGTGAGTTCTATTTCGTTGTGGTTGAAATAATTCTTATATACTTCATACCACTTTAAGAAATAGAACCAAGTAGAATGAATTTGCTCAAAATCTCGTGTTATCTCAAATTTCTAAGACGAATATTAACAAACATGTTTTAGATTTAATTTATATGCTTCATTCCTAATAAAGAAGGAATAGACAGAATTACAAAACCTAAATATTATAAATGAAAATGACTTTTCCTATGTATCACCACAAGATCAAGATTCTTACTTTTATGAAAATGATAGAGGCGATATTCAATACTTCTATTTATGCTTCATTTGTATCAAATGAACCACGTATGCAAGATTAGATTCGTAATAAGATGTGATTTAACTTAATTATGCTTGCTTGTTATTATAAACACTATTATATTACAATTTATATATAAAACCCAAACAGAGATAGATTAGGGTTTACAATATATATAGGGAAAAGCATAAAATTGTCACCTGAATTTAGATTAAGGATAAACAATCTCTAAACTTTACAAAAGCATAAGCATTATAGGCTCTTTCACTTTGATTCAATATATTTTTTTTTCTTTTCAGAATAAAACCCTTAAACAAAAGGATTGCTTTTCTACATATCTCTTAGATCTAAAATATCTCTCTTCAGGGTTTATTTGTTAATCTTTATTCATTCTTGCACCCTTTCTGTTGGGTTATTATAACTTATGACACAAATCTAATCCATGTTTTATACCAAAATGCCCCTTTAGGTACTCATGGTGTACTTCCCCATCATATCCTGTCCACACTTTATCAACATAAACTGTCAAATAACACAAATTTCCCCACATAAAAATGGCCTTAATTGTGCTTCTTGGTGTATGTTTATCATTAAAAGCAAAAGCAAATGTAATCTTTAGGGAAAAGTGGCATTTCTTTATGAACTTTCTATTTTTTATTTAATTAAAAGAGCATGAAATCAAACATATTTTATAAGGCTCCAACCTTTTCTCTCTAATGGGGATTGGTTGAAACCCTCACCGGAGAAGAATTGGACTCTCTTTGAACTTTCAAAGTGTGTTCTTTTGGAAGCTTTTTTCCCCAAATTCAAGCAGCCCTTTTGAAAATGGAGAGCTCACAGTTTTAGTGTAGGAGTCAAACGTTGCACGCCCCTGGGGCACCTGGTTTTCTTGAACAACACTCGGGGCCCACTTTTGAGACATTCAATTTTGATTAAACCAGCTCTTTGCAACATGGAATATTCATAGAATCTAGTACAGAATCGTAGACCAATGTAGGCACCGAAAGAACAAAAAAGCTTAAATTTTTCGTTTTTTTTAAAAAAAAAATAATAAAAAATCACCGGTATCTGTTCATTATGTAAATTCTAATTAAATTCAATGCAAATCATATTAAACATTTAAGAAATAAATTTCTCTAAACATTTATTTTTTCTATCCACAAGATTCAAATCCAAAACTTTATTTTAAAGTATCAATATCCAATCATCAGATCAACTAACGGTAAAAAAGTTTGAGAATTCATAGTTAAGCTATTACATATTTACTCACATCATGCAACTTATGTCATGGTAAAACAAGAGGTAAATGATTTTTGCATAAACTAAAAAGTTAAGAGGGTAAAGCTTTCCTTGCTTCATGTAAAAACCTAGAGTTAGGTACCGAAGTTCTTCGAGCCTTAGCTCGGCCTCGACCTTGTCGCGGAATTCTGGCAGGCGAGTAAAGCTCACAAGTGAGGAGAAAGAACAAAGCAAACTAAATTAATAATCTTCTCTTCTAACCCATACTCCTCCCAATGCTCAACTTAAATACAAATAAATATAAGAAGCCCACCTAATTCCTTGGCACTATCAACTCAGAGGATAGGTATTATCCTTACTACCTCTAACTACTTCCTAATGATAATAGAATCTTTGCTACTACTAACTACTCCCTAAATGTTAGCTAACCAATTTATTCAAACTGATAGTGACTGGCACGTAACACCTAGTCTCCCTTTTAATTTTAAGACCAACCTACAAATAAATAAATGCAAATTAAAGAAGTCCCAACTTTGTATATGGTGCATAAAACTCTCATGCCGAATTAACTAAAGCAACATGAAGCTCTCCCTATTTTAAAATTTATATATGGCGCCTTTTAGAGGGAGACTTGTTCTTCTTTCACACATGATTTATGTGCAACTATTTAACAAGAAGGGTATATTTTATAGTAAAGCAAGAGCAAGGGCACGCATGGTCTCGTAGAGACAGTCTGGTGGGATCTTGCTGTATTTCAGAGACCTACAAAGTAGTAGTAGTTGTTTTCCTTTTTTCCCACTACATGAATTATGAATACTTGTGACGGTACAACATTTTCTCTTCAAGTATAAAACTTTACCATGAGAAAAATGAACTGGTTGCATGCATGAAAGTTTTTAGGTTGTGCTTTGCAAGTTAAAACGGGATCGAGTTCTAAATTGTAAAGTTCGATTCTAATTTTAACTTTTGCTACTGCAGCAAGAGATTATTCTATATATATATATATATATATATATATATATATTCGTGAGTATGTGCAATATATTTAGTAATCACGTTGAATTCGATTAAATCAAATTTGAGCCAGATTAGACCCATAGAGGATAAAGATCTCCGAGCACCTGTTTTTCTATAAGTAAGACTCGAATCCAGCACCTGTTTTTTCAAATCTTAGACTTTATTTAAGGGGTATGAGTGTCCAATCACTGAACAACTAGGTATTGGTGAGAGAAGATAACTATAACACTATAACAAATTTACAAAATGCAAACAAATCAACTTATGAGTTTGCTATATTGACTAAATCTAATTTCACGACCTAAGTTTACCGATGGCGCATGGCGTTATAAAGGCCTCGCTGTAACGTGGTGGGTTCTTGGCTGTATTTCATAAATCAAAGCAAAGGTAATAGTTTTTTTCTTTTCTTTCCTTTTCTCCACTAGATGAATGATATGTACTTGTGCTATATAATTTTCTTCTTTTAAGTATAAAACTTTAGTGTGAGAGATGAACCAGCACTTTCATGCACGTGAAATTTGTGGTAGTTTTTGCTTTCTCTTTTGCTTCCTCTTGCAAAGTAAAATGGATTTAAATGGAATCATTCAACAACATTTTGGCTGTAAACCAAAACACAAAGTTCAAATGAGCTTTGCTTTGTCTGATCAATCAACCCTAAAAAGAAGGGAAAAGAAAAAGAAAGCTATGACTTGTAGGGTCATTATTTTTTTTTTTTTCTCTAACCACCAAGTATCTGAAATTTTGCTCCAACTAATCTGGGTCAACCTGTTGTTGGTGTGGTTTTCTCTATTCTCTTTGCCAGTCAAACTCAAGCATAGTTAAGGGATCTCAACGCCCTTTCCACTGAGCCAACCAACATTGGTATTGAAGGATCATTATTACTAAATTGGTTCCATTTTTTCAACACTGTGAAATGAAGAGAGCATCAATTAGGCCCTTAGAGAGATTTCCATGTCTCAAATCAGCAATACCATGTGGCGTTTTTGGGGTGTATAAAGTAAATGCAGATATTTTTCTTGTCTCACAAATGGGTTTTCTGAAGATTTAACCATATTAGTTGCAGAAAAAAATAGAAAATAAAAATAAAAACAAAACAATGTTGTAAAGCAGGTATTAAGAGCAGGTTTGATTTGGTTATTTATTTTTAAATTTTTAATTTATAAACAATTTTTTAATTTATAAGTCAATTTAAAAATAAATAGTTTACGTATTTGTCAAGTAATTGAGGGATGTTGCAGTCTTTTATTTGATCAAAGAACATCTATAGTGATAAATTAATAATAAAAAAATAATCTTTTGATTTATTTTAAATTGTTTGATTTACTTTATAATTCAAGCGAAACTCTTTTTCGCTTCTTATTTTTTACTTAAAACTAATTTTAACTAAATTATTAATCAAATCAAACATGCTCAAAATATGGACTAAAACATTACCATCCTTAATGACAGGAATCAACATGGGTTGAATTTTGTCGCCTTCATTTATTTATAGCTATATTTATAAGTTGTTGTAGAGACATTCGAGTCGTATAGAATTCTTATTTAAATGTCTTTTTTCAGATTTAGTATTCGAACTTTCATAGATGCATATATTTTTATGGTTTTCGTAGCTCCTATATAATAAAATAAATAGTTATATTTATATTACATGCAAGCCTACATACTTATCAAAGTATATATATTTTTTGCGACCAAAATGGTGCCATTCCAACATAGCAAAATTAATTTCGGGGAAACCATGAAAACAAAATTAAGGTAGTGCTTATAAATAAATAAATTTCAAAAAAAAATTGTAGAATTCAATTCTAATTCAAATATTTGTTGCTTTTAGTAAATAGGAAAGTTTGGAGTTCAATTCTTTTTTTTTTTTTTTTGTTACACGGCGATTTGAAATTAGATCTCAGGATTAGGAGAGGGGGATTGTAATCACTAGACTATTCCCTTAGAGATTGTGGAGTTCAATTATAACTCCACAAGAAATATAAATTTTTAAATTATTAAATATAAGCAAATCGCAAATGAATTTTGATGGAGCTTAAAGGCCCCATATAATTATTCAATTACTGCTGCTAAAATAATAAGTTCAGAATTAAATTTCAAGACTATTTTGATATTTTTGAAAGAATGTAATTTTATACTTTGCACTTTTTCGTACCAAAATATTTTATTTTATTTCAGGATGAGAATGAATTAGAAATTTTATTTCCTTTTTCATTTGATTTTAATGAGAATTATTGGTGCGCCTATTTAAAAAGAATATAAATAAAAATGGTAGCTTTACAAAGACTGCTTTTACCGATTTGGCTGCGGGGTTGCGTGCCTTACATGGAGACGATGCAATGAATTTTGATTGTTTGCCATATTATTGATTCTATCATTTAAAAAGGAAACAATGGTCAAATGGTGTAAAGGGAAAGGAAATTCTACAAACACGTCTCTTAAAAATCATAAAGGGCACAACAAAAACATGAAAATTTTGATGAAATTATAGATTTACACCTAATCGAAATTCTCAAACTATCAATGTCCCCTCAACCCCAAAAAAAGAAAATTTCTATTCTCTTGCTGCCTCTTTCTATCTTCATCTTGTCTTCTTAATCGATCTATAGCTCAAATCTACCATCAATAAATCAATTGCCATCAAGAGATAGTAGATCTAGGTAGTTGAGATATTAAATTTTTTAATTAATTCTTGAGTTCAAAACTTAATAATAAAAAAAAATTATACTGAATAAGTTATTATTTAAATAAAATCCCTACAAATATTTGAATTAAATTAATCAAAATATAATTTCGACAATAAAAAAAAATAATTGATTAACCTCTCATTTTGTCTCTCTCTCTCTCAATCAACTATATCCATGCTCTTTTATTTTTATTTATTCTCCTATGTCTTTATTATTATTATTATTATTATTATTATTATTATTATTATTATTATTTAGGTTACAACTTTTAATTTTACGGTCTTTGACAACTTCTGAGAAATGTTCCCAAAGTCATCCTGGAGAAAGGTTGGGGTTTCGCAAATCAAAATCAAGAACAATAATTGTCGGACACTGTAGAGCTGGCACTTGGAGCAGCATGTTGCACAGGGTGACGAAACCGAGGGTTAGTTCAAAAAGTGACAAGTGTCCTCCATTCACTTCACAAAATCTCTCTCTCTCTCTCTCTCTCTCTCTCTCTCTCCCCACTTCACCGAAACCTCCGGCTTTCTTTTACTGGGAGCCCCACGCCCCTCTTTAATGGCAAGTTTGTTTTCCCCCTTCCCCTCATTATTATTATATTATAATTGATTAATTAAGGACTTTATGCTTAAACATGTGATTATGATGGGAATACAAACAAGATTAAGCTCTTAAGTATACTACGTAATGAATCCTTCTCCCTCTATAGTTTATAAAATAATTAATAAATTATAATTCAACTCATATTATTTTTTTTTATAAAAATTTTAAATTTGAATCTCTTCCATGTATTTAAAAGAAAATTACAGAACAACTATGATCAGTTTAAAAAATAAAAAAAAAATTAAATGATAATTACATTTGTAATGCTAAAAAATTGATGTAGCTACTTCATATCAAAACAAAATTTAGAAATATTTTAATTGAGAAAATTAGGAAAATAATATATTTTTAAACGTAGAAGAATGATAGATTTTATCTGCAACAAATAACCGTTCTTGTATATTAGAAACAATCTAATTTCTTGAGGTTTCTTTCTAAAATTAGTACAAATAGGTTAACTCATAAATTATTGATTGTTCTATGCTGAATTAGAAGTCCTAAGGCTACTCTTATATTATGTAATTTCCTCTACTAATCTGTATTTTGTCTTAATATCGCTGTTAATTTTTATTAAGTAAGCATAAACTTTTGTAGTAAATAAAAAAATTTATAAATAAAATCAAAATTTTCAATAAAAAACTAAAATTCTCATTAATTAATATTATTTTTGTCAAAAATCTTAACCTTTCTTCTCTACTCAACCTTTACTTTACTGGGCACCACGTTAAATTCAAAATTAACAAAAACCCGAAAATAATGTTTATCTCCAATTAAGATTAGATTACCCAAGTCAAAACCTTTATCCTAAGTTTTCCTTAAAATACATATTTCCTATATCATGTGGCATAAACCTTTTTAGTATTTTTCTACGACAATCGCAAGATGAACCCCAACATATAGTTAAACTTTGAATGCTAATAAATTATAACTCAACTGACACTGTCTCTATTTTTTTTAAAAGTCTCAAGTTTAAACCTTCCTTATGCTTTGAAAAATATATATATACACAGACTTTGGACCACAGGCTGTAAAGATGCGACCGAAAGGAGGGGGGCGGCGTTGTGTGTGAGCCAAAACCCCATACATATATTTGGTTGGTCAAGTAAACTCATCAAACCACTATTTAAATTCATAAATTATAATCGCACCTCCTTAACGAGGAAGTAAAATAGTTGATTCAATAATTGTTTATTACAGCTTGACTTGGCAAATGAAGCCCAAAGTCACCTTCCAAGAAGGATACTTCAATAACATAATAATGCATAGAAATGATAATAAAACATAGAACACATTAAATAAAGTTGGAGAAAAAGAGAAAGAAAGCAATTGCCTTCAAAAAAGAGGTACCACTCAAGTGCCCACCCACCCAGTAACCTTTTAGGTAAACTCACTTCAGCTCCAATTATAAAACACCCGAAACGGCAAAGAGAAAAAGCTGATGAGACAAGTAAAGAAGTGAAAAAGAAAAAGAAAACGATGTTCAAGACAACAAACCTAGAGATTCACCATATCCCACATAGCGGATTCACATCAAGCTTCAAATAAAGGATGGACAAAATGGTCATATTAATATAATTCAAAACTTAATATGAAATTGACTTTTTTTTTATTCTTTATAAACCATCGATATATAATAATCACAAAGATCTCAACTAAATTTAATTCAATTCGAATTAGATCTTTCAGGGACACAACTCTTTTGGTATCATTTTTTTTGTATACATACAAGAAATTTAGACCCGATACCTTACTTTAGGGGTATAAGTGTTTAGCAACTAAATCAATTAGTCATGGGTAAAAATGATATGTTATATGGATGTGACACCTTTAATTAATTGTTACAAAAATTTTTGTGCAAAGACATCCTAATATGAAGAAAATTCCACTAGTTAGAAATGATGAATTATATAGAAATAATAAAAAACAAGTCTAAGAAGTAATTTTTTTATTTTTACCATAATCCTCTCAAATATTACAATCTTTTTAGGAAAAAATAACTAAATTGTTAGGATATTACAATTACAAGCCAAACTCATTTATTCAACAATTCCCTAAGGAAAGAAAATTGGGAAAAAAATTATACATGATTACATCAACCCGACCCGACTTATTTCATTCGGTTTTCTCTCCTCAAATCATTGTGAAATCGGGTTATGAAGTCCTCCGCAGCCTTGTTAATTTGACGGGTCACATCATCGTCGGTGTTATGAACCGGAAAAGGAGAGTCGGTTATTCGGAGCTGTCGGACCATGGGGCTCCTCCCGAAACCGGGTAGATACGGGGATGGCAAGTAGGATGAAGACACGTCAGCTGCCATGTCATTATTGCTCAACATCTCAAGGACCATGTTAACAGCAGTTGCCTCGTCGTGAGATGGCAAGTGAGCGGCACGTGAGAGGAAGCTGTGGTTCTTGCTGCGCTTGGTAAGAGAGAAAGGCAGTGCTGGGCTGTTGCTGCAGCTGAACTCGTACTCGTGTGAAAGTGAGAATGGCAAGTGCTGGTCACGTGAGGAGGAGGAGGAGGAGGAAGTGTTATGGTGGTGGTGGAACATGAGGTTGTGAATTGCCTTACAGCCTGCGATCTTGCCACGTTTCATCATCATGTTTAGATCAACCCAGATCTTCCTCTTTGATATTCCCTTCCTCACCATGTAGTATGCAACCCTTACTAGGTTCCATATTTTCTTGGCTATAATCGGCAAGTTTTGTTCCATTTTTGACACGAGAGTAAGAGAGAGAGAGAGTTCAGTTCTTTTAGGATGAGAGAGAGATGGTTGTTGAAGAGAGAGAGAGAGAGATGAGAGAGGAAATTGGTTTGGCAAGGGAAGAGTAGGAGGTAGGTTGCATATATAGGCGAAGGTAGAGGAGGAAGGATCAAGGAAGGAAGAAAAAAGGGTCATGTGGAGGACAGAAGCTTGCTTTGCTTTGAAGTAGGAGTGTGTTAGAGTCGCCTTTGGGTGCACAGATTGTTTGGTGACTTGATGGTACAATAACTGGGTAGGACACTGTTGTATTAAAGTGTTTCTTGGATTTTTTGGGATAAAAGTTGAGGTCTTTAATCACTCAAGAGGACAACCAAAACCCGAGTGCTCTTGCTTTTGAGTTCTTGTTTATGGCCGCCATCCAAAGGAGTAGCACTATATTTTGGTCATTTCATGGCTGAATGTATAAAATTAGGTAAACAAATGTCACAAAATTAAAATATTTAATTTTCTCTTCAAGAAATAAATCTGAATAAAGGAGAAAAATTGTGATAGATTCGTAGTTATCAAAAAAAGTTTGTCAACACCAGAAAGACAAAAATAGAAAATTTTTCTATATTTGATCTCAAGTGGCTGATTTTAAACTTTAAAATTAAAATTTAGTTTGTTATTATTATATATTTAACTTAATATCGTAAATAATTAATAATTATATTTAATTATAGATACAAACCCGACTCAACCAGATTATAACACAAAGATTTTGAATTCTCAAATTCAAAATAATTGTTTAATCGTGTTTAAAAAATAATTGGTCATTACCTATATTCAGTTCTACTTATAGGAATAATTCAAATCCAAATTTAAAATTTTGTATATTACAAAATAGAGCCGAACTGCAGGTGGGCTAAAAGTTCTTTCACTTGCACAATGCTTTATTGCGAAATTGCATGGGGGCTTCTAATTTTCTTTTTTTATTATTATTAAAAACCATGTTTGAAGCTTCACTGATTTTTCCACCATTGTATGCGAATAGAATAGGATTTAATAAGTCTTAATTGGGAAAAAAATCTAATTAATCTAATATTTTCTCTTCAAATCAATAACTTATAACTCAATTGATATCATTCACTTTTATTTAAAAAGTTTGAATCTCTCATATATATTTAAAAAGAAAAACCCACAAAATAATGAACTTTAACACATTATTTTAACTGATCTCGTGTAAAACAAAAGGTTAAACTTAGGATAAAGTGAGATTAGATAGAGTTTTTAACATTTAAATTTATTAGTATAGTAGTTACAAAATTCTTTTTTTAAAAGAAAAAATTATGTCATTAAGAGAAATTATAAATAAAATAATACAAAACAGTGGATTAAGTCAAATTTAGAGCAGTTTAGATTTCCCAAAACGGGCTTCAAGCGAAAGATTAAAAAAAATCATGGTAAAATTTGATAATTTATTTTATAGTGAAGTGCAATTTATTTAATTTTGCTAAAAGTGTCAAGGAAAAAAGAAGTAAAACAATTTAAGATTCTAAATTAGAAGAATTAATTAAATCTTATCTTAAAACCTAGTTTTTTTTTTTTTTATGTGGTATCAGAAACAAAATCTAATCTCGTTTGTTTAATTCACTTATTTGGTTAGGCATCTACTGGGAGAAATTTTAAGTCTCCTTTGTTTAATTATTTAATCATTATAAAATTTGAATTTAAATTAAATTAGAAAATAGTCAAATCTAATTTGATATATAATATTTGAACTTTATCTATTTGTATACTTTTTTGTTGGATATTATGTCGATTTGACTGTATTATAAAGATTTTTGATTTTTAATCTAACCGATTTAAATGAAAAATTTTTTATTCGCAAGGGCAAGTAGGGAAGGTTATTTTAAAAACCGACAATAATTGAAAATTTTTCATTGAAATGTTGAATATCGATATTTTTTAAATAAAATTTCGAATACAAGTTTTGTATATAACATGAGACTTTTATCCTTTGAGAGATCAACCCAACTTGAACTAGATCTAGTCAAATTCATTGTAATTATTGAATACCGTTGATTTATATAAATATAAGAAAAAAAAGAAATAAAACGTTATTTTCATGCTGTCTTCCTCTTTGATTTTGGAAATTTCTATCCATAAGCTTTTTCTCATGTTTTGCCATTTTCTATTTGTATATCAGTGGTTCGTGTTACATTCACCAAGATCTCAATTTTGGTTGTCTTCTTCTCTTATGTTGCATAAGCATATTTTGCTTAGCATCTAAGAAAGGCACTCGTTTCAATCAAGCAAGAATTGTCCTAGCTATGGAGGACAATCATTCTCCCTCAGTTTGAGCACACCAAAGAAACACCTTTACCCCATTCTACAACTATCTAATTCACATAATTGCCCTTCAAGCATGTTAAAAAAAAAATTAAAAAAAAAAAAAAAGCTAGATCACACTAATTGTACTTGGGTTAAAATTGCTTTGAAAAATTTAAAACTAATTGAATTAAAATTATGTAACCCTAAATAAATAAACAAGTTCACATCCACTCAATGATGTTAGCTCAACTACTGGATTAGTCGAGTATTTGGAAAATAAAGTTTATTTTTCTTTTTTCGTAGTAATAATATACTCATTTTCCTTTTAAAAATTATGCAAAAATTGAAATTAAATTAAAATTGCAACCATACTTTGGTAAATACATAGGGAAATCTTAATAAAAGAAATTAAGTGAAAATTACAAAGAGCATAATATATTGAAGGTCATGATAAGTAACCTTAGATCAACAATCTTGCATTTCTCTTTTTCTTTTTATCTTATCTCCATAATTGGGAAATTAATAAAAAAAGAAATAATAATAATAATTTTTTTCATTTTATTAAGAGCCCAAATTTATTGAGTGATTCTATTTTGCCCCTTCAAATCATTGTAAAAGCTTTTAATAAACTCCTCCACAGCTTTATTAACCAGACGGGTCTCTTCCTCGTCCGTGTTCCTTAACGGAAAAGGCGAGTCCGTTATCCTAAGCGGTCGGACCATTGGGCTCTGCCCGTACCCGGGTAGATACGGAGATGCCATGTCACCCGCCACGTCATTATTGAACAACTCCAACACCATGTTCACTGCATTAGCTGGTATCGCCTCGCCATCAATCATCGGCGGAGCGTGAGCAGCACGTGAGTTCCTGCGCTTGCTGACGCGGAAGGGGAAGTACGAGGATGAAAAAGAATGCACTGGGGTGTGGCTGCAGCTGAACTCGTATTCATGCCGTGGTGTTGCGAGCACGTGCTGGTCGCGTGAGGTGGAGGAGGAGGAGGAGGATCTGCTATGTTGGTGATCGAACATGAGATGGTGAAATGCTTTGGTGCCTGCGATCTTGCCACGTTTCATCATCATGTTCAGATCAACCAATATCTTCCTCTTTGATATGCCTTTTCTCAACATATGATATGCAAACCTCACCAGTTTCCAGATCTTCTTGGCTATGACCGGCACGTTTTCCTCCATTTTAAGAGATAGAGAAGAAAATATTTAGAAGAGAAAGGAAGAAAAGAAGGATAATTTATAGAAAGAGAAGTGGCATGGGAAGGAGAGAAGGTTACCTCATCTGACGTATAAATACTCTATACACCGAAACTTCTCGATACTAACTTCTCGTTACTAACATTTCGCAATTTCTCTATTTTTAGAATTTTTTTATTTTTAAAATATTTTAATATGTAAAATTAATTAGTATTTATATAAAATTTCTTATATTTTTATATTTATAAATTTTTTATATTTAATAAATTATTTATTTATAATTCTATATTTATATTATTTTTTTTATAATTAATAATTACATATTTGATCATTTTAGATTTTTATTATAAAATATGATTATTCTATTATTTTTATAAAATAATTAATATTTTTGTAAAAATTCTTATATTTTTTATATTTATATATTTTTCTATGTTTCTATTTCCTTTATTTTTACAAAATATTGTTGTTCTGTATCATTTTATATTCATTTCTATTTTTTTTATTTTCATTTTCATACAAGCCGAGCAATGTTTATGTTTCGTACATTGTCTAATGTGGGTTATGGTGGCTTAATCATAGAGATGGAGCGTGGAAGCCAAAACCCTATAAAGTTGTTTCAACTTTTTGTAGTTGAAGATAAAGGTTAGTGTGTCTTTGTAATTTACTGTGCTATGAAGTGATTTTGCTTCAGAATTGTTATTAAAAAGACTCAGACTCTATTATTTGTCTTTGAGAAAAATTTTCTGTATCTATCTATTCAAAAATAGAAAGGTGAGTTACAGCTGCCACATATTTTTTTTTTAAAAAAAATGTATAATTATAATTCCAATATATTTATTCTAATTACCTATGCTTTATCCAAGGGTCATAAGTCACAACATTGTTAGTACTATAAACTATGAAAATTGGAAAAGAAAATTTCAAAAATAATAAATAATAAAAATTTTTACGATATTAGGGGCTTGGGAAGTGGGGTAAGGTTTCCTTTCTCACACGTCGACCTCTTTGGAGAAATTATGTGAAGGTCTTCTGAATTCCTATCGTAGTCATTAGAAGGAGCTCATGAAGTCATTAGAAGAAATGTAGGGTTTGGTGGTTGTTTGAGCTTTGGCTACCTTATGATAGCATGAGATCAACAGCATTTGAGAAGCCTGGACAGAAGTTAAAGTTTTGGTTGAATCTAAAATTTGGGTTCAAAAGTAATATCCGAATTGAATATTATGAAATTTAATTTAAAAATAAACTATCTCAATACTTATTTTTTTTTTTTATTTATAAAATTTAAATTTAAGATTTTAATTAAAAATTTGTTATTAAATTCACGAACGAAATCCTTTAGTGAGGAATGGCTTCGATTCATGTGCCGCAACAAGAAATAAAATTTCTTCATGAAATAAAATCGTATATTTCCACTTGTCGTGTCTTTAATTTTTGAGATTTTTTATTTATGAACTTTTTATTTTTATTTATGAATAATTTCAAAATCTCAAATTTTGGTGCATCCTTTCAAATCATAGAAGAAAATTTTGCTTCGCACCTAAGGAAGGCATTTTCCTTTCATCTTCTTCGAGGTAGCATATTTGTCTTGGCTATGGAGGACAATTATTCTTCCTCGAAGTCTGAGCACAACAAATAAAGACGTTTGCCCTAATGCTTGTAGCACTTACATTATTTACGAACCTTTTTTTTAACTTTACCTTAATTTTGATTTATTTTATTTTTAATATTTTTAATTAATTTTTATAAATAAAAAGATTTTATAATTATATTTAAAATATTTTCAAAATAATTAAAGTTATTATTACATTAATAATTTTCTATACTAAAATTAATACATTACCTCTACTTCCCTGTAACCTCAAATTGAGTCTTCAAATCAATGAGGGCGTGTTCATCTGCTCTAGAACAAACTGCTGGCTAACAATAAAAGGGAAAGAAATTATCAAATATCTTGGATTAAACATAAGTACAATTGTATTAAATTTGACCTAGAATATGTAATTAAATTCCCAAATATAATATGAGAAAAGCAACGTAGATGCAAAATTATTCCCTACCCAACATAGGAGCATCCCAAAGTTTCTCACAAATGTGAATTAATGATATGGAACTCAAAAAGACTTTAATGAGAATCGTCTAAGTGATTGATGTGACAATTTTACTTAGCTATCACATTAGGGGTTAAAAACCAACTAAATTTTGATAAAATTGGAAGATAAATCTTCATTATTCAATTATCATATTGTATTTGATTAAATTCGATTCGAAATGAATTAAATTTTATTTTTATTAAAAGTGATAAAACTTTCTCAATATTTTATTTTTACATATAAAAATTTAAACTTGAGAATTTATTTTTTAAAAAAAAAAAATTATATCTATTGGACCAACCTAACCAGCTAACATAGAACCTTAAAAGGGGGCTTTTGTCATATGTTATAACGGATAGTCATGGCACAGAAGTGGATATAATCTTTTTCCAAATAAACAATGATGAAATACCGAAATCAACTTGAGGCAAACATAACCTTACTCATACCAAGCATAACTCATACATCCCAAGAGATACGCCATAAGCTTATTTTTTTCTATATTAAGTGGGACTGTTATGCAAAACGAGTCAAATTTGAGCCGCTTACAAGCTGATCAGTCAATGACTCGACTTGACTCGATTTTGATTTAGTTCAAGCCGAGTTTATTATACAATCGAATCGAATTCGAGTAATAAAATTATAAACTCGAAAACTCGTCGAATAACTCAATAACATATATTAATATATATTATATATATTTATATATTTATTATAATAAAAAAATTAAATTAATATATATTATATTATATTATATTATATATACACAAATTACTTGTCAAGTTTGAACTCAAGTTCAGGGATATTCGAGCTCAACTCGGTTCGAATACATCCCTACTATTGAAAATAACGCACCCATCTTTTTCCCTTAAACACGGACCCTTATGAAAAATGGACCTTTTTAATGATTTTAGTTTAATCAAAGTGCTAGACCCAAAAAAATTAATTAAATTGGGGTAGATTATTTTAGTCTTGACTTGCCAAAAAATGAAATTTAATGAAATAAATTAAGACAAATTAGTAAGAGATTAACTAATAATTGGAATTAATGATGAAAATCACATAGAATGTTCATTTTCTGTTTTTTCTTTTATGGTACGAGTACAAAAACTCACTAGGAGTACCAGACCAAAGGATCAAACTCAAGAAAAATACATAACCACCTCAATCAACTCAACCTACCCTTTAGTTTCCCATTTCCCCAAATTTACTCGGTAATTCCATTTTGTCTCTTTAAATCGTTATAAAATCTTTCAATGAAGTCCTCGGCTGCTTTATTAACTAGGCGGGTTTCTTCCTCGTCCATGTTCCTCAGCGGAAACGGCGAGTCCGTTATCCTAAGCGGTCGGACCATCGGGCTCGGCCCTAACCCAGGTAAATACGGAGATGCCATGTTGGACATATCCATCACCATGTTCGCCGCGGTGGCTGTAATTGCCTCGTCGTCAGCAGTGGGTGGTGGCACACGAGCGGCATACGATAGGAAACTGTGGTTCTTGCGTTTGCTGAGGTGGAAGGTGGGGAACTCCAGGCTATTGCTGCAGCTGAACTCGTACTCGTGTGGGAGTGGAATGAACGGCACGTGCTGGTCACTTGAGGAGGAAGAGGCGGCGTTGCTATGGTGGTGGTGGGACATGAGGTTGTGAAATGCTTTGCTGCCTGAGATCTTGCTGCATTTCATCGTCATGTTGAGATCAAGCAATAGCTTCCTCTTCGATATTCCCTTTCTTACCATAAAATATGCAACCCTTACTAGGTTCAATATTTTCTTCGCTATAACGGGCAAGTTTTGTTCCATCTCTGTAGAGAGAGAGAGAGAAAAGTTGCTTTATTTGTAGAGACGAGAGGGGGAAAGAGAGAATTTATAGAAGGAGAAGTGTGGCTTGTGGGATGTCGACCTGAGGACATGAGTTACTTCGTCACGAAACAGGTTTAGAATGACCTCAGGGTTCACGGATATCTCGGTGATGTCTAAAGTGGTGGGGTGTGTTTCTTGAGAATAACTATCTTTTTTTTTTGTTTAATTTCGTTTAATTATATTTTTTTTATTAAAAAAAATAAAAAAGGGTGGTGGGGTGTAGTTTTAGTGGCTCAATTATTAAGATGCAGGCCAAACTAAAGTAGTCTCTCTTCCTCTTCTTTGAGAATAAAGGTCGTGTCTTCGTAACTTATAGGCCATGAAGTGATTTTGCTTTAGAAATGCAACTCGAAAGGTTATTATTTGTCATGAAAACAACGATTGTTTTGTTTTCCCTCTTCATTTATCTTATACATAGTTCTCATTTTTGTGACTTATTTATCACGATTTGTTCAATTATCCTGATGAAATATTTTCCTTTCTATAAAAAATTATTTTTTTATCAAAAAAATTTAAAGTTCTCTCTCAAGAGAAACTAGAAAAGAATCAGGTTTCAAGTAATTAATAATTGAAATGAGCGTATTTAATTCATTGCATAATAAAAGGCATCATCTTACCAACGTTCTGTACATTTAATGGCAGGGCACTATACTAAAATTTCAAATTCGAGTTTTAAAAATGAAAAATGTCGAAAGAATCTTCCCATAAATTGAGTCCAATAATACCCAAATTGAATTAATCGAGTAACTCGGATACCGGTGGTCAAGTTAAAAAAAATAAAAAATAAAAAGCATCATCCTTGTAATGTGACATAACATAAATTAAAATATATATAAAGTTTGAAAGTATGAAGAAATATCATTCTATTTAATTATTTTTTCAAGTATTATTCGGTTTACAAAAGTGGGAGGCGGTCTGAAGCTTCTTTTTCTCCAATGCCCTTTGGAGAAAATACGTGAAGGCTTCTTGATTCTTACCTTAGTTGTCAAACCATACTTTTCCTGTGAAAGATTTTCGAGCTTGGCTTCCAAAAAAGCTCAACATTTTAAATTTATTTTTAAAAATATATTCTAAATAAAAATAATTTAGCCACTTATAAACAATTTAAGTCTCAGAAAAAAATTATAAAATAAGTTTATCATAAAAAATTATGATTTAAGTTAAATATTTCGTAATTTTATAATATGTTATTCCTACACACATTTGTTTATAAAAATTGTCCCAAACTATATTACCAGAAGTCTCTGTGATAATGTTTTCATTGTTACCAACAAAACCTAGATTTGGAATGTACTTGAGTTGGCACCAGGACATGTACCACATAACAATATATATATAAAAAAAAAAAAAAAGAGAGAGAGAAAATTCTATCTTTTAATTTTTTTTATAAATCGATATTCAATAATGAATCTCATTAAATTTAATTTAAATCACATTAAATTTTTAAAAAATAAAATATTAATAATATCTATTTTTTTATATATAAAATTTAAAATATCAATATTTAATCACGTACCCACCACGACCGACAAAGGGTTCGGTCCAGTTGCACCTTTAGCAATTCACCTTGTCGTCTTCTTTGATTTTTTTTTTTTTAATAGACACTCGAATCAACTTTTTGTTTTTGCCCGTTAGTATTTGGATTTTAGTGCTTCGCGTCGCATATACAATCTCGATACGACCCATTTTTGCTTAGCTACCAAGGAAGGCCCTTGCGCACAAGAGAAGATTTTTCGGACACGAGAACAATAACTCTCTCTCTCTCTCTCTCTCTCTCTGCAAGTTGGAGTCCACAAAAGGAAAGATCTATGGCTGATGCTTGTGTTTCTCAAGAATCAACAAACTTCGACTCAATTGACATCTTTTTTTTTTATATAATAGATTCAGATTGAGCACAAAAAAAAAAAAAAAAAAAAAAAAAAAAAAAAAAAAATTCATACTACTACCATTGAAATTATTGCCCAACAAGATAGCGTTAAGTGCACGTTTTGAATTGAGAGTTTGAGACTATATAAAACAAAATTAAAATCATAAAAATGGTTCTGAATCCAATTCTGAAGACGAAACATTGAAATTATTAATTTAGTTTTCAATTTTTTATTTTTAAAATCAAAACTGAAATTTTTAAGAATGTTAGGATCAAAACGGAAATAAAACTTTGAAAAAATCAAAAAAAAACATTAGAATTGTAAAATTATATATAAAAAAAAGGTTAAAAAACATACAAAAATTAAAGGAAATCAGAGTCGGAAGCATCTTGGTCTAGAATTAAAATCGGATCGGATTCATCCTCTTAGAATTAGAGCCATAATTCTAGTCTCAATTTCGGTTCTTTTTTTTTTTCCATCAAAATGTAATGACCAGGTTTTGGTTCGATTCAAAATTTTGGGCATACCCACGTATTTGAGAATTTAAAGAAAAGTTTTAGGTTTTTTTTTTAATTATATAGAAATTTGAATCTAACATCTCCAGAGAAAGCGAGAATGATCGTGATCACTAAACTATTTTCTTAAAATGAAAAGTTTTAGGTTTAAATACTGAGTTGAGTGAAAGCATTTTGGGTTTGACTTGGCATCCAAACATGGCTTTATTTAGTTAGAATGCCTTTAGAAAATAAGAAATTTCTACCTTTCTATGAAACTATTATTAACTTCAGAGATGGCTCCCTTCGTCATTCTTAGTTTTATGATATTTTTAGATTTTGTTGACTAAATCTTATTTCGACCAAATTGGATGCCCTTAGAGAAAACCAAAGATAATTATGTTGTTACAGCCAAAGGTATTAATAGGATTGTCTCGCTTCATTTAAACCTTCTCTTCATTTGTCAAGTCATGATATTACAATTTTGAAAAATACAATATAAATAGTATATGTCATAGATCTTCAATTCTTATGACAAAGCTTATGATTTTGTCTTATTAAAAAAAAAAAAGTAATTTTGTTTTCATTTTTATTGTCGGCATAGGCAATCGATGATCGCTTCTAGCATGTGTGTTAGCAAGTTAGCCCTGACTCGAACGGTTTGACTAGAATCGTCAATTAAGGGGATCTCGATTATTTCTTCTATGGGTTCAGGTTTGGTCATCAATTCAACATCGTCCCTGAACTCTAAGGTGTAGATTGAAAAGTTTTTTTGTCCACCTTCGATTGTGAGGAGAGCATAAGAATCGGGGTTGTTACGGAGAGTGGCGATTTCCGCTGATGTTCTGCATTTGATCTTAATGTGTTTTATATTAGGTAGTGCTTCCGGTTTGCTCGGACTAGGATGACCAACGATAACATTATAAAGCAAAAATAACTTCACTCCATGAAAGAAGACTTTAACGGCCACATGGTGGGAAGAGTCCCTAAAGTTACAGTGAGAGAAATGACACATTTTGGATAGATAAGCTCATAAGAGAATCGTTTGAGGGATCCGGTGGGAGATTGAACATGAGACAAGTTGAGACTCATTCGCTAGAAGGCATCCCAAACGAGGAGATCGCAATCTGCTCCTTGATCAACGAGAACTCTCTTAACGACATAAGATTCCACTCTTGTGGTGATGACCAAAGGATCGTTGCGATTAGGATCGACTCCAATTAGATCGTCATCGTCGAAACCAATGAATGACCTTTTCTCTTGATTACCTCATGTCTGGAATGGCAACAAAAGGCGAGTGATATATTTGTTAAGAGAGTCAGTCTGTTTCCCATGGAAGGTACCAATTAGTTGAAAGTGGGTCTTGACTCTATAGATTTCGACTCCTTGACTCGAACAATTGCTCCAAATGATGGATGAGAAACATGCAAAAAATCATCAGAGGATGTTCCGGTGGGGAAACTCCAATACTCAAGTAAGAAAAAGTGGTTTTCGATAGGAATGAAATAGACTGAACAAGAAATGGTTGAGAGTGGAAGCCCTATGGTTTGTGTGCTGAATGTGTGGTCTCAAATAGCGTACCTGGGAGCGTCATGCAGAATGTTTATATATGTTCTCTGTTTACAAGTCGTATATACCCTGGGTATTATAATCCTAGTTTTCCTGTTTAGTTATCCTGAAATTTCGGGATCCTGTGAGCCAAATATTCTCAAAAAATTTGGAGTTCTTATCGTTTAGAAAGTTTGTCGTGTTGAGGAGATTCGTTCCTTATCAATTAGATTCTGAAGATTTCCTTCCTTATCTAGGGGAAGTACTTTGTGATGGAACAGGAAACCAATACCGATACAAGTCTTAGTTAAGTATTACCTCTAACCGATGAGAGTCGAACGATCAGCTCTCTAGTGGCCTACCGATCTTCAGTTAAGATAAGAGGGGCATCGAGTCGAGATCACTGAATGTCTTCTACGAATCGATTGGATTACCACCGTTAGGAATTAACCAAGAAATCAATCTATGTTAGTCTTTCAGGGAGGTAAATCCCTTGACATGGCCATGTCGAAGTGCTTGCCAAATCGTGGGCCTTCTGGCCTTTGGATGTTGCCCTAATGGGCATTTGAATCATGTCTCATCACTTTATTTAGTTAGAATTCCTATAGAAAATTAAAAATTTCTAACTTTCTTTGAAACTATTATTATTTTTAGAGATGGAAAATACCATATTGCAATTTTGAAAAATACCATATAAATAGTATAAATCATAGATATTTAATTCTTATGATAATATAGGACAAGCTTATGATTTTTTCATTTTAAAAAGTTAAAAAAAAATAATTTTGTTTTCATTTTGGCCTCCTATTAGAACTTAGTGGTAAAACCTTTGATTTTGTCTCATAAAGAAGTACTTTTTTTTCCACCCGTAGTTTTTTTTTTCCCCCAAAAAAACCAACTTTTATTAATTTACTTCTATTTTTAATTCTACTTGTAATATTTTTAATTAGTTTTAATTTTAAAAAAACTTTTGGAGCATTTTTCCCTCAGCGACGCCCAACATCTGATTCCAAATGTAGTGACAATTTAACAAGGAACCCTAGGGTGTGAATAAATAAGTTAGTCTATGAATATAAGATTCATCTAATCACCTAAAATATAGGATCTTCAACTGGGAAGTTAAGAGAGAGGTGGAACAATGAATAGATAAAAGATTGATATCATATGTTTTTAAGAAATTAAGTTGGTGGGGGGAGAAGGCTAAAATAGTAAAGGCATATGCTCATACGATTTGGTACACATATAAAAATAGAAATAAGAATATGGTAAAAATAATTGTACACAAGGACCAAAAGAGGATGTATAGAGATCAGGAGAAAGGGAGATAGAATCATAATTGTCAAGTTAGCTAATAGTAAAAAAGTAATTAACATAATCAGTATATATGCATCCCAAATAGGTATAAATACAACTAGCAAAAAACAATTTAGAGAGGATTTAGATGAGTTTATACAAATCATACTTAGTGGAGAGAAGTTATTTGTTGGAGAATACCTAAATGGACATGTAAAAGACAATAATAAGAGATTCGAAATTGTATATGGAAACTTTGATTCGATAGTAGAAATTAGGCATCCTCAGAGAGATAGCCTAGTGGTTGCAACCCCCTTCCCTAACCCGATGTTCTCAATTTCAAATTACGATGTAATTAAAAAAAACAAAAAGTAGAAATGAGACGGGATGTACCATTTTAAAATTTGTCGTAGTATTCGATTTGGAAATTGTAAACACCTACTTTAAGGGAAAAAAAAATAGCATATAGTCACTTATAGAAGTGGGATGAATGCAAACTAAATAGATTTCTTTCTCATAAAGAAAGGTTACAGAATGATTTGTAAGGATTGTAATATTATATCGAGAGAGAGTGTATGTGTAACAACTCAGCATAAACTTTTGGCTTTAAATGTGTACATACATAAAAGACAAAAAAAATTATGATCCATTTATAGAGATAAGAATAAAGTGGTGGAATCTAGAAAAAAAAATGAAAATTTTTAGAGACAAATTAATTCAAATAGCAAGTTCGTCTGTAAATAATGATTCAGAAACAATATGAAAAGAGATGTCTAATAATATTAAGCGCATATATAGATAGGTTTTAGGCATATCTAAGGGTAATGTCCTAGTAAGCAAAGAATCATGGTGGTGGAATGAGAAAATGCAATTGCTATTTGTGTCAAACGATAGTGTTATAGAAATCTTAAAAATAATTAAAGTAACGATATATATAAAAAATATAAAAGTGTAAAAAAAGATGTGAAAAAATTATCCACGAATTAAAAATAAGATATATGATGAATTTTATAAGAGAGTAAAAATTATAAAGGGAGAAAGAGAGATTTATTAAAATTTGTTTCGACCAAAATTGGATGCCCTTAGAGAAAACCAAAGATAATTATGTTGTTACAGTCAGAGGGATCAATAGGATTGTCTCGCTTCATTTAAACCCTCTCTCCATTATCAAGTCATGATATTACAATTTTGAAAAATACCATATAAATAGTATAATTCATAGATCTTTAATTCTTATGATAATATAGGACAAGCATATGATTTTGTCCTATTAAAAAGTGTATAAAAAAAAAGTAATTTTATTTTCATTTTGGCCCCCCATTAGAACTTGGTGGTAAAACCTTTGATTTTGTTTTATAAAAAAGTACTTTTTTTCCGACTCGCAGGTTTTTTTTTGTGGGGGGGGGGGGAAACCAACTTGTATTAATCTATTTTGTATTTTTAATTCTACTTGTAATATTTTTAATTAGTTTGATTTTTTTGTGTGAGAAATATAGAATTTATAAGTAAAAAAATAAAAATTTTATATTAAAAAATTTTAACTAAATCTAATTTAACTTTCTCGAATAGGATTACTTTAATATAAACACGAGAGTGAAAATGGTACTACCATTTTAATTAGGGTAAATTAAAATTTAGCCTTCTATGGTTTTACGTAAAACCCCATGCTACTCCTATATTTAAAAAATATCCACATATCCTAGTTTTCAATAGAAAAATAAAGAAAAATAGACAGAAATATGCAAAGTTACGAAGATAAAGAAACACGAGGAGAAAAACTCTTTTAGTGGGCAAAATTAATTTTTCTTTATTAAAATTACCTTCAATTCAGCCCTAAGAATTAGCAAAAATTGAGTTGGTGAAATGTTAACGTGGCATATGTCACGATAGCTTAGGTTAAAACTCACATTCCCTCTCTCCTCTCTCTCTCCCCCCTTTCCTCACCTCTCTGGCCAGATGCAGGTTGCTGTGGTGACGCTCTGCAGATACAGATCGATCATCTTCTCTCCTCTCTCCTTTTCTCTTCTCTTCTCTTCTCTCTCTATCCCCTCTTCATTAATCCAAATTTCCATGAAGTCATTTTCCACAAAACAAAAACAATCCAATTTCCCTAAAAGATACTTCAAGAGTTCGGGAAAAACAATTCATAACTTATCACAATTGGTAAAACCCCAACACAATTCAAAAATTTGCAAAATTCAAAATTCACAAAAACACAATTTAGAAATTGAAAAACTAACCTTACCCAATCAAAATACTTCGCAGCAGCCAAATCCCTCCCTTACCCACTGATAGGACGTAACCCTAAACCTGATCCGATAAGTCAACTTTGGAAAGGCTCACACAAAAATCCCACAAAAGACAGCTACCGATCGAAATTCAAATATGATTACCCACCGAAGGGTCTTAGTCGCCCAGACTTCCCAAATGATAGGGTCTTAGTCATCCCGCCAACTGAACATGATTCATCAAGTAAAGGTAATCAACCCGACCGGGTATCCAATCGTTGACCCCTCGTTGATACAAACTCTGAAAACCCTTCATCAGTGGAACGATTGATCGATAGTTAACGATTCTAAAGGAATGTCAGAGTATCCTATTAACTCCTGTTTCTTATTGAGAGCAATATCTTGATGATCTTTTAGTTAAGGAAAGAATCCCTTCAGAATACGAAAGTTTCCCAAAAGATAAGGATCACAATCAATTCGAAATATTGGACCCCTGAGATTTTCGAATCAACTCGATAAGGAAAAGTAGGGTTGAAGCACTCCAGCGGTGCACGACTCTCACAGATATAAGACATCAAAAAACCCTCTAAGCCAGGTACGCTCTTCAGGCCTCACACTTGGGGCACTCTAATCACAGGGAATCAATCTCTCTAACTCTCAGTCTATTTCTTCTTTTATTCGAAAACCGTTCTTTCTAACTTGAGCGTCGAAATCTCTCCACCGGAGTACCCTTCGGCGGTTTTAGCAGGTATTACATTCATTTGATGGCAACCGTTTGAGTCTACAAGGAGTCGGTATCTGTGGAGTCATAACCCACATCCAATAGATTGGCGCCCACCGTGGGAACAGATTGATTTTTTGATAACTCGTGACAATATCTACTATAATCATATCTAGCGCAGCACCAGTCAAGAGAAGAAGATCAGTCATAGGCTTTGATGACGACGATTTGATAGAGATAGACTCCTATCGCGACGACCCCATAGTCGTAACCCTTAAGATAAAATCTCGTCCCGACTCTTGCAGCCTACCGGGTCCCTTAGAGGACTTTCGAATGAGCCTACTTATCCCGAAGGTATCATCTGCCTTTCCGTGGCTCTTGGAAAGCCCCCTAATCATGCGACCGCCCAGATTTCGTTCCATGTGGTGAAGTTTTACTGTCCTTATAACGCCATTCTCGGAAGACCTAGTATAGATGAACTAGAAACTCTACCAAGCACAAGACACATGAAGGTGAAGTTCAAAATGCCGCAGGGGATCGCCACCATACATAGTGATCCCGATCCCTATATCCTCTTTGCGGCTCAAGATACACAAGAGGCTTTTTCGATCGATACTTTAGAACCTAGAGAAGGCACCGAACTGAAAGCAAAGCCCGAGCCAGGCGAAGAAACAATCGAGGTCCCTTTAACAAGCGACCCCAGCCAAACCGTTTGGATAGAGGCCAACCTATCACCTTCCCTGCGATAGGCCTTAGTCGCCTGCCTACAACGACATTCCAAAGTTTTTGCCTGGACCCCAGAAGGCATGCCTGGCATAGATCCATCAGTCATAGTCCATAGACTAACAGTCAAACCCGATTTTAAACCAATAAGGCAGAAGAAGAGAGTATTTGCTCTTGAACGCCAACATGCCATCCAGGAAAAATTTCAAAAGCTGTTAACGGCTGGGTTTATCCGAGAAGTCAAGTATCCCGAATAGTTGGCTAACGTGGTCTTGGTGAAAAAAAGTCAATGGCAAATGGAGAATGTGTGTGAATTTCGCCGATCTCAATAAAGTATGCACAAATAATAGTTATCCGCTCTCCAATATTGACAAGCTCGTAGACAACTTCTCGGGACACCAGCACTTAAATTTCATGGACGCCTATTCTAGTTACATTCAGATCAGAATGGCACCCGAGGATAAAGAAAGATCAGTTTCATCATTGAATTTGGTACGTATTGCTACCAGGTCATGTCCTTTGACCTAAAAAATGCTGAAGAAACTTTCCAACGACTGATCAATGTGATCTTCAGAGACCAACTAGGTATGAATGTTGAAGTTTATGTTGACGGCTGGGTTTATCCGAGAAGTCAAGTATCCCGAATAGTTGGCTAACGTGGTCTTGGTGAAAAAAAGTCAATGGCAAATGGAGAATGTGTGTGAATTTCGCCGATCTCAATAAAGTATGCACAAATAATAGTTATCCGCTCTCCAATATTGACAAGCTCGTAGACAACTTCTCGGGACACCAGCTCTTAAATTTCATGGACGCCTATTCTAGTTACATTCAGATCAAAATGGCACCCGAGGATAAAGAAAGATCAGTTTCATCATTGAATTCGGTACGTATTGCTACCAGGTCATGTCCTTTGGCCTAAAAAATGCTGAAGAAACTTTCCAACGACTGATCAATGTGATCTTCAGAGACCAACTAGGTATGAATGTTGAAGTTTATGTTGACGACATGCTTGTCAAAAGCGTTACCACGGAAGCTCATGTCGCGGACCTTGAAGAGACCTTCCAGACCTTGGACGATACAATATGCGGCTAAACCCGACAAAGTGTACCTTTGGGATTGCCTCTGGAAAGTTCCTAAACTTCATGATTTCTGATTGAGGGACAGAGGCTAACCCCGAAAAGATACAGGCGATACTAGACATGACACCTCCACAGACGCTAAAGGAAGTACAACGTCTGACTAGTCGGATAGTGGCTCTAAGCTGATTCATGTCCAGAGTCAGCGAGAAATACAAACCCATATTCTACGTATTGAAAAGATCTCGACGATTCAAATGGACATCTGAATGTCAGGCAGCTTTCGAACGACTTAAAGAATACCTGACGCAACCACCACTACTTTCACGGCCCATCCATGGGGAAGAACTCTACCTATATCTGGCTATCTCCGAACGTGCACTCTGCTCTGTGATGGTAAGACAGGAATCCATTGCCCAGAAATCAATTTACTACATCAGTAGAATATTGAAAGAGTCCGAGAATAACTATCGACTGATCAAGAAGATAGCCTACGCTCTGGTCATTTCAGTAAGACGCCTTCGACCATACTTCTAGGCCCATACCATTGTGGTACTCACCGACCAACCGTTAAAGCAAATCCTCCAAAAGAGAGACACCTTGTCACGCCCCGACCTGCAGGTTGAGCAAGCGAACAGATCGTCGAGACTCCTCGAGGCACGGGTATGCCCTACTTGCACATCGAGGTAACGCAAGACTAATATTATAACTCTACTTGATATCATTAAGTCAAAATCATACAGCGGAAGATTAAAGAAAAAGATAGTTTTCAATAAAATTTTTCTTTAAAATATTTACCTCCAATTTACATATAATATTTATATGCATGGTCCAATCGTAAATAAGAATGGGTATGATCACTTACCCGATAGCGTCTCTCAATAAAAATCGTGGGATAGTACCTTAATGTATGTCAAGTACAGTATAAACTGAAAATATTAATATGAGGAGTGAGTATAATCCACATACTCAGTGAGTGTGGTGCAATGACTACATAATGACAATAAATGAATTTGTGAGAGTGGAAAGTCAAAACATCATTTCAAATTCATATTTCATTCATTTTCAAATATATCGTGTAATTCAAAATAATATACATCCTTATCATTAAATCATACATCAATGGAGTGTCAAAAACGTATTCCACCCATAGTTTGGCCTAATTAGGGTAAAATCCACCAAGAGATCACCACAATATCATAAGAATAAAATACATATATCTCCCCCCTTCCCTTGGTGTTGACACGGTCCTCATGGGTACTCGTCTATTGGATCCGTTGCCCAGAGACAGGGGACTCAAACCCCTGCTCCCGTGTTACCCCACCACGTCACCCTGTCGGGTTAATCTCGCGGTAAGGAGTGTGCTATAGTCACTATACACCATTCTATAATCATACACTCGTGCCATAAAATCATTTATATTTACTCGTAAAACATGGCATTATCAGATCATCATAACATCAGGATGCAGTTGTCACAAACATCATTTCAAGACGTGTCACAAACACTAAAATATTTCTAAATCACATTTCAAAAATTCATTTATAAAAATCATGATCAAAATATTTTTCATTCAAAATCAGAAATAGTCGTCTCACTCACATCGACTGGGGAGGGTACACCACTCCCCCTAACTGATCTCGTTTCTCGAATGAGTCACCACTCGAACGAAAACGTAACCCTACATCTAAATTAAATAATATGTATTATTTTTCAATTCAATATCATATTGTTGGTCTACAAAATACATATGGAAATGTTTTTTTTTTTTTAAGGTAAAATCTTAAATTTCATACTTAGAAAAAAATTCTTACAAAACCTATCACACGCAGGTTTAGTAAAATCACAATATATTCTAAAATATTGATCAAATTCAAATGATTTAAATTTTTCTTAAAGCTAAGACATATATCTCCAACTTTTATGTTTAGACCAACTTCAAATTCTGAATACACAAATTTAGAAAAATTTATCAATTTTTCAGTCTAGGTTCCTACAATTAATTCAGCACAGTTTTGGAAGAATTTCCATATATCCCAATATATCTCTCCGATTTAAGTGATTCTTATCTAAAATTAAAGATAACATATAGATCTAAAACTTTCTAGTTTTGATCATCCTTATATATTAAATTTATAATTTTGTAAAATTCAATTTTCATCTCGATTTCAGTTTTAGAACTACTTCTGCATAGTTTTAGTAAAAATATCATAACTTTCTTTATAAAACTCCGATTCAAGTGATCTTTATTTCAAATTAAATATAAGACAGAGATCTAAAACTTTCATGTTTAACATTTCTCCAAATTCTCAACATAAGATACCTCAAAATTTTATACAAGTTACTAGTCATACACAGGATATGAAACAGAATTTGTAAAACATACTAAACTTCCAAATATCATCAAAAATCGATTCATTCATGAATTACTTCACATGATATATCATTTTAAAGTTTAGGGAGTCTAGTTTATAGAGAAATAAATATCTTTAGATTTTGATTTTTATAGAATGAGATATTCTAAGAAAACTATACAATATTCAATCTAGATATCAACACTAGCATGCTAGTATGGATACTAAAGTAACTATTAATCAAATAATTTAATCTTAGCATAAGTTAGAACATGTTACCTTCTTTGTAAGATCTATTTATCAATAAACACCAGCACTTCTTTTAAATCTTTGAATTTTTTTTTATCACATTAGCAAAATCAAATCACAATGAACATAAATTCATACACAATACTTCTATACTTTTAATTGAAATTTAAGAATTTCTAAAAATGTTCTTACCTCTTTGGCTCTATGGTTGAACGCAAATGGATATAGAACCCACAAAATTTCATCCAATGGGAGTTTAAATGAAGAAAATAGGCCAAACTCTTCCTAAACAAACTCTTTTATAAACCTAACAACATATCTTTGACTATTGGATCATTCCATGCATTATCTCAACCTTCCTCTTGTCCTACCACTTAAACCATGCAATTGTTGATTCAAGCAACCTCCATGTACTCCATTAGGTGTCTTTGGATGTCCATGTCAATGGAAGGAGGTGTCACAAGCTAGAACAAGCTATTCTAGTGAGTTTTCATGCAAAAATTTCTATCCAATAAGTTTTCATGCATAAATTTCTATCCAATTAGTTTTCTTAAATGTGGAAAAATCCTATGTGGCCACTAACCAACCTTGTTTCCCTCTTGATCAATCATTTGGCTCCAATTATCCATCATTGAGTGGTTTGCAACTTAGTCCCTTAACTTTCCTTAATTACAATTAAACCCCTAACTTTTAATAATTTGTATTTTTGGTCACTATGAAATTTTGTTCGAAATTTCTTAAATATGTGAAATTTCTTTTAAATATCTTTATTTTAGTGTGTAGGCCTTCTCTTAGTTATTTTTGACTTCTTTAGGTTTTGTCGGTGCTTTTCGAGAAGTTTTTCGGCTTACGAATAAATTTTTCGGTTTTAGCGAGTTTGAGACTAAATCTTAAAATAAATAAATAATTAATTAAATAGAGGTATCAAAAGGATGCTTATATATTTAGAATCATGAAGAGTAGTACATGATATATAATCACCAAAAATCGGTGTTACACACATCCGATTGGCTTATCAAGTGGAGTGTGGAATTTGGTGAATTGGACATCCAGTATCGACCGCGGCCAGCGATAAAGGGCCAAACACCGGCCGATTTCATCCTTGAATGTACTTTACCTACAATGCCCAAAGAACGGCCTCTCAACCACCCAGAGGAGTGGTCGATCCCAGAGTAGACCATCCATGTCGATGGATCATCAAATTCCTCATGAAGTGGCACCGAACTTATACTATGGGACTGAACAATTTTACAGCGGAATATTCCCTCCGGTTTGATTTTTGAGCCACCAACAACCAAGCAGAGTATGAGGCCTTTCTAACGGCCTCAAAATCGCTATTCACATGGGAGTGCGGAATGTCAGGGTATTCACTGACAGCCAACTGGTCGTGAAACAAATCTAAGGGGTTTACGAAACCAAAAACCTAGTCATGGCAAAATATCTAAACAAGCTGTGCAAGACGATGGAACAATCGGATAAGCTTGATATCCAACAAATCTCTCAGTCGAAGAATGCACGGACTGACACCCTATCAAACTTGGCTAGTTCTGATTCGGTCGCTTCTAGCCGAACGGTATATATTGAGAGTCTGTCGTATCCTACGATCAACGAACCCAGAGAGGCTCTCTCTATCGATCGATCTCCTAGCTGGAAAGATCCCATAGAAGAATACCTAAAGCATGATAGTCTGCCAGAATCCCCGAGGGAAGCGGTGAAATTGAAGTGAAAGGCAGCGTACTACGCCATAATTGATAGGATCCTCTACCGCAAGTCATTTACTCACCCGTATTTATGGTGCCTAACTCCCGAAAAGAGGGATTATGTTCTCCGAGAAATCCATGAAAGAATTTGTGGTAATCACCTGGGTACTCGAAATTTAGTCTATGAAGTCCTTCGTCAGGAGTATTACTGGCCAATTATGAAGGTCGATTCCGACAACTATGTCAAGCGATGCGATAAGTGCTAGCATTTCTCCTCAGTGCCTCGGCTACCCTCCACCGAGCTCAATCCTATATCTAGCCCTTGGCCATTTGCTCAGTGGAGCATGGATATTTTCGGACCATTTCCCCCGGCCACGGGACAACGAAAATTCTTGATAGTGACGATCGATTACTTCACCAAGTGGGTGGAAGTCGAGCCCTTAGCTTAGATCAAGACAACCAAAATCCAGTCCTTCGTATGGACCCATATTATCACCTAGTTCGGTATATCGCGCATCCTTATCATGGATAATGGGAAGCAATTCGACAACCAGTGCTTCTGGGAGTTTTGTGTGAGAAACTCGAGATTTAACATCGATTTTCATCGGTCGCTCCTCCACAAATCAAATGGCTGGCAGAAATAACCAACCGAATGATCCTACATGGATTAAAGACAATGCTAGATAACGTCAAGGGACAGTGGGCTGAAGAACTTTACGGTATCCTCTGATCATATCGCACTACCCCCCGAAAGGCAACGGGAGAAACACCTTTCAGTTTAACTTATGGAAGCGAAGCAGTCATACCTGTGAAAATAGGTATTCACTCACTACGGGTAGCTCAGTACAATGCCGAACAAAATGAACGTATCCTGCGAGAAAGACTTGACTTGCTTCCGGAGCTGCGAGAATCCGCGTCGACACAAATGGCGGCCTATCAACAGCAGATGACACGATATCACAATCGTAGGCTCCGAAACCGAATGTTCAGAGCCAAAGAATTGGTATTAAAGAAGGTGGAAGCTACCAGTCAGCCCTAACCCAGGGCCAAGCTCGCTCCTAATTGAGAAGGCCCATATCGAGTACGTTCTGTGGTCCGATCAGGAACCTATCGTTTCGACAATGTAGATGGATTGGCTGTACCCAGGATCTGAAACTCAGAAAACCTACGCATATACTACCAGTGAGGTTCAGCATTATCTAACAGTCAAAAGATTTAGCCCGGAGAGATTTTAAAGATTTTCTATCGTTCGTACGCGTCGTCAATAGAGGATGAAACTCTTCAGACGGGTGGACGCGACCCCATTATTTAAAAACTTCCTATCGTTCGGAAAGCATAAGTCGACCAGCCTTTATCATTTGTACGCGTCGTCAATAGGGGATAAAACTCCCTGGACTAGTGGACACGGCTCTATTATTTAAAAACTTTATATCGTTTGCAGGTCCTAAGTCTACCAGTCTCTATCGTTCGTACGTATCACAATAAGGGATGAAACTCTCCGGACGGGTGGACGCGGCTCCATTATTTAAAAACTTCCTATTGTTCAGATGACTTAAGTCGTCCAACCTCTATCGTTCGTACGTATCGTCAATAGGAGATGAAACTTCCTGGACGGGTGGACGCGACCCCACTATTTAAGATCTTCCCATCGCCCAGAGGGCCTAAGTCACCGAGCTCCTATCATCTATACGAGTCACACGGAACCTCCCGAACGAATGAACAAGCACTAAGGCCGGTATTACTTAGCATCTTGATGGGGAGCCTGAAGGCAGATCTACTCTAACGAAGGTTGAAAAGAGGCATATAACTAGACAAGGGATCGAAAGAAAACGAAGACAAAATTCGAGTAAGTAAACCATAATTTTTCATTCACATTTGTGCCAAAAGTACATTCGATTACATGAGTATATATGCGAGTCCCTAAGTTGGACCAACTACATCAAGAAGTACACGATAGGGGTACCCAAAGGACAAAAGACCACAATCCCTACACTGGAGAATACAAAAATGTAGCGCTAGGGACAAGAGGAGGTGAGCTCGGGTTTTGCCACCCCCAATGCAACCCGAGCCGCACCTACCAATCCAAAAATGGTCGGGAGATATCCTCACCATAGTTGGACGATGGAGACGGACCAGGACGGATCATCCAAGACGGTACAAGAACGCAACCCCATTGGCAAGGAACGATCTAACCATGCCAACTGAATAACGACCGACATAATGATCTCATTCCGGTGGTACCCCTCCTTATTGAGCTCTCATTCTAGCAGAAGTTCCCCTAACCGTGTATCTTCACATGCCGAGATACTTCACAAAACAACTCTTAACCAAACTCCCCAAGAAGGGAAGAAACCTCAACTCTTCATGAAGGAAAATGAACACCCTTCGTAGCTATTTATAGTGGTGGAGGGACGGGCCCTAATTAACTCAGAGTAGGTGAAACGGATCAGCAAGGATAGCCTATCATAAATTGAGAAATAAATTGTCTTTAATTCTCCATAAAAAAGTCAATTCCGTCGAGACATACTTGCGCTCGTGGCAATAAAGTAGAATGGTTTAGGACGGACCTAATATCCCTACGCTTCTGTAACGTATCAAGCACACCTCATAGGGCTTTACTTATGGCACTTCCTTACCAGGAAAACCATGAGTCGGGGACAAATGATGGAACGTAACCCTAAACCCGATACGATGAGTCAGCTTTGGAAAGACCCATACGAAAAGCCCATGACGGACAGTTACCGATCAAAGTTTAAATATGATTACCTACCGAAAGGTCTTAGTCGTCCAGACCTCCCGAAAGATAGGGCCTCAGTCGCCTCGCCAACCGAACGTGATTCGTCAAGTAAAGGTAATCGCCCCGATTGGGTATCCAATCGTTGACCCCTCGTTGATACAAACTCTAAAGACCCTTCATCGGTCAAACGACCGATTGATAGTTAACGATTCTAAAGGAAGGTCAAAGTATCATATTAACTCCTGTTTCTTATTTAGAGCAACATCTTGAGAATTTTTCAATTAAGGAAAGAATCTCTCCAAAATACGAAAATTTCCCAAAAGATAAGGATCACAATCAATTCGAAATATTGGACCCCCGAGATTTCCGGATCAGCTCGATAAAGAAAGTAAGGTTGAAACACTTCAGCGGCGCACGACTCTCACAAGTATAAGATCTAGATATCGAAAAACTCTCTAAGTCAGATACGTTCTCTGGGCCTCACACTTGGGGCACTCTAATCACAGGGAAACACTCCCTCTATCTCTCAATCTGTTTTTTCTTTCATTTGAAAACCGCTCTTTTTAACTTGAGCGTTGGATCCTTCCCGCCAGAATACTCTCTGACAATTTTTGCAAGTATTACATTCCTTTAACGGCAACCGTTCGAGTCTACAAGAAGTCGGTATCTGTGGGTCATAACCCACCTCCAACACCCACCAAAGCCAATCGAGCCCCATTATCCCTTTCAGCAAACAGAGGAGGAACATAAAATCCAATATGCATAGAGACACCCAAATCCTGAGAACCCAAATTCCCACAAAACCCCTCATTTTCATTCAAATTCCCCAAATTGCTAGTCAATAGAGCAGTGATCTCCAGCTGTTCACCATCTCTTCTCTTGTCCAAAACAATCGGCAACAAATTTGCGTCGAAGTATTAACAAGGGAATGAATAGGAGAAAGAGAGAGAGCATTAGGTTTTTGGTGAGTGAGTGAGAATTCAAATTGAATTGGCGAGATGCAATAAGTGACGGTTCCAAAAGAGAGAGAGAAAAAGAGAGAGGAGAAAGGAGAGAAGGTGACCCAGTAGAGCTTCTCCAAGATGACCATGGCTACTATCAGCAAGAGAGGAGAGGAGAGCAAGAAGAGACAATGTGAGTTTTAACGTAAGCTTACGTGGCATGACACTTCAGCATTTTTGTCCCGTATGTTTGCAATAACACCGCATTTTTACTCAAGATGTTAATTGTTTAGGATCAATACTAAGATCTTAAGAGGGGATACAGTGAACATTTTATGCGTCTTCACTACATTTCCATTATCTTTGCACATTTTCGTCAACTTTCTACCTTTTTGAAAATCACATTGGGATATGTGGATATTTTTGAAATATAATAGTAGTATATGGGTTTTACTTGAAACCACATGGGGCAAATTGTAATTTATATTTTTAATTACCTTACTAATATAACTTGTTCAATTCAAGCTACAAATATAGATATTTGATAGTAAAGTTCATATATGATGATAATAGATAAGCCAATGAATGATATTCTTAATTCAAAATGCATGATTATAACTTAATTATATTGATCACATATAAATTAAAAAATATATTTTTTTAATAAAATGCTAGTTTGACAAAATTATCTATAACTATTTCAATTATTATAATTTTATGACATATATAGACCAAAAAATATTTAAACATTTAGATATCTACGAGTATTTTATGATTATCTAACTAATATTTAAATAAACCCAAAAATATTTTGTCTTATAATTTTGTCTTCACTACGTCTCGGTTATGTTTGCACATTTCCATCCACTTTCCACTTTTTTTAAAATAAAATAAAATTTATATTTTTTGAATCGATATAAATGATTTATTAATTTTATCAATTTTGATAAGATTAAATTTCATTTGATTTAATAGTGAAAATTGAAATTAACTATAGATAATTTTTGATTGAATCAGTCAAACCGGCCACTCTGATCCAGTTTTAAAAACATTGCATGGTAGTCGTGAGAGGAATAGAGAACAGGTGCTGATCAGTGAGGAAGGGGAGGTGAAAGAGGAGGAAGCGTTATGGTGGTGGGGGATCTTGAGGTTGCGAAATGCTTTGGTGCCTGCGATCTTGCCACGCTTCATCGTGATGTTTAGATCAGCCAATATCTTCCTCTTTGACATGCCCTTCCTCACCATATAGAACGCCACTCTTACGATGTTCCATATTTTTTTGGATACGACTGGCAAATTTGGTTCCATATTTGTGTGTGTGTGTGTGTGTGAGAGAGAGAGAGAGAGAGAGAGAGAGAGAGAGAGATTTTTAAGAGAGTGAGATAATTTTTGAGAGAGGAAATGAGGAGGAAGGCATTTATAGGAGTTCACATGGTGGAAGACAGGACAGGAGAGTGGCTATAGTGCTTGAATCCCCTTTGAGTGCACAAATCTTTTTTTTTTTTTTTAATTCCTTTCTAGGCAAGGCTTTCCCTTTTGTTCTTTAATTTTTATTTTATTTAACTCCCAAATCTTCTCTCTCAAAAATGGGCCTACAAACTTTAACACTTTAATCCCTCTATTCTCATCACATATTTGTAAACCTTCATTATCTCAGGGTATGTCGAGATTAATCGTGTATGCAATAGATGTTGAATTCGATATTAATTAGTTCTACTCGTAACATAAATATTAAAAACTCTAACTTTTAATTAATTTGTTTTAGTCAAGTATTTCGAAAAATTAGTTTACATAGCCTAAATTCATCAATCAGGGTAAAAATATAAATTATATAAATAATATCATGCCCTAGTGGTGACAGAGACAAGTTGTAGGGCAACTGAGAGAGGCTTTTGTTTTGGTTGGAAAAAATATGAGCATTCTTCTTCATACATTCTTATCTCCAAATTGCAGGATATCACAAGCTCTATGTCATGTCTCTATGGATTCCTGTGTCTGGAGCAGTCGCTTACGCTGGGCCTCAGACTCCTCCTTGGACCAAAATCAAAAGATGTTTTCATTATGAAAGTCGAGGGCAGAAATGGACCTGAGAAGCCAAGTCACTGAGGGAGTTGCACACCTCCCTCCCTAAGTAGCATTCAACAAAATGGGCAAAAATTATAGGCAGGTGATACAGAAATAAGAAGTGCAATTATTAAATAAAAATGTCATATCCATATATGATTCATGAAGAGCAACCTCCATTCCAAAACTTCATTGGTCTCACTTGGTCAACACAAGGGCAAGTTCTCATTGAGAACAATAAACACAAAAGAAGAAACAAAAGGAGTATTCTGAAGCAGCCACCAAGGAGTCCTCGAGCTCCCAGCCTCAAGCAAAACCTTACCAAGGGATCCTCCAAATTCTGCACCAAAGAGTTAAAAGCCAATTAAAGGACTCAACAGTCAAGACAACAGAACAGAACTGAGTTTAAAGGAAATAGAATGGCTTCACAGAAGACTTACATATCTTGTTGAAGGCCACAATGTCACAGCTCTGAACATACTCATTGATTGGCTCAACAGTGAGATGTTCCTCAATCAAATTGTCAACAGAGACGAGATCATCGACAATGGTTAACATAATCTGCAACTTTTTGATACCATACCCAACAGCTACCAGTTTGGCTGCACAATACAACAATTTTAACAAAACACTTTTACTAACCTAGCCTGTGATAACATGCAATATCTACAACGGAAAGAAAGAACATACATGCACCCCAGAGCAATCCTTCCATCTGAACACTTCTTACAGCTTCTTCAAGCTTTTTCATGTCAGTCTCATCATCCCATGGCTTAACATCCAGAAGGACTGAGGATTTTCCAGCTGAAGAGAATATTAAATTCAGATTCATCAGCTCAGGTAAATAAGAGGAAAGTAATAAGAAATTTACAATCTAGAAGTTTACAGGTGAAATTGCTACAAATTCTTCAGGAGAACAAGGACATAAGTCATCATAGAGCCATCAAGATTGCACAGAATAATACTTTAAAAAAAAAAAAAACATGTAAATTAAACAGCAAAATTTTGAATACTCTACGACAACAAGAAAACAAAATTAAGTGCCAATTACAAGCTCCTGTTCAGAAAAACAGAAGAGGCCTAATTTTTCTTAGAACAAACTGAAAGTAAGGAGAATAGACTTACACTCGACTAATTTTTCTTAGAAAAAACTGAAAGGGGAATAGACTTACACTGTTTCTTCTTTGCGGCTGCCTTGACAGCAGCAGCGCGCTCCTCTGCAGCCTTCTTTTCGTCTTCGGTTTCCTCACCAAAGAGATCAACATCATCGTCATCATCATCCTCAGCAGCGGAGGCCTTAGAACAGCACTTCATATTACAATTACATCCAAATCCAAGACATATATAACACTTATGCAGAGATAAAATGCAAAACACCATTTAACAAATGAACTCCATGACACAACAAGAAAAGGAAAACCAGGTCAACGTACACATTTTGGGTGAAAAAATTATTATGCCATACATAAAATAAAGATAAGCAATTTTTTTGGAAGATTAGGAACAACAGGGGAGCCTCTCCTAATAAAAACATAAGGAACTAACACACTGAACAAAAAGCTCACCTTCTTGTCAGCAACAGGAGGAGTTGCAATGGCCTCCTCGGTGATGGAGGCCGCTCCCTCCACAATCACACCAGAACCATCACCGGAAACACCACTGAAACAATCAAACAGCAGATAACAGTAATCAACCCATTAGTCTAAGAATCAATACTGCACGCAATCAATCAAGAAACACAGGATTCGGATAGAATCCGACAAAACTCACGAGATCCTCAAAAGTGCCTCAATGTGGTTGTACCACCTAGACACGTTCACAAACATAGCCGGCGGTGCTTTATCAATAGCCGCATGAACAGTGATATCATCCTTTGTAGCCTGGTAACTGAAAAAAATTGGTGTATGCCCAAATCAGATTTCAGAATAAACTACCCAAATCTGCAGTATGAAAGACAATGCCACGCGGAGACTCGAGAACATTTTGGGAATCTTATATGTTTGTATGCTTCATCGAGTAATTTAAGAAGCATTAAGGCGATATTAAGTTCATGTTTAAATCTATGAAAATTTTTCCCCATAATTTTATGGAGATTTCACCCAACAAACCCACTCAGATTGTATTAAATAAAAATTCATGAATATAGTCATCAAAATTTAGGGTTTTCTAGAATCATATCCATATTCCTAGAAATATTTTAGAAAAATCAAGAGAGACAGAGAGATTCAGAGAGTGAAAACTGAAAAGCATACCCAGTGATGTAACTTCTGGTGAGCAAGTAGTCATCAAGCTTCTGAAGACCAGCCTCTGAATTAAGATTGTTGAATGTGACTGCCATTGCTTGTTATTTATCTACCCAAAAATAAAAAATTAAAAAAAAATTAAAGAAAGACATAAATACTCAATCAAAGAACGAGATCTTTTCAAATTCTAAATCATTGACACAATTTTGTCAGAGATCGACATAAATACTCAATCAAAGAACGAGATCTTTTCAAATTCTAAATCACTGACACAATTTTGTCAGAGATCCATCAATCGATATGAGAGATAGAAGATGGGACGATTAAGGAAGAAAGCAGTCAGATCCGAGGCCGAAAGAGAGGAGTAAGGAGGAAAAGAGGAACTCACCTAGCTTGAACGACGACGAACGGAAGCGGGATCTGAGGAATTCCCAAGGAAAGATCACCGCCGACAGTCAAGATGGTCACGGCTGTGCAACTGTGGATGCAGCTGCCGAGGGAGGTCGAGGATTTCGGCGGCGGCGGTCGGTGTAGGGGGAGGAAGAGAAAGAATGGGTTGAAGAGAGCGAGAATAAAAAGGGTCAGAGAAAGGAAAAACGTGGAAGAGATCTTGGGAACAAATTTGATTCAACGGTTAAGATTGTGAAAGTATATAGAACGGACGGTTGAGATCAAGTAAAATTTAACGGCTGAGATTACTAGGGTTTCGATGACGCAACATACGAATAGCCAAGATTAAAACAGATTTTCAGAACTTGAGTTATTAAGGATGGACGGCTGTGATTAAAACTAACCAAGATTAAGCTCAAAAAGAAAAAGGGGAACCCTACAAACCCTAAACCTACCAACTCTTAAACATTTTAAGTTAAATTAAATATATAATAATAAATTTTATATATTTTCATATAAAATAATAATTAGAGATTAAATCCAAACCCTTACTCTTTTCTTTTTTTTTTTTCTCTATCCTTTTATCTTTAAAATAGATTAAAATATTTTATTTAATGATTTTTTGAGATAAACCACTACTGATAATCATATTAAATTCAATTAAAAATAAATCATAATAAAAATTGTACAATTAAAATTTGATAGATAGAAATAAATAAATAAATCGTTCGAAGTAAAATTGTACAATTAATTATAATTGTATAGTTAATGATTTTATTTAATTTATGTTTTGTTTTTTCTTTCTATAATAATCATTCATAATTCAACTGATATCGATCTCTTTTTCTTAAAAATTTCAAATTTGAACTTCTTGTATGTATCAAAATAATCGCTAATTTAGTCATACATTTTTATAATTTTAATAAAAAAATTGAGTGTAATTATAAACAGAGATTATAAGTGGCACTTTCGAAATAAAACTTTTCTTTTCTTAAATTCAATAGGGTTCAAAATCCTAATATTCGGATCAGATTAATCGGATAAAAATCGGATACCGATTTATGGTAAGAAAAATTCACTTAAAAAAAAAAAAAAATTCAATAGGGGTCGGGCCGGGCCCGTAAAACAGATGGACCTTCTATGCTCAACTTAGCTTATAAGTGGCATCTTATGAATTGAAGACCGTGAAGTGTGACCCACTGGGGGCATGGTGCGTCTACTTGGGTCTCACAGTTGGGCTTCCAGATCCCACCTTATTTTCTAGATGGGCCTCACCACGCTCTCCTCACGTGCGCACGAGTGAGAGTAAGATGGAAACAATCTTTTTTTTTTTTTTTTTTAGAAATAATATTCAAATCAATTAAATAAAATTTTATATCCGACATCTTTTTTGGTTGATTTGAATTGTATCTTAGTCAAATCAAAATTATTTAAATTTAAAAAATTAATACAAGTCATAAAAAAGTTCTGCTTATCTATCTGATTTATTTAATATTATTTCCATTAAAAAAATTAAAATATAGGTGGAAAAGATTTTTCATGAGGCAAAAATAATTGGTATCACTAAAATTCACTTTTGGTTTTAATAAGAAGTCAACATATTTATTACTTTAAAAACAAAAAATAAAATGAAAAATTTTATTTTTCCATGTATTATAATCCATTATGGTACTAATTAGACTTGGATCAATGATAGTCATCCATTAATTAATAATTAATGGGATAATTCATTAATTTTCAAATAATCTTATAATATTTTAAAATATTTAATTTTTAAAATTTAATTTAATTCAAATCAAATTTTATTGAATTCAACTAGGAATCCCACCTTGACGGCGGCAACACAAAAAACATTGAATTCCCATTTAACCCTCCACCAATCTCCCTGTCATCAACAATCGTGAGGCTGGTGTTTTCATGTTGGAGTTGTAATATATTATGTTTTAAACCAAGTACCTTTAAAAATATTTAATTTTTTTATTTTTATATTTCTATATTTAAAATATTATATTTTTGTATTTATGACAATAAATTTTTTATATATATAAATTTATTATAATTATTAATTAAATTAATAAAAATTAAATTTTATATTATTATATTACTTTCTATTTTTAATATGTTATTAGACCTATGTCAAAGTTTATTCTAATATGATATCCAATCATATTCAAATTCATCTTTTAATAAATTTGGTATCAAAGTTCTCTTTATAAAAAGGGTTATCCACGTGCCGCAACGCCACAGTTAGAGTCATCTTCATATTTTTCTATCATGAGCCAAAGTAATAAGAGTCCGAGCCAGAGCATTAGCCTAAGTCAGAATCGGAGTTAGAGTCAGATTTAGAGCCAATCCATTCCCAAAAAAGAAAAAGGCTCTTAGTAACCAAAACACTTAAAATTTTAGATCCTTTATCTAGATTCTATTTCAAAATCAAATGAGTTTTATTATACCATATTAAATTTGAGAGAAGATTTTAAAATATATTATGTATCAAAATCAAATTGATTATTGATTTGATTTTAAGAATATTTGGTTTTTTATTATTTTTATAATTTTATATTTATAATACAATTGTTTCTACATAAATTTAACTTATTATAATAATTAATTGAAACAATAAAATATTAAATTTTATATTATTATATTGCTATTCATCTTTATCGCGATCCTAGAACCATGTCCAAATTTATTTTAATCTAGTATTAGTCATATTCCAATTTATCTTTTAATCAACCGGTGTAACCAAAACTAACTGCTTTTCTTTGTTTTCTCAACCATTTTCTTTCTCTTGTTTGATTACTTGTAAAGTTTCAAAATCGAAACTTTGAAAAATCAGACAACATTTGACAATAAGAACAAAATAGAGTCCTAGAATTTGGTCTTTATAACCATCGATTTCTCTCTCTCTCTCTCTCTCTCTAAAATTCACTCAAATTCTCTTTAGAGAGTTCTTCAAACTGGAATTTTGAAGGATTGGGAGTTCAAAATTATTGGCAAAAAGGTAATTACAATGCATCTTCTCTATCATGGCTTTCTTGTTGATTGATTTCTTTTTTTTTTTTTTTCTGGGTTTTGTTGGTTAGTCCAAAAGAGGCCTTTTCTAAGCAAAACTCTGATTGAATATCATAGTTTTAAGTGAAATTTTTAGTGGGTTTTACATAAATTTGATTTTTCTTCACTCCTGCCTTGTTTGTTTAGTCAATTGGAGCTTTCAAAATGGGTCTTGGGATTACCCACAAGAAAAAAAAAAAAAAGGTTTGGTTTTTCGGATTTGATTCACCAAAAATTCAATTTGGAAGATTAAAGACTACCATTATGAAAGGTCAAAGAAACAGAGAAAGAAGGAATTTCTTTTTTATTAATTCTTTGTATCGAAATTTTCAATGTTTTATTTATTTTTTTTTTTATATATTGGCATTCTCTATGCTTCAAGTGTTTCCATTTTGTGAATTTGGACTTCAGGGCAAGAAAATAATATAGAATTTCTATTGTCCCATTATTATTAATGTCTTTGAAGATGATCGTTAGAGCAAATCTTCGCCATTTAGATTTTTTTAAATATTATTTTTATTATGAAATAATAGATAATTAAGATTTGTATCGATAGTCATAGCAAGGCGATCAACCCACGAAAGTCGCGATACTTACGAGGATGGGAAAAAAGTCCAATAGATTGATATGTTCTATGCTCTGATATTTTGTACAAGTATGAGATATATATATTGAAATTGTTCTTTTTTTTATTTTTTTTTTAATGCTAGACCTATCAATATTTAGATTTGTGTTTCGATTAATCAAGTTTAAACGCTTGTCGGACCCATTTTAAAGGATAACTCTCTCAATATAATTTTTTTCATTCCCAAATTTCAAACTCGATTAAGAGATTTAATAATCTTACCAACTAGGCTAACTCTCTGTTGGTATTATTTCTTTTTTTATTGAATTTTTTTTTGATAGTTCGGAAATTTCAGGTAAATGGAACCAAGTCTAGGTGGTCAAAATTATTACAAAAGCAAAATTTTTAAGACTAAAAAGGCATTAGTGATAGCTTTGGCTTTGGTAACCTCTCTGTGGTTTCTATACCAAATCAAGTCATCACCAAATGGGGACAAGACTCAAAGTGATCAGAACATGCCGAACGAGCATGAAGAAAATCAAGAATTCCCACTTTTGGGACGAATATGGAAGGTGGGAACAGTAATGTCAAGCCCTATAGTGCCAGAAGACATGCAAATGAGCCAGGAACTTGACAGGAGCAATGAAACAGAAGACTTGCTCACCATTGGAACTACTTTTGAGGACTCAACAAGACAGGTAAAGGAAAGCAATGATGATGAAGGCAATGTAGAGGAGCAAGAAAGCGAAGAGATCGGAGAGCGAAGCGAGTTAGAATTGGAAAGAAGAGAAGAAGGGAGTTTTGGTGTTTATGGTCCTCACGGAGTAAGGTTTAATGATGCAACAGGGCTTCCATTTGATGAAGCAGAACCCACGAATTCCAAAACCGACGAGTGAAGTTGACACCAATGTCAATGCAGATATATTACTTCTGATGTTTTCCGAAAAGCAAATGTCTTGCAAACATTACTAAATAAGTTCATCATAGAAACATATTTCCAAGTAGAAATGTAACTAGTCTGGATTTTGAAGTTTCTATAAATCAAAAAAATTCCATGGTGTATAGAATGCTTTCCATTTTTTTTCCCAAAATTTTTGAGTGACAATTGCTAAAATAATAGTTTTTAAACATTAAAATCAAATTCGCATAGATTCTCATAAAATATTTAATAAGTTGTTAACAAAGAAATTTTAAATCTAAGAATTCTCGAAATCGTAATACAAAAATTTTTTGTAAATCTTATCCGAGACCCAAAGGCCAAAGCACCAATGTTTTGAAATGCGAATCGAATCGGCCGATCCGACCAGTACGACCGGAAACTAGACCAGCAATCGATCCGGATTTCATTACAGAATCGATTTTTAAAAAAACCAATCGCAACCCAGGTTGGACCGAGAAAATCAGATTGAACCGGCCCAGTCTAACCTGGTTTTTTAAGCACAAAATATATATAAGAAAATTGCAATTATTTCTAAGAATAGGAATGAAAAATACATAACATTCACCACTAGACCACAGATTATTATTGTCTTTACATATTATAATTTAAATTTATTTATAATTTGATGATAGCATCATCCGATTTTTTAAAGAGAAATGAATAAAGGAAATCGGTCAAAAATTTAATAACTTCAACTCTATTAATCAAACCAATTAACTGAAATGAAAAACAATATTACTTCTCACTACAAAAATTTACCATTTACATTTTTAAAGAGAAATTTTCTTTTTTAAATGACCTATTATTCATAATTTCTACAATGAATAGCTCTTGGAATCACTTTGTTTCTACTAGAACACAGTCGTTCGTGCTCCAACCTGTTGCTTGAAATACAACAATCTAAATTATATTTTAAAAAAAAAAAGAATTCTGCATGGAAAATTTGTGATAAATGTATCGTGATTAGTTGGGGTATAGCCATAAATATACTATTTTGAGTTTTTTTATTATTTTTATAGATATTAATAATTACACAGGTAATGGTTCTTTTCTATTTTTTTTAATTTTTACCATCGGTATCTGAAATCATATTCTAACTAAAACTCTATTAGGGAGATAGATCTCTCAATGTAATTTTTTTATTCTTAAATTTTAAATTTGAAACTTAATTAAAAGAATTAATGTCGCCTGTTTGTTTGTAGGTCAGCGGTTGTTAGATTGTGATCAAAATGGATATATTTCTTGCATGACTCGCGAGGGCCATCTCAAGAATTAATTGCAGGCCACAGGTCCGACCCAACTCATGTTCCCATGACCACAAGATGTATCGACACGAAGCTATAAGATCACTCTAGCCATGCATTGCAATCACGGGACGTGGGTTGAGACAGTTCATACCATACGAAAAGGCACGAGTGCGTACAGACCAAAAACATCACTATTTACTCCCCGCTATTATCCCCATGTATGGAAACAAAGCAATAGTCTCCTTTTCCCTCCTCCATTCCTCCAAGATATTTGTGAATTGACAACGATTGTTCACTCACTCTCTCTCTCTCTCTCTCTCTCATGCTCAATTATGATTTTGCTTCCCGTGACTCATGGTCTGGTGGTTGTTATAAGAAGCTAAAAAGGTTCCATCATATTCCAGGTAGCCCCTCCACAAGTATCAGGTAGAGGTCTCCATATAAATGGTTAGAATGTGCTGACATGTGAATCCTGCAAGTCTCCTAGTAAATGCAAATCACACAACAAATCCACAAAGCAAAATGGCTCTCTCTCTCTCTCTCTCTCTCTCTCTCTCTCTGCAATTAGCTTTAATTTGTGGTGGTGGTGGTTATGAGGAAATAAAAAGAAGTGTATGGTTTTGGCTGAGAGTCATATGGTGTTAATAGGTCTACTCGTGAACTTATACAACTTGTGTTACCTTTTTAGGGGGAACAACAGTTTTGTTCTCTGAACTGGAACAAAAATTCTCAAATTGGAATTGTGTCGTCTTTAAAATACTTTAAGTTGAATATATTACTTCTCTACATAAATGCAAAGTGATATTCTTCTCTCATGCTATAGCTGAATAATTATAGATCCACCTGCTGACTTCTTAAATATATATATATATATATATATATATATATATAGATATATTCTCATATTTTACCAAATTCCAAATATCATCACTAAAAAACTATGCTTTTCTTGACTTTTTTTCTTTTTTTGCCCTTTTCCGACATTTGTGAATGTTACTAAAAGTTGTAATTTGTTATTGTTTTGACAAGAAAAACATCAGGAAAATTTGAGACTCTCTCGACGTTTGTTTACGAAAACATGAACAAATGCAGAAACCTTGGCCGACTTTTTTTTTTTTTTAAATGTTGACAAATTCTTTATACATTTAGTAACGTTTTCTAATACTAAACATTGGAAAGAGGTAGAATTACTTAAAAATTTTTGGTTCCTTTACAAATAGTATCTGGAAGCTCCTCCAAAACTTGCTTATTAAATATTTCAATATACATACACTATTAGAAAATGGAGTTTCAATGATGAAAATTAACAATGAATTATTATCCGTCGGTAATTAGTGATGAAGTTGCGATCGATTAGCAACAGACCATTTAGCGACGGAATTAGCTACAGAAAAATCCATCACAAAAAATTCTATCGCTAATCCGTCGGCGCGAAATTACCGCGAAATTTTGCTCGCGAATTAGTGAAGGAATTAACGACTGAAAATCCGTCAGAAATAATTTCATCGCTAATCCGACACTAATTCCAAAGGATTAGCGACGAAACTAATTCCGCCGCTAAATCTTATCATCGATTTTTTATTTTATTTTTTTTAAATTAGGTTATTGTATTTTTGTTAAATATAATTTTATATTTTTATTAAATGTAACTGTGTGTTTAATTAAATATACTTTTGTATTTTCTATTTTTAATAAATTAGGGTATTTTTTTTAAATACAATTTTGTATTTTTATTAAATATAATTTTGTGTTTTTATTAAATATAATATTGTGTTTTTATTAAATATAATTTTGTGTTTTTATTAAATATTATTTTGTGTTTTTATTAAATATAATTTTGTGTTTTTATTAAATATAATTTTTTGTTTTTATTAAATATAATTTTGTATTTTTATTAAATATAATTTTTTGTTTTTATTAAATATTATTTTGTGTTTTTATTAAATATAATTTTATATTTTTTAAATATAATTTAATGTTTTTATTAAATAAAATTTTATATATTTTTTTAAATTAGAGTATTGTATTTTTAATATTAAGAGTTAGAAATAAAATATAGAAATAGAAAAAAATAAACTAATAACACAAAGGTGATGGTGGCATGGTGGTTAAAACTCTCAATATCTCTTTCTCACACCCAGATTCGAACCTGGGTGTGAATATTTTTACAACAAATTAAAAGCGGACAGACGAGCAAGCGGGTGCGCCAGGTCGGGTTGAGCAATCGGGTCGGTCTCTCGGGCACGTACACTTGGGCTCTTGCTCACTTCAGCTCAGTGACGGAATTTTCCGTCACTAATACTTTTAACGACAAAAATTTAAATATCAGCGACGGATATTTCCGTCATTGATATCCATTTTTCTTGTAGTGATACTCCATCCATACTTCACACTTCATACACACTTTATAAACATATAATGATCCAAACATTCATCAATAATATTCTAAATATCAAACAAACAACTAGACATAAAATATCACTTTAAACATCCATCAACCATAATAATCGATTCCCTTCAAATGACAGTTATATCAATTTATCATAAATAAATGTTTTCATACGAAATATATTATTAAAAATATGATAAAATATTTGCATATCACTATAAAGAAACAGTCTTCATGACATCATATTACTAGAAATATAATAGAATATTTCCATATTAATAGAAACAAAGAGTCTCCATGACATCATAAGCATACCAAACGTATAAGAATGCAAAACATATATAAAATGTCTTAATTGTACACTAATTTTGCCTTATTTTTATCCTAATATAAATTAGTTTTATCATAATTTTATCCTAACATAAATTAATTTTGTGCTAATTGTACCCTAAATATGTTTTAAATTTGTACTAATGTCACCGTAGTATAAAATAATTTATTATAAATTAATTTTTCCGAACATAAATTAATTTGCGGTAATATAAATTAATTTGCCCTATTAATGCCTTAAATTTTCCTAAATATTATTTTGTAATAAATTAATTTTTCTCTGATTGTTCCCTAATGTGGGCAAAATCTTACCCTAATATGATTTAATTTTGCCCTAATTATACCTTAATTTTACCTTAATATAAATTAATTTTACCCTCATTTTGCCTAATTTTATCATAATATAAATTAATTTTACCCTAAGTTAACCTTAATTTGACCTTCGCCTTAATTTTATTCTAATTTTGTCCTAAATTTGTTATAATTTTTTCCCAATCATATCTTTGTACCAAAATACATTAACTAATATACTAATAAAATCATAAACGTATTCAGATTCACACAAAAAAGAGGAACTCGCCTATGGAAGACGAAGATAACAGTGACGAGAGAAAGTAGTGAGAAGAATAAACCAGACAGTGAGGAGAGAGAGCAACCTTCGACAGAGAGTAACTAATGGCAACTTTCGTCAACGGTAGAGCAGCAATGGCGGTGATATTCCTACGGGAGGTGTAGTGGCGGATGTCTGAGAAGAGAGCAGAGAGAGAAAATAGAAGAGAAAATAGAGGAGAAGAGAACTATCGGTGAATTTTGAAATGACTTTCTTGACGTTTGCCCCAAAAACGTCGACAAAAATTGAAGATGTCAACGTATTTAAGTAAAAACATCAGCATCTCCTCTCTCTCTCTCTCTCTCTCTCTCTCTCTCTCTCTCTCTCTTTCTCTAAAATGTCTCTCTCTCTAACCTTTCCCGCCATTTTAAGGTAGAAATATCCACATCCCTCTCTATCTCTCTCTTTCTGAAATGTCTCTCTCTAGTCTGTCTCTCTCTTTACTCTTTCCCGACATTTAGGCAAAATGTTGAAAACTTTTGCCAATGTTAAGTGCAAAAATGTTGACAAAATTCAAAACTTTTGTTGAATGCTAAAACCACGACAAAAATTCATACTACCGTCCAAAATTTTTTATGTCAATGACTTTTTCTAAAATTTTGACACTTACACATTACTAGTTTTTTTACCGATATTTCTTCTTAAAAAAACTATCAGAGAAAGAAAAGTAGCAACGACCAATGTTTTGAAAACCGGACCAGATTGGTCTGTCCGACCGAGAACCAAACCAGCAGCCAGTCCAATTTTCATTACAAAATTGGATTTTTTTAAAACCGATCAAATCCGTAGTTGAATCGGATGAACTGGATTGAACCGGTTGGTCCAACGGATTTTCTTAATATCAAAAATATGTAAAAATATTATAACTACTTGAATTCAAACCTGAGAATATGATAGTAACATACATAACCTTTTGAATGTATTATAATTTATATTTATTTATAATTTCATGATAATATCATCCTATTTTTTATTTTAAAATTTCTCCGTACTCTAAATATTTTACTCGTATCCACAAAAAATGATTCAATTTTTTATTTTAAAATAAAAATCAAAAATTGAAAACTATAAATAGCGAGAAAACATTTTCCATACAATTTGATTGAATTAAATTAAATCATAATTTATGATAATTCTGAATTTTGAAATTCGGAGTATAAATTTATATTATTATATCAATTTTGGATTGTTAAATTAAAATTCATAATCATTATTTTTACTTACTTCCTTTGAAAAATTAGAATGATATTTTGATACTATTATCTGGATTTAAAATTTTTCAATTAAAATTATTGTAATAAATAACAAATTGAGATAAAATTTTAATAAACGTGACCGGTTACTCATTTTATAGTATGTTTTTATATTCATGTGTTGTTGATGGACAAATTTATTTTTTATAGAGATATATAGATTTTATTTTATTTTAAAATATACAATATATAAATTATATATGATATTATGATAATATCATTCGGTTCGTAAAACGATCCGACCGATCCGCCCAATGAACCAATAAACTAATAGGTTGATCGAGTCATCTATCGTTTCGGTTTTAAAAACATTGACAACGACACAAGACTTAAACATCAAATAAAGTCTTTTTTCGTGGTGAATATATCTACTAATTTTTAATTAAGACATACAAACTCCAAATAAGCGAAATTATTATGGTATCATTTGAACGATGATCAAACTACAATACATTGGAAGTATTCAAGGTTTTGGATGGTGTGAGTTGAAGATCAAAAGATACTAGTAACCCTTTTCCTTATAATTTATGTAGTTATAAATAATTATTGATTCACTTGAAGATATAAATCACCAACCACAGAAGTATCCATAGGACAACCTTAAATAAAACCACCTCATTTTGCTTGAAACTCATCTTGAAATATCTTGCACATTCATGAATCATGACCCCTCTAACTGCATTGATTTGTGACGTTTAAGTTAACATGATCCACATTCATTCACTCCAACTACTCTACTCAAGTGCCTTTAAACCAATATAAATAGACAGTCTATGGGACTTGCCTTCTTCACCATGAGATAACCTTCGCTACTTGCAAAAAAAGACTAGCTTCCCTCTATTTCCCAGGACTTCTAATACACAATTCTCTTAAAAGGGAGACACCCCATTTCCTGAAACTAAATTCTGAGAGAGAGAGAGAGAGAGAGGTTTTTGTTTATTGATATGGCACCACATGGAGAAGCTATTGCTAGCTCATATTCAAGGAGCAAAACAAAGACCTCCAAACCACCAAGACTTTCAACAGACGGTCTCCACAGAACGATCTCCGACATCAGCTTTGAGCTCAGCAAAGAGCTTGACAATATAGACAATCTAAAGCAACTCCCACCAATCTCTGAAGTTGAAGATGCAAAGTGTGAGTGCTGTGGCATGTGCGAGGAGTACACCCCGGAGTACATAAGCAAAGTGCGCGCCAAGTACTCGGGGAAGTGGATATGTGGATTGTGCTCTGAGGCAGTGAAAGAAGAGGTGGAGAAGAATGGTGGAAAAAGTGAAGATGCCCTTAGCTCTCACATGAGTGCATGTGTGAGGTTCAACAAGTTTGGGAGGGCTTATCCGGTTTTGTTCCAAGCTGAAGCCATGAGAGAGATGTTGAAGAAGAGCAAGAGTTTGGATGAGAGGGTTAGAGCCAAGTCGATTAGTCCCGGAGGCAAGAGCATGCAAAAGAAAGGTGGTATTTCGAGAAGTTCTAGCTGCATTTCTGCCATCACGAAGGACATGAATGATCTCACATTGTCCAACTGAGCATCCTAAGAACCTCTACCCCCCCGCCCCACTCTCTCACTCTCTCTCGTATGGGGACATGGTTTTTATTCATCTACTCCCTTTGACTCAATGGTACTACGGTAGCCTAGTACAGGCTGTTTTGTAATAACCATTCCTCAATCTCTCATCCTTTTTTTTTCCTCCTTTCCCTTGAAACCAACCTTTTGTTCAATTTACCCTTCAAACGAATAACGTGACTTCTAGTCCATGATTCACCACTTTCTGAGGGTTCAAACCTACTCCCATCCAACCCTCTGGATCTTTTTAAAGTTGAACTGCTGAAATTTTTGCAGCCACCACAAAAGGGATTTATGGGGTTAGGGTGTCACTTTTTCCTTAGCATAATGTTCTCTCTTTGATGTGTATTTTGTTGCATGTCGGATCATCTCGATTTTGTAAGCATAGAAGCAACCCTCAAAAGTGTGTTGGCTACATGTATAACAAAGGTTAGATTTACTGTCTTCGAGAGCTTTCCTACATATTATGGCACTACACTTGCAAAGTGGCCATAAAGCCTAGGTTATGGTGTAGCGTAACTATTTATTTGTACATTATGCATGTTCTTATAATTGTGCCATTGCAGAATAGCTTTCAGTGTTGGCTCTGCTTCGTTCTTTTAACCACATCTGTAATGAACGAGCGAAAACAGGTACCCTTGGCTTTCACCAACGTAGTATAACCAAGTTTAAAACCGTCAATGGTATGGCTCAATAGGACTCCTCGAGCTTTCAATGGAAAATGCTCCTCTGCATCCTTATAAGCCATTTCTTCCAACCTAAAACATTGGATAGTGTCTTGTGTGCAATCACACATAAGTATTGACAAATAACACATGCAACTCATGACTCAAGGAAGTCCAATCTCTATTCGTTGATTAACAAACATAATACATGCGTTCTTTTCATCAATCCTTAAATCACTGCAAGTAAAATTCATTGTACATAAGCTTCTATTGCATAAATAATCTACCATCCAAGCACCTTCACAAAAAAGTGGCAGTAGTTTCAGGTAAAACAACCAACATGTATGTAGTAGCGATTGGTATGTTAAAGTCTTACAGAACAAAAGCAAGCAAAAAGAAAAAAAGGCTTCTATCGCCTTCTACCCTCTGGTTCTTTTGTTTCCCGATCAACTAGGTCAAACAAAAGACCAATTCATGAACATAAAGCAGATGCAATGAGCATTATCTTCTTCATTCATAACCTTCCAAGCCACTGCTCTCTCATAAGAGACAGGTCTGCCCATGCTTGACAAACAGATACCGCCTTGAAGGCAAGTAAAACCCTGGCCAAAGAAACAAAACACAATAAGGCATATGAACAACCAACTCCAATAGTATAGTGAATAGCCGCTCATGAAATCTCAAAGATTTGTTTCTTCAGAACTTCAACCTAGGGATGCCAACATTCCAAAGGATTTCTTTCCACTATATTTAGACAATGAGCAAATGAGGACGATGTCATGGTTTAACTGATCATAGAAAACTACAAGATAAAATCTCATAATTTTATTAAGAACAAATGTAACTACACATCAGATCAACAAGACCATTGCGGTCCTAATTGCATTACTCAACATAAGTTGAAGAAAAAATAATAATAATGCTAATAATTATTGTACTTATCATAAGAATAATTGGGATGCCTGCGGGGCCAAGCATGAATGAAGGAGCGCAATTTCAATTCTATGCAGACAATAAACAGAAGGGTAATGCCATACCTGTTGCATTATCTGTGGAAATTCTGAGCAAAGAGTCTTTCGTCCATGATCGTCAAACATTTTTTCCAATGTTATGTCTTGAAGTGCAACCAAAGTTGTCTCAAGCATATCAAGACCTGCCTGGTTTGCAAAAGTGAAAACTGGCAATGCCTGCAAGAAGACTGCCAGTTAACTTCCAAGGAGCAATTTAATCGCAAACCAAAAGTTCATCAAGTGTAAAATAATGCATCTAGTTGTGCAGTGGAACTAAAGCAGCTCTAGTCCACAAATCATGAAAGGTGCATCCATCATTCTACCATTATGCAGCATAGTAAAACTTTGAATTGTTGTAGGGTACAAGGAATTCTTCAACCTAAAACACGACAAAATATTTACCCAACAGAAGATTCGTCCATCCAACTTTGTCAGGAAAATAACAGAAAAATGCCCAGAGCACGGAAACAACCACTAGTGGCATTTGTAGATCCTAATAAAAACAAACATTTCCCATAGATAGAAATGTAAAAATGTCCAAATTACAATTCAGAAAACCATTACTTGTCAAGGGAATTTACTAATGCAACCCATGTAGGCACATATTGCTTTATTTGTGCTAAATTCAAATAGGAAAAAATGCAAAAGGCATCAACTAGCAAATCAAAACACAAAATTATCATTCTCTCTGATGAATTATTCATAAATGATCATATAAAAGAAAAAGAGGCAGAAAATAATTGGAAGCTCAACTATTTATATGACTTTAAGCCCTATCTGGGGAAATCTTTTTATTCAAGTATAAAGTCTCATGCATAAGATTTTATGGCCGTAAGAGTAAAATTTCTTGGAGATTCATAGAGGCAACAGAAGGATTGTTAAATATAGTCTTTGAATTGAAAAATAGAATAGGAAGAAAGGTTAAGTAAATAACAAGTCAATTTCAGAAAAATGCAAAGCTGTTAATGGGATAACCATAAGCTGGATCTCACCCAGTTATGACGTTAAAGAATATCAAGTTCCTCCAAAGAGTGGCTACAAAGGTACTCAAACACGCTCATCAGCTTTCTAGAGAATTTCTCAAACATTTGTAAACAGAAGTTCTATTCCTATAATTGACGCATATTTGGAAAATATAAGAAAATATGTTGTACCTTCAACGGGCAACACATGATAGCATCAGAGTGATGCCACAGTGTTTTCAGGATGGATTCACTTCCTTCACCACTAGACTTCAGTAGCTCCACACCCAAGTAGCACCTGAGAAAATTAACAGAGAAAATGATTAAATGAAGAGATAATAAGGGATTGTTTGAAATGGCTAATTTTAACCCCCCCGGGGCCGCCCGCCGGGGGGGGGGGGGATCCAAAAAGAAATCCACGCTTTTAACTCAAATGTAACATATCAATCATACAAACAATTGACCAGCATAATAGGAGTAAGAAGTGTTCCAACAACCAATGGGTTGGAATCACCTAACAACAAAAAGTAAAATAAGCATCATCCTATAATATGTCCTACATCACAAAGTCATTCATTCACCTGTAACTTTGACAAATCCAACGAGCAAGTGTCTGAGCTTCAGGAGTGCCTAATGGTGCCCCAAGACCGGCATGAGAACTTAAATGAGAGGGAGAGAGAGCTAAAGCCACCCTTTGCACTGATGATATAATGCTTCTAACATATTGCCGTGCCATGGATGCTACACTGTCTTGCAGGTGACTTTCAAAGGCAAACTCAAACGCAATTGTCATGACAGATCGCATACTGCCACCGTTGGCAGGATATTCATTAGAAGCTCTGTTTCCAGCAGGTCCAACCTCAAGCGCAGAAGCAAGGTCCAGAGTGCGATTTGGACTGGATGCTTCCTGCATAGTTTTGCGGTGCATCAGTATTATAAAGTCCAAGAGTTTTCCCCAATAAGCAATCAGAGGAAAATAATCAGAATGCGCTCTGTGCAATTACCTTCCCAGAATCAAGAGGAATTATACGAAATCCAGAAGGCAAGAGAGGAGCATCATCTGCAAAAGAAGCATCAATGGGAGCAAAAATGAGCTCAGCACATGTTCCAACAGCGCTCTCATCCATTCCGCTGCATAACTGCCAATGGTGTAAATGAAGAATCGTTTAATCCACACCATAACAGCTAAATTCAATGTATCCAAGAAAAAATATCCCGAAGTTCTAAAAAGAGAAAAAGAAAATAGAAACAGAAAAAGAGAAAACAGTGATCCTAGATACAGTTTAAATGCACAATAAGAACCAGTATGGTTTATAAAGTGGCACTTTCAGCCAAGCCTTATAAATCAAACTGGCCAATTCATTATAAAATCCATTATTCAAAATATAAGCATATTCATCTCCAAATCAGGTAAGCCATATCCAACTCATAGGGTGACAACAAGAAGGGTAAAGGATTATGGGACTGTAGCCAATTTAGATGGATTGCATAAAAATTCAAAAGCTCAAGCTGAAACAAAGAAATTAACAAGACCAAACATACATGTCCCTGCACATTGTGCATTGACAAATGAACTCATCTATAGACAATTGTCACAACTCAATTTATGGTTAGCTACAGAGGTTAATGCAGGTGAAATAATGATTTTCGTTTTATAGAGAAATAAGTATATAAATAGAGAGAGAAAAATCTAATAATAAAAGGCATTAGAGTATAAAGGTATCCTCCCAAGATACTCAAAGAAAAAATACAAAGAATGGCAATAAATCCTAAACAGAAGGGGACACCAGTCCCATTGAGGTAAAATATTAGCATAAATTGATAACAGGACACTTGTTAGTTTGAGAAATTATTGTAGGAAAGCAAACAAGAGCAAACATCCGGTTGAAGTACTTAGCATTGCTAACCATATAACAAATATCTCAACCAGTGCAACCAACTCCTCATGAAATAACAAATAAGATAGGTAACATAGTTATTTATTAAAGAAACATTCACTTGCAAGAGAAACGTATCCCTAGGCATTGTAGCATCTTCAGGACAATGACCAACACATTCCAGCTTGATAACCTCCAAAAACTGTCACAAGAAACCCATCAGATCAGCAAGGTTAGGGAAGATTTTGAATGCAATCACAAGTTGCATTGACATAGGAAATACATGCACATGCACACACACACTTGAATACGCAAATTCAAATGTAGATGTTTGCATGTATTTGATGCTATTGAACAAATACTTACCTCCTCATGCTCAATAGTGTGAGCCAGTGGAAGAATAACTTGACCACCAAATCCTCCAACTCGGGAACCCCCAAAACTACAGGGACCAACTTTGATAGCAGCAGCTGAGTAGGCATCTATGTTATTATCCGCCCATTCTGACCGGTGCTCTCGTAAGAACCTAAGAAGTATGGCAGGTGGCACATTCTGGAAGAACAGAAACAGTGCACAAGAAGGAGCAAAGTGTCAGAAAGAAGATAGATAAGTAAAAAAGAGGAGAGAGAAGGCCTTACAACCATAGCTAACTAGACTATCAAATTCAAGTATCCCTCTTATTATCCTTGTTCTAAGATAATGAAGAGAAGATAGCCCTCTACTAAATCCAATATTTGTAGACATTTTGCAAAATCGGTCCTAATAGATGTTTCACTAAATTGTAGAAAGAATAAACTAGTTATCATTTGCATTGTCCTAAATCTGACAAACTCAGATAAAAGCTTCTCGTGACAGCTAAAAGGGAACTAATTACTATAAAGAAGGTCAGAATGATCTCCTATGTTTTAAAACTCTGAAGGCTGTCCTCTTGATGCATCACAATACTTCTATATGGCAATTAGCACACATGGTACAAAAGTAAACTAAAATTTAATTTTTCACAATGTTCTCCAGAAATAATAAGGCAAGGCAAAGGAATTTCCCCCCCGACCTGTAAAAGCATTGATGCTTTAGCACATAAGACTGCATTACTGACAGCAGGAAATCCATTAGAGAAGGACAGATTTAAACCCATCAGCTTCTCAGGAGATGAGTTCACAACAATGGTAACATCATCCATGCCATCATTCCCAATCAATGACCAACCCTCATCAGTGAACACATTGAGTGCTTCATTAAAACCTCTGCAGAAGAAAAATCTCTGGTTTGTAAAGAATATGTCTCTAAAAGCAGAAGTGTAATGCAATTGAAAATATGCAACCACCCACCTGCTCAACCTCTGGCTAAGGGCTCGTAGTGCTGCAGGCCGTCTACCCCAACCACTGACATTGGATGGAGAAACCTCCTGAGCAATTTGCCTCAGCTGACGCAGAGCCTAGCAGAAAATTAGGACATAGATAAGAATTCTCCAAATTTTACAAAAACACATAAATTTGATACCAAATACAATTTTCCCAGAATTTATAGTTTACATCATTACAAGTAAAAAGCTATAGTATTAACAAAAATTAAATGTCTTACTGCCATTGTTGTCTTCTGAGCAAGAACAGTTGGTGATTCATACAGTGGGCGTAAGACTTCAGGCACACTCCATGGCTAATTCCAACATAAATGAATGTCAGTTATGCTGTTGTATTAGATTAAACAACTAAAGAATAGGAGAATTAGCACATATAGATGAATAGCACACCTCCAAATCCATATGATCAACAATATGTATAATTGAACCACCCCCTTCACAAGGTCGTATCAAATATCCACTTGGCAACATTTCTGCTCTCACAAAATGCTGCACCGGAGGCATGCTTGGACCATTCTGGGTATTGCTAAGTGATCTTTCACAGACCTGGTTATATAAAAATTAAAAAAGCATCGAGTAAAGAAGGAAGCAAAAAGGAAATCCTGCTCACCTCTTCCCCCACCGCAACCCAACCCAACCCCAACCTCCCCCTCAAAAAAAAAAAAAAAGGAATGACATGCATCAAATATTCTGTAGTGGGAAAGAATGTCATGGGTTTAGAAGTACATACCACAAGACCACCATCCTCCAAGACCGAAGTATAGCGTATTAACCAGAAGTCACGAGCAGGTGCCAGTGTTGTTGGCGCATAAAGCTATGGTACCCAAATTATAGGAAGTACATTAATAAAGACACGTCAGTTGATGCTTTCTGGAATATACTATCAAGGGAGGAGGAATAAGAATTGAACCTGCATGTACAAAAGTTCAATAGTTCCACCATTTGCAGTGGGCAGCACATTGAGAACATCCACAGCTCGGCAATCACGAAACCATGAAGGACGATCCTCGAGGATCTCTGCAACCTGAACAGAACACAGCCATAAACTATCAAATTTGATTAAACAAGCAAAGACTTAATTGTTACAAATAGTGCACATACCCTCGTAGGCTCAAGACCAACCAGGCCGCAGGCACGTGCTGCCACTCCTGTGCAACCATGAGAAATAGCAACGATTCCTATGGAATCCGGACCAGGCTGTCCATATAAAAGAGGAAAATGCATGAGAAGGTACAAATTATAAACGTTGAAGACCTATCAGAAACATATATTCCATGTCCTTTTTCTTTTTTAGAGGACCAAATAAAAGAAGGGAATATCGGTCTTTGGCATAACAGGAACCAAAAGAAGTAAGAACTGGTACAAGTAGCTGCATCAACCTGCAACTTCTATTTCCTTTGCACAATAATGACAATGATGTTTTTCACACAAGCATGATTTTTCTTTTTAATCTTATAATTAATCGAATTCTGTTAAATATTGAAAAACAGAATTAAATACAATATTAAATGAGTTTGAGAAAGATACCTTCATTCCAGGCATTTGGATCCACTCAACAGCGGTTCCAGTGGCCTTTGAAAGAAACTCCGTTAAAGTCTCCTCTGCGATGGACAAAAGCCTGGAAAGAATACAAAAGGCATATTTAATTGATCAACCATACAAGGCACAAACACACACAACAAGGAGGTGGTCACAAAACACGATAACAAAAGTAGAAATTGACCCAACAACCATCCCGCACTAACCCTGCAGGACTAGCATCCCTCGGCGGATGCTGCGGCGTCAAATGGTGTTGACCGCTTGTCACCACAGATTCACAACTTGTATCCTTTGTTGCAAGCGTTGTCTGCATGAATTTGACACATAAACACAAAACCCATATCATGAATTCCAAAATTACAAATAAAAATTTTAAAAAGAAACCCTAATGAAAACAAGAATCATTTAAAGCATTCAAAGCACACCCACATTAGCAATTCCGCCATTGCAAATCAAGAAATTAAAAGACCGCAATAAAAACAAGAATCAGATGCATTTAAAGCATAAAAATAACAATCCTCACATTTTGGGTATGTTGGCGGAAGTAACCATTCTCATACACCAACTGAGACACTTGCTTCTGCAATCTATCATTCTCTTCCATCAATAGCTTGTTAATCGCAGTCAGCTTCCTATTTACAGCTTGTAAACGTGAAGCCTCTTTCCTCTGCTTCTCTCTACATCTGTACACACAAAATCAAAAGCCCATATTTTAAAAACCACAATGAATCACAGAAAATCAAAGCCCCATCCGTGGAAACAAAAACGGTTTAGAAAAAATCCAAAACCCATGCCCATAACTAATGTAGAAAATCCATATCTCTGAGGTGATGCAACTAAAGCACAAAACCTAGCAAACTCGATTTTAAAACCCAGAAGTGATGCAAAATCAACATCAGAAAAGGCAAGAAAACCACAAAAAATAAAAAACCCATGTCAAAAACCCCACAATTAATGCAAAACGACATCATTTTTTTTCAGAAAAGGAAACAACTTGAATGCAACTAAATACAAAACCTTCTATTTTGAAACCAGACTTTGATTTGTTTGGGCTCGATGTTCGAGAGAATAGGGCACTCTCTAATCATCTGTTGGCGACGAATGGAACTGGGTTTAGGACACTCATGATATAGCCTTTCAAGTGCTTCGACCTGCTCAGGTGTGTATCTCACATACTTGCCATTGTCAATACCTGCCATTCCTCCTCCTCCTCCTCCCCCTCCTCCTTTACCTTCCTTGCAGGACATCGCCATCATTTCTTCTTCTTCCAAATCCCAAACACCCAAAACCAGATCAACCAAACCTCTCCTCAAATCACTTAACTAATATATAGCCTAATGCTTTAGCTTTACTAATATCATGACTACAACTGTGTATAATTTATCTATATTTCGCAGACGGAAGACTGTCTCTCTCCCTCTCTACCCTCACAAAACTCACAATTCTCTTCCCTTTTCTCCAAATCACTAAAATCACTGAAAATCTTATACCTTTAAGATTATCACCATGAAAACGAGAGAGAGAGAGCGAGCGAGTGTGCGATTAAATATGTATTTCTAATCAAATCCTGGGATAATATTTACTTAATAAGAGAGAGGAACACCTGAAACCGAGAAGAGAGACAAAACGAAAACGTAATTATCCTCCCAACTCTAACACAACGAGAGCATAAAATCTCTTCGAGATCTGAGTCTTAAACACGAAAGTGGAAAACTCGAGAATTTCGTTTGCTTCCTCTCTCTCTCTCTCTCTCGCTCTCTCTCTCCCTCCCCCTCCCCCCCCCCCCCCCCCCCCCCCCCCCCTCTCTCTCTCTCAAACCAATAATAGATCAAACTTGACGAGATCTGAGATTATATGGACAAAAAACAGTAAAAAGCATCGAGTTACTGATCGGAATCGGAAATCACCGCCGCCACCCCAACAACCACCACCATCACTGCGAAAAGTCCGATCTTCATCGTCTTGTGCACCAATCAAATCCCAAGTCGCCGAATTTCAATCATTTTAGGGTTCTATCCACATTTGGTTAATGAGTGAAAAAGGAAAACACGGAGAGAGAGAGAGAGAGAGAGAGAGAGAGAGGAGATTGAAAAAAACGTTCTCGTTTTATGAGAATCGGGAAAAGGTGGGGTTTAATCAGAAAACCCAGACAGATGGGGGGAGAGGAGAGAGAAAGTGAAGAGCTCCTTTTCGCCTTCTTGTTGAGAGAGAAAATGAGGAGGAATATTTGCAGTGCTGGTTTTGATTTTTCATTGGTTCGTCACTTTCGGCTGTGAGAGAGAGAGAGAGAGAGACTATCTTTCCCCCACTTCGGTTTTCACTACTGCTTGTCTTGTTGCATACAATACCCCAACTTACCACAAACAAATTTTCAAATCCAATTCGTTATGACCATTTTACCCTTCTCAACGTTTACTCACGAAATGACCATTTTACCCTTCGAAAATATTTCACTTTTACCCTGAAATGATTGAAATAGCAAACTTTGAAAAATTGAGAGATTTTTTTTTTTCTATTTACAACTTTTCAAAGACAATTTCAAAATTTTTGACTATTAATTTAAGAATTTTACAATTAAATTAAATAAAAAAATGATATTTCTACTAATCAATAAAAAAGCACATAATAATTTTTTTAAAAATTATACTAACAATAAATATTAAATGAAATTAATTTTAAATCAGATTTTTAAGTCAACTCAAATGTCATAAATATGAAATTTACTTAATTAAGAAAAAATAGAAATTATTTTTTTCTTTTTTAATAGAAATCAGTCGCCTTGTATTTACTTAAATTATTAAGTATTAGCTCATTTTAACAAGTCGAAACTATTGTAATTATGAAATTTTTCATCTTTTACATCAATATATCATATAATTTTTATTTATATTTCAATAAATATATTCAATTATTAGTATCATATATTTACACTTTTTCCTTAATCAAAAAAATAGATTGGCGGGAAATTTAACGATCATAAAAAAATGGATAATTTTAAGTAGATATGTAAATTATATTCAACCTATTTATAATTATGCTGCAATATACACTTTTTTTTTTCAAAATATGTACATTACACATTTTATTCATTGTGAACTATAAATAAAAAAAAATAGATAGATTGATTTTTTTTTTTAAAGTACCTAGACATAATTTTTTTTATACAACAATAGCAACTAAACCTTTATTCTACTAAATGAGATCGGTTGTATGAATTCTTTTACACCTTTAGTCTATTTAAATGGAATCAATAATATAAATATTTTTATGTTATTTTATTATATTTTGTATCATATTTTTATCTATATTTAGATAATCATATCTTATTGTATTTGTCCAAGTGTTTAAGGTCTTCCATTCCTTCGGTTAATACAAGTATTTATCATGGTCTCATATGTATTAACTTGAGTCTCTATCGATTATCTATGTACGTATTTATATCATTTAAATCATATTTTTTTAATTTTTTCTCAGTAAGTGCGATTTTAACTTTTTTCTTAATACATTCATTTCTTATCTTATTTATCGTTCACACATCCACGTTAATATTTTTATCTCAATAACTCTATCTTTTATTTTTGGTTTATTATCTAACAAAATTTTTTTTGGTATATTTATTTCATTTTTTTTCATAGAACAGCTACACATTTTAAAAATTAGGAACTGCTATTAAAAAGAATTTTTAGGATTTTAGAAATAAGATATTGCAAAAAATTATTCATTTTTTATAAAATACTTAAAAAAAAGTGGGTGGGTGCAAAAGACTGAGAGAGTGGGGCAAAAAGGGAAGAGAAAGTGGAAAATGAGAAAGTGATGTTTATATACATGTACGTATGTACGTAGTTAAAACAATAAAATGAAATGTGGATAGTTAGATAGCGAGGGTTATGATATTAAATTTTTTAATTAAAATTTTAAATTTAAATTTTAAAAATAAAAGATATATATATTAAGAGAATAATTTTTTAAATAAATTATTATAAATAAATTTAAGATTAGATTTATTAAAATATAATTTTAAATATTAATTATCGAGGATGAAAAACAAGAAAAAGAAAGGCTTGGGAGGAGGTGGGGGAATGGGAGAGTGGGTTGCGTGGGTCACGGGACAGAATGATGGTCCTTCTTGCATGCGTCTCGATTTCTTGACCCCTCCTTACACACCAACACAAACACAAAAAATATATATATATATATTTTTCAGTAAATTATTTATTCAATATATCCCATTATTTTCTCACATTTATTAATTTAGTATAATATTATTAAATACATACGTCGTCGTCATCTCCAATCTTCGTATACACACATCAAACATACATACATGCATACATACGTATATACATACATAGATGTATACATACATGATAACATTTGAGAAGAGATGTGACTGATGATGTGATGGTGGGTATGATGTAATTTTGTGTGGGGACATATTTAAAATAATAAGAATAATTAAAAACGTTTGACAATGAAAATGTGTGTTTGTGTTTGGTCAGGCAGGAGGATCTTAGCATATCCTATATGCTCTTTCATAATCCAATATGTGTTCGCATATCGGGTAGTTCACTATATTTTATTTTGACTTACGAAACACATTTATAAGAGAAGAAAATTTTACTTATTAAAATATCGTATAATTTGCAAATTTTCTTTAAGTAAAATTTTTAATTTTATATGAAGAAAATAGATATAGGGAGAATTTTATTCTTAAGGGGATTAACTCGATTCGAACCAGATTTAATCAGGACGAATATAGTTAATGAATAATATGATTTATTCTAAAAAATAATTAGCGAGTTCTTTTATGTAAAATTTTAAATTCGAGTATTATGCATAGAAAAAATAAAAATAGAGAAAATTTTAATCTTAAGGGGAGTAACTCGATTCGAATCAAATTTAATCAGAATGAATATAATTAATGAACGTAACGTCTTTTTCAATATGCCCTTCCCTAACTTAGTGCAATTATAATTAATAATCATCAACATATTAGATTTTTTCCTCCTCCCCACATCTTAAAAGGGTTCGGTTCCCTTAGATGCATCCAACGATTAATTCTATATCATCTTTTTAGGGAGACAAAGCACAACTTGCAAGAAATATTCTTGTAATATGAAAATTTAAGTCCTTTTCATCATTGTAATTGCATTCATGACAAGTTGTGTATCATGGACAACATTGTTCATGTTTAGCATTGTACGATTTATATTCATTCACATCAACAATGAATATATCGAAAATTTAGTACACAACAATAAGAATTTGATTGTACTCATGATAGTGAGTTCGATAGATCATTCCACACACACATCATGAACAATATTTATTCAAGTTTTCCGACTATAAATTTATTTTTGTTTATAATAACTACGAAAATATCGATTCCTAGCACCGGAGTAATGTCTAAAATTGAAACCCACCCTTTCTGTAGTGATAATGCATATCATTGTTAATCTTGTCTTTTGCATGATACTCTATTGTTTTGCATTAAATATTTACAAATATTAGAATACATATATATATAAAAAAAAAAAAAAAAAAAAATCTCATATAAAAAATGGCAAGAAAAGGACTTGGATTACCCAAAGCCTACAAACATGAAATTTTGAATTTTGCAGTGTTATTATATTTATGTTGGTCTATTTAAAAACCAGTGTTTAATGAGTTATGACATACAGATCGGAGAAACTCTCATATTTATGTACTTCCATCGAGGTATTCCCATTGAAGCTTTTTAGAGCAATTAACTTCATTTAAATTTTCAGATGCATTGGGATTCTGCATCTATTTCGAAATATAAAAAATAGTTTAGAAAAAATGATTTTTTTTTTTTTTTGTATTTTAATCGAATATAGCTCATCCCCATCGATGAACATAAGATAAATAACATGGTGACAATTTAAACCAAATATTTACAATTTTAAATAAGTAACATATAAATATTTGAGTTATAAAATATATTTATTAAAGAAAAATGTACGCATCAAAGCACCATATAATTTGCGAATTCCATCATGTGACAATACTCTCTCTCTCTCTCTCTCTCTCTCTCTCTCTCTCTCTCTCTCTCTCCCTGTCACTGCTTCTAACATATTCAAACTCCATATATTCGTTAAACAAATTTTTGATTGAGGTAAACTTGCCCATTTACTTGAATTTTGATCAACTTGAGGCAAAACACTTGTGAATATTTTTGATGAATTCTCACTCATGAGAGCTTTGACCCCATGATTGAATAGAAGAACCATGAACATTTAGACCAATGTTTACCATTTTGAATGAGTGCCATACAAAATAATTGAAGTAGAATTATAATGTATATCAAAGGACGTGACATATATGTCATTTTCAATATGCATTGCACTGATTTGGCTCCTGAACTCTTAATATTGAAGTATATGGTTAAAAGATTCAACACCATCTTAGATTAGTGAAATAATAACTAATAATCATCAACAAATTAGATTTTTTTTCCTCCTCCCGAGGTCACGGTCTGCTTAGCTTAGATGTGTGCACCAATTAATTCTATATGATACTTTTAACGAAAAACAATACCACTTGCAGGGAATGTTCTTGTAATATGAAAATTAAGTATTTTTCGTCGTTGTGATTGCATCCATGATAGTGAGATTAAATATAATGATTCGACTTGTGTATCACCGACGACATGTTCATGTTTTGCATTGTACGATTTATATTCATTCATATCAACAATGAATATATGGAAGATTTAGTACACAACAATAAGAATTTGAGTATTTTTCATGATTGTAATTGGACCAATGATAGTGAATTGGATTGTTCGTTCCACACACCCATCTTGAATAATATTTATTTCAAGTTTTCCGACTATAAATATATTTTCATTTATAATAACTACAAAAATATCGATTCCTAGTACCGGAGGAATGTTTAAAATTGAAACCCTTTTTGTAGTGATAATGCATATCATTGTTAATCTTGTCTTTTGCACGATACTCAATTGTTTTGCATTAAATATTTACAAATATTAGAATACATATATAAACAAAAAAAAAAAATCTCATATTAAAAATGGCAAGAAAAGGACTTGGATTACCTAATGCCTACAACCATAATATTTTGAACTTTGTAGGGTTATTATATTAATATTAGTCTATTTAGCAACTAGTTTTAATTTAGTTATTACATGCAGACCGGATAAATTCTCGTCCTACATACTTCCATGGTGGAATTCGAATTGAAGCTTTTTAGAGTAATTCGGTGATTGGATAAATTTTGTCCCCAAAAAAATAGTCTAATGATTACAATTTCTTCCCATAATTTGATGATTTCGGATTCAAAAGTCGAACTTTTAAGATATTTAAACTCCATACATTTATTAAACAAACTTGAGTTTTGATCAATTTGAGGTATAACACTCATACATATTTATTGTGAATTCTCTTTCATGAGAGCGTAGATCCCATAATAAATGTATTGAGTAAAAGAATTATGACCATTTAGACCCATGTTTCCTATTTTGAATGAGTACCATATAAAATAATTGAAGTAGAATTATAATGTATATAAAAGGATGTGAAATATATCTCATTTTCAATATGCATTGCACTAATTTAGCTCTTGAACTCTTAAAAGATTCAACCCCATCTTAGATTAGTGCAATTATAATTAATAATCATCCACAAATTAGATTATTTCCTCCTCCCTGCATCTTAAAAGGGTCAATCGAGTTACCTTAGATGCATCCAACAATTAATTCTATATCATCTTTTTAGCAAGATAAAGCACAACTTGCAAGAAATATTCTTGTAATATGAAAATTAAAGTATTTTTCATCATTGTGATTGCATCCGTGATAGTGAGATTGAAATATACAATTCAACTTGTGCATCATGGACTGCATTATTCACGTTTTGTATTGTACGATTTACATTCATTCGTATCAACGATAAATATATAGAAGATTTAGTACACAACCATGAAAACTTGAGTATTTTTCATGATTGTAATTGTATCTTTGATAGCGAATTCGATAGTTCATTCCACGCACCCATCATGAACCATATTTATTCAAGTTTTTTGTCTATAAATTTATTTTTATTTATAATGATTATGAAAATATCGATTCCTAGTACGGAGAGGGAATGTTTAAAATTGAAACCCTTTTCTAGTGATAATGCATCATTGTAATCTTGGCTTTTGCATGATACTCTATTGTTTTGCATTAAATATTTACAAATATTAGAACACATATCTAAACAAAAAATTCTTATATAAAAGACTTGGATTATCTAATGCCTACTACCATAATATTTTGAATTTTGTGATGTTATTATATTTATATTGGTCTATTTAGCAACTAGTGTTAATTAGTTATTATATACAGATTGGATAAACTGTCATATTATATACTTCGATCGAGCTATTCACATCGAAGCTTTTCAAAGCAATTACCTTCATTTAAATTTTGAAGACGCATTGGATTATGCATCGTTTTTTTTTATATATATATATAAGAATATGCAATCAAATGGAATCAAATTAAGAAATAGATGATAGAAGTGGAGAGACTCTACCATTTAAACTATTTTTGAGGAACGATTCTGCATCTATACTTATATAAAAAAAATACGATATAACATGCCCTGTTTTCACTCATTTTCTTAAGTTAGGTCCACAAAATTTCAAAATTTCAACACAATTATGTACATACCTATATATATATATATATATATATATACACACATATATATACAATATAACATGCTGTTTTATTGCATTATCTCAATAATGTATGAACAAACAAAAGTACACGTATCAATCATACACATTTGTAACATCTTCCGTTGAACTCAAGGGTTTTTGTATTTGTATATTAATATAATATATACACACATCAATGTGTGTGTGAGTTGTGTGTGTGTGTTGTACTCACATATATATATATATATATATATATTGAGAGCGAGAGAGATGGCCTTTTATAGGAACAAATCTTTGATAAATTAGTCACTCTAATATATTGATTACGTGCAGTGATGGATCTAAGATTCAAGGATAGTGAGGGTAAAATATTTTTATAGAACAGAATGACATATAATGGATCGACTCACAAACTTAGTAGAGGTAATATCTTGAATTGAATAAGAATAACATTTATTTGACATATAAAAATTAATAAAATTATTTTGATCCAATAAAGACAATTACACACCCTCTTTTCTGCATAGCTACGCCACTAATTATGTGTATACTGAAATAAACTGTCACAGACTTTTATATTCACATTGAAGTTTTTTGGAGCAATTACCTTCACCCAGTTTATTAGATGCATTAGATTTTGTGATATTTATTTTCACTCGTTTTCTTGAGTTAGTTTCATAAGTTTTCGAAAATTTAACCTAATTATATAAAAAATACAATATAAATATGTTATTTTATTGAACTATCTCCATAATGTATAAACAAACAAAAGCACACATTTGCAACGTCTACTTTGCACACACGGGTTTATGTATATGTATATTACATACATGGGTCTTTATAGTTTTTTTTTTTAATATCAAAATTTGAATATGAAGTTATTGAAATAAAAAAAAAAATTATATTTATTAAACTGTTTTTTGGACATAGATCTTTGTGATAATAAATATTTAATTAATTACTCACCTGATATATTAATTACGTGTGTATCGTGATAAATTGTCATATCATATCATGGACTTTCGAGGGCTTGATGTTGAAGGTTTTTTTTTTTGTTTTTTTGGCCCCACTCAATTTATTAGATACATTAGATTTTGTACATGATTTTGATATTTATTTTCACTCATTTTCTCGAGTTGGGTTCATGATTTTTTGAAATTTCAACATAATTATAAATAAAAAAATACAATATAAATATGCTATTTGATTGAACCATCTCCATAATTATTCAATTATTTTGTTGCACCCGAATAAACAAACTGAAATTCATGTATCAAACACCGACATTCCTAGAATCTATTTTGTATACATGAGTGTGTTTATTTATATATATATATATATATATATATATATGTATATGCGTGTACGCCATTGTTGCCATACACACACATATATTATGGATCTATTTAGCACAACATTAATTAATTATTCATTCTATTATTCTGATTACATGATGATAAAGTTATTTTTTTATGATTTTAAAATCATGTATTCGAGATATGAAAATAGTATTTTTATAAAAATATAAAAAAAAATATTACGTACATATATGTTCATCTTTCCTTTACTCCCATATTAAGTTGGAGAATAATTTATATACCGAATAAACCATTTTTTTTATTTGGATTACATACAAATTGATATAAATTACTGTATTATATAGGTTTTATTGATGGATTCATTTTGAAGTTTTTCAAAACTATTATCTCCACTCAATTTTATAAACGTATTGGATTCTGTAGATGATTTTGACCCTTGCCTTTGCTCATTTTTTCAGCTAGACCCAAAAATTTAAAAATTTAAACACAATTATATTAAAAGAATACCATGTAACAAGCTTGTATTTCAATAATTGTTCAATTATCTATGTTAAAACATATACAAACAAACAAGATCATGCGAATCAAATACACACATTTGCAAAATCTATTCTGTACACGATGGATTTGTATGTGGATGATTATGGGTTGCCCTCATAAAAAATATTTTAATCCCATTTTTTGTTTTATTTTCTTATCTTCCATGAGTGTTCATGTCAAGAGAGAGAAAAAATGCGAAAGAAAAAAGAAAATGTAACGTGGGAGTAAGACTTTGGGAAGGCACCTGAATGGGGCCAAAATTGCAAACATGCAAATGAATGAAACTCACCTTGCAAGTTCGCTTGTCACATCGTACAGCCGTCACGTGCACCAGATGGTACATGCGAAAACCTCCATGCTACGCACCTTCTCATGCATTGCACCTACTTGACATACGATTCACATACGGGACCACATACGGTCCGGGGTACGATTTAATTGCCAAAAGCAAGCTTTGGTGTAGAGAGAGAGAGAGAGAGAGAGAGAGAGAGATGACGGGCATGACCCGACAGGGATGGAGTGGGAGGCTGTGGGGCCTATCGAAAGTGACTTGGGAGCAGAGCTGAGTTCTTTGCTGGACCAATAATAACGTGGCAAATAAAATAGTTGAAAAAAGAAAATTTAAAAAGAGCATATTATTCATGCTTTCGATTAACATTTTCCACAATTTTTAAAACCATAATTTATCTCGAAAAGAAATAAAATTATATCCACGAAATAAATTATAGAATAAATATCTTAAATTTTATATAATGATTTAACTCAATATATTTGATAAATTTTTTTCATTAATTTAAAAAAATATATTTTAAATCATTCCATATTACTCAAACTTAAAAACTTGTATTTTTATTGATATTAATTGTTATATTACGATTAATTTATTTAATTCCTAAATTGTTTTTTTACATTTAACAATACCCTTCAATGGAATTGAAGTCGCCAACCCAGACAATGAACCCTGATCGTCCATGTACCTCATCAATTAAGTATAGATGTCAAAGGGAATTTTATTCTTTAAAATCTTAATTCATTTAAATTAAATTTAAAATAATTATCAAATACTGATAGTTTAGAATCCTATAATCAATATATCTCTTTTTTTACTAAAATAGAATTATAAATTAATTTATACTTTTAATATGGAAATTAATTGTTTTGTGGTAAAAGGTATAGTATTATTTAAAAACAAAATTGCCAAAATTAAGTTCTTAATAAAAGTATAATTTTTTTAAAAAAGAAAAAAAATGAATTTTGAAATTCTATGATAGAATTGTTATTTTCAACATTCATTATGACAATGGAGAAAATACGAGAGCATAGCTCTATAATTGTATATGTTTTATCAGTACATGAATCTATCACTATCTCTCAACGTCTCCTCTTTAATTGCTAAAGGGGAGAATCGGGGTAGTTTGGCTTTAGTCAAGTGTTCATTTTGTCTTAGAAAATGGCATTTTAAGTATAAAAACTTAATTAATATAGAGATGGAAAATTAAAAAAAAAAAAGGATTTTATTTCAAACAAAATAAATATTTCCCAAATAAATAGATTAATAATAAGTCAAACACACACACATGAATCGAGCTTAAAATAATATAAATATTACTATTTTAAGCTATATCTTTACCTTATAAATTATATGAATTTTTTTAAAAAATTAATTAACTATAGAGATAAAATAGGAAAACCAATTCAAAGTAAGCAAAGATATTTAAAGATTTGAATTCAAGTCTCGTAAAAATAAAAATAAGCAAAGACGTTTAAAAGGCATAGGAAATTTTTAGTTTGTAAATAACATGATTAAAATTTTTATTATATTCAAAATATGCCCCTATCTAAGATCAATCTAATCAAAAAAGAAGGTGCATCAAAGCATGATATTAGAATTATGGTGAAACCAACACATTGGTATTGAAGAAGAATTAGATGTAAGGGAAATTCATTTCTTAATAGGTCTGATAATTAACTCAAATCGAAATTAATAAATTGATTATCGAATATAGATTGATCAAGCAATTTTTTAAAATATATATAATTTTATAAATAAAAATAATTAAAATTGTAAATACAACCAACAATTTTTTATATTAAAATATTTATCTCAGATTTTTAAATAAATCCCTGTATTTCAATTATGCTTTGCTTTTTAGAATGAATTGAGCTTGAAGTCGGCCAGATGCATGCATTGCCACATCTCACGTCATATTGGATTCAACGTTTTGAAAATCCTTTTTATATATATAAAATCATTTTTTTCCTTTTAAACTAAGAAATTAATAACCAAAGATGTTATAATTGAAACTACAATAATATAATAATAACACATAATAATATAGTATAATTAATAATTTGTATTATTTTTTAATAATATATATAATTTAATATGACATTTTATTTTAAAAATAAGAATTAAATGAAAAGAATTATTTTATATTATATATATATATTTCGGGGTAAGGTTTGCTGCAGTTTATATAGTAAAATGAAGTCCAACAAAATAAAAATATTAAATCTTTTAATCAGAATTCAAATTTAAATTTTAAGAATTAAAAAGTTTATATTAATTTTTTTTTTAAATTAAATCCGATAATATTTAAATAAAATTAATTAAAATATGGATTTAAATATTAATAGATTATAATATATATATATACACACATATTGTGGTAAGTGTGCATGATGGCATGATTCATTGGATTATATTATTTATAAATTTTTAAAATAGTGTGATCAGTTTGATGAATAAATTGATAAATTGATAAAATTATTTACTAATTTTATTTTAAAAATATTGATTCTACTGTATGCCCTGTGGCTGTAGGTCTGATCTTAACGTTGTCACGCGTGTCCTTTCCGCGTAATTACCATTCCTTTTTTGGAAACACCTAGTAAGAGGATGGCCCCTCCCCACCCATGGCATGCCAGCAGTGAATGCGCAAGCATATTATTTATTCACACACACACCTGGTCATAGTGTGATCCACGCCCCCAAAAGCTTTTCCCTTTTCCCCTAAAGTTTAATTATTTTGTTTACACCTTTACTTTTTCCTATTTTAATCAAGGCTAGGGCTAGTGGGGATGTAAGATAATTGCACAGATTAACCCAAGCACGAGTGAACTAGAGGTAGGTATCAAGGAGTTTGGATAGATTTATGTAAAAAAAAAAAAAATGAATTCGATTCTACTTGAGTGGATGACTAAATTTTAAAACCGTATGTGTTATTTTATTGTCTCAAACTCTGCATTTTGGGTTGGTCTAGGCGACAGATTGGTTAGAGTTTGAGGGAATGGGACGTAGAGAGACACGTTAACTCGGATTGAATTACGAATAAATCAATTATATATAAATTTAGTGATAAAATATTAAATTTTATTAATTAAAATTTTTATTTTCAAGTTTTGAAAATAAAAAATAGATATCAAGAGAATTGACTCTTAAATTAGATCTCACGGCCATTCAATTTGGTAATAAAATATTAGGGGTGTGTGGGGAGGAATTTGGATGGATTTATGTTAGAAAATTACCTTGATTTGGTTTGAGTAAGTGGTCAATTTTTAAACTGAAATTAAAAGAAAGAAATTGTGATCACTAGACTGTCTTAATTCTTTGTACAGGTCAAGGTGAGGTGGCAGATAGATGGATTGATCATTAAGTCATAAAAAATATAAACATCTATCATTAAAAAATTTTATCAATGGATGATTCAACATAAAATAATCGCTAAAATACTATATGATAAAATTAAAATAAAGATAATAAAAGTATGAGTCTTAAAATAAAATCCATAAACCATATATTTCCAATAATAACATAAAATTTAAGTTATATCACAAAAATTGCAAGTAATTGTTTAAAATTATATCAAAAAATAAAAATACGTGAATAATACTCCCAAATAAAAATCAATTTTATTAAAAAATGACTAAAATTATTGTTATCTTGGTACTTTTTTATATTGAAAACCCTAATCAATCACAACTCAATCTGCCCTAAACTTTTCCAATGAACTTTAATATTAATTGATTCTAAATTAATATGAAAAATTATTTATTGTCCAAATATTTGACGGCATGCATTTTTTTTGACTAAAATGGTTCAATCATATTATTTTTAAAAACTTTTTAATGACAAAAAAACTGTGTTACAGCCTGCAACTAGTTATTTTGTTATGGACTATTCCTTCTTTATAAAATTGAACGCAGCTTTATGACTAATGGAAGAAAGGCCCACTTACTTTCTCTAGGGTCCAGTACAAGGCCCTCTTGGTTCCAATAATTTTTTTTTTTTTTAATAAACCACCGATATTTGATAAGTATAATGGGTTTGACTAAATCCGATTCGAATTGAATTAAATTTTTAAGTTGCAAAACTTTCTGAACGCCAGTTTTTTTGGTATATTACCATCCGGTATCTGGAATTTCGTTCCGACTAATCCGGTTCAACCTACTGTCGGACTCGTTACGGGGGAGGTCTCCAAGGGTTTTTTCCCTTTCCTATAGAGGCTCGAACCCAAGCACATGGTTAAGGGGTGAGGCATCTTTCCCATCACACCAACACCACTTTGGTCTGCATGCAGTTTTTGCCAAACACGTTAGGGGTTGGTGGATCCGCTGAGAGTAACTAGTAAATCAAAGAACAAACTTAATAATTTCATCATATAATATCATTTACAGACAGTCAACTTAGTAAGATGGGTGTTAGATTTTTTAATTAAATATTGAGTTTGAAACTTAGGAATAGAAAAAACTATACTGGGAGAACCGCCCCTTAAATAGAGATTGTGTAGATATTGAAATCGAATCAGCCAGAGTATGAATTCGGATACATATAGTAGATTAAAAGAAAATCACATAATATCAAAAGAGTACACAAATAAATAACAAAAAAAAAAGGGAGTACACAAAAACTTCAAGCCCGCTTAAGTACTAGATAATCAGGCATTGGGCCTTGACCCAAACAGTACACAAAAGCCCGATTCTAGTGGCGCAGACAAGGGGACTTGTTTTCTTCAGTTGAAAATCGGCTACGTTTTGATCTCTCTGCGTGCTCGTCTGCGTCTTCGTCCTCGTCTACTTCACCGGGTAAGACTCTCTCTCTCTCTCTCTCTCTAATCGAAATCGGTTTTCCTTTTATTTTTCTGTTTAAACAGTTTATAGCCCGTATGTTCGCCTTGAAAGGATCTAGATCTTTGTTCGCTAATCTTATGCAAAATTTGATTTTAGGGTTTTTATGTGGTCCTTTTCCCCCTTATTTGTTACTAATCTTTGTGATTGGGGTTTATACAAATTGTTTGGAATTGTGCTTTTTTAAGTTGGGTTTAGAGATTTTAGTGGGAGAAAATGCCTGGACAAAATATTAAAACTGATCTCAAGTTTTAATAAAATAAATTTATCTTTCTATGTAAGTGAGACTAAGTGAATCATTAATTCTCCAAAAAATTATCAGTTCACTTTGTTGTATTTTTCTTTCATTATATTGGGGGGGGTTTGTTTATTTTTCCCGGATTTTGAGTGACATGGTTTAATCTGGATTGGAATTTTAGTGAAACTATGGAGATATTGTCCGGAGATTGTGGGATTTAGTGATGGATTAAAACTGATCACAAAATTGCTGAGGGAATATGGTTTTTTAGACGTAGCTTGTTGGATATTTGTGTGGGTGGGGTGTGTGTGTGTGTGTGTGTGGTTATTTGGTAATGAAACCATTTACAGTGATTAATTTGATTTTGAAACCAAACTGGTCTTTGTTTTGCTATTCTGGTGTAAAATTTGATTATAGGGTTTTTATTGGGCTTTCTTGTTGTTTTTGTGGTTAGGGCTATATCACTGGAAATTTTATTTTAGTGTGGAGTAGTGATTTTGTAGTTGTTTTGCGGATAAAGAGGAAAAATGCCTGGACAAGAGATTGAAACTGGTCATAAAGATACAGTCCATGACATTGCCATGGACTACTATGGAAAGCGTATTGCGACTGCTTCATCTGATAACACAATCAAAATAATTGGGGTTAGTAATGGTGGTTCTCAGCCTCTTGCTACTCTTTCTGGTCATCAAGGACCTGTTTGGGAGGTTGCTTGGGCACATCCCAAATTTGGGTCAATCCTTGCTTCTTGTTCATATGATGGGAGGGTTATAATTTGGAAGGAAGGTCCTAACAATGAATGGATTCAAGCCCATGTTTTTGTCGATCATAAATCATCAGTTAATTCCGTAGCTTGGGCTCCACATGAGGTTGGACTTTGTTTGGCATGTGGTTCATCAGATGGGAATATATCGGTTTTCACTTATAGATCAGATGGTGGGTGGGATTCATCGCAGATTGAGCAAGCACACCCAGTTGGCGTTACTTCGGTATCTTGGGCCCCAGCCATGGCACCTGGTGCTCTTGTTGGTTCTGGAGTGCTTGAACCAGTTCAGAAGCTTGTTTCCGGTGGATGTGACAGTATGGTTAAGGTGTGGAAGCTGTATGATGGTGTTTGGAAAATGGACTGCTTTCCCGCTCTTCAGATGCATACTGATTGGGTAAGAGATGTAGCATGGGCACCCAATTTGGGACTTCCAAAGTCTACAATTGCAAGTGCTTCCCAGGATGGAAGAGTGATTATTTGGACGGTGGGCAAGGAAGGGGATCAATGGCAGGGTCAGGTTTTGCATGATTTTAGGACTCCTGTGTGGAGCGTTTCTTGGTCATTGACTGGAAATATATTGGCGGTGGCTGATGGGAACAACAATGTGACATTATGGAATGAGGCTGTTGATGGGGAGTGGCAACAGGTGACAACGGTTGAGCCATAGAGCTCAATTCCTTGAATTGTTCTCTCTTCACAGAAGGTCTTCTTTTGGTTATTCTCATTAGCATGAACTCTGGCATATAAAAAATTTTCTTTTTCTTGACACAGTTAATTACTTTTTCTTGATGTTCCGGAGTTGAAACCTTGAGTCAGTCCTAAGAACATCGGATTTGGAAAGGAAAATTTATGGAACATTTGCTGTGCTGTTTTGTGTATGGTTGTTAATTTTCTCAATATGGGATTCTGTTCAAAATGTTTCCAACTCCTTAGATCTCACAGGCAGATTGCGATGATTATCCTGCTGAACTAGTTTGATGCCATCAAATTCTATTGTGCTCTTAAGTGGAAAACTTTTGTTCTTAGTCTGTTTTGCCAGCATCTCTCTAATATGAAAAGGGCACATACAATGGAATACTTTTATTCTTTTTTCTAGAATTGTTTACTTTAGTTTGTTTAGGGTTAAAGTGTTGCTTCTCAATTGTTTTTATCATTTAGGAAGTATATAGGATGGTTCATACATTGGATTGGAGTTTTGAAAGGAAGGGAGTTTGGCGAAATCAAATGGAGTCTTAAGTCATTTATGTAGAGAAATGCATACAGAAAGCAATAGAAAGTAAAATTAGGGAAGAATGGTGTAGGGCAGAGGTGCCTCAAAAACTGCTTGGTAGACAACGGATGAGAATATCGTTGTTGACCTGAAACAGTGGAATGTTGGTGACTGATTATAGCTGTGAGAAGAGAGAATGCACCATTCTCCTTGTAAAGGATTATATATCATTTTTATTAAAATTTTATCTTGTTGGAGGAATTGGGTCTTCATTTATCATGTCTATTGTACAAAAGAGTGCATGAGATGGCCATCCTTCACAGTGATGAGTACACTCCGTAATTTCTTTGAAGTAACTTTTGCTTTGGTAGATATTTATGTGGTATAGTTCAAGTTCTTTGTATGATTTTGGATTTTATGCGTGTTTGCTGGACGAATTTAGTACTGATTTTGAGTTAGACAAATCTTAATCTTTCCTCAGAAATGAATAACTAGCTTGCTGATCAAGATGCGTTCCCGCAGTACAAAGGCCGGTTCAATCCTTGGACATAGCCTCCGGATTTTCTACCTTCTTTGTGAGGTGAGCCCACGGACATTTGATCCGTATGCTTGTGTGTTGTGCGTGGTTTGAAGGCTACTCTATGTACCAGACATTTGGTTGTAGCTGCATGGTCCAACCGATGTCCAAAGGAAAATATATATATATATATATATATATATATATATATATATATTATTTCTTTCCAAACTCATGATCCCTTATTAGCAGCTATAAAAAACATATGCAGTTTTACTCGTTGGGGAAGTCCTTTCCTATATCCAGCCAGGGGAACAGTGGATGAAGGTCATCAGGAAACATGGTCTTGAACCATGATTTCTTGCTAAGAAAAATCTTCCCTAGTTTTTCATGTATGGAAGGAAAAGTAATTGCAGCAACTCATATGAAAACCTTTCTTTCTTATGATTGTGTGTTCATAATGACCTGCCTCACTATAGTTTCGCAGCAAGAAAACAGAAATAGGACTTTTATACCGATAGATAGTTGGCCTAACGGGTAAGAGTGGTAATAACTTCCTTAATTAAATTTAAAATTTAAAAATAAAAAAAAATTATGTTAAGAAAGTTTCGTTACGGTGGGGGTCTAAAACATGTCTCCGTAACAATAGGCCCGGTCCTTGTGGTGGGGGCATTGAAAAAACAAATGGCCCTAGGAAAACGGCACATGGCAAGGTGAGAAGGGCACGTGCATGGAGAGTGATAGACGGTCACAAATGCTAGGGGGCCATGTTATGTTCATGCATGAAAGTAGTAGACACTGGACCGTCAAAGACGTGCGGGAGGAAACGAGAACGAAGAGTGAAAGAGAAGGATCACACCACGTGATTCCCCACAGCTACGTGGGATTGACCACCGTCGAGTTGGAGCTTTTTGGCATTAAACTTCTGTCCATTGGTCACATGATCTCTGACCCGACATCCCATCCATCCTCCTTTGCACGTGCTTTTTGGACCCCTACGGCCTACCCCTGCAAATGCTAAGCTCCGACGGATGACATAAACGAGTATCTAATGTTATTAATTGTTTTATAACTTAACACAGTACAAAAGTAAGAGTTTCAACCCGGTCAGCTAGTGCAGGTGGGATTCTAAGAGACGAACGGATTCTGGGTTTTAGACTTCACAGCCAATTTGGGGTATGTATATCATGATTTGGCAAAGATATGTGCAGTTTATGTGGGTCTCCGAATTCTGTTATATCCCTCAACCAAAAAAAAAAAAAAAAACAAAAAAAAAAAAAAAATAAAAAAAAAAAAAAAAAAAAAAAAAAAAAAAAAAAAAACCCAAAATATAAAAAAAAGAAAAAAAAAAAAAAAAAAAAAAAAAAAAAAAAAAACAAAATAAAAAAAAAAAAAAATAAATTAAAAAAAAAAAAAAAAAAAAAAAAAATAAATATATAAAAAAAAAAAAAAAAAAAACAAAAAAAAGAAAAAAAAAAAAAAAAAAAAAAAAAAGAAGAAGAAAATATGTGCACCAATGTTATGGCTAAGTTAGGTCATAGTGGTCCTCCCGGTGTTCATATGTTTCACATGCCCCTTAGTGAGCTGTATCGTCTCTTAAGTAGAGATGATGAGATTTTCTTTTTATTTTATTTGAGAGTTTTAGAAATGAAAAAAATGATGTGAAATTTATTTGGAATTAAAAATTTTTCTATCATCTTTTTAAGAATAAATTTGATACATTAGTGAGACAACTTTTTTTTTCTCCTTTATCTCATTTTCTTCCCATTTTTGGAAAGAAAACTTTTGTTATTAAAACTCTTTTCATTTATTTCCATTTCTATTTTTCTAAAACTCTCAAAAGAAGGAAAATGAGTAATTTTCTATTAAAATCATTCATTTTTTCTCATTTTCTCCCTATCCAAAAATAGTGTTAGAGACTAGTATGTCTTCTCTCCTTTTGTAACAAATATACATACATACATATATATATATATATATATATATATATATATATTGTAAGAGTTTTAAACTTTTTCAAGTTAAATTTGTAGATAATTGCCCTCTCGATCGATTATAATTTATATTTAATTGAAAAAAAAATAAATGAAAATATTAATGAAGTTCTTAAAATTGAATTTCTTCCTTCTAGGATTAGGGGTTTATAGAATTTTATATCCAATGACCCTTTTCTAATGACACTCAAGGGGTGTAAATTTTTTTTTCCCCTCTCTACCTGTTGCTCAATAAAGGAATGACCTTCCAATAAGAGCTAAGCAATGCTTGTAATTTTAGGAAGAAGAGATTGCTAGGACCCCTAGGATGCCCACTTCGTGGAGATTGTTATTTATTTATTTATTTTTAATATAAAGAGATGTAATCAAATGAAATCGAATCGAAGAAGAAATAATAGAAACAAGGAGATTCTGCCTCTTAAATTATCCCTAAGTAACTCGTGGAGATTGTTATGATCTATGGGTGTATATGAATGGTGTGACCCAAGATGGGATGAGATATAGACTTACATCTAATACTAATTTCATAGCATTGAAAATTGATCCATACACTATGAGGTTCTAAATCAACAAAAATAACAACATTAGACCCAAAATAGAAATACCAACATTGTTATGTTCACATGATCGTCTAGGGTAACAATAGAATCGTTTCCTTTCTTATAATATTCATTTAAGTTTTTTGCCCTTTTTTGGTGAGGGAAAATAGAAAAAAAATTATGAAAAAAAGAAGGGGACTACACCTATTATATTAGAAAATAGTATTTGATTTTTTTTATAAAAAAAAATAAAAACTAAACTTTCATGTCTATTTTGTTGATAAAAGGCTTTTCACAGTCAATGTGGTCATCAATGGTTGATTGGGCATTGATATCATTTAAGTAGGTGCTCAGATTCAAATTTTATATATCACAAAAATAGATATTGGGAGAGACTTGTCCCCTAGCGATTCAACCTAATTCAACGTGGCTACCGAATAATGATGATTAAAAAAAAAAAAAAAAAAGGCACACACGATTCTCTTCTATATCGTGCTTTTAACTTTCAAATCTCCAATAAGCAAATGCCGAGAGCAACAGCACTGGTGTGATTGTAGTGATAGGAGGAGTATTATATCCCTTTTTTCTCTTACCAAAAAAAAAAAATTATATCCCTTTTTTCCACTTTTTGCTCTATGTAAAAAGTTATTGAGAAAATGATTTTTCATTTATCTTATTTGTATTGAAACGTGATTACAAATCTCTCGCAATTTTTTTATTTTTTATTTTTTTTTTAAATCTGTCTTTGTTCTACTGATTGCAACTCGCTTGCATGAAACAGTCTAAAAGATATTTAAATACGTGCACGCGCGCACATACACATATATATATATTTGTATAACTGTTAATATCAAAAAATCTATCAATTAATTGTTCTTAACTCAAATATGTACGTAAATAATTTAAAATCTCTATCATGTTAAAAGTCAAAAATGTTTTTTATTGCCTTCTTCTTGTTGCTGAAAATTAATTAATTGATTTTATTTTTTTTCAAAAGAATTCTTTATTTTTTTTGGCCAAAAGGAAAATACATTTCAAAATTACTATTTTCTTTTCATCATGTTCATTTTTTTTAGTAATGGGCCGGAGCCCAAGGGAAACAAAACACAAGTGAAGCCCACAAATTAGCCTCTCAAAAAAAGCACGATCCTTTTAGGTCTTCATGCAGTAGAGGGATCAAACTGTCTAGGGGGAGGCAAGAATCTACAAACCAGGGGGAGTGGAGTGACCCAACCTTGCCAAGTGATCAGCACATTTGTTTCCTTCCCTTAGAGTGTGGAAAGCTGCCGGGGAGTCAATGGAGGCCATGAGGGCTATGCATTCTTGATGATGTGGAAGAGAGGATGAGAGTTGGAGACTCCCCTGTTTAGCAAGCTAACAAGGGTTGCAGAGTCAGATTCCACGATCACATTTTTTAAGTTCTTGCTTCTTGCCAATTTGAAGCCTTCTCTTAATCCCCAAAGCTTAGCTTGCAGACTATTGGTGGATTCCACATTGATGTAGTAACCCATAATCCATGTTCCATTTGAGTTTCAAAGGAGACCCCCTACACTGGCACGAATTGGGTTGGACAAGACAGAACCATTTGAGTTGAGTTCAGCTTATGATCAGGGGGGATGCCATTTCACCAGCTTGGGCTGAGCAGGGGCTCTGAAAAGCTTACCAGCAGCAGCAATGAAGAGGTCCCTGGCAAACTTCCTAACTTGAACTACAGCAGAAGATAGGCTTATGGGAGACTTGTCAAAGATGTGCTTGCATCTGGATTTCCATATTTGCCAAATGGTAGCTGCGAAGGTTATACTCCATTTTCTGATATGGCTGGTGCAGTTGTTCTTAATCCAAGTTATAGTGGAGTTTGTGATGAAGAGAGGGAGAGAATGGAAGGATGGAGCCACTGAGGCCTATAAGGTCTTAGTCCAATTACAATCTCTCAGCATATGAAGAATGGTTTCATTGGAAGAAGTGCATATGGGGCACCGGGGATCTGAAGATAGCTTCCTCCTGACTCATTCAACGTTGGTGAGAAGCTTCCCTTTATAGGCAAGCCAGACGAAAAGCCGAATCCTTTCTATGTAGGGGAACTTCCAAACCCAACTCCAAAAGTCTCCAGGAGAAGGCGTCATGCTGATCACTACTTGGGTAAGGGAGTAGGCTGAAGAGATAGAGTGGCTCCCATCAAAGGTTGCATTCCAGTAAAGGGAGTCTTTAACATCCATGCTTGTGGGAACCATAATAGCTCTGGCTTCTTTAATTTTCTACTTTGGGAGTACCTTCCTCAACTCTTCAAGGTTTTATTCATTTCTACAATTTAGATAGGAGCTAACTTTGGTACCTTTTGTGGTTGGATCTAGGGGAGTGATGGCATGATTGGCAAGTTTGTCATGACCAACCCATTGGTCATTCCAAAAATCAATTGTTTAACCATCTCCCACCCTCCAGCTAATCCCCTTAACAAGGCAATCTCGGCTCTTGATGATTCCCCTCCACACAATGAAACAATTCTTCTTTTTGTGATACGTTAGGAAATTATCTTTAGTGAGGTATTTACATTGTAAAACTTGGCACCAAAGGGTTTTGTCATTTAAAAGGATTTTCAAGGCCAGCTTAGAGAAGAGAGCAATGTCGTTCCCTCTAGAACTTCTTAGCCTGAGACCTCCTTCAATCTTTTTCCTGCAAACATTGTTTCAGTTGATGGCATGGATCTTTCTATCTCCTTGGTGGCTGCCCCATAGAAAATTTATGCTTAATTTGTCAAGGCCCTTACAAATATTCTCAGGGAGCCAAGTTGCTTGCATAGTGTAGGTGGGGAGGGCTGCAACAATAGACTTGATAAGAGTGACTCTTCCAGCAGTGCTCAGGAGTTTCATTTTTCAGTTGGAGAACTTAGTTTGGACTTTCTCCTCTAAGGTTTGGTAAGTGTGCTTATCAATCCTCTTGTGGATGAGAGGGACACCTAAGTAGGTGCCAAGATCCTTAGTCAATTTGAAATTGCAAACTAAAGCAAGGGAGTTTTTAAGAGAGATAGGAGTTTTTGGAGAAAGCTATAGCTTAGATTTGGAAGCATTGATTCTCAATTCACTTTCATTACTAAATTCTTATAGGCAGTCAAAGATGCAGTCCATATTGTGATGGTTTGCCTCGGCAAAGAGCATTAGATCATCTGCAAAAAAGATATGAGAAATGGCTAGACCTCTTCTGGCAGGTTTGACTGGACTCCAATAGCCATTATTCACCTGTCATTTATCATATAGGACAATATTTCCATGGCAAGAATGAAGAGGTAGGGGGAGAGGGGATCTCCTTGCCTTAAACCTTGACCGGTTTTGATATAAGGGAGAGTTCCTCCATTCCACAGAATAGCCACTTCAGAATTAGAGAAGGAGAACATGATTAGTCTCACCAGAGGGAGGCAAAAATTGAAGTCAAGCAGGACCTACCCCAAGAAACTCCAGCTAAGATTATCGAAAACTTTTTGAAGATCAATTTTCATCATAATTTTATGTCTTTTACTTCTAGAGTTACAAATGTAATGAATGATTTCCTGGGAGATGATCACATTATCCATGGTGTCTTTTGAAGGGAGGAAGCTACTTTGATAAGGGCCAATGACTTCCTTGAGAATTGGTCTCATTCTTTCAACAATAACCTTAGAGAGAATCTTGTAAGAGGTATTTAAGAGACTGATGGGCTTGAAATCAGTGGCACCTTCCGGTCTGCTGGTTTTGGAAATTAGGACAATAAGAGCTTTTAATATTTTAAGAGGGAAGAAACCGTCTATAAAAGCATCTTGGACAAAAGTGAGGGTTGTCCTTTTCATAATGTCCTAAAACTGTTGGAAGAAAATGGGTTGAATGTCATCAGAACCAGGGGCTTTGAGATCTTTCATGGCAAAGACAGCGGCTTTGACTCCCTCTTTTGTGACTTTTTTCGGGAGGAGAGCTTGATCTTCATTGGAGATTTTGATTTACAGTCTGTTGTATCTATTGCTTAGAGGAGAGGCTTATTTGTAGGCAAAGAGGTTAATGAAATAGTTGATCACATGGTCCTACAGAGCTTGTTGATCATGGCACCACTTTCCATCTATTTTTAAGCTTGTGATTTTATTGTAATTCCTCCTCATTTTGGTGGTTGCATGATAGAATTTAGTATTTAATTTAGTATTTCTTTCTCCCTCATTTATCCATTGAATTCTAGATTTTTGGAAGCACAACATTTCTTCTTGAGCAAGGGTCTTGTGGTACTCTACAAAAAGCTCATTTTCTAGTCTCTGCAGAAAATCAAAATGGTTGAAAGCCTTCGAGTATTGAATGCCCTTGAGCCTAGCTTCAATTCTTCTTTTTCTAGCTTGGATGTTGCCAAAGACTTCTTTGTTCCAAGATTTAAGCTTTGCAGCAGTGTAAGAGGTTGTTTGAAGCAATGATTCGGAGGAGGATATCCAGACTTTTTCGAAAACCTCTTTAAATTGGGGGTGAGATAGCCAGACAACCTCGAATCTAAAGGGCCTGCTGCTTTTGTCATGGGAAGTGATCATTTTGGTTTGCAAAATGACAGGATCGTGGTCATCATGAGTTTTGGGAAGATTGATGACTTTAAGCTCAGGAAAGAAGAGACAAACTTGTTGATTTGCTAGAGCTTTGTCTAGCCTCTCTTGAAGAATGACTTTGCCAACTAGCTTCCTAGTCCAAGTGAATTTAGGACCCCCTGTACCTAGGTCTATAAGATTATAGTTGTTCTAATGGTTGATGAAATTCTGCCCTCTCCTTCTGACCTTGATTTTTTTTTTATTGATGGTTTCTCTTGAGTAGGCTATGCCATTAAAATCTCCTATTAAAACCCAAGGGAGATGGACATTGGCAGCATAGGCGGTGGTTTGCTTCCAAAATGAGTCCTTACAACTCCTATGAGGTTGGACATAAGCCATAGATAGTAGCCAACTTTGATGGTTCTCTCTTACCTCGGCATAAATGACTTAATTAGTGTGATCACGAATGATGAGAGAGACTCTCCTTGAGTTCCAATTTAGCCATAGACCTTCTTTTAGCCCTGAGGTAGGAATGATGAATTCCTTATCCAAGTCTAAGGACTTCAAGAAGGTTGAGAAAAAGTCATTCTCTACTTTGGTTTCCAGCAGACAGAGAATATCCAACTACTGGTTTCTCCAAAGTTCTTTGCAAGCTCTCCTGATCTTATTGTTCCCTATACCACAGCAATTTCGAACAATGACTTTGGTATTCATGGGATAGAGGAGAAGTAAGAGGTTTGGAGTTATCTCTCCATATCTTCAGGATTTGCATCCTCAGAATCTTCCAAAACCTCTCGTTCCTCAGATGAGCTTTCCTCCTCACAGCTTTCCATGTCATCATCACTACAGGTTTGGTAGATATTTCACCTGGTGGTGCCTTGAGCTCCTGGGTCAATAAACCACATTTCATCATCACTTTCTTGGTGGAAAGTTTGAATTCTGTTGGGGCTAGACTCATAAGGGGGATGATTTCTAGGTTTTATGTGAATGGACAGAGATGAGGGCCCTACAAGGGACCTATGAGGGGGGTTTGTTTGAATTAGTTTCTTGGACAGATAAACTAGTGTTTGGGGTGGGCTCATCTAGCACATTGTTATTTCTCTGGGATGGACTTCTGATGGCTGCTTTGGCCCATTGCTGAGGAGCCTTTCCAAGGTGGTCCTGCTCTTGGAAGGAGTTTGAAATGGCTTGCTCTTTACCCTCCTCATTTGCCTCCTGATGACTGCATTGTCTTGCTTCTAATGCACCCTTAATGGATCTCTGAGGAATACCTTTCATCATTTTCGTTTCCTCTTCGATTTCCAAGCCTTAAAATGAGGATATAATTGTCTATTTCATTTTGTTAGCTCCTCCTTTTTTTGGCTAAATATTTGTTACCTCATCTCTCACTCCACAGAATCATCATCCCAAGATCGAGGAAAAAGAAAGCTTAACACGAGAAGCCGCTTGATTAGTTTAAACAATACAAGTTTACATTTATTACCCTCATCTATAACATAATTAAACATTGGGATTGGCAATCTAAGGACTTGGGCCCACTCTTTTTTTCTTTTTTTCTTTTGTTACATAAATATTTAAATTTAAAATCTCTAAATTAAAAAAAAAAAGAATTATGATTAATAAATTATCCCCTTAAAAACCGGACCCACTCTCAATCTTATGCCCGTTCAACCTCTCATTTACGTATGAAAATTTATATTAAGGATATGTGTTACAAGGGAATTACAATTTAAAAAGTAAAATTTCAATTTGTAGAAAATATTCTTATAAAAGTTATTCATTCTCCTCATTAGTGTTTTGAAATTCAGACCGGAGTACGAACCAGTCGTGCCAAGAGATCAATGGATCACTGAATCAAACCGATCGGATCGAACGAAAAATCTGGATGACGTCATCATAATATCATAAATAAATTTAAATTATAATATATTAATAATCTAATAAATTTATATGTCTACTCACAAATATTTGCCAAATTATATTAAAAAATATATAATATAAGACATAGTTCATTAATCTAAATATCACACATCATTTAATACGAAATATCATTTAAATATATTAAAACTTAATTCAAATAATAGATTTAGCATATCAAAATCTAATTTAAACAATAAAAAAAATCCGATGAGAAAAGAAAAGGAAAAAAAGGTCCCAAGTTAAAAAAAATAGTGAGAGTGAGATAAAAAGAAAAAAAAAAAAAAAGAAAAGGAAGGTACACAGAATGGTGATCCAACGGTTGTCACCACTCAAGCATTCATAACATGCCTGGATTTGAATCTATACGCTTACAATTTTTGCACAAAAAAGAGAAGGGAAAAAAATCCAATTTGTATCGGCCGGTTCCCGATCCAACCCAGGTTTGACCAATTTTTTAAAAATCTAGTTATGATATGAAATCTGAATAGGCTGCTAGTCCAGTTCCCTATCGAATCAGTCGAACCAATCGGTCCGGTTCAAATTTCAAAACATTGCTCCTCATAGGATTGAGTTAAGATGATATCTTTTTCTTTTGATAGATCTTTTGTAATCACTTTTATCTATTTTTTATCTTTTATTTTTTATGGGGAGCACAAAGGAAAGTAACAATAAACAACAATAATCATCCTTTAATCACACTAAGTGTAATCCCCCATATAAATTTTTATACGTTATTATATTTTATTTTATATTGCTTATTCATATATATATGATTGTTTTTTGTTATACAACAATGATAATCGTACTTTTATTACATTAAGTGTGGTCAATAATATCGATATTTTCATTGTATTGTATTTTAGAGTGCAAAAGAAAAAGCAGAGAAAATTCATTTAAAAAAGAGAAAAATATTACCCTATTGGGGGAAGAAAATTTATATATTAAAAATACTTAAAGAGGGACCAAATCTAGAATTTGATCACCTTTTCCCTCCTAATACACATGTTCTGGAATATGATCTTAAGTTTACAAATTATTTATAATTATCCCATTTAATTATTTAAATAAATTAAGTAAATTTGAGTCTCGTATTTCATTTTTTTTTCAAATGAATTTTAAAAATTTCTTTGATTTCAACTAGTTTAACTAATTGAGCTAACTCAACTCATAAATGACTTTAATCTTCGAACAAGCTCGCATCAATAATTTTTAACCTTGATTAACAAGCATCTGGCTTTACATTAACCGAAATGATTGATCAGATTAGGTTTGAACCAGATAAATTAAGTTGAGTTTTATTTCATAATTTCATAAATTTCGTTCAAATTTAGGTTATTTGAATAGATAACGAGCCAAACCAAACTATTCATTTACATAAATAATTCTATTTTCTATATCAATTTATTTAATTAATAAATTTTAAATTTATATACATGTAATTAACTTATTTAATTAAATAAATAAATTGAGTATAAACTCCATAATCATAATCTTTTTTTTAATACGATGATTTTAAAATTAAATCGTGAATATAAAAGGGAAAAATAATTTCAACGTAGAAAAAGAAAGGGAAAGTGATAGCCAATCGGCAAAGCTTGTTTGGGTGGATTTTTTACCACGTGGATAAGATCGGTGCCGTTTATCATGGGAGATGAACTGTAACCGTCGTGCTTGAACGTGGAGAGATGAAAGTGAGGGGGGGGAGTACAAGTGAGCAGTGAAGAAAATTTTAAAATAATGGAAAAATTCAGAGGACGGAAATGAAAATAATATAAATTAAAAAAAAACACACGAATCCCAAGAGGAAAAATAATGAGAGAGAGAGAGAGAGAGAGGAATCCGGCTGTAAATTTGGACACTAATGTGAGGGAAAGAGGTGGGAGCGACAAAACCTGCAAAGAATCGATTCTTTAGGGGTTGAATTTTGAATTTTTATTATTAATCTTTCTCCTAATTGGAGTCCCAACTCATTAATTGCTCACTTCATTATTGTGTGAATTAATGACTAATTGATTTTACTATTTTGTCCTCCTTCCTCGATGGCCCCAAAAAAAAAAATGATCCCCAGTGTCAATCATGCAATTTAGTATCCATTTTGGCACAAGGACAAGCACAGCCGGGTGAAAATTGATACAAAATAATAGGAAAAATTATAAAATTTTTTATATAAATATAAATTATTTTATAAAAATAATAAAATTCTAAAATAATCAAACATATGATTATTAATTATAAGATAAATAATATAAAAATAAAAATTATAATTAAATAAATAATTAATTAATTAGATCTGAAAAAATATATAAATATAAAAACATAAGAATTTTAATATAAATATTAATTAATTTACCATTTTAAAACATTTCAAAAACCAAAAATATTTTAAAAATAAAAAAAAAATTTGGTATCGAAAAGTTTTCATATATCAGAATTCAAAGTAAATACTTTCATTATGTATAAAATTTATATTCTCAAATGTTCTCTCGAATACCATTCACCTAGAAATGTTTGCTGGTAATAGACAAATATTATATATATATTTTTATTATTCAATGTAACGAGAAAACATTCATCAACCAGTTATATCGAATCAATTAAATTAAAAAAATATGACATAAAAATTAAAACAGTTCAAAATATGGAAATTCCATAAATAAATTTTAGTTTATTTTATTCCTATGAGAAATGTTTTTGATCGAAAAATATCGAAGGATAAAATGGTCAGTTCGTGCAAATAAGTAGTCGGCAACACAAAAGGGATAAAAATTAATATAAGTAGAAGTGGTTTTTAGGTAATTTAAGAGTATTAATTTCACATACAGACTAACAAACCTAAGTGAAAAATATTCTTCTTTGTCGTTATTTAATTAATTTTTGGCGCGGATATATATCGGGCAATGACACTCCAACTCTTCCATATTTTCATTTTGACCACTCTTTCACTCCTCAAAATCCCACCGTTCACTTCTCTCTCCTCGTCATCTGCACACACGCACCATCTCTCTCTCTCTCTCTCCCTCTCCTTCTCCTCACCTTACACACACAAATTTCCTCTTTCTCTCTCGCTGTAAAATGGAGGGACCGGAGCTTTTCATTAGCGGCTACTACACCGCCGGAAAGTCTCAATTCTCGCCGGAAAAGCAAAATAACGGCGGCGAAGTTTTCATCGTTGAAGAATTACTTGATTTCTCTAACGAAGACGCGCTTATAAATGAGAATTTCATCGATTCTGACCCCGGAAATTCGGCGGATTCTTCGACGGTCACTGTCGGTGGCGGTGACAGTAATAATTCCTCCGGCAACGAAACTCATTTCTCCGGAAACTGCTTTCCCGACGGTCAATTCTCCGGCGAACTCTCCGTTCCGGTAAATTTTTCACGCCCGTTGTAACGAATTTGTTTGCGTGTTGTTTTGCGTGAGTGAATACTTGAAATTTAGTTGAAATTCAATTCATGTGAATTCACGCAGTTCAATTTTTATTTTTGTTGTTTAGCTTTTTCGTTTCCCTTTTTTTTTTTGGAAAGTTTCAAATTCCAAAGTACATCATTGCTTTCTTTATTATATAGAATTGAATTGCAAATTCTCTCTCTCTCTCTCTATCAAATTAAGCTAATTTTGGTTCTTCTTTTCATCTTCATCTACAAGCAAAGCTAATCGCATGCATATTCAAACTCAAATTTAGTTCATTCGCCCAAAAACAATGCAAAACAATTATTTGGCATATGTAGTTCAAGAAAATTTAAAAAATGGAGAGAAATTGAAACAAATTTTTGGGGTAAAATTTAATTTAAATTAAATTCAAATGTCTAAAAATTTTTGTTGGGATGTTGCAGTATGAGGATTTAGCTGAGCTAGAGTGGCTCTCGAACTTCGTGGAAGAATCATTCTCAAGCGAAGACTTACAGAAACTCCAACTAATTTCCGGAATCGAAGCAGACCAATCACCTTCACTTTCAATTTCCCAAACAGCCACTCACTACCCATTCCAGCCCGAGCCCGAGGCCCGGCCCTCCAACCCCATATTCGCCTCTGATGTATCCGTCCCGGGCAAGGCCCGTAGCAAGCGGACCCGGCCCGCTCCGTGTAATTGGTCATCCGGCCTGCTCATTCTCTCTCCTGCCGTGTCATCATCCGAGCCTACCGGGCCAATCCAGAAGCCCTTGAAAGCAACCAAAAAGTGCATGGGCATGCAGGCTGGGGGAGATGGGCGGAAGTGCCTGCATTGCGCCACGGATAAGACTCCACAGTGGCGAACCGGTCCCATGGGCCCAAAAACATTGTGCAATGCATGTGGAGTGAGGTACAAGTCGGGCCGTTTGGTGCCCGAGTACCGGCCCGCGGCTAGCCCGACATTTGTGTCCACTAAGCACTCTAATTCTCATAGGAAGGTTTTGGAACTTAGAAGGCAAAAGGAGCTTCAAAGTTCACAGCAGCAACATCAGCAATTTATTGGTCACAATGCGATTTTCGACCTATCCAACGGTTGTGATGACTTCTTGATTCATCAACATACTGGGCCTGATTTTAGGCAGCTAATCTAGTTTGTGCTAGTGTTAGCTAACTAGGGCTCTCTTAGTCTTTGGGTTAAGCACTTAATTCTTAAAATTTTTTACTATTTTGTAGCTCCTTTTCCCCAATTCCAATATATGAATTTCTGAGTTTACCAGTTTTCTCTTTTTGCCAAATGATGCAAAAGAAAAGGAGACCCAAATAGAGAGGGTTACCACAGAGAGAGAGAGAGAGAGAGAGAGAGAGAGAGAGAGGACGAATGGAGTGGAACAGTAGAAAATGACCAAAGGTGTCCCCTTGATTCTTTCTGATCCACAATAATGCCAAAATGTGGCAAATTTGAGAATTACTTTTTAAGAAATGAAAAAGCAAATTCTCTCATACTTTTTCTTTTCCCCACATTCACTTTAATTTTTTTTTTTTCATATATGTAGATATTCAAATGTTAAAATAGTTGTCATTTTGAATTTCAAAAGGGTAAAGAATTAATGTGAAGCAAAAGGGAAATATCTCAAAAGTTGGTCTTCTTCAATAGTACAAACTAGAGAAACCCCTTTTATCATCATATCGAGTGGGAGACATAAAAGTGCTTTAGGCCATGCTTCAATTGTTGACATTTTGCTCAAACAATTGCTTTCTTTGTTTACCCTAAATCATGATTAGTTTCCATTTCCCTAGTTTTACTGACCTATTTTTTCTTAACTTTATATGTTTCATTTATATTTTGATTAATTTAATTTAAATGTTATCGATCCTAATTTAAAGAAAAATTCTCTAAATAAAATTTTTTTATTCCTAAATTTTAAATTTAATATTTAATTAAGAAACTTAATATTTTTATCTATTAAGCTCACTACATGTTGGTTTGCTAATTGATTTATTTGACTTCCAATGTGCTTCTTTTTATGGCATTTGTAGGCCCCCAAAAAAAAAAACAACTGAATTGCTTCACTTTTGCTTTCCATTCCAAGCAAAACTCTCCCTTGCCCTTATATTCATCATTATGGTTCTTGTCTTCCAAATTAAGGCTGTATTTATTTTGTAGAAAGATTATCTCAAAAAGATTAAAATATAAAATATCTTTATTTCATCCTCAATTTCATAGTCTTCTTATACCTAATATATATATATATATATATATGTTGAAATTTGTATTTGATGCATAGTATTTTCTAGTAGTCTTATGTTTTAAAAAATCTTAGTATAAATTAAGAATTTTGAGATAAACTCTCAAAGAGAGAGAGAGAGAGAGTTTTCCTCCAAATTTGAAAATTTTTTTTATTTCTTTTTATACTTGATCGATCGATATTTGATAATCAATTTATTAATATCGATTAATCGAATTCGAGTTAATTATCGAACCCTTTAAATTATTAAAGGACAATCTCTCCCATGTATGTTTATTTCACTCAGATTACTGAATAAACAAAGCATGAGTAATTTCCCCTTTTTTTCATTCTTTTAGACTTGGGATACATAATAAATATCTCAAAGGTAAAGATCTGTTTAACCAGCAAAGAAGCAGAGGTTGTTCAGTTATTTGGACGGGTGTCCTCAAGAGCAGGAATTGTCTTAGGAGGGGTTTAAAATGGAGGATAGGAAATGGGGACTGCATTAGCTTCTGGCATGACATATGAGCAGGGGAGGAGGAGTTGGTGAATCTTGCTCGAATTCTGAAAGATCAATGCTCAAAAAACATTAAGATCAGTCACTTCCTAACTGAAGAGAGGATGTAGAAGTGGTCCAATGGGTCAGGCGTAAGGGTCGCCTTTCAGCTGGCTTGTAATTTTTCCTATTGTTCTTCTTTTGTCCTCATCGTTTTTCATCAAAAAAAAAAAGACTTGGGATTTTGGTAAGGAGATTTTTTTTTTTTTGGGGGGGGGGGGGGGTCCCAAGAGATCATGATTGGGAAATTCCAGCGAGGGTTGGCTTGTGAGTACACTGCGCATTGGCTTAATAGTAACATGGATTTCAGTGCTTGAGGTGACTTACCTTCACTGCAACCCACATGGATTAGCTTAATCAATTGTTTTTAGGAATGGGACACAAGTGAGTTTTGCTTAAGAAATGTTGCATTTGCCTAAAGGGGTCATGTGAGATTAGTAAGACACAGAAATTTAAAATGCCACTAAGGTCTAATGTGCCACATTGAAGGAAAATGAGTATGTCCATCTGATCCCAGACATTTTGTTCTATGATGGGCTCCGACTTTAATTTATTATTCAATTTCTAGAATATTCTTCCTACGTTGGGATTAGGACCCATTCCTAAATAAAGTAACCAGGTACAGTATAGGAGTTTGCTAGTTTTTATAAAGGGTCCAAGCAACGGTCCTCTCCTTTAATGAATTTTGATTATTTTTCTTTTCACTTTGGCTAAGTTTTGCTCTGCATCCGAGATCTGAGACATTTTTCCTCCATATGTAAGCAAAGCATTCTTGAGCAATAAAGGTCCTTCCTATAGAAAAGATGTTAAAGTCATAATGATCCAATTTTATATTTTAAACCTCCCTGACGCAAGTGACAATGTTCTCTCTTGTGTCGGCATAAAGTCCACCGACGTTAATAAATGTTGGCATACATCAAAGAAATCGTTGAAAAATCTCTATTTTTTCTAGTGTCAATAAATCAAAGACTTTTTCTTATATGCATGTTCATTTTTTTTGAGTCAACCGGTACATGATTTATCTGACTATTTTGATTTGAGTATTACGAGACCTATTTAGGAGTTGATTCTCTTAGTATCTATTTTTTTATTCTTAATACTCGAATTTAAAATTTTAATTAAGAAAGTTTAGTGATCGATCATTACACCATGCATGTTTATATAACTACTTCTGGATCAAAATTCTTTTGCTACGTTTTTTCTATAATAGGTTGCATAGTTTATAAATCCTATATTTAAATGAATTTTTTTAATATTCAGTCTTCATTTACATTATGGTTTGATCATGTATCATAATTATTTAGAAAAAGAAAAAGTATGTTTCCAAACTATTCTCAGCCATTAGATTTTTGTGCTTACACATGTGATCCACAGGATCATGGTCCACACACCGTATATACATGTCTATATATTTTGTGGGGCAACTATAGACTTGGATTTCTGTGAATTTTAGAGGTACATGAAGGTACAATGTATTGTACATAGATGTAAGATTAACAAATATAGATGTGTGTGTGTATATATATATATATATATATATTTGGGATCATTATAAGCCATGGGCAAGGAGTAGTTTAGATGAAAGAAATGTCCATGTGAGGGAAGAGAAGAGAGCACATGCAGTACGTGACATGCATGACTGTGTTCTGCAGCTGTTTCAGATCATATTTTCCTAAACCCACAAAATGTCTTAAAATGTTTCATGTCTGGGGATCTTTACATGTTACCCCATTGTTGATTGGTTGGGTCAAGCTATAATTCTTGTGTCCCTCTCATGACCCCTCCACATTACAAAATTTTTTTACTATGACACTTGGTTTGATGCTATTTTGATGATAAAAAAGGTTAGGTCTTTGATTTTATCATGCCACAATTATATTTTAGTTTTAAAATACTATTTATACTCTTAAATTTTGTATTAATTAATATATTTAACCAAATTTACAATATTCTAAATCCAATTTTAAATATATAATGGTTTCTGATTAATGTTATAATTATATTATGATTTTTTTTTACATAAATTATCGGTTTTCGATAATCATGATGGGTCCGATTGAATTCGATTCGAATCGGATTAGACTTTTGATGTAGGGATCATACCCAATTATTATTTTGAGATTATTATAGATTAGTGGGTCAATGTCGTTAGGTAATGACTACACTACAGCTAGCAATTGCCTGGAAACATAGTGCAATTTGGGTATAGTTTGGAGATATTTTTGTGCTGCATTGATTGCAATCATGTAGGATTAAAACAGTAATATGAAATTATAGAGGAGATTAAGGAAGTTTGGCTCTATTATAGTAATAGGTTGTCTATGAGACAAGACATCACTCTTTATGCTATTCAAGAATGATTTTTCTTTTACTAAAAGCAAAAATTACCCAAACACTCAGTTAAAATTTTGATTATAATGGTTTGAAAATGTTTAAAAAAATAAATATAAAATTTGGAGAATGCTTTTTAGAGGTTAAGTATTAAAACTAGTATGACATTAGCATCCAATATAGTTTTATTGTATGGACATCAAGTGCTAAAGAACTTTTATTTAAATGTCTTTTCCGACTAATAATTAAAAAACATAAAGTTTCACAAGTAATAATTAATTTTTAAATAAAATGACTAAAATTATTATTGTGAAAAATTTTATTATTAATTTTTTTCTTTTTTTATAAAAGAGATATCTCAACTTATTTCGATTTGGTTCATTTTACTCTTATTCTATTATGATATTTTTTAATTGAAGAAAAATTATTTCGGTAAAAATTTTACAAATAAAAATTAAGAATAAAAGTATCATTAAGTAAATAACATTTTATATTATGTTATCTAAATGATATTATCATTAAAATTACCGATCAATTTTTAGTCAAAGCTTGGTTGTACTGTCTCAAGAAATCTCAAAATGTGTGGCCAATTGATATAGTGAGAAATTGATAGTGCAAAAAAAAAAAAAAAAAAAAGAACTTTCAATCATAATAAAATGGGAGAATAGCACCCACACCACATTGGCTCCTTTATTAAATGTTAGACATGGTATCCATATTTTACCTTCATACTTGTTGACCAACACTTAACTGATGAATGTCCAGAGATCGGTGTTTTTTAAATAAAATTTTGTATTCGAATCTTATGTATAAAGAAAATGGGGTTATGAGAATTTTATTTCTTAAGGGCCTAACTCGACTCGAATAAAATTTAATCAGATTTAATATAATTATCAGATATAGATAATTTATATATATATATAAATCTTCATTTTTTTAAGTCAAATGGCACATTATCTTTTCAATAAAAGAAAGGAAAAAAAAAAATCTAAGGTCATAAATGTAATAAAATTAAATTAGACTCCTAGTGGCATCTGCCCTTCACGTGGCATATGAGGTTCATAATTAATTTTGTTATAATTGGGTCCTTTTATGGGTAGGCCATGTTGCATATGATCATAACGGGGAACGGAAACGTATAGAAATAATACGGCAAAATAATATTTTATAAATTATAGAAAATAGAAATATAGATAAATACATAAATATAGAAAGTATAAAGATATTTACATAAATACTAATTATTTTATAAAAATTAATATAATAATTATATTTTATAATAAAAAATTAAAATAATCAAAAATATAATTATTAATCATAAAACAATTATTATAAAAATAAAAATTATAATTAAAAAAATAATTTATTATATATAAAAAATATATAATTATAAAAATATATAAAGATATTTATATAAATATAAAATAATTTAATATATAAAAACGTTTAGAAAATAAACCTTGAGCTTGCTTACGAATAACCTGGATGGCCACGTTGGCAAGTGCTAGGTATAAATTTGCACCGGAGAATAAATTTTAGTAAAATAAAATCCATGCATCTAATTTTGTTCTTTTAATTGACTTGTACAATTATTTGTTATTAATTATTTTAAAAATGATATTTTTGTATAAATATTAATATATCATAGGCAAATTTATAAATTTTGCTAATATATTTCTCAATCAATAGAGTCCATTGAACGAAAGGAAATAATTCTATTATAAGATTTGATGGATCGAGGCAGTTTAAAAGATAATTATAAATTTGAAATTGAGTTATACAATTACAGTGTAATAATCCGTTTCATACTTAAACTATCCAATAACTTCAATTATTGAAAAATAGAATGACATAAACATATTAAGATAGCGACGTGGGTGTTACTATCCGAAATTGAATGATAACTAATTGTAAGGAAGTTTCCAAAAGACATGAAACAAAAACATTAGGTTTTCGATCGACATGCTAAGTCATGCGAACGAACAATTAAACATAAGGGGGATGTCGACTTTTCAATATAATTGAATGAGCCCACATGTGAGAACGGAGGTGTCGGCTCATAAGGGAGATGTCGACTTTTCAAAAACAAAATAAGGGAGATGTCAGCTCATTCTCCCGTGGTGTATTGCGTCTGTCGGGGGAAGATAGATTCTTTCTCTTCATACTGATGAACTTCTGCAGCTTACCGCTGTGAACCAAAAACTCTAGCTCATCCTTGAGCCTTTTGCACTCGTCGGTTATATGATCGTAGTCCCCATGGAAGTGACAATACTTGGACTTATCTTTTTTGGGATCTTCCTCCGTGGGACGAGGGGGTCATCTAACATATGATTTGTTTTTGATTTGATATAAATCTGACTCGGGATCTCGTTCAGTGGAGTGTAGATGCTGAACCTTCGCGAGGGCGAAACTCCTGGTTTACTCCTCTTTGGAGAAGGCTGGCGAGATAATCGGTTGCGTTCCTTTCTGCTAGGACGGTTTCTTTGTCAGTCGAATGCCTCCGCTTCTTCTACCGCAATGTACTTCTCAACTCGGAAATAAAATTCTTGAATTGTTACCGAAGGTTTTTTCGTAATGGAGACTTTCATGTCGGAGGAGCGCAAGCTCGTTAGGAGAGCGGCCAATACGATAGATTGGTCCAAAGTAGCAACCTTTAACATCTTCGTTTTAAACATTTTTAGGAAATCTCTCATAAACTCTTCTTCCCGCTGTCGCAACGATAGCAAGGAAGTGGACTTTCGTTTGACTTCTTGACTTATTATAAAATGAGTCTCAAACTGCTGTCGGAGTTGAGTGAAACTCTTGATACTAAATGACGAGAGAGAGTTAAACCATGTCAGGGTATTACCCTCGAGGGTAGTAATGAAATGATTACACATCGCTGCGTCCGACAGGTTTTGGAGACTATAACTGTTATGAAGTGGACAGCATGGTCACGAGATCCGTTGTCCTGTCATATCGCTCCATGAGAGGCAGAATGACGTCTCTTGGCATTGGTTTTGAGGAAATCTTCAGATCGAAAGGCAATTCTCTCAAGGGGTGGAGGAGATCTTTCCCCATCTTTGTACCTGCCTTTTTAAGCTCGGCGACTACGAGCTGTTCGACTTGCTTCTTCAAGTCCTCAGGATCGTGCCGAGAGGTTACCGATAGTTCATAATTCGTAGGGGGTACTCGTCTCGATAGTCATTCATAATCAGACTCCGCCGCGGATGAGTGGTCGTCTGACTCGACGGCCCAGCTAAGTCCCTCTAGTTGCTTGTTCATTCTTTGGAGTCTTGACTCCAATCTTTCCATGTGAGGCTAGCTCGCCTGCTCTGGCATTAGGGCTACGACCGGCTGTTCTTGGGTCGCAGATTGTAAAACTCGCTCCGGACGGGATGGCCGGGGAGAAAACATATGGTCATGAATTGAATGATCAGGTGCTGGAGGGCGGATAGATTTAGCGGGCATAGGGGCACGCCCGTCTACAGCAAGGGCGGCTCTCAAAAATGCTTTGGTTCTCGGAGGCATGACTGTCAGAATTACAAAAGTTGCTCTAGTCTGTTCTTACATATGGCGCCAATCTGTTGGCGCTGGGTTGTGGCTCCATAAATATCGGCTCCTTGTTGACTCGAACGGCTGTCGTCAAAAGGATGTAAGACCTGCAAAAACCACCAGAAGGTGTTTCGAAGAGAAATGTTTCGACGTTCAAGTCAGAAAGAGCGGATTTCGAATGTAAAGAAACAGACTGAAAGTTCAAGGAGGGAGAGGTTCCTTGTGATGAGTGTACTCAATGTGTTAGAGTCAAGAAACGTACTTGGTTTGGAGGGTTTTGAGATAGTTTATATCTGTCAGAGTCATACGCCATTAGAGTGCTTCAACCCTACTTTCCTTATTGGGCCGATCCTGAAATTTCGGGGATTTGATATTTCGAATTGATAGCGATCTTCCTCATATGAGAATTTTCATTTCCTGGAAAGATTCTTTCATTATCTGAAAATCCTAAAAATGCTGCCTCAAATAGAAAATCGAAACTATTAGGGCATGTTGACATTTCTTTAAAATAGCTGTTGATTAGTCGTTTAACTGATAAAAAGCCTTCAGAATTCGTTCGTTTGATGGACTAATGATTGAGTGCCCGGTCGAGGCGATTTATTTTGTTTGATGAATCACGTTCGGTTGGTAGGGCGACTAAGACCCTATCGTTCGGGAGATCTGGACGATTAAAGTCATTCGGTAGATAATCATAAAAAATGTTAAACATCGATCAGTAGTTATCCCTTGTAGGCCTTATGTGTGGGCCCTATTGGTGTTGACCCTTCTGAATTGGGTTTGGGGTTATGTCCCTTCAGGAACCAATTTTACAAAGAAATATATTTAATTGTATTACAATTCAGACACTTATTTTACAAATGATAGTTATTGTTTAAACTTGATATTTAATTATGGGAGTAGATTGTCTAGGATAGCTCTAGGATGATATTTAAGAGATTATTATACAAATCATCCTTTAACTTAAATGGAAAAGAGAGACGACTGAATACGAACTGAAATATATATTTTGAAAAAGATTGATTAACTATAAGTGGTTTAGAGTAAGTTTGAAAAATGGTATTGGTGCTAGCGTGATGAGGGAGTGTCCCCAAGGTCACGACAAGCGGGATGGCTCCTTCCGGGTGCACATATTTATTAGCGAATCCCTTTATGGGTCTGCTGGGGTATTAAAGATGGATAAGCTAAAACCCATTCCCTAGAAGGCATCTCAAAAGAGGAGGTCTTGGTTTGCCCCCTGATCGACGAACACTCTTTTGACAAGATAGGACCCTATTCTTACGGTGATGATCAGTGGATTATTTCGATTTGTATTGACCCCTATTAAATTGTCGTCATTGAATCCGATAGCTGGTCTCTTTCTCTTAACCATCGCCATGATTGCGAGGCAATGAGGGTGATAGTAAGGACCCGAAAAATCAGTCTATTCCAACGGAAGGCGTCAATTTGTTGGAGATGGGTGAAATTCCACAGATACTGGCTCTGTTAACTCAAGCGATCTGGGTAGTCAGTTGACGGTTTTGGTGTGATTTTTTTGTAAAAGACCATCAGAGAGTACTCTGACGGAAAAATTCCGACATCAAATTAGTGAGCGCGAGCAATTTTCGAAAAGAGAAGAAAACAGACTGAGAAAGATGGTCTGAGATGCTCTTGTGTGCCCTATTCAAGTTAAGAGGAAAAAGAGACTTACTTGGACCATTCGATTGGCGATGTATTTGTAGCTTTCACCTGTAGAAGTCATGTATCATTGAAATGTTAAAACCCTAATTTTCTTACGGAGGTCCCTAGATTCGTGGGTATCATGCCACAAAATTCTCAATGATCAAGGAATCTTATCAATATAGAAAGTTCAAATCAGCATGGAGACTCTTTTCCTTATTAACCACGGTTTGAGGGTTCCTTTTTATCCCCATAAGATTCTCTTTATATCCATAGGAAAAATAAATATTACCTTAGCAAATCAGATGGTCTATGCCAAACAATGTGAAATGATTAGTCTTGATATCAAGTCATTGGTTATCGAAAAGAATGTGATATGTGAGTATTGAGAGGGTCGATTAGTGGGCCTGTTCGGTCTCATCATAATTTGGGCCATGCTCCATTATATATATATATATATATATATATATATATATATATATATATATATATATATATATATATATATATATATATATATGTGTGTGTACGTATATATGTATATGTATATATATATATGTATGCACGTATATATGTATATGTATGTATGTATATATGTATGTATGTATATGTATAAAATTTTAAGAATGCTTTTTAGAGGTTAAGATATTTTTTAAATAAAATTTTATATTTGAATTTTGTATACGAAGAAAATAGATTAAGGAAAACTTTATCTTTTAATAATTTAATACTATTCAAATCAAATTTAATTAATTTTAATATGATTATCTCATATTGATAATTTATTAAATAAAAAACTTTATATTTGTTTAAGTCACATTCTGGGTTATGGGTACGATACCATTTCAATAAAAGAAAAGAAATTTTTTTTTTTTTTTTAAAAAAAGGTTTCTAAGGTCATAAATGTAATAAAATTAAATTAGACTCCTAGTGGACCTGCCCTTCACGTGGCCTATGAGGATCATAATTAATTTTGTTATAATTGGGTCCTTCATGGATACGAGGGGATGGCAAAATCCGGCACCTTGAGCTTGCTTACGTGTAACCTGGATGGCCACGTTGGCAAGTGCTAGGTATAAATTTGCACTGGAGAATAAATTTTAATAAAATAAAATCCATTCTCTCACCAAAAAATAAAATAAAATAAAATAAAATCCATACTTCTAATTTTTTATTAATTATTTTAAATATTATATTTTTGTATAAATATTAGGCAAAATTATAAATTTTGCAAATAGATTTCTCTATCAATGGAGTCCATCAAAGGGAAAGGAAAGAATTCTATCGGATCGGTGCAGTTTAAAAGATAATTATAAATTTAAATTGAATCATACAATTACTGTATAATAATCCCTTTTATATTTAAACAATCCAATGACTTCAATTATTGAAAAATAGAATGACATAAACATATTAAGATAGTGATATGAGTGTTACTATCCGAAATTGAATAATAACTAAATGAAAAAAGAGAGACTGAACTGAAATATATATTTCGAAAAAGATTGATTAACTATAGTTAGTTTGGAGTAAGTTTGAACGTGTGAACAACTTACAATATATACATATTTTTTTAGAGTCAATGAGTCTTATTCAAGTGACACCTTCTTTCTTTTCTGTTGTAATAGATTCGAGTTCAAGTCTCACTGAATACATATAAAAAAAATACATATTTTTTTGAATTAAAGAAAGGTAGGTGATAAGATATGTTATTGATGAGAATCTTAGCTTAGTAAAAAGAGCTGGTGAAATGAAAGTCTTCACACACAAATGAAATCAAAAGAAAGAGAACAGAGGGGGTGGGTGTGACTGGAAACTTGAACCACTCCACTCCGCATTACCGAGTACGAAGCACATGGCCACACACATGAACAAGTTGGCCTATCTTTTCATAGGCTCCACTTCTTTTTCTTTCACTCTCACCCTCTTCATTGTTTAAATTAAGCTCTCCTTTCTTGTGCTTTCTCATTGCACTTTCACTTTCTCTGACAAAATTGCCCTTCCAAAGGATCTTTTTGGTTTATGATTCTTAGTTTGTACTACAACTTTTTGACTTGTCCTCGCTTGTTTAAGTGTTCATTTGCTATGATTTTTTTTTTTTTTTTATAAGGAGAAATAAAAATTAATAATTTTTAAAATTAAATTAAAAATTATTTAATAATTCTATCTTAAAAATAAATTTATTTTATAATTTTTAAATAAAATTAAAAGTAAAAATTAAAAATTAAAAAAAAGGATATAAGGGTACATAAATTTATAATACGGACATATTTAAAATTTTATATTCCTTAAGTGAGAGTATAAACGGAATAAAAAAATAAAAGCTAGATTTAAAAAAAAGGAGAAATAAAAGTTCCTCCCAGAAGTTTTTACTTAAAAAACACCTTTTGAATTTTTATTCATAAAAAAAAGCTCTTTTTCTTAAGAGTTTATAAAAAACTCGTTTAGTGAGTCTTCTCTTTAAAAGGAAAAGAGAAGTAAAAAAAAAAAAAAAACTCTATCAAACGGGCTATTAATCTTTTAAAATTACTTTTTTTTTTCTTTTTCCCCACTTGGTAATAAAATTTACGATAAAACTTAAAGAACCAAAACCTAACTATTTGAATCAAGTCAAGAACTGAGCTTCTTTTATTTTCTATTAGGTATTAGTGTGTATAATCTAATTGTCTTTTTGAGAGGTTCTTTTTTTTTTTTTTTTTTATACAAGGAGATGTGATCCAGGGAAGGGAGGATAGAATGGAGAGGATCTACACTTAAACTGTTCTTGAGAGACAATTTCTTTAAGTTTTATAGATGCAAAACAACTTCTACTATATAGAACAATTTGAATTTTTTGTGCTTTTTGTATATTTAAAATTAAGATAAAAGAATTGCAGAAATAGAAAACAAGAGAAAGTAAAAGACACTAGATTTTATAATGGTTTCACCAACTCGGTATATGTTCAGACAACTCTCCTAAATTTTTACTATTTTTCTTCACAAATAGTACACACCACTTGCTTTCCAAGACTTTTACAAGTATTTCAACCCAAAATACTCACTTTACAAGTATTTCAAACAGATGGGGTGAAATTTTGTCTTTCTTTTGTTGCCAAATAATAATAACAAACCTAAATTCTAAATCTCCATGGCTCTAGCAGGAAAGGCCTTCGAGCTGCAGGGTAAGTCTACCACCCAGCTTGGTCGGTACCCCCAAACAACAACCAAAAATCAAGAACAAATCCCTACCCTCCCCCCATGTCACGACTTTAAGATATTTTTACCCACTTGAGAGGAAAAGTAAAAATCTCCGTGAAACCTTCTTGTAAGTAATAAATGAGGAGATCATCAAGAGCACACGGGTTGTGAATGAGATCTTCTTTTTTTCAATTAAAAAAAAATTGTTCATCTTTTTTTTTTTTTAAAGTCAAATGAGCTCGTGAACCTGTTTTTAAAGTCTTTCTGTCTATATATAGATATATAGTCCTTTTTCTTTTTCGTGACATGAACAAAACCTAGTACAAGTGTAAGCCTTCTGAGAACTTAGAATCCTGTTTTTTCTTATCATCCATGGCTAACATTTGTTGTTCCATCGAGACGGAGCCAAGGACCCTGAATCAAGGACAAATCAGTCTTGCTCGGGTAATCTCTCTCTCTCTCTCTCTATGTTCTTTCTTGCAATTATAATGGAGTGGGAGAAGGAAGGGACTAAACTATGAGAAATTCTGATGGGCCTTTTGGGGCTTTGGTGTTGCAAGCTTTTTTATTTTTTGATTTCTGTATGCGGAGATATCTGTGTATTGGAAAATATACACTATTTTTTTTTTCCTTTTAAGTTAGTCCACCGCTCTATGTTGGGATTTTCGTCCCTATTAATTCAGGATGACTTCCCTTTTAAGGGATTAAAAGTCTCCTAACATAGTTGATTCATACCTAAATCGTGAATCAAAATTATGATATTGATTAAAAAATATAACGATCTACCTATTATATCAACTATCAAAAAATATTCACTATAAAAGATTTACAGACTAGGCCCAAAAATATCCATCAGGAAGGTGTAGAGGCCCATGAGACTTGATTGTTGAGGAATGAGAGAGAAGGAATTAATTTAATAATATGAAAAATTCTTTTGATAACTCAACTATGGAGACAACTGGTAGTAATAGAAAGACAGAATTGATTGGGTTCTGCAAAATGCACCATTTTAATTTAAAATAAAATAAAATACTCTAGAAAAAATTTGCAAAAAAATGAAAAATTTGACAAATTTGTTTCCGTTTTTTTTTATTTATAAAGTCTAAGATGTAGTTATACATATTGTTGACAATTTATCATTCGCATTATCTATGGCAAATAATTTTAACAGATATTTTTTTATTAAAATGAAATAAAGTATGAAATTTTGCCTTGACAAATTAACATTTTCTAGTCCTAAAATATTAAAGGGGGAAAAGAATGATTTTCTTCCGAGCTAAAATTGGACGAAACATTTTTTTTATTTTTTAATAAATCGTCAATATCTGATAATCATATTGAGAATAATTAAACTTGATTTAAGTTGAATTAAACCCTTAAGCGAAAAAACTCCGGCAGTTTTCTTTTACATAAAATTTAAATTTAAAATCTTATTTAAAAAGTACGAGTGTTTAACCATTGGACCAGTCTGGACAAAACTTCTACAGTGAATTGAACTATCAAAAATAACTCAGCTTGCTTCAAATTAAATGCAGGAAGTGGCAGTAGACATAGTTCAAAAGATGGAACCAAAGGAAGCTTCAAATATATTTGCAGAGGTATGGGACATGAAGAAACCTGAAACCAAAAAAATAAAATAAAATTTCATTAAATCTGCTTATATTTGCACTCTGATCTTATGTCCTATTTACAGGGTATGATACCAGTTGTTTCTGTAAAGGAAATGCAGCAGATTCAGATAGATGAAAAGGCAGATCAATTTCAGATGCCCAATGGATGCACAATGGAGGCTCAGCTCTTGGACAAGCCTTGTCAATGTTCTTGCTCTTCCAATGCCATGGAATCCCCAGAGCAAGTGAAGCCAAAGGAGCCATTTTCAGCCCCATTTTGATGCTTCCCATTTCATTTTGTAAATTTTTACCCTTTTCTGAGAGGAGTAGGATTGTATTTGCCTTGACTAAAAAAATTCTCTTATCAAAGTGGCTTACAAGTATTATATTTTTCTTAAAAATGTTTTTACAAAATGATATTTGAAAAGTAAATATGATCTTGTAAACAATTTTAACCACAAAAAATGTTGCCATCAAGACAAGTACTCCATTGATCTTGTGTAGACAATAACTCTTGTTTACTTGTAAGCCAGGGACCATTTTAGTAGAAGGTCTGTTTGGCATGGAGCTTTTGTTCTTGATCTATTTTTTAAGTAATAAAATAATTCCTACAAATTCTCTCTCTCTCTCTCACACAACGTCAATAATAGGCTTTATTTTAACCTAAATGATATATTTGTATGTTCAATTTATGGGGGTAGTTTAATAATAGTGCAGATCTTCTGGCTAGACACGACAATTGATTAAGTGAGAAGTGATGTTAAATTATTTAATTATATTTTGAGTTTAAAACTTAAAAATAAAAGAGATTACGATGGAATAGTAGTCTATAAAAATAAAACGTATAAATATTTGAATCAAATTAATCAAAATATGATTCCACGTATCAATAGATTAAAAAAAAAAAAAAAAATCTTTCTGGCTGAGTTGAGGTTGGACCCGTGCTACCGATATCGCCTATTCAGAATTCTTCGTTCTACTCATGGTTCGGATATATATGTTTTATACCCCCTTTTTTTTGAGTTTCGGATGTATTAGAAATTTGGGATAACGGTGCGATTTTTCTTAATGAATTTGTTCATTTTTTTTGTTGTATAAATCTTATATCTTCTTATTTATTTGGATGTTTTATTTTGTTGTCTTTATTTGTATTGCTTTTAACACTTGATGGTACCTTGTTTAATATACAAAAATCATTCATGATTATCCTATAAAAAAAAACAATCACCATTAAAATCAAATCTTTCTATATTTATGTAAAATTCTAATTCTCGTGAACTCTCACAGAAAAAAAAAGAAATCTCTCTAAAATTCTAAATCTTTGTCAATCTCGAGAAAATTTAAATCTTTTAAAAATTTTTAACTAATATTCTTACCATTTTAAATGATTTTAAATAAAAGAAAACTATGATTTTCTACATCTCTAAAAATGTTATAAATATAGTGTATAGGTAACTCTTATAAGGGATTTAGTTTTTACATATAAGAGAGTGACAGTTTTATACCTAATTTTATATATCATTCTGAGGGGGGTTTCATGCTCAATTTTATACGGTCAGAGGTATGACTCTATAACCAATTCTATACAATCAGAGGTATGCTTTCGTATTCTATTATATATACGATCGGAGGTATGATATCTATGGCTACTATTAGTCTTTATTTTATCACTCATATTAATTTGAGCGTCGGACTCCCTACCGGGCCAATCCCGGTGGGATTTTTATAGGTTTCTCATCCATTAAAAACCGACGAACACCACCGTCATTGGCTCCCTGCTCGAGTTGGAAGAACATATATCTGTGGAGGTCAAAATCGACTCCAACAGATTGGCGTCATCTATGAGAATGATTGATAAACCAGTCATAGAAATTTCAAACCATGCTTCACTTCTACTCACCAGCTTGAGTTCATTCGATTATGTGACAATCGGGACGAGGTAGTTGGGGGTACCCCTCGTTGGACAAGTCTCTCGCCCTCATTCTCTCGGTCTTGTGTGGATAATTTATCGATTATCTATCTCATGATATTTTATCGAACGAACATGTCCATGTCGCTCTGATTTACCGATGGGATCTATCTCCCCGAACAGACCCATGTCGCCCCAATCTACCGATGAGATCTATCTCCCCGAACGGGTCCATGTTGCCTCGATCTACCGATGGGATCCATCTCCCCGAATGGGTCTATGTCATCCTGATTTATCGATGTGATATATCTCTCAGAATGGATTTATGTCATCCTGATCTATCGATAGAATCTATCTCCTCGAATGAGTCAATGTCCGATAGTATCTATCTCCTCAAACAGGTCAATGTCGCCCCGATTTACTGAATGAGCACATGTTACCCCAATCTACCAATGGAATTTATCTCCCTGAATGGCCTCATGTTGCCCTGATTTACAGATGAGATCTATCTCCTGAATGGGTTCATACTGTCTCGATCGACTGATGAAATCTTTCTCCCCGAACGAGTTTATATCGCTCTGATCTACTGATAGAATCTATCTTTTTAAATGGGTCCATGTCGTCCTAATCTACTAATGGAATCTATCTTTTCGAACGGGTTCATGTCGTCCTGATCTACCAATGGAATCTATCTCCCCGAACTGTCCCAAATCGCCCCGATTTACCAATGGGATCTATCTCCCCGAACGATCCCATGTCACCCCGATCTACCGATAGAATCCATCTCCCCAAACGAACCCATGTCGCCATGATCTACTGATGTGATCCATCTCCTCGAACGGGTCCATGTCGCCTCCGATTTACCGATGGGATCCATCTTCTCGAATGAGCCGATGTCACCTTAATCTAATAATAGGATCTATATCCCCAAATAGGGTCATACTGTCCCGATCTACCGATGGAATCTATCTCTCCAAACAGACCCATGTCGCCCTAATTTACAAATGAGATTTATCTCCCTGAACGGACCCATGTCGCTCCGATCTACAAATGAGATCTATCTCATGAACGGACCCATGTTGCTCTTATCTACTGATGGGATCTATTTCCCCAAAGGGGTCCATGCTGCCCCGATTTACCAATGAGATTTATCTCCTCGAACGGGCCTATATTGCCCTGATCTATCGATGAGATCTATTTACCTGAACGAATCTATGCCATCCTCGATCATCGATCATTCGACTTGTTGGTCTCTCTACTGTTCGGTCTGTTAGCCTCTCAATCTCTTATCAGTCTCTCGACCTTTAAATCATCCGAGTATTCGACCTGTCGGTCTCTCTACCGTTTAGCCTATTGACCTCTCAATCTCTTGTCGATCTCTCTACCGTTCAGTCTGTCGACCTCTCAATCTCATGTCAGTCTCTTAACTATTCAGCCTGTCGATCTCTTAATCTCTTGTCAGTCTCTTGACCTCCAGATCATTCGATCATTCGACCTGTTGGTCTCTCAACCGTTTGGTCTGTCGGTTTCTTAATCTCTTGTTAGTCTCTCGACCTTCGGATCATCCGATCATTCGACCTGTAGGTCTCTCCACTGTTTGGCCTGTTGGCCTCTCAATCTCTTGTCGATTTTTTCACCATTCGGCTTATCGGCCTCTTAATCTCCTGTCGGTCTTTCAACTGTTCAGTTTGTCGACCTCTCAATCTCTTGTCAGTTTCTTGACCTTCAAATCATTCGATTATTCGACTTCTCAGTCTCTCCACCGTTCGGCCTATTGGCCTCTCAATCTCTTGTCAATCTCTCGACCTCTGGATTATTCGATCATTCAACCTATCGGTTTCTCCACCGTTTGGTCTGTCGGTATTTCAATCTCTTGTTAATCTCTCACCCATTCGGTCTGTCGACCTCTTAATCTTTTGTCGATCTCTCAACCGTTCGGTCTATCGGCCTCTCAATCTCTTGTTAATCTCTTGACCTTCGGACATTTGATTACTCGACCTATCGACCTCTCAGTATCTTAATCTCTCGATCGATCGGACCTCTCAATATCTCAATCTCCCAATCCCCCGGTTACTCTACCTGGCGATCTGTTGATTTTTCGATCACTCGATTTGCAAATCAATCAATCTCCTGATCTCTCGACCTCTCTGTCTCCCGATCACCTATCAGTCTCTCTATCTCTTGATCCGTCGACCCGTCGGTATCTCCCGGAATAGGCAAAGATCACCTCGTCTATCGAACGAACGAGTCCCCTTGAATAAAGTCTATCATTATGGATTTATCTCTCCAAACAGGCAAATATCATCTAGTTTATTGAACGAACGAGTCCTCCTGCATGAAATCTATCGTTAGGAATTTATATCCCTGAACGGGCAAACATAGCCCATCTTTTTGAACGAAATCTTTCAAATAAGTCCTCCCGAACAGAGCTTATCGCTAGGGATGCATCTCCCTAACGGGCAAATCTGGCCCACTCTTTCGATTAAAATCTCTCAATAAAACTCTTTCGGATACAACTCCCAGCCGGATACATATAACTTATGCTTGTAATTAAAATCATATGTCTTGCATGAGTTCTGCATCTACTTTCTCTCGGTTTTCTACTTATAAGTTCTGGCCTCCGGATGGGATTCAGTTTCATTTCTTTTGGATTTTTGTTTAAAATGACTATTACTGAACCGGACGGAATTCTGCTCCCTTTTTGTTCGAAATTGCATCATACCAGTTGTAACATTGTTTCAATGTATTCTCTTGGCTATAACGCGTTCAACAATAAGCCAACACTCATGAATGCAAAGCCTGACCCTATTTTCTCGCATCGATCTCTAGCCTATCACATTCACTGAAAGTTACATCATTCGGTCAAAATATAGACTCCAATTCAGTTTTCGGATTTTCTACTTTTGCTTTTCTTAGCACAAACATTCTATACTCCTAACCACTGCTCGCCTAAACTCCTGGTCACACGACCCCCTGGCCTCTTGACCCTTCAGTTTCTCAATCTCCTAACCTCTCGGTATGTTATGATTCGCTCAGTATGTGATTTTCATATTTAACAAACGAAGACAATATTCGTCTGAGAATCATTCAAATATTCAAATCTCTAGCGACCTCCGGGTCTCCCGACTTCGCGAACACATAACCTCTCGGTCTATCAACTGATCATTAACAGATCACTCGATTTGCTCTTGGCAAAGTACAATCCTATCTCGGTCTTATATCTCCTAATCGTTGCCCCTTTCTATTAGTCACCTGCTCAACTCTCAATATTGTCTAAGATTCTGATGGAACATGACCCGAACGGTTTGAAAAACTTATCACCACTAGATTCAGAGCCCACTAAATCCACAACCAGCTGAGGGAGTCTCTTAGTGATTCTATCTCTCAGTCTTATGTCTTCTCCTAATTGGTTGATCTCCGGATCACTCGACTTATTGAACATTCATCTCTCGATCCCCCGCTTCGCTGATAACTCAACCTGTTGATCTCATCATCTCTCAATAATTTGACCAGTCAGAGAATCTACGCATCTACTATCATTAAACCCTCTCACCTCTCCCTCGAGCAAAAGAAGTCCCTCATCGAGTAAGATCCCTATATTTTTCTTTCCAACAGTCTCTTTGTTTATTTGTTATCGATAGAATTCTAACGGATCCTCTCAAATGGAGACTATCACTGGAATTTAACTCCTTGAATGGGCCCATGACACCCTAATCTATCATTGGAATCTAACTCCCCGAATGGACCTACAATGCCCTGATCGATTATTCGACCTATCGATCTGGTATTCCCTCGATCGTTCGACCTGTCGGTCTCCCAATCTTGATTGCTCGACCTGTCAGTCTCTCATTCTTTCGATCGTTTGACCTGTTGGTCTGGTAATCCTTCAATCGTTTGATCTGTCGTTCTTCTAATCTCTCGATCGATCTGTTAGTCTCGTAATCTCTTGATCGATCGACCAATCGGTCTGTCAATCTCTCGATGACTCTATTTCTCAGTCTACTAGCCTCTCGATCTCTTGACCTCTTGGTCTCCTGGGAGGCCTTTTATAATCTACTACATTTTTAATACCATTTCTTCAAAATGTCATTAGGAGTGGGGGTAAATGATGATACCCTACTTAATAGATAAAAATCATGCATGGTTATCCGATAAGAAAGACAATCATCATCAAAATCAAATCTTTCCGTATTTCTGTAGGATATTAATTTTCGTGGACTCTCACAAAGAAAAGAAATCTTTCTAAAATTTTAAACCTTTCTCAATTTCAAGAAAATTTAAATCTTTTAAAAATTTTTTTACTATAATTCTTACAATTTTGAAAGATTTTAGGCAAAAGGAAATTAGGGTTTTTTATATTTTTGGGAAGGCTATAAACATAAAGTATTGGTAACTGTTCAAGGGGATTAAATTTTTACATACAAAAGAGAGACAATTATATACATCAGTCAGAGGAAGATTGCATACCAAATTCTATATGTCATTCAGAGGGGGTTTCACATTCATTTACATACACTGACGAATGTAGGAATTCATGCTCAATCTTATACGGTCAGATATATGACTCTATAGTCAATTCTATACGATCAGAGATATGTTTTCATATTCGATTCCATACACGATTGGAGGTATGATATTTATGATTACTATCAGTCTTTATTTTATCACTTATATTGATTTGAGTATCGGAATCCCCCACCGGGCCAGTCTCGATGAGATTTTTGTAACTTTCTCATCTATAAAGAATCGACGAACATCACCATTATCAGTTTCCTGTTCGAGTCAAAAGAGTATATATCTGTGAATGCAAAAATCGGCTCCAACACTAAGTATCAAGGTGGCTTCTCGATTTTTCTCAAATTTAACAAATTAATATTCTAATTTTTCTGAAACTTTAGAAATATTATATTATTATTAATCGGATCAAGGAGAGAAGTGACATTTTACTGAATGAATCGTGACTCTCGACGCCTTGGGGTTCAAGTTTAGAGTTTAGAAAACCCTCGACACCTGAGGATTTTCGTTTCCAAATATCAATATTTTATTAAAAAAATTGCATACATAAGCAAGAATGAAAAATCAACTTCTTTTTGCATAAAATGATAACCTAATATCAAGTTGGCTTCTCGATATTTCTAAAATTTAATAAATTAATATTCTAATTTTTTTAAAATTTTGGAAAGATTATATTATTATTAATCGAAGCGAGGACATAAATAACTTTTTATTGAATAAAATGTGACTCTCAAACACTTTAAAATTTAAATTAAAAGTTTAAAAAAACTTTCGATATTTTGAGATTTTTATTTTCAAATTTAACGTGATTTCTGAATATCAACTTTTTTTTAAAAAAAATTGCATCCTAGAATGAAAAATCAATTTCTTTATGCATAAAAGGATAACCTAACCGATTTTTCTAAAATTTAATAAATTAATATTCTAATTTTTCTAAAACTTTAGTAAGATTATATTATTACTTATCGGAGCGAGGACAGAAGTGACATTTTACTGAATGAAACGCGACTCTCGACAGCTTGTGGTTCAAATTTAGGGTTTAATATAAAAAAACTCTCAAATTTAAAATTTTTAGGATTTTCGTTCTCAAATCGTTCTTGGGAGGGGAATTCCCTAATCGATCAAATTCAAATACAGGTACTCTCTCTCTCTCTCCATGAAATCCTGGTTCGCCATTTCGATCTGAAAACTTTGTTTAGATTTTTAGATTTTGTTTTATATGAATTCAATTTTTTTTAGGTTATTTTGTTCGTTGAGTTGTATAACTCTAATTCAGTTTAGACAAACTAGAATTTCATACGATTAGGTTTATCCCTGTTCTTGAACTGAAAAACGCTTTTATCTACTCTCTTGCAGAGGTCGAATTAGGGTTTAGGGTTGAGTAAAAAAATATGAGTGCAACAGTAAATCGAACAGCTCCCAAATCTGGAAGAGCACAATCACTGTTCTTCCAAGATTTGGCCTCTCCAGTCTCCGCCAGGAGAGCCAAATTCTCGAGCCCAGGTCAAGCAGCAGCTGTATCCGCACTGTGGCGCGAGAATTTTGCCAGTTCTGACCTCCCTCCCCCACCTGTCTTCACATTGGAGGACCGGTCGGATTTCTCGCCGGAATCGGGGATTCCTGACTACCCCCTGTCGCCTGAAATTAGGTCAGAGTCACGAACTCCAACCGCCGGGTCAGGTCGAGGAGAGTTCTCGACTCTGGTGGTGAAAAATAAGTCAGAGGCAAGCACCTCGAATGCTGTTGTGGGTGGACAGCAGAATCAGCAGAGTCCACTGAGTTCGAGCTGGTGGTCTCCTGGGCCAGGAAAGGCTAGTAGTGATCAGGAGGATAAGGGGAAGGGATCACCGGTTGAGGGTGTGGTGCAGCCTGGTGCTTTGATTACGCTCCCGCCTCCAAGGGAGGTTGCAAGGCCAGAATTGCAGAGAAATTCTTTTCCTGCTGGGAATCTTGATGAGGAAGAATGGGTTACTGTCTATGGGTATGGTGTAAAAATTCTCTTCACTTTCTCTTTCATTATAAACCTTTAATATTGCTATGATAACACTAATTATAGATTCTCGTGGAATTTGTTTCTTGTGATAGTATTAGACACTAATACTAATATAAATTGTGCACTGCCTTGCCGGACAGGCCTGAGAATTGTTTGTTTTCCTAATACTGATTTGTAGAAGTTGTCCTTTTTAAAATGCATATATTACAGACACTGGATTGTGTGTAGATGTTTCCTTTAGACAGGATTGACCTAGTGAACATGTTTTCTTCCACACTCACCATCGTCCCTGCAAATAATTTTCTCATTATATATATATATAGCTGAATGCTAGAAATAACAGTATGCTGAAGATGGTTGATTACCTTTGACCCAAAACCTTGCTGGGAGAGTTAGGCCAATTCAAGGCACCACAAAATAGTGGCCCACATGGATATTTGTTCGTTGATCTATTTGTTCCACTTAAGTTAATCCAAGCAGTCCCGAGTCTGTTGTGGACCCAATTCTGAACTTTTAGGCCTCTCAGATTGACCCATTAAACTGTGTTTATGCTTATTAATCATGTCTAAGCCCACCCAACTCGTTTGGGTGGTGTATTTGGTTATCACGTTAGTCTCATACACTAGAGGTCCCCGGTTCGAATCCAGGCTCACACATTCCTTAATTATTTTACCAATGGTTTGTTGGCGTGGTGGAAAGGGCACCCCCGTCTCTTTAGCAAGCGCTAGGTTTCGAATCTCCTTGGGTATGGAAAAAACACCATTGGGAGACCTCCCCCAATAATGGGCCTGACAGCAGGTCATTTTGGATTAGTCGGGGTAAAACCCCAGATATCGGGTGGTGACCAAGCCAAGGAATAAAAAAAAAAAAAAAATCATGTCTAGAAGTGTATTCGAGTTGAGTCGATCCTGAGTATCTCTGTGGTCAAATTCGAACTCTAGTTTTTTAACCCGACTCGAACTCGAAATTGAACTCGACGAATTGTAATAATAGGATTCGAAACTCGACTCGATTATATAATGAACCGCTCGAATTCGACTCGAAAATTCAATTTTTATATAATGTATTAATATATTTTATTTTATTTTTTATATTATAATAATATATATGTATATATAATATATATTAATATAGTTTATCGAGTTATTGGACGAGTTTTCGAGTTTTAAATTTTATTATTCAAATTCGACTCGAATGTATAATGAACTCGACTCGCACTCGGTCAAACTCGAGTCGAGTCGAGTCGTTGATCGAGTGGCTTGCGAGCGACTCGAATTCGGCTCGGTTTGTGTAACAGCCCTAATCATGTCCTCTAATGAAGAAAGATTTATATTTCCATGCATATGAGATTTATTTATTGGCATTGTTCTTGGTCCATTACTTACTACATTCTTCTATCTCTCCTGTACAGGTTTTTTCCTGGTGATACCAATCTAGTTTTGAGAGAGTTTGAGAAATGCGGTCTGATTTTGAAGCATGTACCAGGGCCAAGGGATGCCAACTGGATGCATATACTGTACCAGGTTATTCATCTTTCCCAATATTCACTATGTATGTCTTAGTCATATTCATATCCATATATATATTTATGTGTGTGTGTGTGTCTATATATATATATATGTATACACTTATATATATCCCTGTCTAGTTATCCTTCATTTCATATTAGTTGTAAAAATTTGAGGCACTTGCCACTAAATAATAGCGCATCAGGAGCATTTTCTGCTATAATAATGATTTATGCATGCATTTTGTTAGGATAATTGACATTTTGGCTTAGCAGGCTAAATTGTCTTTTCAAAATTCAGGAATTTGAATATGAAAAGGGAGTATGGAGTTTTATTATTTCTTACAACACAAGTTGAATTTCCCTTTTCTTTTGGAGCTATGAAGTCAATGCTGTCTTGTGAAAGTTAAGGTTTCTGATGGAAAACTATTGGAGGTTGTGGTGGGCTTGGTTTTAGGGTGGTGGAGATAGTGGGGTAGCTCAGTAGTGGTGGATGGAATGTTATTCACCAGTGAGGCTGAGAATGGTAACTTTAAACTTTTTATGGTAGTATTGGCAAGATAGTGTGGTTGCCATGGCAGATTTTTCTCATGGTTATTGTAGCAGATGGATGATATTGATGCTGTTTCACATGTTAATGGTACCCCATTGCATTTAACTTCTTCTTTTGTCAAGCATAAGTGCAGGTTAAAAATTAGGTGAGAGTGAGAGGAGACTTAAGATAATATTCAGCATATGCACTAATTTCCTTGTTAATTGTAAATAAAGTACAATATAAGTGATCCCCAAAGTTTTGAAATTCAAATTTAGGATTTTCTATTTGAACTTGAGCCAACCGTGATAAAATTTGAACTTTCAGCAGTAATCAAGTTATGGTTAGAATATGAGTTATATTTGGTAATGATTGCCAATATTAATTTCATAATTACTTTTTTAACATAGATGCCTTTTCTATATCGATGAACCAACAAAAATAAATCAGAAAACAAATATAGTCTGTTATTTTTCTTAAGGTTGATCTGCTGTGAAGTGCATTTTGTATTTATCAGCCTTAGATGTTGACTGTGGCTTGTGATTGTTTTGTTCATGGTGACACATGAAACCAAGTCAATGAATTGCTTGAACACAGATCTTATTCTCCATTACTGAATTTAGGCTATGCGAGATGGAGTGAGCATGAAAATATGTTTATTTAAATAGAAGCGCAGATATGTATTAAACAGAAGGGAGGATAGTGCAAAGGGGAAGATCAGACATTCTCACGATGAGGAGAAAAGTAAAAAATGAAGGAACATAAACAACTCAAAACAATAAAGCTTTGCAATCCCCCATCACAGTTTCAAAGGAATCCTTTAGATTGCCCTGTTGTAGGAGGCCATAATGAAGTTGAAATAACCCTTTAGCAGTTGTGATTGCCTTGGTGGTGTTTATCACATGGTTTGATCTAGATTTCAAACATTCAAATTGTTGTAGGTTATGTTTTTCCTACATTAAATATTATTGTGTTAAAGTACACCACATGCTTGGATTGGTACCCGTCTAGTGAAGCTCCATTTAAGAGAAAAGTGTCATTAGAAAGCATATGCATAGGAAAGCACTGGAGTATTTAATTTGTGGTGTTAGTTTAGTTTTATTCTATTCGTGGCATTGTGATGTATGAAAAACTTGTAATGATGCTGGGAGGATGGTGGTTCTGATATCATCTCCATTCTTGGTCTATCTGGAGGTTGTCTACTTCCTATGGTTGTCCTAGTGATGGAAGGTCATTAGTGAGGTGATTTGCATTAGGATGATGTTGGACATTTAATTGACCAAACATTGCTGTGAGGGTTATGGCACTGAAGATGATTGGTGCCGGAGGTAATGAGGGAATTAACGATCGAAGTTCATTATTCTATTTGTGAAACAGTCACTGCGTATTGCAGGTAACAAAGTTTCATGTATGATTATTGTTTTATTTGTCCTAGAATGAGGTGTGATTCTATTCTCGGGATGATACCAGCCATGAAAGCTATGGTTGGGTCTTCCATGCTTTTGGTGGTGGTGAAGAGGTTGTATTTGACAATTAATGGTGTGACTGGTATCACAAATATTTGAATCTAATATACTCTTATATTTTGGTGTTTGATGCTTTTCTCCTAATTTGCTCTGTTTTGGTGTATCCATCTAAAATACAGAGATTGAATTTAGGGTTTGGTGGTATGTGAATTTTCAAACAAGATATGGGTCCATGAGTCTGAAATTCTCTCCAACTCCATATTATCTTAACAAATTTGCACTCAGATAGTAAAGTCTGCATCTTAAAATCTTCTTAGGTAAAGAAGCAATGGACTGAGGAGTGCATTATGCACCAGCTCTCAAGATGCTAATGACCGGTTCACAAAACTGCTAGACCATTATCCCTACTTTAAGTCCTCGATGGCTGGTCATACATAACAGGAACAATGTCTGAGCATTTTCTTGTCTCACTCTATTATTTGGCTCTGGAAATCAGATTAACAATTATTGTTACAAGTGATGTATACCACCAGGATCTGACGTTGATAATATTAGAAAATCAAATGTTAACTTCATATAGATCACTCTTTTTGTTCCTAGAGGCAGCCTTATTTTAATAAAGAAGGTTATGTATCATTGTGGTGATGGGATGTTGTAAGCACCATATGATCACCCCCCCCCCCAAAAAAAAATCCAGGCCTCCTGCATTTGGTGCATGTGAGACCTGTAGATGAGTTAGTTTTCAGCAGGGAGCCAATTCTGTAAATCTGTAAATTGTGATGTTGATACTTATAGCATGATGTTGATGGGTTTAAATTTTGATGATGCAGAATCGTTCTGATGCCCAGAAAGCTCTCAGCAAAAATGGGATGCAAATAAATGGAGCTTTAATCATTGGAGTGAAGCCTATAGATCCAATGCAACGTCAGGCACTAAATGAGAGGATCAACAACCCAGGTTTTCTGACATTGCCCCCTCCATCTAGTAGAAGCTCAGAGCAAATGCCTTCAGGAGCCACCATTCGCCCCAATTATCTTAGCAATGGTGGCAGTGTACGACAATCAACAGGTGCCATTGCTTCACCCGCAAAATCTGTGGTGTCAAAAATAATGGATCTAATGTTTGGTGTCTAAAAGAGCCTCTTGATTCTTGCTTGAATTTCCTGCTGCAGATGGCAAAAGTGTGTAATTGCCCCTTTGGGCAGCTTAAATCACTAAAAGCCAGTTCTCAAAATGAGGGGTTGTAACTTTTATCGTCATAGTCCATTCTTTACTTTGAACAATTTATGGCCTTGACAAGGATTTTTGAGTGATTGTTGTTGCCTTGATCAGAAATTCTGATATTTATGGATGTTGGTGCGGCTGTTATGGTATGGGAGAACTAGATTTATGCAATTTTGCGCCTAGTGCATGTTTGGTAGATTGCTGTTGTGGAAGCAATTGGCCTTGTCCATAGATGATGTGATGGCATTATTGGCTATAGGTGTTTTTTAGAGAGTTTCGATTAGATTCGGTAGAAAAATTCATTGATATAATTCTCAATTTATTTCTCTTCACAGTAGAATTTAACTTTTACCATAAAAATTTATATTTTAGTTGAAAAATATTATGAATAAATTTAAAAATTGTCATACAAGAGAAATTTAAAAATTTTTCGAACACCCTTGATCAATAATGTAAGAAAGTATAATGTTTTAGTGATGAGATTGCTTAGAATATACAAAGAACAAAAATATCAATAGCAATTTGTCATAAGCCTGTTATGATATCATCATTTCCTTTGTTCTTGCCATGAGAGGAAACTCAAGTTTCTCATGTTTTATTATAGAATATGTCACACGTTACTGATGGTTGATTGGTGCAGTGGGAAAAGCACCATGACTTCTTAACCAAGTGTTTAAATTTGATTTTTTTTGGGAATGGAAGACACTATTTGGAAGATCTTTCTCCAAAAATGGGTTTGATAGCAGGTTAATTTGGATTAGTCGGAGTGAATCCTCGAATATCAGATAGTAGCTCAATCACAATAAAAATATATATATATATATATATATATATATATATATATATGTATATGTCACACGTTGGACCTCCATGGTTTCTATGGGTTAAGTAAATAGTTTAGAAGCATTGATGTATTAGACTTGTCCTTGATTAATAGCCTTTATTTAAATTAAACATTTCAAATTTCTGTGATAATGTTCGATGAAGTTGTTACATTGATCGACCCTTTTCATATTTTTTGTATAAACGGTAGGATTTGGACCGAGTTATTATATATAGTACATAGAAGGGGTTAGATCTTAAATAGAAAAAATTAAATTAAATAACTTAAATATTTAAGTTATTATATTAAATTAGGTTTATTTAACATGATAATATAAGAATAAGATCCTTCAATGTTGGTGACACCATAATTAAGTGTATTATGGTTTTGGTATTTGACATTACTGGAAAAAAAAAAAAAAAAAAAAAAAAAAAAAAATAATAAAAATTAAAAAAATCAAAAAAAACAAAAAAAATAAAAAAAAAAAAAAAAAGAAATTAAAGTGTGGGGACATTTTCTTTCGTCTGAATATAATTTTTTATTTAATATATAAAATTTAATTTTTTTTTTTAAGTGGGGCAATTCTCCCCCACCCTTCAACATGGCTCTGCCACTGCTAGCATGAACGCTGACCTGAAGAGGCTACCTGAGAATCAGGGAAGTCTGAAGGACCCAAATACCTTGAAGCCCCGGGACTTCACGGGCACTTCTGAATCTCTGGTCCCTCGCCCTTATAAAACCCTTGCATTCACGAAGTCTGTGTATATCCGCTTTCGGTTTTGGACCCACCCGCATTTGGCCTCTTTATTTAACCATTTTTTCCTCCTCAATTCCTGTAACCAAAACCATCCAAAGACAAATCACATCAACATCTAGATATTATATAGTTTGGGGAGAGAGAGGGAGAGAGAGAGAGACCGAGAGCCTAGGTTGTAAAAGCGAATGGCTAAATTATTTTAATTAATTCAATTCAAAATTTATAATAATTCAAAACTATTCTCTAAATATAATTTTTTATTTTTAAAAATTAAATATGATTTTTTGATTAAAAACTATAATATCATATCTTAGATTGATCATCTGTCCATAACGTACTTTTATTTAGAAGGGTTGATGCTATTACCGTAACACAAGTACTGAAATCTGAAAATCAAGACCTTATTCGAAGATACACATTGTTATTGCACCAAATTTTAAATTTATAAGTCAGCAAATATAAAATATATTTGCTCAAAGGTAATCAACGTAACCAATGGCTTGGGAGTCTAGTAATAAGTTATTAAACGTTTTTAATTAAAATTTTAAATTAAAATTTTAAAAATAAAAAAAAGATATTGAAAAAACTAATCCCTAAATTAAGTCTATTTGAATCGATAGTCAGATTTTTAAATATCAATAATTAAATATAAAAAAAAAGTGATCAATGCAATTTATAGATTATTAGATATGAGATAGGTTTAGTTCACACAAAATAAGTAAGTGAATAAATCTCAACCATGAAGCTTTCTGCCATAAGTAAATCAAGAACCCATGTAGAGTAGTTTGAGTTACGCAAAATTGAGTCCGAGATACGTAGATTTATTTATTTATTTATTTTTTATTATATTGAGATTTGAAATGAAATTATCGGATTAAAAGAAAATGGTTATGATTATTAGGTTATTTCATTGGGGATGAGACATGTAGATTTATGAGTTGACATATATAAAACATTTGTTGATACCATTGTGATTGTTATTCAGTTAATATAAAGATTTTGTTATTAATATTAAATATTTTGATATTAAATTATTTGGGTATTTGGATCATACATATATTATATATTATAATTATATTTATATATTAAAATAAATTATAATTATTATTATAAATAAAAAATTAATAAACAAATAAAAAAATTGATGGTCGTTGTTTTAATAATTTATATATTTAAAACTATAGAAGCTGATTATGTAATTATTATTCTAAACTCTAATTTTATCGTCTAAAAAATCATCTTAACTCATCAAAATATCATATTAGAGACTTTTTCTTTAAAAAAATTAAATTTTATTATAGGAGAAGTAAATAATTTTAAATTAAAAAAATTAATTATTGATTGCGATCGTAACATTTTGATATTTTGTAGGGGAAGAAAATATATCGCAATTGCGAAAAAAAAAAAATATTTATTTTTTTCTTTATTTTTGTTTTTACTATTTTCGATTTTTAAATTATTTTTCTTAATTATTTTTAAAGTGGAGAATTAAAATTCCAAGGAGTTTCACATTCACCGCAGAAAAACCTGAAACGCAAGAAAGCCAAACAAAATCACCATTTCCGCTATACTGTCCGTTGATTGTACAATCACGGGCCTAGAAATTTCACTCCTCACCCCTTCATCTTCTTCCACGTGTCCACCGTCGTATACTGCCTCGTCACCGACACTTTACCCCCTCCAAAACCTCCATTTTAAAAGCACACCATTACCCACGCACACTTCACTGCATAGAGAGAGAAACCCACGAGAGAGAAGGGGGGGGGGAGAGTGATGATGATGACGATGAACGGACACAAAGCGCGATCGGTCGACGTGGAAGTGCAGCTCCCGGAAACAAAAGTGGCGGCTGAAACAACCACAATGAGCGGGCCATTGGTGACGGGTCGACCCGACCCAAAAGCCCGGTACAGAATGGAGTTGTTACATGTGCTTCTCCGCTTGGCCTGTGTTGTAACATCGGTGACAGCGCTGTCGTTTATGATGACTGCTAAACAAGCCTCCACCATTTCCATCTATGGCTTCCATCTTCCTGTTTCCTCCAAGTGGTCTTTCTCCGACTCCTTTGAGTAAGCATTTTCCCGAATGACCAGAATGCCCTTTTCTTGGTTCTAATTTTCTGAAATTACTATTGTTATTATTATTAATTCTTTTTTCTTTTTTTTGGAAATAGGTTTCTTGATAGTGATGTTTCTTGCGTGAAAGCAATGTTCCTGATTTTGCTTGTGTGTGCCATTTTGTGGGTTTTATTCTGATTCTTTTGTTATTTGATTTTGGCACTTGTAAGCTTTTTCCCCATTGACGAAGAATTTTATGTCATCTGAATTAGAATTGACTTAAAATTGAACCGCCCTGCTTATTTTTTATTTTTTACTTTTGGATTTGTGGTCATTTGATTTTTTTTTTTTTTATATATATATATTAAGGGAACATGATACAAACCCATGAACAAAATTGTTTTATGGGTATTTTTCTACTTTTAGTTTTGTTTTCAATGGCTATTCATGTCCTTCAGAAATGTTTTAAGAAATTTCAATCGACTATTTTGGAATTTGAGTCTTACACTTTTGTGTTTTGTTTTCTTTTTCTAAAATTAATTTTGGCTGTTAATGTTAGTTAGGTGCACATTAATATATGGTTGTTCAAAATTTATGATAGAAGTATTGGGATTCATTGAGTTTTTTTGTTGGTTCAAATTTTAAGGACTAATAACTTAATTACCTTTGAATGAAGATTAATGGTTGCTGCCTACTCATGGTTCCATGAAGAGTTGCTAATGACTGATCCATTTGAGACTAAGACAGTTGTGAATGGGTTGTTGGCAAGCGTTCAATTTGTGTGACTCTTAAAAATAGAAATTGCTCTGGATGATTGTTTACTTCTTGGTACTGGTACTGATTGTTGGGTATTGAAGGTGATTGAGAGTTAAGTTTTGAATGATTCAAGAGTTGTTAAGATAATGTTACCATGTGAAAATTAGTTTCAGTATGTGGGTGTCTTTCAACTTGAAGTTATTTGATATCATTGATAGGTATCTTGTTGGAGTTACAGCTGCTGTGGCAGCTCACTCTATCTTGCAACTCCTTATTAGTGGGTCAAGGCTGCTGAGGAAGTCTCCGGTGATTCCCTCTCAGGGTCAAGCATGGCTTATTTTTGCCGGGGACCAAGTAAATTATCATCTTCTTTTGAAATAAATTTTTGGACGCTCATGTTGCACGGATATTTTTGGATGCTACAACATTTTACATAATTCTTTCATACAACTTTATTGTGTTACTGGGGTATCATGTTCATTGCCCTGTGTTTGTGTCTGGTCTCTATATAATACACCCTGTTGGTTGTCTGATTGGTATTTAATGTTCCTTCCTTGCCTCCTGCTGACAAGCTCATTTATTGTTGTCAAGAAAGAAGATACTTCATTTATCATTGATTGTCCTGCAATTTTTGCGTATCTATGGCATGTTAACTCTCTGCTTGCCAAGGAACTAGCTATGAGAAATTTAGTGACATTTGAAAATCACTATTTTAACTTTGTTATGTTCTTTCATAGGTATCCCATGTTAATTCTCTTCCCTTTAAACTGTCCCCCGCCCTGCCCCACCAATAGAAGGCTTATGGGTCGGTCCTTTATCTTACCTAATTATCTAATTTTGGGAGGGGGGTTTTTGTATTCTGTTGTTTGATCACATTTGAATAAATTTTTAAGAGAATTAGACATGGTTAAATTTAGAATAGGCACTTGTTTTTTTTGGTACGAACAAGAAAAGGAAATGGAAAATTCTTTTACCCACCTTTGAATGGTTTCTCCTGTAAATTGAAATTAGTGTATGGTATTCACGGTGATAGTTCATTGGAGCATCACTTAGTAAATTAGAGCTGGAAATTCAAGCATCCCTTCTTACGTTACTGCATTGAAATTCCACGATTGTGCATTATCACATCACCCATGGTTGGAAAGGGTCGGTTTCATGTGCCTCACAGGTTTGAAAAATTATAGACACAGTGAGGATTACTATTAGATTCCAACTGTCTGATTTTCATTCCAATGTCTTGTTACAGGCATTTGCTTATGCACTAATAAGTGCAGGATCAGCTGCCTCAGGAGTTACCAACCTGAACCGCACTGGCATTCGACACTCAGCTCTTCCGAATTTCTGCAAGCCCTTACACAGCTTCTGTGACCATGTTGCTGTATCCGTGAGCTTCACTTTCTTAAGTTGGTTTTTGCTTGCCACCTCCTCTGTACTCCATGTAATCTGGCTATGGAAGAATTGAATTCCATCATTTCGGATATGGTTTAGTGTAAAGCATCCTATATCATTTTACCACGTTTTGGGGTTATGGTCTTCGAGGTTTTAGCTTTCGTTAGTTAAAACTGTTGTTGATTCCGTGTGTAAAATATTTGAATGAATTCCAATCTTGAGATGCAAAATGTTTGAAACTGATCTTCAGGTCTCCCATACTTGGTTTTGTGACTGAGAATTTGACCACTGGTCTCCCCAGTACTTAATCAAATGGTCCATTTCTGAATACTTGGTTATGCATTGAGGTTGTTCTTTTCTTTTTCCCCTTCTTTTATTTGTTTTCCTCTTGTACCCTTTTCTTTTATCATATATGTATAGAGAGAGAGAGAGAGAGAGAGCATTGATTGGGTATTCTGGTTTTTTTTTTTTTTTTTTTTTGGATTTTTTCTTTCATATTGGAGGTGAAACATTTTTTTTTTTGGGGTGGGTGAAGAATATGAATATTAATAAAATAAGAAATAATATACTGTTGTTTACGTCCTATCATTCTTGTTTTGTTAATCGAATTATTTGATATTTATGTTTTTTTTTAACGTAAGTCTTGATTTTTATTTTTTTTCACCATATGATATTTGCTGGAAATTATGATGATGGTGATTGGTTTCTCCAAATATGTGATATTTGAACATTTAATGCCAATAACAAGGGTTTGGAAAGGTTAAAAGTTAGCCCAAACTGAAATTATCAGATTTCAGCCAAAAAAAAAAAAAGAAAAGAAAATTATTAGCTTTAATGTTAAAAATTTTTATGTTAATTGATTGCCCTCCTTATATTAAAAGTTTTCGCAAAATGTTTTATTTATCAAAATATTTTGAGCATAAGAATTAAGATTAATGGAAATTTTAATTACCTCAACGCAATTAATTAGTTCAAGATTTATATATATATATATATATCTATAAAATCTCCAAATTGTGACTATTTTCAACAATGGCTTATCAAGAAATAGTAGTAATTTTTGTAATATTTTTAGTATGAAATTACTAGGTCTAATTTCTGTAATTTTTATTCTATATCAACTCATTTGAAAGATTGAACTATTAATTTTTTTATTTAGACTTTTTGGATGCCAAATTGAACTATTAAATGATAACCAACCACGACTCCAAGGATATAGAAGCACCAAATAAATTTTACAAGTTGCAGGATTGATGCATTCATATGCGAAGGAAGGCCAAGAGCAAGTTTAATTTATCAACTCATTGCGTTTCGCGTCGCCTTAATAATTATAAATTTAAAACAAGAAATAAACTTTGAAATGAAAATACAAAAAAAATTATTTTAAGCAAAATAAATTCCGTACATGAAGAATCACTTTTTCTTTCGCTATTCAAATATGATTAAACTAAATTAATCAGAATATATTTGGCCGTGATAATAAAAGGGTTAAGAAAATATGTCTTAATTGTTCTTTATGGATGATATAATAAGAATTTTGTTTATTGTACAATATTACGTTTGAGCTGCAAATAAAATTTAAAAAATCTTCTAATCAATACTAAGGATTTTAACACGGATTATCAATTTAGTTTATGAGCTTCGGTACCTAATAAATTTAAACTCGTGATCTTACATTGAATAGAATTCTCATATTTTTAATAATGTATGAATCCTTATCATACCTTTTTGTCTCTGAATTATATTTTTGGTAATTTTTTTGGGATGTTAATGTTTCATTTTTCCTTTCAAATGCATAATTGAATCCTAAATTTAACATACAATATAGTTAAACAAAATCTACAAAAATTTAATTTTTTTTTAACATGAATTTTTTTGATATAAATTTATATGACATTTTTGCTACAAAAAAAATGCAAAGATAGCTTTTTAACTTTTTTATTTTACTTTTAAGATGCATATCTTTCCTTGTTTATATGTAGATATATTGAGAAATTATTAGAAGCATAAATAGCATGTGTAATACAATATAATCTTCATAAAGTGAAACTCAATAAATAAATAATGTTGATTAAATAATAAATAAATAATATTGATTAAATGCATGAAAAAATAGAGCAATTGAAGATCAATTAATAATTTTTTAGGTTATTTAAAACTAATATAATGATTAATTAATAATTTTTTATGTTTCTATATCTTAACATATTTTAGAAAATTTAAAAATAGAAATGCTAACCATATCTTTTTATCTCCAAATTTGTTCTCTCAATCTCTCTCCCTCTTTCACACGAGGTCCCCCGCCCGTATACAATCCTACTCTTATTTATTTAAAGATCTAGAGAGGCCAGCAAACAACACAAACACCACAACCCCATCGATAATTGAGCACGCGCTCTTTCTCTCTCTCTCTCATCAATCAGTATATAAAATTATATTTTAATTAAATCGATTCAAACTATTATTGTATTTTTTTAGGAGAAGGTTTTCTAACATAATTCTTTCTATTTTTAAAATTTGAAACCGAATCTTGATGTATTACCCTTTTCATTAACCACCTGTATGCTGGACTCTCTCTCGTTATTTTGTTTTATCATTGTTACTTTGATTGAAAAGTTGTATTTTGATCAATTGCTAAGAGCTAATAGCCAATAAAGGATATATGGATAGGAAAAGGACAAACAGGTAAATCTGAAGGAAATCCTAATTGGAAATCATTTACGGCTTGGCGCCATGCATACTCATTTGCTTATATACTCCTAATTCTTCAACTATATAAGGCTAAATCCAGATCATTTGTTGCCTTTTGACCCCTTAAGTTTAGCTCTGTTACACACACACACATATATATATATTTATATATATATATTTGTTCACACTATATTATGCTGCTCAACATCTTTTAAAGCAAGGTTTGACCTTTTCTCTTTTCAATTGAATCACTCTTTCCTCTTGGCAGAAGTTAAAATTCTCTCTCTCTCTCTCTCTCTCTCTCTCTCTGACACAACAAAAAAGTTACATAGTTGGGTCTTATACAAAAGGACCTAATTGGCCAATTGAAATGTCTAGATCACACACACATGCACACAGGTTCTTTCTCACCCTCAATAACGATTTAGTTTCATTTTTAGGCTGCAATCATGGCATTGAAATTAATCGTGTTGGTGTTGCTGGCATATTCTTGGTTTTTGAGTCATGTTGAAGTCGAAGGGGTTAGAGAAATATCTAAAGAAGAAGATTTGGAACTGGAGAAGCAACTTAAGCTTCTGAACAAACCAGCAGTCAAGACCATTAAAGGTGATTTTAATATTCATTGTGCTATTTAAGTAATCTCTCAGTAGATTTCTAATGTAGGATTAGTTATGTGCAGACAAAACATGGAGATATTTATGATTGTGTAGATTTCTACAAACAACGTGCTTTTGATCATCCTTTACTACAGAATTACACCTTTAATCCCAAGGTCTTATTCCTATTTCTCTTTATTACGGTGCCCATGCCCCCAAAAATTTGATCATTATCAAGATGTTTAACTTTTGGTATTGTTACAGATGATACCTTCCATTATAAAAGCAATGACACAAGAAAATACATCTAACACAGAGACTGTGGAAGATATGGGGATAACAGAAGGAAGCTGCCCTGATGGGACGGTCATAATTAGAAGAATTACCAAAGATGACTTGTTGAGAGAGATTATTTGAAGAAAAACACGGTTCAAAATTTAAACCCCTCATGGCTGGTCATCCCGGTCTTCACGTAATCACTCATAGACATTCTTTGTGTGTGTGTGTGTGGGGGGGGGGGGGGTTGCTGGAGGGGAAAAGGGGAGCTGAGGTTTCTGAATTTTGACCGTCTGAGTTTGCACCATACTTTTTCTTAGGCTATGCCCCAAACCTGCACCATTATAACCAATTGTTAGGTTTACTCCGCATATGCATTTGGCTTGCCTACACATAAATAGGGATACTAATTTCATTAATTGTCTTTTGATACAATGAGTTTTAATTTTTACAGTCTGCCGTGGCACGAACAAAGTCTAATACAGGTTTGAAGTTTAATGGAGCCTCAATGTCGACGAGCTTATACAATCCTTACGTGGAACCCTTCCAATACAGTGCCAGTCAAATGAAAATTAAAAATGGTGATGATACCATTCAAGTTGGGTGGATGGTATGTAAATTACATGTCTGCAAAGCCTAGCATATATTTGGGAAATATTTCAGGGGTAAAAGAACCCTACATACTTAGGTTTATCAGAAAATAATTTTCCAACTTTTTTATACTTGAAATGTCAATCATTGATCCGACATACCTAGGTTCATTAGAATACTAAGCATTTCTCTTTTTTAAAAGGTGTTAAACAAAAGGAATATGCCAAAAACTTTTTGTGCTTTTATGTTATTTTGGTTCTATATTTTGTCTTCAATACTGGTTTGCACCTTACCTTCATCTAAAGGTTAGCCTCTTTGCAATTAGTAAACCATGAACAAGCAATGTTGTGCGTTTTGTGATTATTTATTTCTTGTGATATTACTCTTTATTCATTGGATTTGTCTTGGCTTCAACATCTTTTGTAATCTATGTAGTCACTGCTATTAACTTTCACCAAAGGCCTCCCAATCCTCATAGACATTGTCTTTTGACAAATTTATGGATTTTTTTTTTTTTTGGTTTATTTTATCATTCTTTCAGGTGAGTTGCACTTTATATTCTGACAGTTTGACTCGAATGTTTATATATTTCAATGTAAGTTTTCTGGGCTTTATAAATAATGTTATTTATGTTTGAAATAGGTTAATAATTAAATTGAGAAAGTTATACTTTTAGTTCAAAATTCTATTATGAATTGATAAATTTCAATCACCAACAAATGTTTCATAACAAATGTATTTGAGAGGGAATACCCTCTTAAACTTAAACCCATTTTCAATCATTTATAGTTGTGATATTTTCTTTTATTTTACTTGTAGTATTTAGTGCGCACGCGCACATACACATATATATAGAGAAAATGTAGAGATTTTATAGAAAGTTATCAAATTTTTATATAATAATGTTCAAACTAGTATAATATTTATAAATTTGGACATTGAAATTGAACCCAATTCTCTTCCTCTTACTATCCACATTACTGTCCATGCTTAATTAGTTTCACTTATTTATTTATTTTTTTGGGTGCACTAGCATAACTCTATCTTTATAATGGGAAAACTACTGAGATACTAAGGATATTTCATGTACAAATAGGCGGGTAATTCTCATTGCTACAACGACAGATGCCCAGGATTTGTTCGCCTTCATACGAATCCACCGATCCCTCTTGATTATGCGTTCAGAGAAACTTCTAGGCGAGGGGGGCCAATAAAGTATACATCATTCCAAATCCACAGGGTAAGTAATGTTATGTCATTGCAACCTTTTCTTAATTTACAAAGGAGGGCATTAAGGTTTCGAGCCCACAGCCACCGCCAGCCCAAAAATCTATGAAAAATTTATGAAAATATTTTCATAAGAAATGTTATTATTCCCATCTATGAGTTTAATGACAAATTATTACTATACAACAGTTTCAAGGCTCATAGAAAATGTTTTGTTTTTGTTCATGCCAAAATTGATTTCTGACTCTTCCATCCCGGTACCATAACTCAAGATCTTGGTCAAAGAAATCTAATACCCTGTCACAGGACATTGGTGCCAAAATTGTTTTCTCTGTGCGTTAAATGTGATGCTAAGAGCTTCTGATTAGCTGTTGCATTTCTCATGTTAATATGATTTGTTTCTGCACGGCATTATTCTTTAGCTTTTTATTCTTTTTTTGTTATACGAGATTTGAATTCCGGATCATTGGTTGAGAAGGGGTTGTGACAACTAGACTAAGACTTCTTTAGTTTTTTATAGCTTCTCATGGCTCTCTCTCTCCCTCTCTCTCTCTGTAGGACTTTGAAGGAAACTGGTTTTTACATGTTGGAGTAAAAAAGGTGGCAATAGGGTTTTGGCCCAAGAAACTATTTACTGGTTTTAGGAGACAAGGGCACTTACGTGGAGTGGGGAGGAGAAGTCTTTGGTCTACCCTCTCAAAGGAGCGCTCCCATGGGCGGTGGCCACCGTCCTATTCTGGACACTAACTATGATTGTTTCTGTGCAAAACTTCAATTCCAAAAAAATGATGAAAAGAGCTTTCCGGATCCTAAGGGAGAAATTGAAACTTTTATAGATAACTCTCGCTATTACGGAGTGGACGATGGGGGATTCAAGGCTGATGACTTCAGACGTTTAATCTTTTTTGGTGGCATTGGAGAAGCTACTTAAGTTTGAGGTCAAGAACATTAGACAGTCTCCTTATGTCCTTGGAATTCAGTTTAATTACATATGATGATTTTGGACTACCCTTATTTTATTTTATTTTTTTTATGTAAGAAGGTTCGAATTCAAGATTTTTAAGGGGAAGGGTGGCGATACCAGTTAAGTTATAATTCATTGGTTTTTGGACTATCTTTTCAGTCACCTAATGGTTAGTTTTATGATGATTTTTCGGTCTAATTACTTTATCATTAATGTAGCTTGAAATAATGGGTCGAATACTGTGACATTGTTTTTATACAACAAACTAACTAATCATGATATATTATGCCAATCTTGAAGCAAAATCTTGGATTATTTTCATTTTTTTTTCCTTTTGTGCTTGAATTATTTGACTTTGATAAGTAATTGATTTTTAGATATAAATTTTATAAAAAAAAAAGATTGTAGTTTTTTCTGTACTATTAAAAAATAATCTTTTCATAATGTTCTTCATACCAGAATTTGAAATCTTTTCATGAGGATCATTTCTGTACTATTGATTTTTAGAGAATTTTTCATGTTATATGTTACATTTTATATCCAAAAGTGTTGACACTTGAGCTAATGCGATAGTAATGTCCGTACACATAACTCCAAACTTTTAACAAGCAAAAGTTGATTCCACTTTTTTGTTTTCTTACCACTTTAAAGATTTCCTCTAGTTAAAACCATCCCTCTGCTGAACACTTGAGCAAATCATCTAAACACCTTCAAGCATGGCAAACACAGAAGTTTAATGTGAAAAACAATCAGTCTAATACAAATGCTCACATATGAAACACTAGAAAAAGAACAATATAAGCAACCATTGTCCATATGATCATACTAAAACCAATGTTACAAAACTCACTAGAACAACAATTAGAGCTGAAATTCCGGTGACTAATACAAATGATCCTGAACTTGGAGTTGAAAGCTGCGATGGAGAAGGAGAAATCGCCGAATAGGGTTCAGGTGGAATGCCAACAGATGGCGGAGATTGATGGATTGGATGCAGATGCAGACCCATCACCTCAACGATCAGTCTCTGACCGTTCTTGCAATGACCGGGGTTTCCACTGATGAAGTAGAAGGGTCCAGACCTATCAAGGTTGATTACACTATTCCCATTGTTGAAAATTATGATGGGGTTGGTTGTGTCGCAATGGTAGTAGCCCCACTTCTGAACTTGAAGTACTGAATCATCCACGTACTCAAAATCTGTAAATTATAAAGCGAAAAGCCTTGTGAGCCTCAAAATCCACTTGTATACCTCAACAAAGATTGATTCTAATAATATCAAACCCAATAGCTACTTCCTCAAACATAACAAATTACATCAAACAAAAGGAGAATGATTTTGCTTCAGTCACGCAGTGGCTGTCATGATCTGGGACCTGCCTCGCCTTTATTTATTTATTTTCTCGAACACTTTTGGGTTAGACCCATATTGACAACCTAGTTTCCCAACTGGGCAAAGGGTGAATGGAGAAAAAGCAAATCCCAAACCCAAGAATCATGCTCTTCAATGCGTCCGTTCCTTATTTGTCACATACTCTCACATCAACATGGTATGCAAAGCATTTTTAATGATATATATCAAATGTATGCTTATGGTTTCTCTTGGTTGAACTAGAGTTTTTGCATTGGGACTTACAGAGAGAGTCTCCAATTTGGAATCTGTTTCTTGTGGCCCATTGATCATACAATGCAGAGTTGTTCTTACGAGGCTCTCTCCAACCTTCATGATCGCCGACTTTGAATTCCCTTGAAGCCTCAACTGGAGCGTTTGGCGCAGCTAGGATGATCATACAAGTGCAGAAAAGAAACCAGAAAGAACCCATTGTTTTTACCTGCCCCACTTGTGCCTTTCAGTTTCTCAAATCGCAGAACAAAGAGAAATTTTCAATAAGCTTTTCAAAAAGGGAAAAATACAAACAAGTGCTACTGAAAGAAGCAGAAACTGCTATAGGCAAATCGTGGACGTTGGAAGTTACTGGTAGTTATCTTGACCGTAAACTGCTGAGATGTGGCTTGCAACGTGCACCGAGGACCTCCAAAAGTAGCACTAGCCTCTTCATTTTTTCTTTTGTTTCAAGGACCTTTTTCTTTTTCTTTTTTTGAAGGTATGAGTGGTGAGGTGGTCGATTCCGTAAATGTTAATAATATCGAAACCTATTAAATTAAAATAAATCTAGAGAAATTAAACAACAGGATTAGTAAAATAAGTCAAACTTTGGACTCCATTCCTTCAAAACCTTTCCTGTACATCCTTTATTTTTCCCCCTCTCCGGTGTTTCCAGGATTGCATACCACAAGGGAAATGGACTGCATGTCAGTCAAAACTTTTGTCTGGACAGCATATAAAATCTGATACCACGTATTAGGCCTATTAAGTTGGGGTCACTTTGTATACCGGATGAACTCTTTTTTATTTTGTATACCGAATGACTTTTTTACCACGTATTAAGCTGCAATCATGCTTGATACTCACCGGATTGTTCATTTCTGATGTTAATGCATACGTCTAAACCAGCCACGGCTTGTCTTGTGACGTTCCCCTTTTCCATGAGAAGAATGTTTCACCCTGGAAAAGACAAGACAATAAGAGACATGGTAGTGAAATGAGATACACAAGACCAGCATATACATACAGACATACATACATACATATGCACAAGCATAGCAGCCTTAATGAGATACACAAGACCAGCACATACATACATACATACATACATACATATGCACAAGCATAGCGGCCTTAGCAAGGAGTAATACAAGGGCTACTCAACCAGTCGGGTTATGGAGCTACTACAAGCCCCAAGGATCCAAATCATAAGCTTCGAAAAGCAAATATTGGCCTCTTGCTACATAGTGCACAGAGAGGACTTAAATTTCCCCCCCTAACACAAAAAGGAAAAATAAAAAATTCAAATTCAAGATTCTGTGCAGAGACCCTCTAATTCAAAATCTACCTTTGAGTAAATCAGGGGTTAAGCTGATCATGTTGTCAACGCATGACCCATAAAAGATGGTTATTTTCTTATGTTTTGAGTAAATCTAATGGTTAAACTAGTCCCATTGATTTCAAAACTTCTCGTCCTGATTCACCAAAGGCAAAGCCGTTCGTAAAACCCTAGAATCATCAAGAACAACCAAAACAGTGCCAGAACTTCGCCTCAAACTCACAGTTGAAGGCTTAATTACATGTTTGAACATCCCTTCTCTATGAAAATCCAACACATTTGTGTACGGAATTCGATTATCGATAAGTGGGAGTTTCGAAGACCATGATTTCCGTGCCCTTTGAAGAGCGTTTTGATTGTTTAGATTTTGCTCCAGGAGTGAGGATTGCGGAAGAAGAGAGGGTGAGATTATAGTTAGGGTTATGAAGGCGTGTAAAAATTTGAAATTAGGGTTTTTTTGGGTTCGGATTCGGGGTCTGGGTTTTCATCTAAGGTTTCTGAATTGGAGCAAATGACGGGTTTGTAAAGAATTCGAGATCTGGGGGTTTTGAAGGGTTTTAGGATGTAGAGAGAAAGAGGAAGGAGAACTCAAGAATTTGAGTGAGAGTGCAAGCCATGGAGTTTCCGGATTTTGCAGAGAACGAGTTTCGGGCTTGCTCCTCATATAAAAGCATTGTTCTCGCTCGCACGGGGATGTAGCTCAGATGGTAGAGCGCTCGCTTAGCATGCGAGAGGTACGGGGATCGATACCCCGCATCTCCACCGATATTCATTTAATTTCTGTTTTTTTGTTTTTTTTTTGTTTTTCCATGGCTTGCACTCTAACCGTCGTTTGCTTCAATTCAGAAACCTCACATGAAAACCCAGACCCCGAATCCGAACCTAAACAAAACCCTAATTTCAATTTTCTAAACGCCTCCATAACCTTAACTATAATTTCACCCTCTCTTCTTCCGCAACCGGACTCGCTGCAGCAAAATCTAAAACGCTCTTCAAAAGGCACGGAAATCATGGTCCTCGAATCTCCGACTTATCGATCATCGAATTCCTTATTCAAATGTGTTGGATTTTCATAGAGAAGAGAAGTTGAAACATGTAATTTAGCCTTCAACTGTGAGTTTGAGGCAAAGGTCTGAGTCAGTTTTGGTTGTTCTTGATGATTCTAGGGTTTTACGAACGGTTTTGCCTTCGGTGAATCAGGACGAGAAGTTTTGGAATCATTGGGGCGAGTTGCACAATGTGTATGCATGCATATACACCACCTCTTAAAAAGATGGAAATTCCAACGCCATATCTAGGGTTTCTTTCGAGGATTCCAAAGCTTTTGTTAGGGTTTGTGAAGACAAAACCGCAATCGAAGAAGGCGATGGAGTTGAGGAGGTTGAGGGAGAAGTTGAAGAGAGAGAAGAATGAGGAATTGGCTAGAATGAGAGACGAGAGACAAATGATGGAAAAGGCAATTAGGGTTCAAAAGAAAATCGAAGAGAGGCGAAGAAAGAAAGAGTTAGAAAATAAAGTATGAGGGATCATTGAGGCAGGCAAGGAGAAATTATCAAAACATGGCTGCAGTGTGGGCTAATTTAGCTAGTGATACCAATGTGGCAACTGCACTAGGGTTTGTGTTCTTTTTATTTTATAGGACTGTTGTGTATAGTTACAGGGGGCGGAAGAAGGATTATGAGGATAGGTTGAAGATTGAGATGGCTGAGGCGGAGGAGAGGAAGAAAATGAGGGAGTTGGAGAGGGAACTGCAAGGTTAGAAGGTGTGGAGGATGAGGGTGAGGATGGTAAGGGGGAGCAGAATCCTTAAATGAAGATGGCAATGAAGTTTATGAAGTTGGGTGCCCATGTTTGCAGGGCACGTAATAGGAGAATTCCTCAGTATTTGGAGAGAGGTGTGGATGTGAAGTTTTCGGATATGGCTGGGCTTGGGAAGATTCAGCTTGACTTGGAGGAGATTGTGAAGTTTTTCACACATGGCGAGATGTATAGGCGAAGAGGAGTGAAAATACCAGGTAAGATTCTTAATGTTCTTCATGATGAGAATTTGTGTTTATTTCTTTGTTTGATCTAAAATTTGCTCTATGTTTAAAATTTTTCCTACATTCTGCATTTATTCAAATTAAAGTCTAAAGGGTGAGGGTGGGGATCAATCTGGCTGTTTCTTCTTTTCGGACTAACTTTGCTAATCCTCTAGATATGGGGGGTCAGGCATAAGCACAGTAAACTGTAATGTAAAATAGAGATTGAGAGGAAATGCAGAAGCAAAAAAATTGACTCCCTTTCTTGCATATCCTCATCCAGGTCAACTTGAGAGTTCAAAATCTGCTATTCCATCTTGTCTGCCACATTTGAACAAGTTTTCCAATATGATAACTGTCTTCCCTTTACATGAGATACTCCATACCCCCCCCCCCCCAAAAAAAAAAGATGAAGTTAGGAAGGAAAAAGCTCTTATAATGCCAGGGAAGAATTTTCTTGTTTTGTCTCAAATTAAGAAATGCTCAAGGATGTATCTGCGATGGCTTTTCAAGAGGCCTAAACATCCTATTGGGATTTGTTATGCCAAAAGCACTCATTGAGGATTATTAATTTAGAACCTTACAAATTTCCAAGGCTTTTATTTTCATCGAGATTTAATTAATTTATCGTTTGGTGGATTTAATAATATATTGGTTGCCTGGCCATTTTACTCAATGGCTTGAAGCAAAGTAGTTTTGAGAGCATTACCAATGTTTGGAAATAATCAGTGAAAATGCCATTCAGTCATTCCACTTGTGGCTTTCATTTATATATTGATGTGATAGTCCCAAATATGGCGTAATCAATCTATCCCTAATCTGATCTATAGAATCTGGTTGATGAAGAATTCTAAATTTATCGACCAATTAACTCATCCTATTGATTAGTCATAGTTCCATTAATCTGCTGATTCTGTCATTTGCAGGTTTTAAATTAATTTTGCTGCAAAACCCAAATCTGAGAGCATTGGAAGCATCTATTACTTAGTTAATAACATTGGCTTACATAAGATCAATAGTCGAATTACAAACCTTCTATTGTATTTGACACCTAATTAATATTTGATACATTTTTTTTATGGCTTTCCGACTGTAATTGCAAGTGGGATTGTATAGAGTTGTTATTTGGCTCATTTAGAAATGCTGCCATGGTTGAGGCATAATCAGAATAAGGAGTTATTTGTTCCGTTTTGTTTGATCTGGCACGCAATTTCATTTAGTCTGATCAACTCTTACAACACCACCAATTTCAGTCTTCTACTTGCACATTGAGTTATCCTATCCATACTGCAGTCTTAAATGTTGGGATGGTATTGGAAGGAAATCTAAAAGGTCTGAACTTTTTGATCCATGTCATGATTCGAACTCTCTTTTATCAGGACATTGATTTGGAGTCATTGTGAATTCTAAGTATATGCTATGATCGTGCAAAAGAGTTACATCATAGTTTGATTTGCACCTGATTTGTGATTCAGATTCTCACATGTACATTTTCTTGTATCAGATTCTTCAACGTAATAGGAAGCCCATGGATGCCATGGTTGATGAACTCGTTCAAAAGAAAAGCTAGTGCAAGCAAGACTTTTTTCACCTTGTTGAGAAGTAGGGCTCTCTTGAACCAATTCCACCTTCTATGATTGATATCAGGATTGCAAAACACTCGCAGTTTCAAAAAGTGATGATGGGCCCAAGGGAACCTGCTTTGGGGAGAATGTATGAACAAAGTTGTGGAAATAACTCAGGTGCTTTTCCTTCATTTCTTCATTTCATTGCATTATGCTGGTCCATAGGGAGATTGATTTTAAGATAGATTTCTTTCTTTTATCTTTATTGCATTATCAGAAAGGCGGACTTAGCGCAATGGTGGAGTCTCTCCATTGTATCCTGGAGGTCCGGGGTTCGAATCAGCCTTCTTGCAAAAAGCAAGGGGAAGGCTGCCTAGGTATTCCCTTCCCCAGAGCCCACAATGTGGGAGCTTCGATACTGGGTACGCCCTATCTTTATTGCATTATCAAAGGTGTTTTTGCAGAAGTGAAGCATTGGATGTCTGAACTGCCTCTTAACAGCACATTGCCAGAACCATACATATAATTGGTTTCACATAGAAGAGAAACTCATGTGGCATTTGAGAATTAGTGTTAGTTAAAAACATTAGAAAATAACCATCTTTTATGGTTCATGCATTGACAACATGATCAGCTTAACCACTGATTAACTCAAAAGCAGATTTTGATTTAGAGGGTCTCTATGCAGAATCTAGAATTTTTTATTGTTCCTTTTTGTGTGTGTGTGTGTGTTAGGAGAGTGGGGAGCATTTAAGTCCTCTTTGTGCACCAGATGGGTGGCCATATGAGTCCTCTTTGTTCACCATGTAGCGAGAGGCCAATATTTGCTTTTCAAAGCTTATGATTTGGATCCTTGGGGCTGGTAGTAGCTCTATAGCCGGCTCATTGAGTAGCCTTTGTATAATTCCTTGCTAAGGCCACCATCGTTGTGCATATATATGCTGGTCTTGTGTATCTTAATTCACTACTATGTTTCATACTGTTTTGTCTTTTCCAGGGTGTAACATTCTTTTTTATGGAGAAAGATATTTTTTCTGGCAAAATTGAATGATAAAAAACAGCCTCCCTGTTTCTTTACAAAAACGGGAAAGTCACAATACAAGTTGTGGCTGGTCTGGATGTACACATTAACTTCGGAAATGAGCAATCCGGTGGAGAATGATTGCTGCTTAATTCGTGATATGTATCTGATTTCATATGCTGTCCAGAGGTCAGTTTTGACTGACATTCAATCCATTTCCTTTCTGTGGTATGCAGTCCTGGAAACACCGGAGAGGGGGAAAAGATAAAGGATGTATATTGAAGGTTTTGAAGGAATGGAGTCCCCATTTTGACTTATTTTATTAATGTTGTGTTAAATATAGAAAAATGTATAAATATAAAAAAAATAAAAAATAAAAACTTTTGTATAAATATGTGTAATCAACCTTGATAGGTCTGGATCCTTCTACTTCATCAGTGGAAACCACAGTCACTGCAAGAACAGTCAGCGACTGATTGTTGAGGTGATGGGTCTGCATCTACATCCAATCCGTCGATCTCCACCATCTGTTGCCATTCCATCTGTACCTAATTCGGTGATTTCTCCTTCTCCATCGCAGCTTTCAACTCCAAGTTCAGGATCATTAGTATTAGTCACTGGAATTTCAGCTGCAGTTGTTGTTCTAGTGAGTTTTGTGACATTGGTTTTAGTATGATCATGTGGACAATAGTTGCTTATATTGTTCTTTTTCTAGTGTTTCATATGTGAGCATTTGTTTTAGACTGAATGTTTTTAACATTGAACTTCTTTGTTTGCCATGCTTGATGGTGTTTAGATGATTTGCTCAAGTGTTAAGCTTAAGGTTGAGCAGAGAGATAAAATCTAAGTGGTAAGAAAAAAAAAATTGTGGAATCAAATTTTGCTTTTTAAAAGTTCGGAGTAATATATGAATCTATTTCTATTATTAGATATTTGAGTCAACACCAAGTATGTCATTTGTACAGACACCAAGAAAGAGGCGACTTGGCATAGTTGAAATGTGTTATTGTCTTCCTGAGGACATGATTCTTCATAGCATGTTCCAAGAAAGCTCCTAGTAAACCTAACCAGAGTCCACTGAAATTTCTTCTGGCTTGATGACTAGTGAGGCTTGTTCTCCTAGACTCTTGAGAAAGTTCCCGTTCTTGACAGTGTGGATTGGTCTATATTAGGTCTGACTTTTGCTTTTCCCCCTTAATTGGTTAGACAGGTCTCTTTTTCAATAAATTGGAAAAGGTAATGCCCTTTTATGTGGTTCTTAGTTACATATGATAGAACTAAGTATATATGTCAATGTTGCTAGTGTTGTGCTTTCTGTTTTGATATTGATTCAGTCTAGCAGTAGTCCACATGGATGCTGGATTATGAGCAACCCTTCAGGACAGAGACATTTCGCTTTTCTAATTTTTCTGCGGTGTAAACCCCAGTGATAATAATAGCTGACCAGATAGAAACTCACAGGGGCTAATGGACTCATTTGTATGTAAATTTTGACCAATGAGAAAGGAAGAGGGAAATTGTCAGACTGCAAATGGCTATGTGCGTGATGAGACAAATCCTTGGGATTTATCCCTTGTATCTATTCTATATCGGATAATTCTTAAGTTTGATTCAGATCGCATTCTTTCTGTTAAACTCCCCTAATACCAAAAAATCAAGTCCTTTTTTTTAAGTGAAAATATGCTCTTACAATTAGTTCAATTGAAGTCCTCAGGCTATAATCTATAGCACATAGTCAGGTATTGGATGATTTTAGCGCATTTGTATTGATCTTGTCCCCAAGACCCAGCTAGGGACCAAGCTTGGGATCCTTGTTACGCTGTGAAGCCTTACTCACCCAAGGAGACCACTGTAAACCCAATCTAAGATAGGCCAAACCCTAATCTTTAGAGGGCTTAGGGATCAAAAGTTGGCATGATAATTTTCCCAGGCAAGACCTAACACAATTGTTTTCCTTGAGGCCAAATCTAGTTGACGGAAACACCTAAACGAGTTTGCTCAATGCTCATGCCTACTAAGGTAATGCAGTTTTCTTTTTGGCATTTTTTTTTGGTTCTAAGATTTAATTCACTTGTATAATATTGTCCCTTTTATTGTTGTCAATGATTCGGAGCACTTTGCATTTTCTAGTCTTAGCATGTGTAGTAGATGAAAATTGTACAGAAATTCTTGCTGTAGACATTGAGGAAGTAATGCAGAATACACTTGGTGTTTTGGTTCTTTTTGACAAAATTGTTGTAATTTTGTGTGTGGTCCTTTAGTGGGGTATAGTGATCAACTCAAAAAGATTTTGTGGGTCTTGTAACTAACATTCTACCCTTACCAGTGAAGTACCTCATGGCAAATACTATATGGTTAACATTACATAGTGTTTAAGAAGAGTCGTCCATATAAACATATGTAATAGCATACTACGGGGAAAAAAGGAGAGCAATGGAAGAGTAACAAGAGTTAAGAGGCCTGGAGCTTTGGTTGGAGGTATGATTGCCTTGTCCCTTGTGAGTGATTCCAAGGAACTTTAGGCGTCATTGCCCTTTTTCTCAATGAGTAATACCCGCAAAACCTACGTGTGATTCCCCAGAATTAGGCCTACTTCTAATTTTTTTTTTTTTTTTTTTTTTTTGTGTTTTTTTTTTTTTTTCCTTTTTTTAATTGTCTAAATGCCCTAAATAAGTGTCCTTAAAAATAGATCCTACAACAGAAGAGAGACAGTTCTAAGATCCAATTGTTTGTGCAACAAGGATCCATTTTTAGATCAGGAAAAATATCAATTCCCATACTGTCTATTAAGAATTTTACATGTATGACATACGGGATCAACAGTTTCCATTCTGATTACACAATCTAGTAAATGCCAAATAAACAAAACCAAGCATATAGATATCTTTAGTTTCGTCTGAAGGTTTCATGTTGACTAGTTATTCTACCTTTTTTCCAACCATTGAAAGAGATTATTTAGTTTATAGTTCCTTAATTTAATATGTATGATATACTAGGCTTCTGACACTGTTGATGTCACTGTTTCTCGAAAGAAATTGACCAGAGTTTTTGCAGATCAGATTGTTTTCCTTCATTTCCTATTTTCCTCAACTTCAACTTCTTCATCCAATGCCTAACTGATGCAACAAGAAGAGAAAGAAAGATTGATCCCAGTGCCATGCCAGCTACTGAGAGCATAGCCTCAAACGTCCAATCTGTTTCCTGCTCAAGTGGTAGGATGATCCATGTGGCAGCCAAAAATGCAGTTGCCATGAGCGAAACTGCCACCCACATTACTTTGTGAGCAACTGCCAGCAAGGTCATCAATGCCTGTCTTCGAAAAGGGACAATGCTGACCAGAACAGCGGCAATGCAGAGAGATATGAACAAGGCCAAGCTGTTGCTTATTGCAAATACTTTGAAGGCTGTTGTTTTGCTCACCATTGCTTTTCCTTTCAGTGGTCCTGCCCCTCCATCCTGATAGATGCCTCCTGGGGGGCTTATGCCTGCAGTAAAGGTGACCATGGCAATTAAAATTGCAACTAGTGTTATTGTGTTGCGAGTATTTTGTAGTGCCTCCCAGTGAACATCCTCAGGTTGTTTGCCCAGGTAATTTTTGAGAATGTTTAGTAGTTCTTCATTAAATCTGGTGCTGAGATCCTTGTTTTCATGTAATTTAGATTTGGAGAGCCTGCCTTTCTTCCTTCGTGTTACTAATTTTGGTTGGTTGAGGTGGATGCGATGCTTAAATTCAGGTTCATATTCAGTCTGAGCTGGAGAAATGCCACTACTGATTTCATCATTGGATTCGAGCAAGTCTGCTTCAATCGCAGCATTTGAAGCTATCATTTCAAAAATGTTCATGCGAATCTGCTGAGATGGGTCTTCTGTTAAAGGAGTAACCACTTTTTGGTCAAGAGCAGTTAGTTCATCCTCCATTGAACTAGATGTCTCTTGGGCGTCTCCTTCATTAGCGCCTTTCATTATGGTTTGAAGATATGGATGCAGACTATGATTGGTTCCTCTGAAGATCACATCAATAGCAGTTAGGTCTTGGTTGTTCCTAGCAAGGACGTCCACACTGGTATTTTTTATCAGGTAGGCGCATATCTGGAACAAAATTAAAAGAAGGTAGTTTAACCATTAGCTAAATACATATGGGAGAATATTGCATAAGGTGCAGAGCGCCCTTGTTTTGTGGTCTAGTCCCCAATGGAACCTTTCTCTTGTGCCAAGATCCCCCCTTTTTGTTACGAGTACCCTTGTTTTGGATCGGTTGCCATGGCACCAAAAGAGCATCGTGTCATATTGTAGTTACCTCCTACAATACTCTAGAATTTTCCACATTTTTCATATTTCAATCTCAAAATTTCCAGATGCACTATTGTAGGGCAATTTAGCATGCAAAGAGATTTTTCATACCTGGTAGTTTCTTCCATAGGCTGCAAGATGTAAGATGGAGTCCCCATGTTTATCCAACATGTTCAAGAGATTAGTGTGACTGTGACCAAGGCGTTGAACCAGGAATTTCAACACTTGAAGTTGGTTGTACATGACAGTGAGATGGAACACTGTTTCTTCATCTCTTGTGCTTACTTCAAAAGCACTAGGGGCTTGTTTGTAGAATGCTTCAAGAATTTGGGTGTGACCATTTATCGCTGCAAGGTGCAGGGGAGTTCTACCACTGTAATTGTATTGCAGATAGAGATTTGGGTCAAACCTTAGGAGCTCTTTTGTTAATGTCAAGTGTCCTCGGCTACAAGCATAGTGCAGTGCAGAAAACTTCTTTATGTCTGTCCTTTGAGCAAAATCTGGGCGTGCTTTTAATAGCAACAAAACCACCTCTACAAAGTAAAGTCTTACCAAATGTTAAAACATCAGGGGAAGGTAAGAGTCTGTCTAAACAAAAACTCTTGAGCCCGAGTCTGGGCCCAAAGGTCAGATCCATTCTTGTCGCCCAAACCCTCAAAATATTTGGAGGCAGGCCTATAGGCCTATAAGGTGGATCCGGCCATGCTGACGGCCTATGAATATAATCTTTTTCATTTGCCTTAAAAGAGAGAGTTTAACAAAATTACCTGTGCTTCCTCTTAATGCAGCAACATGCAGACAGCTCACATCAACCTTATTCTCTTCCATTTCCAGTACCCACGGCAAGTTCAGGAGCAGCTTCACCATCTCAGTATGCCCATTGCTGCAAGCTATGTACAGAGCACTCTGCTTCTTGCAGTCAAGCTTAGCTGTCGCCCATGGATTTGTTCCGAGCAGGAGGGCTAAGAGTCTGGGATCATTTCGGTGGCACACCAGATGCAATGGAGTCTCTAGTTTTTTGTTCTCCGCTGCAACCATCTCGGGCTTCATCTCGATGATTTTCGATGCCAATGAATAATGTCCTAGTCTTGAAGCAAGGTGAAGTACTGTGCTCAAAGATGTTGAAGTTCTTTGTTCAAGGATTTTCTCATTTTCTTGAACTAATTTCATGAAGGCATCAACATCATTTCCTACAACTGCTTGAAAAAGTTTAGCATCCATTTTTTTCTTTTGGGTTGCCATGGTCATCTCTGTGCTTTTGCTAATTTATACTACTTGGTTTTGGCAAGAGAGTCAAATATTAAAATCTTATTGTCTTCCAGGTGGAATGAGATCATGGCTTCTGAGAATCTTCTAGGAAGCTCAAGAACCTGATTATGACATAGGAAATTTCTCTCCCAGGTATTACAAAGCACTTGTCCAGTACAATTTGTTGTTGATGGTGTTGGTATTATGGCATTCAAGCCTGTCCTCTGGGGTAAGACCTTATGATTCTGAGTCCTTTTGGTGGATGTTTGAAAAATGTTAATAGTTGTCCTTTGCATATTCAATTGTACCATGATAACACAAAAAGGAAAAGAACCAGCTTCCATGGTTGGAGTTACGAAGTCTATCTTTGTTTAATCAAAGACCCTAAATACACTGAGGGTGAATTCCCTGACAGGCTTCTCAATCCCTAATGGAAAGAAGCACGCTGGAACGGGCGGTGTTTGAAAAACCTTAACTTCCTGGACATATTTTAGAAAATATTTAGTAAAAAATATAAAGTTTTACAAATAAAAGTATATCATTGTATTAAATAAAAATATAATCTCAACTTTTGTAACAGGTCATTACTAGACATTTGAGCATGCAATTACCCTTACCAATATGTCCACATGGCTCGGAATCTCTGATTCATGAAAATTTTTCATCACCGACATTTCTTCGGTTTTGAAACATTTTTTCATTTACAAAATATTTCAGTACGTTAAATTAATTAATATTTATACAAAATCCTTATATTTTTGTATTTACATATTTTCTCATTTTTAATAAATTATTTTTTAATTATAATTATAATTTTTATATTTTTTATGATTAATAATTACGTATTTGATAATTTTAAATGTTTATTATAAACGATAGTAATTCTTTTATTTCTTAAAATAATTAATATTTATATAAAAATCATAGTATTTTTTATATTTATGTGTTTATCTATATTTTTGTTTTCTTATTTTTTACAAAATATCATTTTTCTATATCGTTTCATTTTTGTTTTTGTTTCCGCGCAATTTAGATGAATTGGACAAATCCAGTGGGATGAAAAACTAGGATTGTGTCCGAGTCGGGTACCCGAACCTGAACACTCTATTTTAATCCAAACCCGAGATACTCGAGTTATATTTTTTTGGCCCGAACCCTAATCCGAATCCGAGCAGATTGCTTAGATTCCAACTGGTACCCGAACCCAAAAATTATTTTTTAATGAAAATTCTCTAGTTTCTCAATTACAAATTATAAACACATTAGATAATAATTATAATATTAATTAAATTTACATTACCTAGTTTTATAACACAAATTTGAAATAAATAACAAAATTCATTTAAAACTATAATAAATTAACATAACAAACAAAAAAAAAATGTAACAACTTCATCATTATTTCAAACTGGACAGATTTTTTTGGAAAAAAATTTAAAATAATATTTAAATTTTTTTTTTTTTTGTGAACACAAAGAAAGGAGAAAATTTTTTATTTGTTTTTTTGCCCTAATTGCACTTCTACCCTTATAATTATAACATATTTACAAATATATTATAATTAATTCAGATGGGTCGAATTAATTTTATATTTTTTAATTACTGACCCAAACCCCACCCAATATAACAAAAAACCCGAATTAACCCAACCCGAACAGCTCAGGTTTGAATGAGTTACGGGTTTTGTTCGGTTCTAACCCAATCCTATGAAAAATTGGTGCTCCTGCAGAAACTAATGCAAAGCTCAAACCTTATCACTCCGCTAGCTGAGTTGATGAATTCCTTTTAGCAATTTGGAGAGTATTATTCTATGGACCCATTGAATTGCTGACCATGCAAATTAATGGAAAGGAAATACTATACTTTCGGATATATACTAATCATGAAAACTCCATGATGCAATGGTAGAGAAATATTAAAAGCGATTATATTAAAAATCTTTAAAGTATAATTATATATTATATAAAAAAATTCATTTAACACTTGTTTCGTAGATTAGTAATAAAAGATGAATAATACAGATTCTGACGTAATATCTAGGACTTGTTTAGGAAAATAGAGATTAAATAGAATTTTCGATGCAAAACAAAAGAAAAATTGTAGTTATAATGATAATTTGAGATTTTTTTTTTTTATAGAAATTTAACTTTTATAATTGTAAAATTTTATATATTTTATTAAAAATTTTTCCCTTTAATCGACAATTGAAGGGGAGAGGAGAAATAATATTAGGGGTCCGGAACTGAGATTGGAGGGTTTTTTTTTTTTAATTAGACATTGCTCCCTCTGGTGAGGGAGTTAGCAGGCCAAAAGAAAATTAAAAGAACTCCTTTAGCCATAGTTGTCTAATTTACCAATGTAGCCATATTAAACCCGAATCAACGGGAAATCACATGCAAGTTGAGTTCAGCTGAGTTGAGTTGAGCTTTAAATTAATAGCTATGCTTAATATTAAGCATAGCTTTACATTAATAGCTATTAATCAGAGTTGAGTTGAGTAATTAATCTGTAGTTATTAATTCAAAGCTAGTAATTGATTCGTTTTTTTTTTTCCCTAATTAGATTTATATCTTTTTTTAGGGGATTTATATCTAAATTAGTCGATTTTAAAATTTGGAATTAAGGACTAAGGTGTTATTGTTGTTGTTGGATTTATATCTGAGTTAGAGTTGAGTTGAGATCTTTATCTTAATTCAAACCCCGGCCCAGTTTCATCCCAAATATATACAAAATATATATGTTTTATATATTACCATAGAGAGTTAGAATTTTTAAGGGAACAGTCTAATGTTCATAATTTCTCTCCTCTTATATGATGATTTCGAGATTCAAGATGTTAAAAAAAAAAAAAAAATAGAGAGAGTTATATTGAATCTCTGGCCTAGCCCAATAGAGATTTAGGCCTCCACTTTGAAGATTGTAGTTGGACCCGCCCGAAAGAGTGAGCTGTAGGCTGCCCAGGCCTAGTTTCAAGTTTGGGTTAGATCCTTTTCATGTGGGTTTGTTTTTCTCTTACAAGCTAGCTTTGCTTTAAAAACTCTCTCTCTCTCTCGCACGCATACACATGAAGGGGTGGCCTTTTGTTTGTTTTTTTTTTTGGGGGGGGGGGGTTGTAGGGGGAAGGTCCTAAGGGGGGCATCATTGTAACCATCCGCTCCAAAAAAAAAAAAAAAATCCGCTCCAATAAACCTAATAGTAGAATGGAAAGCTAAGGGGCGGCCTTCGTCAACGCCTTTGTTAGTCACAGTGGAACAGCATTGAATTCCCTTAACTAAATTATTGGGTTGGAGTCTTGAGAATGGAAAAACATACATCAAGAGAGTTCACCATATAATGGATCTAATAGTTAGTTTAAATCGAATTAGTCAGGATCAATAAATTTATTATCGGATATCGGTCGGTCAATCACTAAAAAAAAAATTTATGTTCTTATTTGTTCATTTCCTTCTTTTCTCTTCAAATAAACTAAGCAAAAAAGGCAAGCTCGAGTCTTGGTGGCCCAAGAGGAAATAGGAGGAAGGCCCATGTAAAAGGTATACAAAAACAATACATCTCTCTCACACACGGGCGCCACGTTTGATGTTTGTGGTAGATATAAGTTACAGCAAGCATCTCAGCCTCAAGAAGGAACTAACAGAAAGAGGAAGACAACCGCACATAGGCCATAGGCAACTTAAGCAATCATGACCATACAACCATCATCAATCTCTCCCATAATTAAGTGATTTCAAGGATTACCTCACATTATGGACAAATGTAGGACAATTGAGCTAAAGGGGTCACCCAAAATGGTCATTTGTCTTTGTCATTAGCTAACTTTCTAGTCTTTAACAAGGATCAGTGACTTTGGTGCACCAAGCTTTCGTAATCATTCTATGTTGTTTGCTAGCTTTGGTTTATTTTTCCTCTAGGTCTCTAAATTTATTGAATCAAAGCATTTGTCTTAATCAAATCATTTAGGTGCTAAATCAATCACTTTGCTACATGTAACTTTAGATCAGCATGTCACTAACTTAAAACAGATATCAGAGCCAGCTTGAAGCACACGAAGAGGGTCCTTTTCACTTAGCTACATGTACGGACCATTGAAATTTCCTTCTCTCTCTCTCTCTATACTAATCCTAGTGAGATAGATTGCATATCCCTAGAACTAGGACAGCCTATACAATGTCTTGATTAGCTTCTGATTAGACTCCATCAGAGCACAACCCATACAATGTCTTGATTGGTTTCTTCTAATAAAGTTGTAGTAAATATTGTGATTCTACCTGGGATGGGATGGAAGCCAATACACTAACAAGTACGCGTGCGTTTAGTTATCACTTGAGAATCAAAAATATTGAAAATAAATTACGGAAATTTATGTGAATTTTAAAAATCCCATAATTTAAGAATTTATTTTTAAATTTTATTTTTATTTTATTAATTTAAATAAATCATATAAATTTTAATTTGTTTCATAATTTTATAATTGGGACATTAAAAGGCCAATGAAACAGGGGGCAATCATTGGCATGTAGAATTTTATTGTTGTACTTTCCCATCAATTTTATTAGGAAAAATGGCAAATCAAAATCCAAAATTATTGATCTGACTTGGGTTGGATCGGACATGGAGGATAAAATACTGGAATCCAATAATTAAACTTGTCTCATCTGCATTTCCACATCCTATATGATACAATGCTCCCAAGCATGACATCAGTGTTTGCCATAGCAAATTATAAAATTATAAAACAGATTTTAAATTTGATAAAAATTTGCATAACACCATTTAAGGAAATAATAATATTGATCACCCCACCATTTTAAAAAAAATACCAATATTTTTAACTCTTAACTTCAATTTAGGACAACCCCTTGACTAGAAAATCACAAAATAAAAATAATTTAATTTGAATTTTTCGATTAGTCAAAAAATAGAAAAGGGATCAATTTTCTCCGTTGAGAAAAGGTATCTTTCTTGTAAAAGTGCTCACCAATAGTCGACTTTTTTTTTTCCTTTTTAATTTGATATTGATATTTAAAAATCTGATTAATCTGATTAGAATTATTATAAGATTCAATTTAGAATTTGATTCTCTTTATATATATTTTTTTAATTTTTAAATTTAATTTTAAATTTTTATTTAAAAATTTTAATATCCTATTATCAGAGACAAAGATCACTATGCATAGCCAGCCACCCTGTGGAATCCATATTTGTTGCTTAAAAGGAAGATGGGAAAAAAAATTCAAAGGTGATGGTGGCTATGCAGATTTAGAGAATTAATTATGAGTTGGTGTGTGGTACGGGCTTGCGTAGCTGGAGTGGACCAGGATTGACTTGTGATAGACATTTTTGTTTTTCTATTTATTAATTAATTAATTTATTAATTTAAGAGTCTTCTTGGATGTTGCACATTGTCAATCCACTGAACCCAGCGTTATAATGGGTCTGTACTGGTTTTATAGCTTTGCAGAGAATCAGATCGACTGAATCATCTTAACAACCAAATCAGCATCATTCTTCTGGATTTTCTGGTATGTGGGTTGCCAAAGGAATTTCCACACAGTTTCTCCTCGAGAGAGAGAGAGAGAGAGAGAGAGAGAGAGAGGGCATTATTTCCTCGTTAACTAGGTTTAGACGGAGAGAAAAAGAAAAAAGAAAAGGAAAGATTTTAATAAAAAATCACTCATTTTTTTTATTTAAGAGTTTTTGAAGGAAAAAAAGGAAAGAAATGAGAAAATTTTAAATTTAAAACTTTTCTTCTCAAAAGTGAGAAGAAAATGAAAGAAAAGAAGAGAAAATAAAAAGTTATCTAATGAATATATCAAATTTACTCTTAAAAAGATAATAATAAAATATTTAATTTCAAATAAATCCCACGTCATTTTCTTTCATTTTTAAAACTCCCAAACAAAATGAAAAAAAAAAATTTCATCATTTCATTTCATTTCTCTTCTTTTCTTTTCTTTCTTTTCTTTTTTTTTTCTTTCCTAAACTCTCAAACTAAGTATAAGAGTGTAAGATAAATTGAGGGGGTGAGAAAAGAGAGAGATCAAAGAGGAAAATTACCTTTTATTATGAAAAATTTTATTAATTTAATAATAAAATTTCATATAGTAGCAGTTTTACTTGAAATTATGAGAATTTTTTTCTGGGTATTCTCAATATTAATGAATAATTGGTTTAATGGGTAAAAATATCAGATATGTTAATTAAATCTCGAATTTGAAATTTGAGAATGAAAAAAATTATATTGAAAAAATTACACCCTAAAATGGATTCGATAAGCGCTCGAACAATATTAATCAAAATATGATTTCGAATATCTGTTGATATAGCATCTACTCTCTTTCATATTTCTTTTTGCATTTTTGAGTGATCCATCAATTTTTCTTCTTTGACCATAAAAATCTATTTTGATTTTTCTATTTTAATTGATACATTAAGCGATTCATCGCTAAAAGAATAGAACCATTTTTTTTTGTACTACTAATGTTTAGTAGACAAAAACTTTTCATTCAGAGATGGATATCTTATTTTTCTTTTAGTTTAATCAATTTAAGTGAAATCTGATATTTAATTTATAAATTTTGAATACTTCTCTTTATTTATTTTCCCATTCATCTATATTGTATTTGGATAGGAAGTATAAGTCTCTTGGTTCTACTCATATGACATTCTTCTTATCCTAACAATTACATGTAATTATTCACATAATATTTCAGTTATTTTAAATTCACTTCATATGGGCTAACTTAAACAAAAAAAAAAAAAAAAACCACACGCGCGCGCGCGCACACACACAATTTTGTAAAAGCATATTAATCAATTTTTTCAGATTTTTTAAATTCAGATTTTCGATATTATATTGCAGGTTTTTAGTACATTATTGAAAATGATTTACTAATTTTAGATATTAAATTTATTTAATATGCTTGAAGTATGAATTTTGTATTATATTCTGCTCCCTAAAAATTGTTGTTGTTGTTTTCACCCTTGCTTGCTCCCTCTAACCCAACTCCTTATGTTGTACTTCGCCTCCTCTCTGAGTAGAAATTTCTGATTTTATCTCTACTTGTTTGTTGAGCAACCAGTGACTGTAATTTCGGAAGAGAAAAAAACATGATATAAAAAAATTTCAATTTATCAATAGACAGTTGACCTGCTAGGATGAGGCGTTAGGTCTTTTAATCAAATTTCGAATTTGAAATTTATGAATGGAAAAGACTATACTGGAAGGGCCACCCCTAAATAGGACTACTCAATTCGTATTAATCGGAATATAATTCTAGATACTAATAGTGGTAAAAAAAAAAAGAAAAAATAAATAAATGTTGGCACATGATTTGGTTGCTTATTGCAAATAATTATTATCAATTTGTGACAATTTTATAAGAAACAATTGGGGGGTTTGACAATATTATAAGTTATCGCAGCAAGGATTGAGAGAACACAAAAATCATGATTGGGTTGTGGTTGTTGGTCAATGCATACGTATTTGAATTTATGTACATACATATATTCATGTGTATAAGTCTTGGAAATTGTGGGGTACACAATATGCCTGTTGGCTTTTCATTACTTAGCAAATCAATAGGGCCACAATGCCAAGTTCATTGTCACACCATGGAAGTGGAAGGGTCCATTCCCATAATTCAAGCAATGCAATTAACAAAATAAAATAGAAACACTCTGAATAAAAGAAATTTATATTTATACTTTTCATAAATTTTTCAATTAATTCTCTGCAAAAGTGCCTTCTACCACTTGCCTATCATGCCTCTATTTTTTATCATGTGGTACCGTGAGATCATCTTGTCCCTTGGTTGGCAAAAGTGCAAGTGTGTATAATAATAATTAATAATAATAGTGATAATCCATAGGACAAGAAATAAAAAATGGTTTTCTAAAATCTCATCATAGAAGGGTCACCTATATCAATTATTAAATAAAAATTTATTTAACAACAATACTATTGGTAATCAAGATTGTCTTATTTATATTAATGTCTGGTTGGTCTAGTGGTTAGACACTGGTATCTCATAAGTAATGTCTTGATTTCGAATTTTGTATATAGAGAAAACAGACGTCAAGAGAGTTTTGTCCCTAAAAGATCTAACTCGACTCGAATCAGATTTAATCGGTGATTAAAAAAAAAACCTAATTTATTTTGGTTGCGAACACGTGGGACCTTGGAAGTTTGAGATGGGATTCTTTTCAACCAAAATAAATAAATAAATTTGTGATAAAACCAAAGATACATTTGTGAGGGAGGAGAATAATTTGTTATTTGATATATATAAAAAAAAGTTATGTTATTTCTTCATTTGGCAAGGCAATATTTAACTTGTATGCATGAAAGTATGATAGGCATCTTCTTTGTCCTTTTCTTTTATATACCAATCTTCTTGATTAACAAATTATTGTGCATTGCTCTATCATTTTGTCAATTGTGGTTGCCTTAGTTGATCATGTCTCCAATAACACATCCAAGATTTTAGTATGATTTTTATTCATCTCAATGACTCGCCATAGAGGGTGTATCTAGTGGGGGCAATAATGTCTTCGTTGGGGTAAAAAGAGGGGCAAGTTGAAATTTAACCAAAAATATATATAATTTTAAAAATCATAATTTTGAATGTTTTTCCTAAAAATTATAGTTTCGCAGTTTAAAATTATAATTTCAAATATATATTATATTTTTATCGTTTGGTACGAGTTTTTGATTTTACTCTGGTCTCTATGATTGCAAGTTGATAAATTAGAAGGTAATATATTATTGTGCAAAGTGGATCAGATGGATCGAACGCTTATGTGATAATTCATGTAAATATATTATGACTTATTTTTAAAATCAATGAAAAAGAAATAATTTATTTTTCTTTTTTCTATTTCTAAGCTCATGTTTTCTTTTTTTTAATTAATTTTATTTTTTCTACCCTCTTTAGATCCAATTGTTTTTAATCACTTCTTACTAAACCCAAAAATCTATCCTTTTCTCTTTCTCTTTTGAATTTGATTATAAAACCATGAAATTGGTTTTGAAGGTCGTTTCTTCTCACTCTTCTCTTTCTTTATTTAATTTCGAATCTTTTTTTAAATCATAACAAAGCATTTAACCTAAATGATCAAATATATATTTATTATCGTGTACATTAGATATGAACAAATAATTTGAATATAAGAATTAAGTTTTTTTTTTTTTTCAAATTTGGGTTTTTCTTTTCCATCATCTAGCATTGGTTGGCGATGAAAATCCATCCATTTGTAAGAATCAATCTATCTATATTAACAAATTAAATCTTCCCTTTGATGCAATTATTCCTATAATTCTATAATAGATTCAATATGATTTAGAGGCAAAGAAAAAGGTCCTTCAGGAATAACTCAAACTGTAGAATCTTTCCACTTCCATTTTTCCTTCCCTGATCTCGCTTGATTGCATTTTCTTATACAAAAAAAAGATCAAGTAAAAAAAGGGGGAAGAGTGAGAAAAAATTATCTTCAAAATCTTCAAAATTGATTTTAGTGTTTAGTGGTTTCATAATCAAAGGAACAAAAAGAAAAATTTAGAGATTTTAGAATTTTTAGGAGAAGTGATTAAAAAGCAAGTTAGATCGAGAGAGATAATACACTAAACAAAAAAAAAACGGGAGAAAAGGGAAAAAGTGAGTTTAGAGATATAAAAAGGAAAATCAATTTTTATTTGTATTGATTTTAAGGATGAGTCAGAATATATCTAAATAGAGTTCAATCCAAATATTTGATCTATTTAATTTAAAAACCATCTAATATTACTCTATCGTTTAAGTCAGTAAACTCAAACATGTTGGTAAATAATTATACTATATATTAATGCCTTTTTCGGTCCAATGGATAAATGTATTAGATTTTTTAATTAAATCACAAATTCGAAATTTGAGAATGAAAAATATTACGTTGTGAAAATTCTTCCCTAAAATTGGGTTTGACAACACTCGAACCGAATTAATCAATATATGGCTCTAAATACTGATTAGTTATACCAAAAAATATACCTATTATTGTCCTAAGTTTGTAAACTTAAACAAGTTGGTCAATAATTAGGCAATGTATCATTGTACCTTTTAACCTAAAGAATCGTATCATATTTCATTATCATTGGTTTAAGTTAGAATTTTGGAGGTTGACATCTTTCTCAAAACTTTGATGAGGCTGATTGACATGTGAAACTAACAATATAATCAATTTATATTTAGAAATAAAAATTTCAAAAGTCATAATTTTTTTATAAATAAATATGAAATAGGTTAATATATAAATTTTGATATGAATTTTATTAGCTACATTGCATCCAAACACACTATCCAAACACACTAATCTGATTCGAGTGAACTGTCAGGCCAATTACGGGAGAACTCTTTTGATGTCCGTTTTTTCATTTCTAAAACTTGAATTCAAGAATTTGCTTAAGAAAATCTAGTGCTTTTGTTACTCGATCACCAAGGTGTCGTATTTTCCATTATTTTAATTATTTTTTCCATTTGATTTTTAATTTTTTTACTATCACCTTGGTGTTAGTAGAAAGAATCAATTTTGTTAAAAATTTAAAATTCAGGAATTAATTTGAGAATAACCCGAAGTTCAAAGATAATTTTGCATTTTTGCCTAAATTTTCAGAAACACTTAATGGTGAAAGTTATTAAAGAATGTCTATTTGCGAATTTCTTTTTAGAAGTTACAAATATATGGGTAATTATTGGATTGGTTTTCAATACATACAACCCTAATTCTTAAATTCTAAACCCTTACAAACATGAAATTTTCCATAAGGATGCAACCTCTAATAATAATTATTGATGAGCTTAATTGTCATTATTAGGGACCCTAGAGAGTTCCCTCAGCAAAAGTAGATGAAGTGTTGGAGCTCACTGCTCGAGCTGTTTAGGGGAAAAAAAAAGGAAAGAAAAAGAAAAGGAAAAGTTCTCCCAACAAAGAGTTCCAATTAGGGATATCATGACACTCGAATTGAGTCGCGTAATGTCAATACCTGAGTATGACAATAGTCCTCTAGTTCCAACATGTCAATAAGTGGCTGAGATTTTTTCCAATTTCATCCTTTCCAATCCCATATTTCGAGTGCTCCAGTTGTGAATTCAAAAAAGTGGTTATGAAATGAACAATATGAATCAAACTGAGGAGCATGGGATGCTCTTTAGCAAAGGAAGAATGTCATAATCGCACCTTATACTGCTCCATTTGTCATCCATTACCAACCCCAAATTATAACTATCTCTAGTTTATGACCCTTGATCAATACATACATAAAACAAGATTCAAAAAGTAAATTCAATTCACTATTGATATGTTAATTTAGACAGATACATTGGGTAATGCATAATATTATGTATCGATATCAAATTAATTATTAAACATATTGTATATCAAAATCAATTAATAATTGATTTAATCTTAAAAATATTTTAAATTTTTTTATTTTTATATTTCTAATAATGAATTTTCTATATAAACTCAATTTATTATCGAATTTGAGTTTTAGGAATGAAAAAATAGACATATTGAGTTTGATAATTAATTCGAATCAAATTAGTCAGAATCAATAAATTGATTACTGAATATCTATTGATCAAGAAAAATAAAATTTATATTTTTATTATTTCATATTTCTGATACGGTATCTTCTTTAATTGAATGAATTTAAATTCAAATCCGGTTATAATAATAGTTTTTTTTGTGTTTTTTTTTTTTAACAAAAGCAAGAAGGAATCAATCACTCATGGAAGAATATTTATGACTCTGTATATTTTGGAGGAGTGAAAGATTCGACACGCCCTTGGGCCTTGGCAACGAACCATGCATTCAAACCAGGACAACGACCTGCAAATGATTCGATACGTTGGCCAACGGGCAAATAACTTGAAAATGTCAAAAATTGCATATATACTGTCTTTGTCACTTGAAAATAACAAAAAACTATATCTTGAAACAAAGGATTCTTTTATAATAACAATGATATGACATGCACTAAATAGAAGATGGAGACAAGTCATATAAAGTTGTACCATAAATTAAATTCTTTGACTTTTTTGCTTCATATATATATAATATATATATTTTTTCACCTTCTATTTTTTTTTTCTTGGTGGGATTTTTGTCAAGATCTTACTGGTTGCAGAATTTGATGAAGTGCTGGGAGGATTATCTGAAGATTAAGAGTGTAAATTAGAACCATTTTTAAAGTGAGACTGAGAATCTTTTAAAATTAAACTTCAAGTAATAATTATTACAGGGTTTTACGACTTGAATTGCTTCTGAAGGACGATAATCATGTTGATTTTTATTAAATCTAATTTAAATGAGATTGAATCTTTAAAGATATAGTTCTCGATACCTATTTTCGTCAAATACAAAATTCAAACCGAGAATTTTGTGCACATCTAACCCCACAAATCAATTTTTAAATTTAATTTTCATTTATTAATTAAGTCCTTGGTAGAGCAGAAATTATGCAATTGTAGTAGTAATAAAGAACTTCATTACACCACAATGGTCGTAGGCCAAGTGGTCCAATCCACTACTTGCTTTAATAATTTTTGGAAATTTTTCCTAGCATTTTGAAAAGATTGTATGATGGGTTTGTCCTATGAGTTACAATTCTGTCTCAAATAATTTCAAAATAAGTGGAGACTTCGAGAATGGTTACACCAAAGAGTGCTGATTTCCAGATGATCTCTTCCTACCCTTCAAATAAATAAATCTGGGCTATTAGATCATTAATGTGATGTTTCCAACATGCTATAATAAAAATTTTAAGAATACAGTCAATTGTGTCTATCCTGTAGTTGGTAGGTATTAACAGCTAGTAGGGGTGTTCATTATTCGAGTTAAACTATTCATCCATCCAAATCATTAGAAAATCAGATTATTCGGTTTGAGTTAATAAAAATTAGGTTAGTTGAATGATTTCATCCGATTAAAAATTTGGGTTAATAGTTCGATTTAAAAAATAAAAATTTTTATTCGGACTCTGTCCAAAACCCTTTTAACAAAGCTATGAAATTGATTTGGACAAATTGATTTGAGTAATTTGATTTTGGTAAATTGCTATTTTAAAGTTAAATAGGTTTTTCAATTATTTTTATATTTCTGTGAAATTGGTTTGAATAAATGAAATCCAAATCATTTAATCCAAAATTTAATTTAGGTAAATTGGTTTAAATTTCTTGCGATTGGATTTGGTTTTTTTAAGTTTAAAACCTGAATAACCTGAAAAACTGAAATGAACATCCCAGCGAGTTGAATGTAAAATTTTTCTTCTTAAATAGACACTATTGATATTAGCATAGAAACAATGTCATTATCGCATCTTTTATATTGCTCCATTGTCTCCCACTAGCAAAACCTATTATAGTGATGGGTTTTGGATGATGACTTTGATTAGGAAAAGGATAGAGCGCATCCTAAGTCTCAATTTCAAACAAATATAATTGATCACAATTTTGACAATATGGATTTGAAAGCCAAATGAAGCTCAAACCTTATATGTCTTCTTCTCATACCATCTTAATCAGTTAACAATTTAACAGTGATCTCAGAAGAATGTCATGGTATCACTCCCACTGTGTCCAATTTATTTGATTTCAAAATTAGGAATAAAAAAAACTATACTAAGAGAGTCGTCACTTAAATAGAACCCCACAGATATTCAAATCGACTTAATCAGAATATAATTCTGTATACTAGTGACAGAAACCAATAAAAAAAAAATAGAGAGAGAGAGAGTGAGTAATTTTTCTTTGAAAAAATAACTCTCAACTTCTGTCTCTATTTTTGTGTTTGAAATGATGATTTTTGAAGGAAAAAAAAACATTTGAATTGTGAAAATTGAAAGTATTTCATTTATAATATTTTTCAAACCATTTTTATATGAATACATTTAAAAAAAAAGTAAGTGACTCAACTTTAAAAATATTTAAAATCATGATTATATTTTTATATGAAGATACATGAAACAATGCGTAAATTTCTACACATTAAATTGACATATAATCACTGATTACCATAAAAATTTGGAAGATAAGATCATTAATTATAATTATATGATTAGCCTATTACTTTTGCAGAGGTAAATAAATTATTTCTTTTTCTCTTGCTTGCCTTTGACATTATCATAATCTCACTTTACCAAGTAGAGACACGTAAAAACTGTGTATGACACAAGATGACACTACGATGACATAGAAACAGGACAGAATTATTATGATTTTGCACTATTTTAAATTATAAAATGTTAAACCATATTAATTTAAATACAGTGACCGTTTAATTAAAGAAATCATATCATATTTTTTATTTTTTGTTTTGAACCGAAATTAGAAACTTATTTTTTGTACAGAAAATTAGAAACCGTGTTCAAATATATATAGACGACTTGAAAATGAAACAAATCTGCATAATTAATTATACATTTTGTTTGCTTTAATTTATTAGGTGCAAGATCATGCTCAAACCTCATGGAAAACAAGCATATGATTTTGCTAATAACCAAGTTTTGAAGCATTGAGAAGAAAGAGTGTTAAGGAACCTTCTCACCTCCTAATAGTTCACCAGTCACCAAGAGTTCCTCTAGCTTTCACTTCACATAGGGTATCCAAGTGTCCTTGATAAATTTAATATTCTCTAACTTATGCTACTTTCCCTTCCAAATACCTCCAAACTTTCCTTGTTTCTTTGTATATGGCCTCATTTGAAAAATGTTACATACGTGACAAAAAACAAATGTAAAATATTTTTAATGGGCACAGATTTTTTTTTTTGGGTCAGAATTATGTTTCTTGAATTTGCAATATAAAATATAATATAATAGATAATCGAGTAAAAGAATTCATATATGAGAACTTATTAGAATAAAGGTTTGGTTGTATGTTTCTTGAATCCCTAATGCACTCGACCCTTCTCAAACGAAGGATTGATAAAACTTTTAGTAGATGTTCTTCACTTCTTGTGTGTGTGTGTGTGAGAGAGAGAGAGAGGGAGAGAGAAGAAAGCTAAAAGAACTCTTTAACAAGAACAGTTGTTGGTAAGAGCTATTCACTGACAGCTCCAAAAAAGAAGCAAGTGGAAAATAAGAACCCATATGACCTGTACCCATCTAGAAAAAGTACCAAGCCTATCCACAACACAAGAAGTTCAAAATTGAAAATGGAGAAGATAGTGAACTACCAAAAGGAAACAAGCAATACAAAAGGAGAATCAACTATAATCTTCATCAACTCCTCTTTGTTCCCACAACACTTTATTTACAAAACATGTGTCCTCTTTTTATTTGCTCCCAATAGCCAAAAGAAACAAAGAAAAAATGTATGAGGATTTATACATATCACATGCGAAATGAACAAATAGGAAAAGAAGAAAGAAGAAAAAAGAAAAAAGTAGAGAGAGAGAGAGACTATTAGTGGGAGAAGCATAATTATTTGTGGAACCCAAAAAAGGATAATAAAAAGGCAAAACAAACCAATTAAACTTCAATAATTCCCCAATAAAGTCTCAAAGCCACTTGGATTTAGTATCTCTGACTCGTCATAGAAGTACCCACAAAACACTGATCCTTCTATAGCCGGGTCGACCCACTCGTTAACCGAGTCAACCCAGATAAACTCACTGCTGGTTGACTCGGCAGAGTCAAAACTTCCTTCCAAAGTCGGTAACTCGACGATCTCACCCAGTTCGTCCGACGTTGACAAAGCAGATGATGCCGTGGACAATGGGGATGATGTGGATGATAATGATTGGTACATTGAGGCGGCTTTTGCAGCCGCGGCCTGAATGTCTCGAGGCGCAAGTGAGTCGGGTCGGGGTAAAGAATTTGCAAGCTGTGGGAAATTGAGAACCGCTGAGTTGCCCTTAATGTTTAGGGCAGCTACGTCATGGGCCCGGGCTGCCATTTCCGCCTTCGGGTATGTACCAAGCCAAATTCGAGACTTTTTTCGAGGCTCTCGGATCTCGGATACCCATTTTCCCCAGTTTCTCATTCGGACACCTCTATAAACCGGATGTTTGCTGCAGTCTCGGATCCTCTTGTTAGGCCTTTTCGAGTCATCTTCCGATTTCGGACTCTTTTCCGGGTCGGATGAATTTGTACAAACCTCAGATTCTGAATGCGTTGCTTCTGCCATTTTAACAATGACCCAGTTGCTACTTTTGTAAGATAAACAATACCCGATGCTGATTTTTGTTAAATTGCCCGAATTGGAGAGGGAGGGAGGGGGGTGTGTGTTTACTTATGCTTAATTGCGCTACGGTGAAACAAAAAAAGGGTAGTACTCTTCTAGAGAGAGAGAGAGAGAGAGAGAGAAGACTGAGAGGAGAGGAGAGAAGAATGAGGGGGCTTTGGGGCTTTAGTTGGAGAGATGGAGGGGGTGGGCAGGCTCCTTCAAAGCGACTTATAACCTACTAGCTCTTATTTTTTACACCATCCTCTCAATAACTTCACAATGATAAATAAACACACTGCTAGCAGAAAGTCATTTTGAAAGAGAAAGAGAAAGAGAAAGAGAGAGAGAGAGGGAGAGAGAGTCAGTCAAGGTTCTCAAACAAGGGTCGAGAAGAAGGGAATGGGCAAAATCTGAAACAAATGGAAATGGGGTCTCCCTCTTTCTTCAAGATTGCACCAATTGACGCCACGTACCTCTCCCCAAGGTCATTTATCCGTTACTTCGTCTACTTCCTCATAAACCCCTGCCACTTGTCAATAAAAATTGAAACTTTTATGGCACCCCTGTTCTTTAGTTTTACCACTTCATCAGCTTCCAAACAAGACTTCCCACAGTGTTCGGTTTTTTGTCCTTTTACACATAGTCAATAATGAGCATGCCTACCAATGAATTAGATTAGTGACAGGTAAAAGAGCTTTTTATTATTATTATTATTATTATTATTATTATTATTATTATTATTATTATAAATATTTTGAGTTAAACAGTCTTATCAATATGATTAAGGCAACTCTCTGGATTTCTATCCTTCTATCCAATTATACAAATTTAAATAGAGGTTGGTTGTACAATAATAAAGTCCTTTTCTCTCTTAAGTCTTGGGTTTGGCTTTTATTGAAAACTAAAAAAAAAAAAGAAAAAAAAAAGGATAATTTCATGATTTACTTAAATTTGAGATAAATAAATTCACTTGACTTAAATAATAATGAACTATAATTCAATCGAAACTATTACTTCTCTTTCAAGATTTTAAATTTAAATCTTTTCTCTATATATAAAAGAAAAATTATTAAATAAAACTCATTATCAACAAAGAAAAAAGCTTGTCATGTCTTTTGCTTGATTGAGATATTTTTTGAATTTTGACTTTAATTCTTTACAAAAAAAACCAAATATTTTAGTTTAAGGGAATCAAGATGTTTACCAATTCCAAACCAAGATTTACAATATTTTCTTTAATTGCTTTTTTTTTTCCCCAAAATCATATACAAGTTAAAAATTTTAATTATTTTAACAATATCTCAAATTTGTGGTTTTACCATGGCATGCGTTTACCAATTCCATTGTCCAGGTTGAGAAAAACAATGTTCATTTTGGTCGTAAAAATATAACTAAATTAGACAAGCAAAATAGTGATAGGCATGGGATTAGGTATGGGGTAACTTTCCCATTTTGAGCAACAAGCCCTTATTATTATTATTTTTTTATATACAGAGATTTGAATTTGAGGTTTTTAAATTAAGGGAGGGAATTGTGACCATTAAGCTATTCTCTTGAGACACAAACCTCTTGTTTTGAGATCGGTTCCTTCCATGATGTGATGTGAACAAGCAAATTTTGAAATTATTTTGAAGCTTGTAGACCCAATGTCCTAAATGCAAATTCGGCCCTACATCAATATTATGACCATTTGCTCGGATTTTTGAATGTGAAAGAAAAAAATCAAGTGACCGCAGCTTGTTTTAAAACCTTAATTGCTTTAAGGATATTGAGTTTGGCACCAAGTTTCGGACAGAACTGCATGTTTTCCCCTGTTTTGGGTCTTGAACCCACTTTCACATTCTCATTTGTGATTGAATTATGCTTTCAGACATTCCTCAAAAAATTGTAAAAGGGTAATACGTCTTAATACCAACAATCAAATCCCAATAACCCAACCTGTAAAATATCCACTACTCAATTGATTAATGGTGATAATATTAAAGAGTGAGACTGACGATCAAGCATCTTTGTTGTAATTGGGCTATGCCTAAAATATTGATCTTTATAAGGTTTATCACGTGCTTAATGCAAGAACCCAAAAAAAAAAAAAAATGATGGTTTGACACTTTAACACCCTCATTTAAGGGTACCTCTATTTACCACCCCCATATGAATAGTGCTAACAATTTTATCTCCAAATTATTCAACTCATGCAAATCACTACTTCAATTATATAATTACATATTAATTATGCTATAAATTTTTTTTCATACTTCTTATTTTTTTGAAAGACATGTTTTTAGCAAACTTGTGTAACTCCCTTTAAACAAGAATGAATTATATGTGAAAATACAACTTTTCAAGTGCAAATAAATTTTATATCAAATTGGGAGAGAGAGAGAGAGAGAGAGAGAGAAGAGAGAGAGAGAGAGGGGTAATAATAGACGATCGATTTAGTTAAAATAAAATATTAAATCTTTTAATAAATTTTTATATTTAAAATTTAAAAAAATATTATACAGAAAGAATTATCTCTTAAATAAAAATTTTATAAATAATTAAATTAAATAAATAAATATATGATTTCAAATATCCATCATATAACGAGGAAGATTGAGGAGTGCTGAAATTGTACCCATCACACACCGGGTATTAACCCATACTCCACCTGAAAACCCGGGGGGGGGGGGGTTGGAAGATTACGGTAGTCAATCACGTTAGTCTCATGAAAAAGTGACAAAAAACAATTGCCCTTCCCAATGGTATATCGGAAAGTTATCCTCATATCATGATTAGATGCTTCCCCCACCCCCCAAGCCCTTTTTACACCCACTATTTTTTTAAACCCTCACTTTATCCCATGAAAATTCTAAATATAAGAAAGAAAAATAGGAGGAGATACACGTGCACCAAATGCGGTGGTGATCTGAGCACCATACAAAAAAATGATTTACTATTGATGAACAGCAAATGGTCGCAAGAAAACAACTATGAGATTTCATCAGATGAGTCCCACAACAGTTGATCAGATTTGCAGCACACTGGAATTGACATATCCAAGCTTTGATATTTTGTCTTCAAACGACTACATCTTTCATAAATTTCCTATGTCCTTGGCAGTCTGGCTTGGATTGGGAGGGTAGTGCCGATCACTACAGCTATTTTTTTCCTTTTCCTTGATTATTTTCACCTTGCAAAAATGAAGTTGATGCATTGTATGAAGAAAAATTATTGATATCGACAGCACGTGGGTTTGGATGTATCCAGTCGGCAGTCGACCCATCAATATCACCAAATCTTGCGAGCTCATAAAGTGCTTTTGTGGGAAGAATTCACAAACTATTTACCTTGTCAATCTGTATCAAAATTTTTTTCGTATAATTGTTAAATGAATTAAAATTACTATCAGAATTCAAATATATACTTTTTAAAAAATTATCAAATATATTAATTGCCAAACTATTACTCTTTTTGCTAATTTTTTATAATTTAATATATCGTAACGAGTGTAACTTGCGTATTAAAAAATAAATATAATATAAACAAAATATTTTACGATAGACGGATACTTAAAGAAATAAAGAAATAGATATATTAACTAATCATTTCCACTTCTATAAGCAGTATAGAGCATTAAAGAAACAAGGAAATAACGTTGAGAGGCTCATTAATCTGTAATTACAATACATAATAGATATAATATATAAATATCTATATATATAAAGTATTTTCACAATGATGGTCAAAGGGATAACTATATTGAACACTCATTTTATTCTTTTCTCCGTATATACTACTTAGCGGGAGGGAGGAATGTGATATTCAGCATTAAGTTTTATTACTTCATAGACAAGGTATGGAGATCAATTTACCCCGACTAACTGGTATCTGTTTGGTACTTGTTGAATTGAATCAAATAATACTCATGTTAACTAAATAAATTCCAACAAAGATATACTCAGCCCGTATTGATCAAGGCCAGATCTTTAGGTTACCTGCTCGATAATACCCGAAATTTTATAATACCGATATTTTTCCCAATTTTTGTAATACTTGCTTACAAAATTTTACAAAAAAACTACCTTTGTCTTTCTTACAAATTTTTCTATCACTCATTTTCCAACCCAAACCTAACCCTATCTCAATATTTTGTATTTGAGATGTTGTTTAACTTGTTTATTAGAGTTTCGATACTTAGAAATGTGTTGGATTTGTATATGAGATGTTATTAAATGCGTTATTGAGATTAATTACTTACATTGTTATTTTGTATTTATATTTGATATTGATTTGGTTGATAAAATTATTTAAATAATAACCAATTTTTTTTAATATAAGGAGATATAATCAAATATAATCAAATTGAGAAAGAAATGATAGAAGTGGGGAGACTTTACTGCTTACAATAATAACCGATTTTATCCACAATATCAAGTAAAGTCGGATAATTTTTGACCTACTTGAAATACTCACTTGAGCATAATTATACTTTTATACTCTATCTGGTTGGTTTTAGTTCAGGATCGAAGTCTACTTTCTTTTTTTTGTCCATACTAAGACTCGAACCCAAAGCTATTACAAAGGGAAGGGGAAGGTGTCACTTGAGCTGAAGGTCATTAGCGGATCGAAGCATGCTTTATCCGGCTCTACGTGGACCCGTGTCAATCCCTAATACTAGCCAAAAAAGGGAAAAGCCCGTAAGATAACATACCGGTGATATTCTTGAGGCACATAAAATGGAAGTGGTGGAGGTAAGATAAAAAGTGAAGCATTATCATTTGGTGAGGAAGATTTGTTTGTTGATTTTTGTTAGCCACTCTCCCCTTTGGTTCGTGAGTGTTGTAGCTTTGTTTGTCAAAAGCATTACCACGTTCAAAATCCATTCTCACCATTCCCAAAACTAGAATTCTATAAAAGAATTTCAACTATACATAAGAATTCAAATCCAATCCCCCATTAAGATTTTGAACATGCTATTGTTGTGTCACTTAAGCAAGAATAGAAGAGAAGATCATGGTTTAAGAGGTCCCAGACAACTTGTAGCCTTGAGATTCTCAAATCCAATAACTTTCAAATAACCCATTAGCGTTTTCTTCTCAAGGTACTGTCAATATTAGGATGGGAAGGTGTTCCCTGAAATCAATCTTTTCCATAAAAAGTAGCAATTATGCGGCCTGTTATTCTTCTAAAGTACCCGTGACTAGACACCGGTACTTTTAAGTAAAATTTTGAATTCGACTATTATATATGATAAAAATGGGCATCGAGAGAGTTTGGCTTCTTAAGGGGCTAATCTGATTTGAATCAGATTTAATTCATTCTAACATGATTACCGAGTACTAATAGTTTATATAAATATATATATATTCTTTGTTAATTTTTGATGACTAGTCCCCCAAATAGATAGTTTAATGGTCATAATTCTCTTTCTAATCTTCTAATCGCGGATTCAAATCTCGTGTAATCAAAAAAAAAAAAAAATTCATAACCATGGTTGATCAAACCCAAGCCCAACAAAATCGAGCTTCAGCTTGAGCATGTCGGGCCAAATTGTCAGCCCAAACTTTTCTGTTCAGCCAAGCCCAATAAGGTCAAGAGCAATGGAAGCAAATAATACAGTGAAGGAATTTTTTTTTTTTTCCTTAGTGCATAGGAAGGTTAGAGCACAGACGCTTTTACAAGAAAAAAGGAAAATGGTACTAGTTGAGTTAGGACGAGAGAGAGAGAGAGAGAGATGGGTTCTGCTATCCCATAAATTTATTTCCATTGACAACACGTGTTCGAGGGGGGCCCAACCATCAATGTTGATCTGTCACATTGTTTTTCGTGGACCACCACAAGGGGCTCAACGCCCATCCAATCTTCGCCCAAAGAACATAGAGGGCAAGAGGAATGATATCAGTTAAATTATATTTTATTCATATAATTTTTTTTGCGATTTAAAACATCCCAAACAAAAATATCAATACGTCCGGTTCGATGCATACAAAAGAATTACATATTGGTCAATCTGTCTTGCCTCAAGCCATTGAGAAAATCTCGTGCATTTCCAAATGTGTTAGGAGTAGTATTAATCCTCGATTTTAAATGAATTTTCAATATGATTGAAAAATTATATAGGTAAAAATTCATTACTTACATTGTATATATAATACCATCATCAATCCATTTCACCACACCCATGGGAAATCAACGAGAAATAGACTTGATCATTGTGATGGTCCATTCAATACATAGGCCCACTTAGAGTTGGACCATCATACCCAGACTTACACTCGCCTATTTTCATGGGATGGACCACTCTAGGGCCCCTATAAAGACACTCATTTTTGAGACTCAGAAAGAGAGAGAGTATCATTCCATAAATGGGAAAGGGTTGAAAACGGCTAGTTGTTCACCTAATTGCACAATTTCTTTCTTGTATGACTCTACCTAAATAGCTAAATCTTAAAACTTTTTTTTTTTTTTATAAGAAGATGCAATTAAACAGAATTGAACCAAAAAAAGGAAGATAGAAGTGGGGATACTCTATCAGTTGAACTGTCTAGTTTTGATTAAAAATGTGCTTCTCATAAAAGTTTTTATTTTTTTTTTGTTACATTATTATTTGAACCGAGATCATTAGATTAGAGAGTAGCATTGTGATCATTAGGCTGTCCCATGCGAAATAAAAGCTTTTGTAAAGAATGGACAATCTTCAGTAGTAGAGCAAATTAAAATTGATTGGTCCAACATGCTTAGCGGGTTCGCCAACCCCAAATGGTTAATAAATTTCTTTCCCCTTTCCTCTTTTTATTTAAATGTTTTGGCCCTAAATGAAAAGGGGTTTCCGGAAATTTCCCCTTTGAAAGTGTGATGGACAAGAACAAAAGCCACTTTATCATTTTTATCTAATGGTGTTGGGCCGGCCTCGTTCTTATAATCATCATCCTTTTGGTATCAAATTTAATTCAAGTCTCCTAGGGAATAATTTCATCCCCACCTTGCCATTTTCAAAGTTTGATTTAATGCATTGGTCCTCAATGAAGAATAGTTTATGTAAATTTTATGTACATAGCTGTAAAACCAATGAATTTACCCTAATACTTATTAAGAATAGCAACACTAATTGTTTCCGACTGACAAAAGGTGATATTTTACCTTAAAAAAAGACTATATAAATCTTTTTTGAAAAATATATTTTTTTAATTTTTTATTAAAGTGTAAGTGTAATGAAATAACTGTGGTATGAAACAAGACTTCCCTTTTTCTATTGTAACAAATAATTCCTTTTTAATAAAGATGTTTATGTTGAGCCAGAAACATCTCATTTTTATAAATAAACTATTGATATCAAATAATCACTTTCATTCAATTAACAACTAAATCTAGTTTGAGTCAATTCGACTCTTTAAAACATTTTCCTCGTTATCATACCTATCCTGTCATTATTAAAATTATTGACCTTACTGCACCTAGGTTTCACAAATACTATCAAATTAGCAACAATTCTTTTAAAGGTTGAAAATGAAATTTATTTAGTTGTTCTATCTCTCATCTTAAAGTAAAATTTTTAAGTTAAAAAATGCTAACAATGATTTAATCATCTTCAAATCTTATTGTGTTTTAATTATAATTTGTTTCACACCAAGATTGATTTGTGTAATATATATATAAAACACCTCTATAGTGTGTATAAGGTGGTAATTTTTTTTTAATCCACCGATATTAGGTAATCATGTTAAATTCGACTTAATTTGATTCGAATCGAATTGAACCCTTTAGGAAAAAATTCACTCTGTCTTCTTTTGTTGTTCGAACACAAGATTTTAATTAAAAGGTATTAATATTCAACCATTAAATCAACTAGATATCGATGTATATAGCCACCGTTAAGAAGTGATCTTTTATGCACATTGAAATGGATTATCTATAAGGCGGGCATAAGGGATGTGGTCTTGTTGTGTGACGAAATCTTGCACCAAAGCTCTCCCCTTTGGTCTTCCCACAAAATCAGAGCTTATCATCTTTACACTTCCCCATTAATTTTATACAAAATGTATAACTCCAAGTGAATAATTTTCTTTTAGCACCATAAAATCTTTCATGTACCGAATGACCCTCCAATCAAAACTATAAGAAATAAAGACCGTCGGATAAGATGATTAAATTTAAGCACCTCTATCCTTTTAAAACCTAAGGATAGTAGGTAAAAGTGTATTCAGCATTGAAAGTTCTTGGTTAAGCTCTGACTACTACTCCATGTTCTCTTCGTTGGGCATTCAATTAGCCAAAACACAGTTCTTAATGAAGACGGTTTCCTCTTGAATTAAGATTGAAACATGGTTATATACTACTAATTTTGGTTTGGGATTAGAATATGGCTGCTGTTGGTGACAATATTTGCCTTGAAATTTCCTTTCAATAATTCAACAAGCTTTCAAACCCCCAGATGGATTGGTTCTTTCCTAAAAGGGCATATTCTTAGCCAGCTATAGAGACTGGCAAGCTTAAAGAGGAAAAGTTCTGGGAAAACAACCAGATGGTATTTCATTCATTATTGGTACTGGGAGTTTTAAGTGTCATGAATGGCATGGCATGGTAAGAAATAGCGAACAAAGTATTCATGTCCTTTGTGTTTTTGTGCACATGGCGAACAATGTATTCATGTCCTGTGTGTTTTTGTGCACATTAGTGGCACTTTTTGCAACTTTGCCTTATGATCTTCAAGAAATTTTCCTTTCTTTTTTTCTTTTTAGTTTGTATATGCTAAAGCAAAGCTCTTTGCTCTTCTGGGGCAACTCCTTCCCATGAGAAAGGCTCAAGAGAAGGTCATAGTTCAACACTCACATGCACAGAGGCCTTTTTCAGCCATCAAGAATTCTGCTGCTAGGGCTGGCTTGGCTTCTATTGCCAACTTCTACTCTGTGTTCCTTTTCATTTACAATGTGTTTGGCAAAGATCTGAAAAAGGGAAGTAAGGGAGAGGATGAGAAAGGGAGATAAAATTAAAAATCACGACAACAAAATATGTGATGGGAAAGGGAAGGAAAGAATAATAAAATAAAAAATTATGTTTAGTTAGACGAAGGAAATGAAGGGATTTCAGCGGCTCAACCCGGATTAGTCGAAGCGAAGTTTCAGAAACCGGGTGGTGGACCAAGTTTAGGGGACAAAAAACTATATATAATAAAAAAACACAAATTTACTATTTTATCATTTCTTTTTTATTAGAGTTTTAAAATAAAAGATATAAAAGTAAATTTGGTATTTATTATTTTAAAATAGAATCCCTCCCCTCCAAAACCTACCAATTTGGTGGAATTGAAAAATTGGGTTTGGAAGGTTTCAAAGAAACCCCTCCCTTTCCCTCCCGTTCAATTAATTATTTTGCCAAATGTGGATGGATTCTTTAGAATTCCTCCATTTCCCACCCAAACCCTCCATCCAAACACACTATTAGGAATCAACGGAATGTGTATAATCAACCCTAACGAGCGCTTCAGGATTTAAACCACCTCTATAGTGTGTATAACTATAGTATTTTTTTTTTATTTAAACTATCGATATTTAAAAATTATGTTGAATTCAACTAAATTCGATTTGAGATATATTGAATCGGGCAAAAATTTTCCTTTTGTCTATTTTTTGTTATTCGAATCCAAGATGGATAAAGAGTATAAATATTTAATCATTGTACCAACTAGACGTTGATGTGTACCCACTATTGAGTAATGATCTTTTGATGCACATTAAATTGGGCTATAGGCGGGCACAAGGGATGTGGTTTTATTGTGTGACAAAATTTTACAGCAAAGGTCTCCACTTTGGTCTTCCTACAAAATCAGAGCTATCACTTTAATGAACAATTTTCTTTTAGCAACATAAAATCTTTCATGTACCAGATGACCCTTAATCAAAACTATGTTCAAAATAGATTATATGAATTTGTTCTTTTATTTTTAAACATTTGACTTTATAACTAATTATGATTTTTTTTTTTTTTGGTGGAAAAGAAGAGAGAGCAAAACAATACAAAACAGGGAACACAGCCACCAATCAACCTAGAGGCCTAGGTTTCCTCTTCCAAGAGACACCAGAGGCATCTTGCTGTAGGATCCACTCTAAATCCACCGGGGGGACATTGCTAATATGAAAACCCAGACTAGCGCTTCTCCCCATCTGTGCTAACTTGTCAGCACACTGATTAGATTCTCTGAAGACATAGTTGATTGTGGTTACACCAAGAGAATTCATGGAGTCCCACCAGTTCTAAATTAAAAACTTCCAAGGGTGGTGTAAACCAACCCTTTTGTTAATAGTATTAACCAAACCAAGAGAGTCAGATTCGACAATTAGTGGCTTCAGGTTCCTCTTCAAGGCCGCTCCAGACCCTCACGAAGGCCCCTCAATTCTACCACATCTCCATTAGAAACACCCATATTTTCCCAGAAACCAAGAATCCAATCAACTCTGCAGTTCCTAAAGACTCCTCCCACGCTAGCCTGATCATTGTCTAAAGAGGCAGCACCGTCTACATTGAGTTTAAAGGTGTCTACCGAGGGATTCTTCCAACTGGTGGTAACCTCAACGCCCCTCATAGACTCCTCCTTGTTCAGACTGTCATTGACCTTCGTCATACTCAAAATTTTATTAGCAACCACTTGGGGAGGCTCCATCATCTTCTGGTAAATTGCGGAACATCTATCCTTTCAAATGAGCCAGACTGCCGTCACGAAAGAAAGGGAATCCACCTCCTCTTCTGAATTGAACTTCTGGTCCACACCTTTCCTAAGCCACTTTGCCGCATTGTCTTTCCAAAAAGACGTCAACTTCTCACCCCCTTTAAACAACTTGTACCAGATGACTCTAGCATGACTACAATCCCTAAGAGCATGCTCTATCGTTTCCTCCCCAGTTTTGCAAATGGGGCAAATGCCATCTTCTACAATACCTCTTTTTATCAATTCTTCGTTAGTCATGATCCTCCCTCTAGCTAGTAACCACAAGAAAATTTTTTCTCTCTTTGGACACCTCCTATTCCACACCCAATTCCAATTTCCCTTTCCTTCAGCCGGCGTCCCAGTATCCCTTCTTTGTAACCAGTAGGCAATGGCCGCCGAGAAAATACCGTCTAACTTCTCTTTCCAGAAGACCGAATCCTGCCTATTTTTGGCTCTTGACACCATAATAGCTCTGATTTCCTCAACCTTTTCACTGGGGAGGACTGCTAAAAGTTCTTGAGTTTTCCAGTTACCCTCTTCTTCCTAAAAGTGACTAACCTTGATGCTAGGATCACAACATTCATTCGGAATTAAAGCTTTGGTCACCAATACTGTATCCCCAACCCAGGTATCGAACCAGAAGCCAATGGAATTCCCATCTCCGATTCTCCACTTTAGGCCTTTCTTCAAGTAACCTCTGTTTTTCCAGATACCTCTCCATACAGTAGAAGGATTACCCTTCTTGGAATAATCCAGGAGACCTTTTCCTTTAAGGTATTTACTCTGTAGCACTTTGCTCCACAAAGCACTATCATCCTTCAAGATCCTCCATCTTAATTTAGCCATCAATGCCACATTGTTCTCTTTCATGCACCTGATGCCCAATCCTCCATCCCTCTTGTGGTCACAGACCTTGTCCCACTTCACCGGATGAAGCTTCCTTTTCACCTCATCACTTCCCCATAAGAAATCTCTATTTAATTTATCTAGCTTCTTGCAAGTGCTTTTTGGAAGCCAAGTTGATTGCATGGTGTCTCTGGATTAAAGTCCTTCGCCCTACGGTACTGAGAAGTTGAGCTTTCCAACTACTGAGCTTACTTTGCACGCTTTCAACCACCTTATTATAAAAGTTTCTGCTTACTCTACCATGGATAGTTGGGACACCTAGATAGTTACCTAGGTCCTCTGTGAGCTGAAATCTACAGCATGTAGATAGGGAGTCTTTAAGGTAGTTAGGAGCCTTAGGAGAGACCCACAATCTGGATTTGTTAATGTTAACCTACAGACCATTTTCTTCAGAAAATTTCTTCATACAGCTCAGGATATGGCTCAGGTTCAAGTGCTCTGCTTCAATAAAAAGGATTAAGTCATTAAAAAATTTTCTTGGAGGTTCTGATTGCTTTCTAAACGCCCTTCTTCAATTTCTCTTAGATCATGTAGGAAAGTCTTCCATCACCAGGATAAATAGATAAGGGGAGAGAGGATCTCCCTATTTGAGCCCCTGATCGGACTTGAAAGAGGGGAGAGCCTCACCATTCCATAAAATAGAGATTTCACCATTAGTGACTATAAACATAATCAACTTGATCAGCTTATTTGGAATATTGAACTCCAGCAAAACCTTAGCCAAGTACTCCCAATTAACGTTGTCATAGGCCTTTTTGAGGTCAATCTTCAGAATCATAGAGTGATTGTGATTCTTGGAAGCTCTGATTGAGTTCACAATTTCCTGCAGAACCATAATGTTGTCAGGCGTGCTCCGACCCAGTAGAAAACTAGTCTGGTGGGAGCCGATAATGTCTTGCAAGATGGGTCTGAGTCTAGAAACAATACACTTGCTTAAGATTTTAAACGAAATGTTCAGAAGACTAATGGGCCTATAACCTAAAATTTCATCTGGATTGCTTGATTTTGGGATGAGAATTATGTGAGTTTTAACTATTTCAGGGTAGAAATACCCATCCATGAAAGCTTTATTGACAAATTGGCACACTTTATCTTTGATAATAGCCCAAAATTTTTGGTAGAAAATAGGTTAGATACCATCAGGCCCAGGAGCTTTCAGACCTTTCATTGATAAGGCAACAAGCCTAACCTCATCTAACTCAAAATTCCTGCAGAGTAAATTCTGGTTAGACTCCCCAATTTTCCTCCTTGTAGCCACGAATCTGCAGTTTGGCTCCTTTACTTCCTTGTTCGCAAATAGGCTGGTAAAGTAGTTTATTGCATGAGATTTTAGGTTCTCTTGATCTGAGCACCAAACACCTTTGATCTTCATAGCTGCGATCCTATTGGCGTTCCTTCTCACCTTAGTGGTAGCATGGAAGAAGCGGGCGTTCCTATCTCCGTTAAGAATCCAGTTGAGTCTATATTTTTGAAACCAATAAATCTCCTCCTGCTCCAAAACTGAATAATAGTCTTTGAGCAGACTTCTTTCTAGATCCTACAAGAAAAGAGAGTGATTGTATTTAGGGGACCTTTGGATACCTCACAGTCTCGCTTCAAGCTCCCTTTTACGGTGGAAGATGTTGCCGAAAACCAATTTGTTACAAGCCTTCATCTCCTTTGAAACAACCTGAACAGCCTGCTCTAACGGACCTTCTATGCCACTCCAGATAGCTTCGAAGACCTCTTTAAAATTTGGGTGAGTGAGCCAAGCTGCTTCAAATTTGAAAGGTTTCTTGTCTTTATTGAGAGGAATACTCAAACTAGTGCTTCAGCTCAGTGGGCAGTGGTCACCATGGATCCTAGTCAAATTGATAGTTTTCATTTTTGGGAAAGAAATTCTTGCTTCAAGATTGCAGAGAGCCCTATCTAGCTTTTGCCGAAGGTTGATCCTGCCCTAAGATTTCTGAACCGAAGTAAACCTAGGCCCCCCCGCTTTAATATCCATAAGGTTGCAAAGTTTCCACTAACTCCTGAATCTCTGAATCCTTCTCCAAGTGGAATTAGACACCTCACTAGTTTTGTCAGATCTGGCTATGTCGTTAAAGTCGCCTATAACAAACCAAGGGCCATCTATACTGTGAGTTATGTTTGTGAGTTTTGCCCAACACTCCTCTTTATGTCTCATTAGAGGCTGACAGTACACATAAGTTAAGTGCCAGCTTCTACCACTGTCCTCTATGCAACAATGGATCAATTGATTTGAATGCTGTACAACCTTCAAGTTCACTGACTTTGAATTCCAAGAGAGCCAGAGCCCTCCTTTGAAGCTATCAGATGCAACAATAAACTCATCATCCAAACCACCCTTCTTCATTACTGATGGGAACTTGTTCTTTAGCTTTTGTCTCTAGACAGCAAACAATTGTCGGACATTCGTTCTTTATCGTCTCTCTACACGTTCGTCTAAATCCAGCACTGCCTACCCCTTTACAGTTCCAAACATTGATTTCGGTACCCATTAAATCGACAAAAGACTGGAAGAAGGCTCTAGAAAACTTCTCTGTCATCCCCTGCTCTCTCCTTTGTCTTATTGACGGATCCATTGTGTCTGTCAGTTTCACAGTCCATGTAGATATCCTCCCCAATATAAGAGTCATCCTGCCTCCTGTAATCGACCGTTGCAATTGAACTCTCATGGTTCATAGGCGTGTCTCCCAGATCCAAGGCTCTGCAGTCCCTTAATTCGGTTTGAGGCCCAGGTTGGACCCCTCTCCTCCAGTGGGCTTCCACGCTGATGTTGGGTTTGGTGAGATAGATGGGCCCTTCCTCTAGTCTAATCTGGGCCGCACTCCTGCTCTCACTGAGAATCCCTGTTTCTTGGCCCAAATAAAGTCTTGCCCACTTTGTTTCCTCAATTCCAGCCCGGTTATCTAGCACGCAAACCTCCTTCTCTTTTCTCAAGCCAGCTGTCTCTTTCCTAACCAGGTTCTTGGGAAGCATCACAACCTTTCCTTTTCTTTCATTCAACCATACTTTTGCAGGTTTGTCGAATCCACCACTTCTACCCATCCCTCTAGTGTAATACTTCTGGTTGCTTGATACTTGTACTGTCCTAGGACTGATGACTTCGGCTTCTTGATCAGACTCTGCTGTCACGTCTGCCAAGGCACCATTAACTTCTTCTAAATGAGCAAAACGGTTCTGGTAAGTCTGATCCTTCCTTTCCTTATTTCTAAAATTGTCATTTTTGCTCAATCTTTGTCTCCTTTAGACTATCATCCACAGACCAAGACCCTCATCTCTTGCCGTCGTGTCCTACGCCGTGATTGGTTTTCGCTAGCTAGGGTTTCCCTGAACACTTCCCTTCCAGATTCCCTAGGGTTCAGATTAGAAGTTGGACTTTGCAACCTGCAGTTTTTTGTTTTATGACCAACTTTCCCGCACAAAACAAACAGTGTGCAAACCTTCATATTCGATTCTTTGAACTCTTTTCTTAATTTTGATTCTTGAAACCAAGGCTTTTTCGAGGTCAATTTCCACGCATACTCTGTCAAATTTCCCTTGTAAGACATTGGTTGTGTTTGTGTCCACCTTCACTGGTCTCCCAATCGCCTTTCCTATCTCCATCAGGATATCCTCGTTAAAGAATTCAATGGGCAGATGTGGTAGTCTTACCCAGACTGCAGTGGATTTAATGGTCTCTTCCTTTGGAGTGAACTATGGTTTCCATTTTCTTATCGTGAGGTAGTGATCATGGATAAGCCAGGGACCATTCGTTAGGACATAAAAGTAATCTTGCTTAGTGGAAAATTTGGCTAGAAAATAACCCGCGCCTAGATCAATGAGCTCCATGTTCCCCTCTAGCCTCCACATGTGAGTTACCTTAGTTAGCATTAAATGATACCCTATGTCTTTCCCTAAAAGCTTAACGATTAAGGTTTGCTTCCATAGTTTCTACAATTCTTTTGGTACTTCAGATGACACAGGGACCTCTGGAATGCTACATGAGTTAGGGTTCTGCTCGGTTTCCTCCTCCTCCATTGATTCCTCTTCCTCTTCAAACTTACTCTCCTCTAGTTTTTCCACATTTTGATCATATAAGTCCTTACCCATCAACATGTCTTTAAAGGAGATCCTCGCCTCACTACATTGCCCTCCTCCATACGCTTTGGCCTTTTTTGTGCTTCTCTGCAAGTGATCCTCCTCCTCAGATGATCTTAACAGCTCCCTTGTGTGAATTCCGCCACCATCCGCCTTTTCTAGCAACTCCTCAATAGAAGCCATTTCTTTCACGTAAACTCCACCAATCACCCATGTGAAGAATTATAAAACTAAATATGATAGATGCGTTATATTTCTATCAAACAAAATTTTAAAAAGTTTTTTAGATTTTTTTTAGTAACATCTAAAATAAATTAAAACCCAAAACACTCTTAAACAATTTTCTATAATGATATTGTTTTTTTCTTTTTTCAAAAAAGGTGATTTTCTTCTCAAAATAAAGAGGGCTAGATAAGAAAATCAAAAAAGATAAAATTTAAGTATTAGTATCCTTTTAAAATCCAAAGATAGTACGTAAAAGTTTTACAAATTCTTTAATTATTGATGCTTGTAATACAAGTCTCTCATTACAACAATGTAATACATTAAGTTTTATTATTTAAATTATTTATTTTTTAATTTAAATAATATTTCGATCAAAATTAGAAGTTAAAACATAAAAAGTTTTATCACAAAGGGTTATAAAAGTAATTTCAATCTCGACCATTATTCCGCTTTAAAAGTATAAATTCATCAAATTCAAAAACCTCTCTCTGTTTTTAAGCTTTTTGAAAATGGAAATAATGCACAGATCTGGCTATCACGTCTACATTGATGACGGCCTTCTCTCTACTTGGCTTTCTTGTCTGTTTGGCTTCTCTCTGGATTATCATGGTCTTTCAACAATTTGAGAAACCATCATTTTCAGGTCATTTTCAAAATTGTTTATTCTGATCGTGATTCAGTACTCTTAGATGGAAATCATTTCTGGGTATTTTTTGCTTTTTCATTTTAATTTGTATGAATTTAGTTTCATTTTGGATTTTGGGGTTTTGAATCTTGTTTCTTAATTTTGTTATTTTGTGAAAAGTGATTTTGGTTTTTCAACATGTTTTACAAAATGGTTTTTATTAGTTTTCTTGTTTATAATCAAACTTGGTATCGTTTCTGCATAGCTTTTCTGAAATTCAATTCTGTTGCTACATTGTGATAAAGTATTAGTCAATTGTTTTTTTTTTTTTCTGATTCCTGTTTCATGATGTTGTTACCAGAGCAGACGAACAAACTCCAATGGACGTTTGCATCAATTCCATAAATCAAAGCTTTGCACCTCTTTATGTGCTGTTGCTTCTGGTATGCTTTCACTGATCATTGATCTTCCAAAATGAGGGCATATTCTTCTACTATGTTTAAAGATTTTCTCTATGGTTGATTCAGACAGTGATTATATGTCTATTATAAGCGGACATTACTAATTTGTATGAATATAAAACATGATACATAACTGTTTTTATCACCTTTTCCTTAACTAAAATTTCAGCTTGATAGCAATTTCTCTTTTTATTCAAGTGTAGAATTTTATCATAGACAACACAATTGGTGGTCTTTTTTTTTTCATGTATTTACACCATCAATTTAGATTTAGAAAATTATGTTGAATATTTCAGTTAAACCATATTTTTTAAAAATAAAATAAAATCCATTCTGTCTGAATAAACTTTGGCTCCAGCTTTGCATGCGCACACAAACGCCTCATAAGGAAAGGTAGGTAAAACATAAAGACTTTAATAATCAAGTGCAATATGACTGCTATGGGTAAATGAACTGCAAAGATTCTACTTGTTACAGGAAAAATGATGTTGGCAGTGCAGAGTTTGGCAGCTAAGCTGCATTTGCATTGCTGTTTTGCAGGTATTCTTGTATTAACCTACAAACATGCTCAGTGTGATAATTTGCCACATATGTAACTGGAGTTCACAGCTTTTTTGTGTACTTCTTACTCATATCCCATTGTTATTGCATCATGTGTGAACGCCTTTCAGCACCAGAGCACCACACTACAATAGCTACATTTGCAGTTGGGTGGTGTTGGCTAATATTATCTCAAATATCTCAAGTTTCATCTCGTTCATGAAGGATGAAGCAGCACCACACTACAATAGCTACATTTGCAGTTGGGTGGTGTTGGCTAATATCATCTCAAATATCTCAAGTTTCATCTCGTTCATGAAGGATGAAGCAGTTTATACAAAGTTTACTATGACTCCCAGAAAAGTTAAACAATTCTGCCATGCTCTTGTATCATATAGAAAATTTCAAGCAGTGGTAGTAGCAGTGGCGGAAATAGTGGTGAAGATATATTGTTACATTAACTGCTTTGGAATTGCTCATCAAAACATCACTGTCTTCGCTTGTTATTTTGAGAATTGGCACATATCCTCATAGTACATGATCTCCGTAGAACAAAGCATTTAGTTCTTTCCTCTTCGTTCTACTTTTTAGATCCACTTATATTTTCCTTGTATCGATGGACTTTCAGATTGCAGGACTTTGCATCTCGTTTCTCCGTTATGCCCACTTTTAAGGCTACACAGAGGAAGTAGTACCTCCAACCTACAGCATTGTAAGTTCTTGGTTAGGCTCACATTCACTACTAAGTCAAGTATACGAAAAATAATTTGGGCATTCGATATCAGTCAAAACGCACGTTTTTTCTTTTCGATTATCAGTTAAAGGCAGTTTCCTCTTGAATTAACATATTCAAGTCATTGAACTACATATATTTGCTCCCATTATACCTAGATGTGGTTATATACTACTAATTTTGGTTTCGGATTGACAATATTTGGCTTGAAATTAATTCAACACGCTTTGAAACCCTATGAAACAACTTTACATATTTGACGAAATGGTTTCCTCGGGCATATTGTGAGAGATAGCCAGCTATAGAGACTGGACAAAAACGGAAAGTTTTACTGCGGGAAAACAACCAGATGGTATTTCATTCTAATTTCTGCTGTCTTTCACACAATTTTAGCTGTCATGAATGGCATGGTAAGAAATAGTAAACAATGTGTTCATGTCCTTTGTGTTTTTGTGCACATGAGTGGCACTTTTTGCAACTTTACCTTATGATTTTTAAGAAATTTGCATTTTTTTTTCCTTTATGTATTCGTGTCTTTTGCGTTTTTGTGCACGAGTGGCACTTTTTGCAAATTTACCTTATCATCTTCAAGAAATTTGCTCTTTTTTTTTTCGTTTTAGTTTGTATATTACTAAGAAGCTCTTTGTTCTAAGGGGGGCACAGTCTGCAATATTTTTGGTTCAAACATTTTGTTCTCTGCACATACATACACACACAGAAACTTTGTAGCTACATTGTTTAGATACTTGACTAGAGTTAAAAATGTATTATATTTGTCTATGTAACCTGTGAATACGATTAATTAGTAAAAAAAAATAAAGGTTTATTTTTCTCATTTTTATACTGTTTTGGTCTGCGGCTTATAATGATAGAAATGTATGATCCAGGATGGGACTCTCCCCATTTTTATACTGTTCCTGGAATGGGCCTGACAAGGCCAGAGCGTCTCTAGTGTGGCTCTGAAGTCTAGGGGGAGAGATGGCGAGGAAGAGAGCGAGAAATTAGATAGAGAATGTTACTTGCACACAATGCAACCCTCTTTTGTTTCTTCACAACAATGATGGCTAACCTCGAACCTAGAAGAAAAGGTTATTTGTGGCGACCATTTGACTGGACACCCTTGGTCACTTGGTGTTCATAGACAACTCTTTGTCTACCGAATCAATGTTTCTTTTATTATATACTTTGCTATAAAGAAAGTATATTATAATACTCTCTCTATCTCCATTCAAATATCTTACAAGTACTAAGAATTTAAAAATAATATTAACCGACTAAATTACCCTTTAAAAATCCAATTTTATTATTTAGTAAGACAACAAAAGATGAAGGTAAATTTGAAAAAAAAATAAAATTCTCTTTTTTTTTTAACGGACCAATCATTATTTGAAATAATAATTCAATAAGTGTTACCTTTTTAAGAGATAACTTTTATAATATAAGTTTTTCTATTTTCAAAATTCAAATCCAAATTTTGATTAAGGAATCTAGTATTCTTCCCACTAATCAATTATTTGTTGGTATAATAATTCTTTAATATTCTATAATCATAGGAATCAAAAACCTTTTTTTAAAGTGATATTAAAGTGTTAGTCTGATTGAGAAATTCAACAATTAATAGACAGGATATTAGATCTTTTAATTAAATCTTAAATTTGAAATTTGAAAATGAAAAAAAGCTACATTAGTAGATCTCTCCTGAATTTGGATCCGACAATAGTGGTTGGTTATTAAAAAAAAAAAAAACAAAATCTCCAAATCGAATCCGCAACAGCAGTAGTCCGGAATATCAGAACTTTGGTTTCCATAGTTTTCCAGTAGAAGGCCTTTAATTGTGAGTGGGCTTTAACAAAAAAGCCCAGACTGCCAACCATCAAAGCCCATTAAATTGATCAGGCCCGCCCGCTCGATGATTCGAGAGCGGGGAGAACAGACAGAATGGAAGTGTCTCCGGTGAAGCCAAGCTGACGATCGATCCACAAAGAATCGGAAGCTATAAATGAGTGCAGGTACACTATATTTTATTTCTATGGAATTAGAGTTTAGGGTTTAGAGTTTAAAACTATTCTTGCTATCAAATCTGTTTAGGGTTTGAGTTTCGAATTTTATTTTTTTATTGAAATTTCACATATTCTTCATTTTTCCATTTCGATTAGATTGTTAAGTGGTCTGGTTGATGATTGAAAGAAGAAAATGGGTAATGGAGTTGGTTTTCCTCCATCAATTGAGGGCATATGATCTGCCTCAAACACTTCCCTCTTTTCTCTACTTTCTGTCTTCAATTGCCTATTCCAAGCTGTAATTCTTTCCGGTTATTCAAAATCTTCCTCTGAAATCCGCTCTGCTTTGGGAAATTCAGATTCTCCCTGAAGCAGAGTATACTCTGACAAGAATTGCGGCAATGTCATGACAGATTTTGCTATAAATATCGAAAACTTCCATGACAATGTGACCCATGGATTCCCGCATCACAACCACAATCATCTCATGATTCTGTGGCTTCAACTGCAGCAACATGTCAAGCAAACCCAGCAATTTATTATCCCTGAATCAGTCGTCATTGAGGGCGTTTGTAATGGTACCATAAAGTGGCTACTATTGTCTAGTTAAAACAAACTAAAATTCTGGAATCTAAATAATAAAGAAAAACTAATTAAAAAAGGGAAACTAGAAACTTTCTAATTTCTTGATACTCCTACATCATGCTGCCTCTTGGAACAAGGTGAGTGACGTCTGAAAATTGGACACATACCCGCACCACTAAGGAGAAAACCTGAGCCAAACCAACCCCAATTGATCGGGTTGTGTCGATTCCTTGGTACTCAAGAATCAAATTGGGTCCTTAGTTATTTTGATCACATAGCTCCAAATACTGTTGAATGTTCATTATTTGTCATGGAAGGAATAGGGGGCCGAAAATGTAAGAGAGGAGAGACAGCGAGGGAACATTTGTTAGGGGTCGTTTTGATAACATGCTCTGAAAACTGCTGAATTTTCATTATTTTATCAATGGCGGAATAGGAGGCCAGAAATGAAGGCAAAGTTTGCTAGTTTATTGCTAAATGCTAAAATATCTTATACATGTTATGCATGTGTTAATGGTCAAATCTCTAATAAAGCTTTTTTTTTTTTTTCTGTTTCTTAATATATTTATACTTTCATCGGCTCTCAGTATTTAAAATTTAGCACTAAATCAATTCAGTGTTTAGTTTTAAATTTAAGCCTTTAGTAACATAGAGTCGGTTGGATGGAAGTTATTTGAATCTATCACATGTAATCAATTATATGCTTTTATGATGCATGGAGTGCATATTCAAAATGAGAGGAAAAATTTGAGGTACAAATTTGCTTGTGACAGTTGTTGATTCTGACAATACCTCCCAATGGATTAATATATAGTAATAGATGCAGGTAACTTGCGAGATACAATTAGTTTATCTATGCAGTCGTACATGTTCTTCATTTGGCTGTATGAGGGAAATTTATGGAAATTTGCGACTTAAATCTAACTTGTCTCTGGACAGAAACAGGTTACAAAGCCAATGTCCAAGAAGCTTAGATTAAGATGAATTGTAAATGACCATGAAACATGAAGATATTTGCTGTTATAAATTATGCCCAAAAGGACTATAATCTGTAAACTTCTTTACAGATGGAATGAGCTCATGTGAATTGCAGCATAATATATGGTCTCCATCCGATCCCTATGAATGACTATGAAGCACAATACTGAGATGTTTGCTTTCTGATCAAATCGTTCTTATGCCAGGATGATTTGCTTGCCTTCTATGAAAGAAAAAGCTTGAAATACATACACTTCCACTACTGAGTACAAAGTTGTAATCTTCTTACTGATGCCTATGTCCCGATTTATTCTGTCATTGCCTTGAGATAATAAATCTTATATGACTGAACCAGGATGTTTGCTAGCTTCTCCAAATAAGGGTCATATTAGAGATATGATCAATGTTTATGGAGCTAAGCTTCACTAAAGTAGCCAAGTTATTTATTTTTATTTTGTTCACTTTGTTGCCTAGATAGATTATACAATCTGGGACAAGTCTCATTCAGATATAATATTGAAAGCTCTACACTTCTGAAATTCTTTGACCTGTAGGATTGACCACATTAGCAATAGATTTCATGTTTTTCTCCTTTCCTGATAATTGTTGATTATTTTGCAGGTGGTGCTTTTGGTGGGAGCAGGGGATTGAAACCAGTACCGCCAGGAAAAGGAATTTTCCCATTGGATCACATGCATCTATGTGACCTGGTTGTTTGACTGCGAAGTTGTAATGATAGAATAGTTTTCAAATTTGTGAAGCTATACGTTTGTTGTGCTAATTTGTCAACTTCTGACCCTTTTCCTCTAACGGGAGAAAAAGGACTACCTGAAGTGTCTCAAAAACTCTGGCCATCTGTCTGAGAAATGTAGACAATTTTCAAAAAAATACCTGGAATGTCGTATGGCAAAGTTAGTTCTTGCTGCATTTTCTTTTTATTGTACACATGTCTATTATGAAAAGCTTGCGTACATATATGTCCACCCTCCCCCTACCCCCGCAAGACGGGGAGCACTTTGTGCACGGGGTGAACTTTTGGGTGCCAGTAAGTGCTCTGCAGTGTAGATTTATGGTATTAACCTTATTCATGATAATGTTAGCTGAGGTAACTTTATTTGATTCATGCTTTTCAGGGTCAATTTCTAGTAAGTATTTCTCAATGCACTATATGCAACCTCTCCTGCTTATGGGATGTTGTAGTCCTTTTCAGACCAGATTCAGGTTCTTGTTAGCTAAGGCAAATTAATTTTATGAATTTCTGTCATGGCTCTGGAAATCTATAATCTCTCTCTCTCTCTCTCTCTAAAGTATGCTGCTTTTCTCTTGTTAATGAGCTTGAATCCTGCTTTTCTCTATAACTTACGGTCTTACATAATGAGTATGAATGCTGCTTTGGTTTTGAATGTGTCTTCCTGAACTGAAGTGAGTTGATTGACTGGTTCTGTTAGGTTTACTCTGAAAAGGTCACCATGTAAAGATTAATAGTCCTTCCCCACTCAACATAGATATTTATGGAAAACGCTCTTTCATCATTGCACTTCCATCAGGTTAATTTTGCTCTCAAACTCTTAGATTAAGTTCATTTTCACCCAAGCATGCACATGGTGGAATGGAGAAGTTCCATGTTAGTGTGATGCTCTGTTTCTGATTCCCACCATAGTGAGAAGGGCTAAAATCGACCTAAACCAAGTTTCCAGCCCACATTGACCAAATGAAAGCTTTTTTTTTTTTTTGGGGGGGGGGGGGTGGGGGGGAGTACTTTTAGCAAATATTTTTGATGTTAGTTACAATCAGTAACAATAAGGATTGAAATTGAGCCACATGAGACAATAAGAATCCATGCTAGGGGTGATAATGATCAGTAACATCACTTGCTATCTAAGCATATTCAGTTGCAAAGCTTCTGCAAGGTTAGGCATTTGATTACTGATCAGAAGATAAATAGTTGATACCAACTTCATCTCTAGAGCAGTGTCTCTGGAATACTGTAGCTCGACTTCAGTCTAAAATTTATGTGATTCATTGCACCAAATGCTGCTTCATGCAATCATACAAGTATTCCATCCTCATAGTGTATGACACAAATGTGACAGCACAAGTTTAGAACATGGAAGTGCGTCATTTTCTGTTTGAGGACTTGCTGAGATGGTATCTTGTGCAATTATCTTCTTCTTCTCATGATTATTGCGGTGTACTCACTTTGTCTATTTGGGATCTGCCGGGAACTTGATGGCAAGGCAAGAGTTATCAGAGCTTGGATTTAGAAAGGAATCTGATGCAGAAGCTTCAGAGGAGAAGAGTAAGGAGATTATTGATAATTGAGATTTCACTAGCTTCAAAACTTTGATTAGATCCAGGCAGCATGACGCATTCCACCTGGTTTGACAGGATTCGCCTCATTATGCAAGTATACTACACTTCATTGTCAAAATATGAGATACCAAAAATTAGAGGATTACAGTTTTTTTTTTTCTCCCTAATTCCAAATATTATTCAGGATAGAGAGTAATAAGTTTCTGCTTGTCATTGCATTTCTTATCCATTTGCCTATGTTACACATATTTTTTCTTCAATGGAAATTGAGTAATATGTAAGAAAAGTTTTGTGATCTGCTGAATTTGTTTGTCATTTATTTTAATGAGGGGGATTCTTGTCATGGTGATGTCTTTAGATTCCATCTGGGTTCATTATATTTTCCAGGCAGTGAAGATTGTTAGCTTGTTAACATATCTGGTCTAGGGTGTGGCTGCAGGCAGGTGCTTCATTCAGGCCTCACAGACCCTGTTTGGAATCAAAAATAAAAATAACAGAGAATATTTTACTTTTCTGATTTCAATTTAATTATTAACATTTCATCATTTCTAATTCTGATCATGTAGAGATATAAATCATTTAGAAATGCTAGATCAACTTGAGTTCCTCATATAATTGCCTAATTTGCAACAGATTTATGAACCCTAATTTTCTTTATGTGTCCTTATCCCTCTCCTACCTTTTCAGGTACCTCTCTGAGCTTGCTCACCTTTTCGCCTTTCGCCTTGCCATAGTTGACTTATTTTTTGTCTTCTCTCCCTTTCAGGTGAAAATCTAACCCCAATCATAAAATAACTCTTTAATCGATTGGGATGCATATCTTCATTTGTTTGTCTAGAAGCAAAGCGTGGAAGTTTTTTGGTTCTCCACTTTCATGGTACATCCCAAATCATACCAACCGCTGTTTGGTTTCAATTTATGACAATCTCTTTAAATATGACAAATATCAAATGACAATAATACATATGTACACACACACAAAAACATATACATACACACACATATATTTATTTGGGATAAACCATCGATACATTGATTTGATTAAATTTGATTCGAGATAGGTTAGACCCTTAAGGATAAAGGTTGCTTAAGTATACCAGTGCCATCTCCAAAGTTTAATTCTCTCCAAAATTACCCCCAAAAAAAAATTAGCCTTTTCAATTAATTTTCTAACATGTGATTTGGTGCTATTACATGTAGTTGATGAGCTAGTTAGGTGCACCCAACTTCTGACTACCAGAAAAAATGACAATAATAATAATAATAATACGATATATTGAGATGATAGGGACAAGGTGCGAGTCATTCTATGGGTAGCACCTAGGAGATTTCCCCTTTAGAAAAGCTAAGTGACGTCACATCTTCAGCGACTTGTCCCAAGACCTGAATGAAAAGGAGCTCATTATATTAATTATGGTTGCTTGTGAACCAGCTGGCGGTAGATATATTCTAGGAACAAAAGTCATTGTTCTCTTTCTCTCTCTCTCTCTCTCTCTCGTTCTCTCTCACTGTTAATACACCGACTGATGCCTTTTCCTTCTCTTCCCCCCCTCTAACCAAATGGCTTCCCAATTGTCTTCAGTTTCATTGGGTTCTCAAGTCCCCCACTTTTCACATGGGTAAGCTCTTCCAGACCCATTATTTTGTCTTTCCATTTTTACCTGTTCTCGTGATTCTGTCATAATTTATTTGAACAATCAACATTCTTGAATAGTTTTAGCACCAATCTCAGGCATATTATGTCCCCCTGTTTTAGTTGTTTTCAAATTGGAATGGTTAAAAATTTGATATTGATGGTCTTTTACCTACTTTGTGAAAATTTGTTCTTTTTTGCATAATGCTTATTATTGTTGATTGTAGAAGATGAACAATTATGTTGGATGTGGGTCTGTGTTGCTCAATCCTAGATTCTTATGATTCATTAACTCTGAGCTGTTGATGTTTATTTCAATAGGAAAAGTATTAAATTGTGCACTACGTAGTCTAGTGCAGTTCAACTTTCAATGGACTTGGAACACTTAGGTTACTTGCAATGGGAGTGTGTAGTTAAAAATGCAGTACAAGTAAAGCAAAATTTATCCAATCGGCCAAATTTAAAAAACCTTGAATTTGGTTTCTCGTCTTCTTTTGTTCACGGTTCACATTCAAAAGACTGCACCAAACAAAATGTTCTATTTCCTGTGTACCATATTGCAGGAATTCTTTTGGCTTAGAGAACAGAAGCAAGATCAAGACCAGTCCTACAAAATCAGGGAAGGAAAACGAATATTATAGCCTTTCAAGGCCAAACTCTATTCTTAAATTCTTGTTTGCTCCATTCTCTTCTTTGTCTAGACAAAATATTACTGCCGGGGCGTTTTCATCAGTGGTTTCTGCCTTCTCTGACCATATGGATAATGAGAGTTGGCTTCCTACGGCTAAAGCTCATGATAATGAAATGGAGTATAGTCGAGTCAATTGTCTAGTCTGGGTGTTGCATGAATCCGCTAGAAGCTTTTCCTTTGCCATACAGTCACTTGAATTGATAAGAAGTGGTCCTGAGCTTGCACAGGCATGGAATGGAGTGGATGTGCATGCTTGGCACAAAAACATTGCCTATCAGGTACATAGAGTTTGTTAGAAATACTCTTTCCCTGACAGGAAATAATGAGATAACTATGGCATCACATTCCACAAACAAAAGAATATTTTGTTAATGAACTGATATTGCCTGCGAAGTAATCGCAGATTAGCACATGTTACCATGCATGAATTTGCCTTGATCTTCTTATTGTACTCAATCCTTGACTTACCATGTATATGCATTGGTTGATCAGTACGATTGTATCATTCAAACGGACATGAAACAGACTGACTCTATTTGATTTCTCAGGTTGCAGTGTATGCTTTGTTGAAAACAGCTATTAAGGTGGAATTCTTGCTCTCCAATGAGCGTTGCAACTCTCCTCCAGTTAGTGAGATGTAAGTTCTGTGTATAACAACTTTTTCAGAAACTATTTATAAATCTCTGTACTTGATGGAGGTTGTTGTAGTTAAACTTATTTAAAAATCTGCTGGACTCTTCCCAATTGATTCACTGTTCAAGCAAGTCCTGGCTTAAAAATCTGTATACCCATTGTGGAACTCAATCTTCATTCAGCTTCTGTTCTTCAATCTAAATCTTTTGCGTTTGAGCCTGAACCTGAACATAATCCCTTGCTTGATCCGCCGCATGGTTTTGTTGAAGTATTACCCGACCTCTTAATTGGGAGTATCAATATCAATGAAGAAATTATATTTTGCAACTGATCGATTCTTACAGTTTGTCTCCAAAGATCACAATGGTTGAAGAGTATATTACGAATCAGTTGAACAAGAGGCACCCAGTATTGGTAGAATGGTTTCGAGTGGTGGAACTGCCACGGATTGCAGGATTTTTCATCCCTCTTTTCAAGAAGTGGTGTATGGAGTATGCAGGAAGGTTTGCTCATAGAACTTTACGCCTTTAGCATGAATGTTGCTGTAATCAGGTTATTTCCTTTTTCAATTATCAAACTCCCAAATTTTATGCAAATCTGTCTACAGCACAAAGATGTTCAGTGGTGTTGCAGGGATTATTTTGGCCATAAGCTGCTGTGCGGCAGTGGAAAAGCTAGGTTTTGGAAGGATTTCATGTCCCCTATATACTCTATCACTCGAGAATGAAATAATAGAGCTCATGAACCTCTCCTATAGCCTTGTCTCAGTTGAGAAGTTCTACAAATTAGCAACTGAGGCCGGATTTGAAGAGGAGTTACTCGCATATCTTGGAAAAAAAATACTTCCTGGAGATAAAAGTGAGGACTTGGAATTTTGGATTGGTTTGACACAGCAAAAGCTCTGTGTAGCATTCCACAGAGAGGGTCTAATTTCGGGCATCCGGACTTTCAGTGACAAGGTCAAGACCATTATTCATGATTCTCAAGGAACTGGGTCAATAAGAACATGTTTGAAACTAGCCACGAACGATGTGAAATACCTAATATGGTTGATAGTTTGATTAATTTGTACTTAACTATATCATTATATACATATGTGCATCTGTGTGTGTGTGTACATATATCACAGTGTGAGCTCACTAACAAAACCACAGGTTCAGGAAAATAGCTTGGCTACCCTTGGGCTTTTTGCTTTTCTGGGAAGAGAGACAAGATCACTCTTATCACGGATGGGTATAAAAGATTTAGATGAGCAAGTTAAGGACTTCCTCAGGTCGGTCTCATACAAAACGTCACCTACTTCCCTTACATATTGATACGTTTAACTGATTCTGCACTTGCCTGCAGCTACTTGGAGTGTGGTAGCCTTTTCATCTATCCTGAACTGTCAAGTCTCTCTGTATATCAGCTTTTCATGGAGGTAGTTTCTGACCTTTTAAGTATTCATTATTTAGATGAAATGCAGATTGGAAGAAAAAAAGTGATGAGCATTTAAGAGAATATCATTGCAGATAGTAATTGATGAAATTGGATGGCTCAACTTTTTTGCGGCCTATCCTTGCGATTGTCCAGAAAAAAGAAAGACAAAACCGCATGTGATCCAAGCAGAGAAAGAGATGATCTTATTGGCTGTTTTCACTGTTTGCTACGGTGTTTTCTCTGGGTTTGCTCACTACAATAATACAGCCCAACAACCCCTCGATGCAAATTTGCTTGCCTTCTTGCTACGGAGGTAAGGGAACACTATTTTCTTTCAGGCCTTCTACATTTCTTATGCTGCTGCCTCGTTGGTAAGGCTTGTTTTTGAATTTCCAGTCAGAACCTGCTAACTGTATGCCTTGAAGACTACTGGGCTGCTTATGATAGATCCGGGTATGACTCAGACTTTCCTAATCTTCCGATCATTCTTCTATATTCTCTTGATATTAGTGGTACTATAACTGATACTTAGATATTAACAACATTTTAATGAATTCAATGGAAGCTGACCAGTAATAACATAATTGGATGATTTCCGCAAGCAGTGAAATCATGGGTGCAGAAAGAGAACCCTCTGAACCACCACCACCACCTGTTGGAACTAAAATCACCAACAAGCTATCTGCGTTGAGTGCACATCAGAATCCAGTCAAGATGGAGACAATGCGATGTGCAAAGACTATACCTCGACAAGGATCAAAACAGAGTCAGGTGTGAATGTTAATTTGAAAGGATAGCCAACTTTTCAATCAGAGCCATGATGCCTATCTTAATTTGATTGTTGTTCACATAATTGATAGATGGTAAAGTTAGATGCACCCATACTTCAGGTTTCAAGTCTCGTCCATAAAAAAGAAGAAAAGGTAGTTGTCTACATATTTCCAGTGCTAGACCTACGTGTTCAGTGAGATATTCTAAGCACCAGGTCACCAATTGGTACAATCCATACATATTTTGCCATTCATCTAACAATAGATTTGGAACACGCATTTTATAGTTCATCATGTAGTCTAAAGAAGCAAACTATATTGAATAAGAACAAGTAAATTGAAAATGCACACCGCAATGGCAGACTACAAGCTCAGCCGGGATGGACACAGTTCCTCTTCTAGAGGTGGAGTGTGAGGATAAAGTTGGGCCATCAAATGAGACCCTACTTCGGCAATATAGCATCAAGCTCGTGGCATCATGTGGCGTAAGGCTAATGATTCTCTCTCATTATTCTGAGGGTTGATGAGTTCTAAGCTTTGATAACTAACACTGCAAACTAAATTGTGTTGAAAGGACATATGCATGGGTACGCAGTTATTGTTCACTGATATAATGGCTGCTCTGAGACTACTCCAAAAGAAATTGCGAGGCCAGAAGATGACAAAGAGGGAAAGGAAGAAGCTACAAAGAACACTGTCTGACATTGCTTCCCTCGTGCCAGTTACCATACTAATGCTACTTCCTGTAAGCTCCTGTCGGTCCTTAAATTTTCGCTATTCCCTTCAGTTGGTAGCTGAAAATCGTAAACCATATCAATTGGGCTATCTTTCCTGTTCATAGTTTTCAACTATAACCTCTCATTAAGTTGCATTAACTTCATTGGATCAAAAACACCTTGTGCATCTCAAGAAGAAAAGGAAGCTATTCGAAGTTTCGAAATTCCTTGATCCAGCATAGTGATGAATCAGGATACAATACAGTTAAACTCTTACCTGCTCAAAATACACACTTGGGAGTCATAGGAGGTGCTCTCATTTTCTACTTTTCTTTTCTCTGAGCAGGTATCTGTTGTGGGGGTGCAGCCATCTTAGCAGCAATTCAAAAGTACATGCCATCCATGGTAATTTTTGTCGGGCCATTCTTCTTGCCACAGAATTTTGATTTCTTCCTACTTGTCAAACAACTGACTACTCCAAAAGCTTAATCTTACTGTGAGAGAATAGTATGTTTATTATTTTATATCTAATAATAACCCTTTTATCTGTGATAATAAATGTTCCGGAGTCAGATTCCTTCTCCATATTCTTCGGAGCGGCTCGATGTTGTCAGGCAACTTAACAGAACTAGAAAGATGGAAGTACAATCATGGAGCAACATTGAAGAAACATCCTCAACAACATCCCCCTAACCGAAGAACTCAACACTCTCTACCGCTAATTCCTTCAAATAAAAATATGCAACCAAAGTCCAAAGTTGCACACTTAGGTTTGTAAATGATAGGTTGAAATACAAATAAATGCAGGAAGCTGAATCCAAAGTTAGCTTCTGGAATTCTGTAAAATGTTAAATCATATCAAATCTTTGGATTTGTAGTCTCAAGATATGAACTTAGCCTCATTGAGATCTCTATGTTGGTACAGAAAAGCAGAAACAGAAAGCTTTTTGTGGTCTTGGACATGCATATGGACCCAGGCTTGAAAATATAAGATACAATATGGATATCCCGCAGTGAAATTTCTCCATATAACAGTAAATTCGAAGTCTTTGATGTCTAAAAATTTCTTCTGTATTTTTTTTCCCCCTAAACTTCCAATATTTTTCAGATACAGGAGTGTAAATGCAAGAATGCCTTCTCCCCACAAAAAAAAAAAAAAAAAAAAAAAAAAAAAAAAGAGCACGTTGGATCATTATTCATCATTTAAAAACTATGTCTAATTCATAAAATCTGTAAGATTGACATAGAATTCTTTGCCATGTTGAAGTTGGTACTAGAGAAAAACCTGCCAGCTATTATATAGCACAACCAAAATGGAAAAATAATCAAATGTGTACCCTGCCACATGAATTAGGGGAGCAAAAGTTTATCTCACTTTCTTAATGCACAAACCAAAAAGGTAGTCCCTTATAAGAAAAATAAAAACAAAAAAGGAGGATAAATATAAAGAATAAAAAATGCTACGATGCTACGAGTCTCAAAGAACAACTGGCAGCTGCTGCATTACAAATCCCAAACAACAAAAGCTGTCTGCATAACCAGAATTGACATCTTGCTCCTCATGTGGCTTTTCTAGTTTTGGAGATGGCCTTTAATTTCTCATGGAAAATCCATGTTTTACCAAAACCTATAGATATTCCATTATTGCAAAAGAATGTAAACCTTTAGACTTTTGTAAATATAACCAGCTTCAATTTACTTGCCTCAAAATGAAGTAATCATCAATGAAGCCATTTGGGTCGTCTGCGATGATCAACCATACAGCTCAACTATACAGCTTAGATGAGATCTAAAGAACCCTCTTTGAATCACGAGCTGCTGCCAAATGATCCTGAAAACAGATCACCAAATGCAATTAGAACCTACAAAGTTGCAGTAGCCTATCTAGCTATTGCAATACCATATTTGTGTTGTGTAATTGTGTTGTACAATTCCAGTTATCATTTTTCCTTTCCACCAACTCCTCTTGCCCGGAAAAGTAAAAAAATAAAAACACCATCACCACCGCATTTCAGAAATTTATCACCCTGTTAATCTGTTTGTAAAATAAAAATGCCTAAATTTTTTCCTAGCCAGAGCAAGGTCACTTGAGGCTGATCAGTCCAACTTAACCATTCAGCAAGAAAGCAAATCAGTTCAGTGAAAGAAAGAAAATGTTGATTGAAATGCAAATTGCAGATGCATAAACAAAAACTTACAGAGATAAAATCAAAGGCTTTTGTCTCCTCTTTCTTTGAGCCATTCAGCAGTGTGGTGGAATTTTGAGACGGAATGTTTGGATTGAAAATATCAGGAAGTGGTGATGACTGTCCTCCATTAGCTGAAGCAGCATGTCCAAATGAAGCATTTTGAGAGCTCATGTTTCCAAACTGTTCAAAGTTGGCCATTGTTGCCAAAAGCTGTTGCTGAGCAAGGAAATTCCCCATGGCAGCATAATTTATTGGCTGGGACGTAAAAGCAGGATTGAACACAATGCCAGGGGGAAAATTGAAAGGAACTTGACCCAGGGGAAACATAGCATCGACATTTGTTCCAACAGTCTGAGAACCAACTGTGCCATTTAAAGCATCATTAGAAATGGAATGACTCTGAGGCATATCTGATTTTGAGAAGATATTTTCAGAGACTAGCCTAGAGGATGCCCCCTCATTCATTTTTGAGGTATTCTCATGTATGGACAAACCAGCCATCAAATCATTAACGTTAGTTCCATGATTATGCTCCAGTGAAAGCTCAGTACTGGGGCCAAAAATGTCAAGAAGCTCAGGCCCTTTTTTATCCGCTCCTCCTTGGGCCGCATGTGTACCCCATTTATCATCAACTTTCATCCCTGAAAAGAGGTCTTCTACTTGTTTTTGACCATCATCAGTGTGAAAGGAGATATCTGCAAAGGGGTCATCATCATCCTTATGTTCACTACTACTTGCACCATCAGCCATGCTATCTCCAAGTAAATCATCAAATGCTGATGCAGGTGATGTCATCAGATTGAAAATATTTTGATTGCTTTGCTTCATTGCGGGATCTTCTGCTCTGCCATAATCATTTGCATCACTTGTGTCTATCAAATCTGGCATCTCAACCACGGGAGCTGTCTCAGCCTTTACATGCTTTTCTGGGTAATTCACTTCATTGCCACTTTGTTCTCTATCCAAAAGGCTCAAGACCTGTACAACAGATTAAAATGCAGTGCACTCCATCAATCCAACAGAAAGACACCCATGCAAATTAAGAAAGAGGGCATTATATTCTTCGGAAGATCTAATATTCAATTGCTATTTTACTTTGTATGCACAGATGCAACTCTCAGACTGCCATGAATGCAGGGATGGTTCCTTTTTTTCCTTAAGGAGGATGTAGGAGGGAACACACAGAAAATAGTAAAACAAACAAGAGCAACCATCCTGTCTCTTTGAACCTTTTTGGCGGATCTCCCATTTAAAGCTCTAGCTTTTGTTGAACATGGGAGAGTAAATTAAACAAGAGCAATCCTCCTGTCTCTTTGAACAACTTTTCATGGATATCCCATTCAGCTCCGGCTTTCATAGAGCACAGCTAAACTAAGAAAATATTATCCCAAAGTAGGTTAGTTAAAGAAAAAGTTGATAGAACATTAGCATTTCTTTCTATTTGATTCCAAATACACCAAATAAAGCATCCTTGTAGGGTTCACAACTTCTAAATGCAATTAGCACAAAATTCTCTGGGTTAGTTATGCACGTGCAACTTCATAAAATTTACCAATTTCTACCCAAATAGTTCAAGAAACGAAATAACGGGCAAATAAATGATTTCTCAACTCACTACTACTCCTATGCCACACAAATCGGAGTTCAGACTTTATTTTAGTCTCACTTCCAGGAAATTGATATAACCAAACCTACCAAGAACAAATGACCAAGTAAAAGCTTTTTAGTTGAAAGGGGCTTCAATCTTCCAAATTTGGTCAGCAAGGTGGAAAAAGGAATAATTAGGCTATTGTGTAAGATTTATTGGCCGACCTCAAATTTTGAGATAGAAGGCCTAGGTGGTTGTTGTTGTTGTATTGTGTAAGATTTATTGAAAGAAGGATAATATTCTAGAATCATATCAGGTCAAGCTATTGTGTTCAGTAGAGATAACCAAAAAGCATGAAGCAAGTTCCCAAAACAAGGGAGCAATAGTATGAGTCTCCTATCATTTGAAAGATAGAAGAATGAAGTTTCATCAAAACTTAATGAAGGCCAAATAAGCATAAAAAAAACAGTAAAAGCTACAAAGAGAAGGAAACTCTGCTAGAAAAATCCTCCCAAAAACAATTATTCCATGCTTTGAACTTAAACAAGGCATCCAACAACGATGATAAACTTTGTGTAGGGACTTGCAATTGTCAAGTTATTCCAATTTTGGCATCCCACACATTTCAACGAAACCCCGAGTGATCAGTTTATGCCATAAGGAGTCTACTTTTGATGAAGATCGCCACAACAAAACTTCCCCACCGAAACTGTTCTTTCTTCTTTTATCGGGAAAAAGGACAAGCAACTTCAACAAACAAAAGAGCAGCAGAAGATGCAAAATTGGCAACACCTAGAAAAGATTTGATGAAAGATAAATATATATATGTATATAGAAGCTTATAAAAATTAAAAAAAAAAGGTCAAGAAATTCCAATCCCTTCTGGATTGCACCAATTGCATGCTCTCCAAACCAGCCAAAAAATGGCCAGAAGAGGGAACGCCCCATAGACTCTCTTCTTCATTGTAAAATCTCTTAAGCCACTCCAAGCCCATGGCTGACTTTGCACAAACTTGGAAGTCACCCAAAATATACCAACAACAGAAAAACCCCATAAAACAAGAGTCCAAGAAGAATGAAAGATGTGGGGTCAACCATCTCAAGCTTTGTCTTGCACAGAAAACACCAATTGACCAAATCTGTGACCCTTCTTTCTCTTGAATCAAGATCCCAACATAAATAACGAATGTGGCTCTTGGGCAGCCTGAAGACTTTAAATGGTATTTTCCCCCTCAAATACCTAAAGAACGTTTTCGGACACTGCATTACCAAGACCTAAGCTAAACTTGGTTCACAAACATCTTCCAGTAACCAAATGATCCTTCTTTCCAACCAAAGGGGAAATCTCAGAGATCCTTAGAGGGCAACGCGTGAAGCTGAACCACCTGTAGAGCATAAACAATCCAAAATCATTTGCAGGACCCACTCCCATTCTAATAGGTATCTTACAGTGGGATAATAACAGGTGATAGTTTATGAGAGTAAGACATACTCCAAGGCTTAAAGAGCATTTTGCAGTCGTCAGGTATCCGACAAATATTGGCTATAACTAAACTAAATATGAGAATGTTAGATCCCCCAAGGATCAGAGAAGAAAGAATACTTGGGATTGCCTCCTCCAAAGAACACATAATTACGTGAGGGGCCACTAATGTTTGCCACAACCACAACCCAATCTAAATGCCGAGTCATATTCCACGTTATCTTTGATGTTGATACTAAAGTTTATATATGGCATCTAAGCATAAAAAGCAAAGAAAGAAACCCTATTATGGCCAAATCTATCTTCTAAAAAAATAAAAAATAATAATTATAAAAAACGGAGTACCATCAACAAATAGAAAATGTGAAATCATTCTCTCCTCCAAAACCCACCTTTAAACCAGCAAATAAGCCTATCTTTACACCATATCCAGTATTTTTCTTAGGACAGCAATGGATAAATTTATAAAGAATCATTGTCTAAGCATTCTAAAGAAATAAACCAAGACTGAGTTACTTTTGATAATAACCTAACAAGTTATGGTGCAACCTGAACCATCTCTTTCACCTAATTTTAAAGCCTTTTCCTAACCATTACTCAATAGTCTATGTTTATCCAAACAAAATATAAGATACAAAGTGCATGAGTGAGAGAGAGAGAGAGAGAGCTTACAAAAATGTCAATTGCCTAAACACAAGATACAAAGTGCTAAGACAAATCATTTTGATTAATGAAGTGAAGAGAATAGGGATACTATCTAAAAGACGCATGACAAATTTGACTGCATACATACATAACTTACAAAAATTTGGGTCAGCAAAGATAGACAGTGCAACTAAAACCAAATCCCTAGCCCAATCTAACTTAGGCTAGAATTTATGCCCCAAATGGCCAAAACAGCCATTATTCCACAAAAAAAGGCACCCAAAACTATCACATTCAATTAAAAGCTCCACAAACCAGATCGATCGCTAACAGGACAACACAGGCTATGACTACTTCTTTGTAAGCCAAATTACAATTCCTAACCCTGTACATGTTGGGGGGGTGAATCATGCAATCTAACAAGTATCATACACTGATTGACTTGACAAAACCACTTAATATTTGATATCTGAGACAACAACAAGCCACTTTGAAAATACAAACACAGTATCACATTTCAATAAATCCCAAAATAACAAAACAATGTCAAGCCCTCACTATGAAGTCCTAGTGTACAAAGGTCAAACTTTTAGAACATGCAGTAAGGACCATCTCACAATCAGAATTCAAACATTTGTAGATCACTTATCTCATGCAAAAGGAAAACGCTAAGGATTACAAACCTCAAAAGATTTGAGGAATAAATTTCATATAAATTATCTTAGAAATGTATTACCTTGTTTGCCCTTTCTCTTAGAGAAGCTTGGGGAGACTCAGAACATCTCACAACAACGTCTTTGTTTTCACCAAAATAAGATGCAACAATGGAGAAACTTTTTTCGTCCTTTTTCCTCAGGATTGCCTCAAGGACACAAAGGGCTTTCACACGAACCTGAAATTAATCACCCTCAGACAACTCAAGCTTTGAGATCAACATGCATTTAACTTTGCATCAGAATCATAGTATTTAACGTAACAAATGAAATGTGTACATCCACACAGAACTTGAAGAAACAAATCAAATGCATCTCAAATGTCTCATATAGTTAAAAGTTTCCTTTGTCAACTTCATACCTAAAATTCACTGTCTGTCACAAGTTTGACATATGAATATCACATGGCATACACAAATAAATGATCTATGAATGTGAAAAGTTCTCCCCAGGTCCAAGGAAAGAACTGAGTTTAAAACCCAATGAAATGCCATTCTGGCATGCTATGCAAACATGACAACATAAGTAGAAGTATATGTAAATTTAAGATTGACGTGGTCTAATATATTGTTTGGCATTATGTTTCATAACCATATGCTTTTGATTGTATACTTTTCAATATGCATGTCCATACTACATTACATTGTCCAAGTGTGCAAATCATTACATTTTGCATCCATGTCTGCATGTTGTGTAACAAATTATGGAGCCAACAGTGATAAAAAGGAGCATGCCTGCCATAGATGAGAATTGAGCTTTGATTCAAAGGCATGACTTATGGCTAATGCATCCAACTTTGAGGCCTCCACAAGGAAAGCCTGAATGGCATCTCGGGTGGGCTGTAGACGGACTCCAACAGAAGTAGCAATGGAATCCAACAGCCTTTCCTCCCGAGTTTTACTCTCTGCAGAACTTGAACCAGAGTCTCCATTAGAGATGTCAGTGTTTCCTAATCTCAATTCCGGATTCCAAGTTCCACCACCCAGATTCTTTGAACTCCCAGAAGTGCCATGAGCACCTTTATAATTTTCAAATTTTTCATATCTATCTGGGTAGTCACTTTCTGTGGTCAATGACCTTTGAAGGTTTGGACTTCTGTAAGTGCCATTATCATTCCTACCAGAAGAATGAGACTGTGTTAAAGTACTCAGACCCTGCTTGAAGGACGCACTTCCAAATCCAACGACCTCACTAAGAAATGATTTCTTTTCTTCAGGTGGCATCTCATAGTTTGTGTTTCCAAATCCTTGTATTCTCTTATTAAGATTCTCTGTTGGTGCCACCTTACTGTCTTCAGCAGCAAAGATAGCGGCGACAACCTCATGAGCAGTGTCCCTTACTGCCTTATTCAAAGCATCCCCTTTCAAAGGATCCATATGTCCCTTGTAGTGAAATAATTGCCGCACAGCTACCGAATGTCTTTGCATTTCCCTTCGGAACTCCACTCCTGACTTGCCAACAGCATATTTGATCAGCCTTAGTGCCTGCAGAAATGTTGACCAAAATTTCAAGTGATTTAGACAACCAAGGATTCCACAATTCAAAAAGACCATCCCTCCACCAAGCTCAGTTTTTGTTTTTTCTTTTCTTTTTCTTTTTCAACCACGTTGGAAACCTTGAACATTACCCTTTGGCTATGAACTAGCAAGCCCGTTAAGTGTATAAAACAAGCCATCAATAAAACCTCAATCTTTAAAATTAAACTCATACAATCCAAATTGGTTAAGAGTAATCATACAGATTTTTAAAGCAGCTTTAATTGCCAATAGATAAGTTTGAAGATTCTCAGCATTTACTACAATCTTCTCAAAAGGAGTAACTCCATTACCATTGAAAATTTCAAATATGGCGCGTCTCGTTGATCATTGAAAAGCATACGAGGGTTTTGTAACATTATATCACCAATAAAATTACACCACATAGGATTTTTGTCAATTCACTCATCGAATTTTCCGGTCTAGTAACATTATTCTCCTCTGAGAGCCTTCGCTATTCAAGAGAAGAACATCAGAATTTCAACTAAGAAATTTGAAAAATCAATGAATAGATCAGAATAAGCAACAAATCAGAAGCCAAACTTGTTTTATATACCTTTTGTTTAACAATAGGGCTCTTATGTTCAAGGCGTTTCAAGATGAATTCAGAGACCTCTTTGACAATACTGGCATGGGAAGATCGAAGAAGCTCACAAATCTCCTCCAACTTGTAAACAGGAGTGACCTTGTCTTCATCGGAAGTCGCACCGTCGATCATCCTGGATCTCCAATACGACTCCACAGCTCTTCTGCTCGATTCCATCTCAAAAGCCAAAAACCAATCCGAATCAAAAGAGGAAAGAATTTCTTTTTATTGCCCCTCAAAGCGATCTGAGAATCTGTGTCCCAAACCTCTAAAGAGTCGCAAAAGTTTCTGCAGTAGAATTTATTGATCAAATTAACGACGAAACCCTTACTCCAAAAACAAAATCTCTCCCGAATTGAGACTTCAAATAATTAGGGTTTCACGAGCTGAATGAGAATCAGGTTTTCGTCTCTCTCTCTCTCTCTCCAGAGAGTTTTGTAGAACGAGAAAGAGTGATGAGAGAGAGACGGAGAGACGAAAGAAGGGGAAATGTAAGGAAGGAGACGGTTACGAGCACCAAATGTCACCGACCAGCTGCTGACGTTGGACATACAATTTTTGTCCGTACGCCCCCCCTGCGCACGTTAACTTTTGTCCTCGGCTTCATCAAGGCTGCTGGTGGAGGTTTGATATTTAATTACCCAATTATATATTTAGTTAACAATTCAAAATAGTTTTATCCTCTTAAATTCAACTTCACCTTAAAAGCAGAAATATTGTTGGATTATGGGTAATTGCCAGAAATTATAAAAATTTATGTTTTATAACACCATTTATAAATCTTTAAAGAAATTTTTTTATAATATATTCACCGATAATAAGAATTTATCAAATCTGAAAAAATACTATATTTATAAAATCTAAAAATTTATAAATAATAAGAGTTTAACTGATCATCTTTACGGTAAGATTTAGTATTATTTTTGTAATCTCTATACAATATTTATACATAATTAGATATCAGATCTATTTAAAAATATATTTCATTATAGTATTTTTGCATTTATTAATGTAAATTTTTTTATAAATCACAAATACTAAGTATCATAATTTATATTTAAGATGACTAAATAAATAGAGGAATAAAAAAGCTTTCAAAATTGAAAAACTCTTAAAAAGAAAAAAAAGAAAAAAGATATTTTGCTCCACGAGAGCCCACCCATTTGGTGGTAATCACCCATCCAATGACCAATCCAATATTATTTTGGAGTTTTCCGATATTCAATCAAAACCTCAAAGAGTGCCCTACCGGAAATTAGACTTTTTTTTTCCTTGCCATAAATCTCCTCAATCATGATTGGTCTTTTTGGAAAATATTGTCCCAATTTGATGCATGCGGACCAAATTTGCAATTGTAACCATTTGACTTGAAATGTCTTTTAAATTAATCGGATAGAAAATCATTAAATAAATCTTTTGATGCAAATTAGTTCCACTCGGCACTAACGTTTTTTATTTTTTAAATAAATCAGTATATTAAATTAATTAATATTTATACAAAATTTTTTATTTTTTATATGTATATATTTCTTTCATATTTAATTAATTATTTACTTATTTAATTATAATTTTTATTTTTATAATATTTATCTTATAATTAATAATGATGTATTTGACTATTTTAAATTCTTATTATAAAATATAATTATTCAATTATTTTAATAAAATAATTAATATTTATATAAAAATCTTTATATTTTTTATATTTATATGTTTTTCACGTTTTGTTTCTTATATTTTTACAAAATATTATTTTTACAAAATATTATTTTTACGTATCATTTCATATTCATTTTCCTCTCAATACAACCTACAACTAAATAATTGACTAAATCACTTTGAAGTAATTTAAGTGATAAAAAGATCAATTAACTCATGCAAGAGTTATCCAGTAAATATAACAAAAGATAAGGATAAAGTTTTTTTTTTTAAAAAAAAAAAAAAAAAAAAAAAAAAAAAAAAACCTTTCTTGATTTTATAAAATGCGAGATGGAAAAAAAAAAATCCTAAAATTACAATTAAAGTAGAATACACAAAATTTGTTCCTTTGATCCATTCTAGTCATTCATGCTCAATCAACCAAGAAAGAAATTCGACTAAACTGACAGTGACAATTGAGATCCAAACACAAGATACAAACTTTGTCCCAAAAAATTAGCAATAAATGTTTTTATTAAATGGCTGCAGTTGCATCATTAACAACATCATCTGATTCATCAACAATCATCTCATTTCTAAATAGGAGTTTGAGGTATGGAAGAACTTTGGGAAGTACAGGTAAATCTGCAATGTTAACACTCATCATGTCAAAGGCAATGCAAGTATTGTGCATGTGGGTTTCATCAAATACCGGAATTTTAGGGTATCGCTGGCTGAAATGGGTAAGGATGATTCGATATGCCCCCGCAGAGTCCCCGACTTCAATGGCCTCTTTTGTTGTGCTATGGTTTCTTGCTATAGCCTCATCTACCATGCCATCCTCAAAGGTTGCCTAGATATATGACAAGCTGTAACTGTTAATTATTTCGTAAAAGCCTGCAAGAAAGTACTGAAAATGCTATTTTCATGATCAACAACAATTGTGGAGCCTTTTCATGACTAATATGGCAAACCAGCGCTCACTTATAACATTCTTCGAGACTTAACCACTTCTAATGCTTGTTCAGGATATTAGTCATGGCTTCACAATTGATGTTCTATTGGTATTTATTCGGCTCTCCATATAGAAGTGGAGTACCAAGATTAGTACCCCTCACATACCAATCATAGTCCTTTATTTTTGAATTTCAAAAATTTTCCTCATTACTTTATTGAATAATAATGAAAAATGAAAATAGTAAATTGGGTTTGCTGGATTTCATATGATGACTTGCCTCGTGTATAAGAACTGTTGCCCCACGTGATGCTTCTATCAGCTCTGGACAGGGTCGAGTATCACCAGAGTATACAATTTTCCACCCAGGTATCGCTTTCCCTTTACCATTCAATCTCTCTGCTGCCTGTAAGACTACTCCAAACGCATGTGGACAGTGCACAACAGGAAAACTAATCAAAGCCTCCAAACCAGCTTCATTTAGGACCTTCTTTAAGTTTTTCAGGATAGGAACTGCCGCTCCATTGTCAACTGGACTACCGGATCTCTTCCAAAAGCTTTGCATACTTGCTCCTTTAGCAAACAAATTACTACCACGGTTCTTTTGCTCAGAACTAGAGGGGCTTCCTGGAGGGGATGAACCAGTAATAGATTTAAGATTGCTCTCTAAAGCAGCCAATGAAGTTTCTGTGGTATGCCTGCAGTCGAGAAACTGCATATCTAAATCTTCCAGTCTTTGGTATGCATCAAGGAATCTCTTTAGCTGCCACGGCCCAACAACAAGCAAAGGCTCATGAGGAACATCCTTAAGCAGGTCATGTCGCAGCGCAAGTATTCTAGCCAGGCCAGTATGATGATCTGCATGAATATGAGAGATCCAAACGCACATTAAACTTCTCACAGCATCATCTGCACCTTTTACTCCAAATCTGTTCCAAAAGATAAGCAAAACCAGCTTTGTATGATATGCAAACTGAGCAAAGAAGTGCACAATCTATGAGATCAAATTCAGTCACCTTCGTTTTAGCTGTCCCAAGGTTCCCTCTCCACAGTCCAACAGGACACTGCCTTTTGCAAAAAGATTAATATAGATAGAACTGACATTTCGATACTTTGATGGCTGTGATGAACCAGTTCCCAGCAGGACAATCTCCATGTCTTCTCTTGATATGTTTTCCAAACAAGAGGGACAAGCATCTCCACTCAACCATGGCTCTTCAATTTTACTTTGCAGAGGAGATATGCCATTGGTTTGTCCGGCGGAATGCCAAAATTTCTGAACTTCTTGGACCGCTTCTTCAATTTCTGGAATCTCTGAGCGCAACTCATCAATGATTTCAGAGTGCGATGTCAAACTCGGGATGCCAGTTCTGTCCAATCCAAGTTGGGCCAAGGGACGCAATTGGAACTGTATTATGTACCAATAAAGAATCACATTATTATTTTGAAGAAAAAATTCAATGTTGAATAAAGAATAATCCTGCAGAAACCATAGGGCTCACAGGAGCATCAATCATTAAGTTCCAGGTCCATTAAATTCTCCACAACTTTAATTCCAGCAAGGATAAGTGGGGAAGAAAACCATATATACCTTCAATAGGTTTTCAGCGGAGATGCAATCAGAATGCTTTGGAGAATCCTGCCAAAAGAAAACCATGTCAACTTAAGCGAATTTTTCTCTCCTATGATCATAGGAGGATAAACTCAGTTAAAACCCCCCAACAGGCAAAATGAAGCTTGTTATTTTCCTTTTGCAAAAGATATCAAAATTAACAAACCTCACTTGAAGCAATAGAGTCTAAAAATAGCTTGCTCAAGTGCTTCTGAGCCCAAAAACCTGTAGCTGGAAATAACTGAGGACACACATAATTAAGTCGTGCTGCAATTCTCGAACTAGACTTTAGAATAGGAATCTCTATGTTCTTCCTGCAAACAGAATGATAGTGAGATATGCAAGCTCAATTAGTCCTAAAAGGCATTTAGCATGAAATCAAGCAAATAGACCAAATCAAAAGTAGCCAACAAGAAAACAGGGGTGGCGCATATTTTCTCACGTTTCATGTCCAGCCATAATATGTTGTGCCCCACCAAATCTCTTCATCCAACTTTGGTATTCTGGGGAGCTAGTGACTGATGCAGGACTCAAGTGAATGACGCAATTTACTGCCTTCGTATTCTTGATGAGTTCATCAGAAACATCAGCATAGTAACTAAGAAGAGATTGTTTTGACAACAAATCTTCAAAATGGGCTATTGTTGGGCAGTCAACCAGGAGTACAATAGGCCCAGGAACAGAAGGACCTAATACATCACTAGGATGGACCTATACAGATAGGCATGTAAAACTTGTTAGATGACAAGTAGCAACTGCAACGCATCAAACACAAGCATCAGGCATTAACCCACCATGATATTTTTCTGATCAGACATCACAGAATTCCCAAGCTGCAACTCACGATACTTAGGCCCAGGTTTCAGACCAAGAGCTGCAGCTTTTGCTGGATCAAACTTCCCTTTAATTTCAGGCAATTCACAGACATATACAACTGATATATCACCAGGCTGTACCCTAGGCCCAGCTATGTTTTTTCCATAGGGTTGTAGGAGGATGGCTGAAAGTTTAACAACCTCATCGTCAATAAGGACAACAGGAGGAAAGGCAACCGCATCAGAACCAGTTGCAGGCCCAAAGCTTCTAGTATGAACCATGGCAGCATTTGGAATGAATGACCTCATTGCTTCAACTAAATATTTGAGATCTGAGGGACCCCAAATATTGACCTTTATTGCAGCCAAATAAATGTGTTAAGAGTAAGCTTGTTTTGAACTAAAAATTAGGCAAACCAATTGTAGACAAACTGCTCTCATGGGTAGATTCATAATTTGTTGGCACAGAGGAGGATTTAAGCTCCTGACCCACCACCAGTCAAGATTCAATTCCCTGTTCTGTTGAAAGCAAAACTGGACAAACGTATTTAAATCTGAGTACTGATACTTACAGACATTCCTTCATCTCCCATGCCAGCCAAAGTCAATAAAAGACCTAAAGAACATTTTACAGAAATAAAATCATCTCTTTCTTATCATAATACACTCAAAAATCAATTACACTGACTCAACACCTTCCTCAACACAAACGGGAAACTGCTTATAAAAAATATATGGAAGGCAAATAAAATGCACACACCTGGAAGTCCACCTGCGGTTTCTGAGCAGACCCGGGAGAGAAATATGTGATCAATCTGTTGAAAGATGCGGTCATACACTAGCATAAACATATAAAAATAGAAACGAAATATGAATACAGAAAATCTTCAAACCATTTGGAGTGCAAACTGTTACCTTTGATAACTTAATTTTATGTTCTGTACAGAAGCGTTGCAGGCCCTGAAACAAGACTAAGATATTAAGGATTATTACACAAGAAGTATCAAAATAATCATGCCAATAAAATCAACATTTTCATTTTCACGCATGAAATTCGGACCTTTTGCCATAGTTCATCTCAGTGATACAAAATCATCAAATACAACAATTCAGCTCATCATTGTACTCCCATACAAAAGGCAACAGGGAAAAGAAATGTTGCAAAAAAGAAGCATAATCTAACATAAAACAAAAACTCTAGTAACATAGAGGGTAAACATAAAGGAATCATGTGCTCTAATTCAGCTAGTTTCTGGCCAAGGGTTACACCCAAAAAAATAAAAGTATTAGAGTTTCAACCAAAGTCTAGTGCTCTTGTTAATCATCAAAGAATTACCAAATAATTGTAACAAGAAAGATTTTTGAACTTAGCTATCATCATTCTGACAAACATACATCAGCCAAACAGAAAAACTATGTGAACAATACTTAATCTACTTTCATGTTGCACATATAGGTGCATGAGAAGGAAATAAAAGCATTGAGACTGTATAACATGAATCCTTAAGCATAAAATGAGGAGAGAGGACCCAAGTGGATTTTGCTTTTATTCTCAAAACCCTTCTCAAAGGCTTTGAACCCTCAGTGTACTGCAACAATTTCCTGAAAACTTGAAGGAGCAGGTAAAGAGAAATCTAAAGGCTGGGGGGGGGGGGGCTCCATGCATTGCTCAATGGAGGTAGAAAACAAAAATGTCTTATAGACCAGCTGCTTCACAATGTCATTTGCTATTTATTATAAACAATGCCCTACAAAAAAGCGACACACAAAAGCACAAGAGGAAATCAAATAACAAAAGCTTGGAGCAACATATCTACAAGGCATGCAAGATACGGTTTCCCCATCTGGCCCCTCCCCCAAAGAGAACTGAAAAGTAATAAATAAAATAAAACAAAATACTGTGTTCCACTTTCTCTAAACTAACAAGAAGGAAAAGAGACAACTTCTTATTTCTACATTGTTTTGCTGCATGGGAGAAGCGGAATCGCTCAATCATTGGGTGTGATAATGAATGGATTAGTCTTAGCAGCCTCCATCATTTGGTTTTGGAGAATGTTCAAAAATTAGATTAGTGCTCCCCATCTTCCTTGAGATAAGATTGTTTCTTTACACTTCTTTGTGGCTCATGCCTCAGATATTTATAATGATTATAGTTTAATAGAGATGAGGAGGGATTCAAGGGCAGTTATTCATTAGTTTTTTGGTTTTACTATTTGTATTTTAATCTCAATCACTTCTAAGAATTTCTTAACTTTTGGAATCCTTGTACATTCTTTCTTATCTCTAATTTAAATTTCTTTTTTCTATCAAAAAGGGACAATTTCTTTTTGTTGTTAAAAAAACCATAATGCCTCCTCAAGCCTTACCTCACTAAATCTGTTCCTTGTGAGCACCCTTAACAAAATAACAAAAAAGCTCCAAAAATTTAGACCCCAAGCAAAATGATCAATATCAATTGCCTCCTATCTCTTTTAGAGAAGACATACTCACCAAAAAATGTAAATCGAGTCAAGGTCTCGTATCATCTCCAATGCAAAGAAAGCCACCTTGGTAGGGACATAGGTCTTTCAAATAGCTTTCTATGTAAAAGATTCACCCACCCCCAATTTGTAGTTCCACTTCCAAGGGAGATGATGTGAACCACTAAGCAGCCAGCCAGAACCTTCTAAAGAAAGAAATCATGCCTATACCCCTCAAGTGAACCTCTGCATCATAAAAAAACTAAAAGGAGAAAAGGTCCTCCAACTCCTAATTCTAAGCTCAGGAATGACCATGTTTTGTGGCTTGTTTTCACATTATTAAAAAAAGTTGATTTTGCAGTTGAGGCAACAAGGGAAGTTAGTGTTTCTTTTCATGTTCTCTTAAACCACTCACCAGATATACATTGGAACAATGTCTAGCAGAATTTAGTATTATACGAAGGTACCCTGGCAGTTTCATGCACTCTGTTTCAAACAGGAAGCTTTAAGTTTTTGCTGGAAAAGTGGAGGTATGGAAAGGACAATTTGAGAAACAACTAAAATAATGTTGACAGAATGATCCACTCTGGAACTTTCAATGTTCCCTCGGATCATTCAATCTCCTGCTATGTTTACACATTAACATGATCAAAGCAGTGAATGGATCAAAAACTACCACAATGATAATTTAAGTTTCCAAGATATTAAAAAACCTATGCTCACCTCTCCAGCATTAAATATGAATCTTTGCTTGTCAAAAAATAACAGGACCGATGGGGATGTATCCTGGGTGTCCATTCCAGTCCCAAGAATCTAAACAGACAACACAAAAAGAGGTTAGAAAAATTGTAAAACAAGTGATACTCTTGGGAACTAGCATTACACATCATAAAAGACAGATCACAATCCAAAGTTCTGTTGAGCATTGGAAGTACTTATTCGGCTTTCAATAGCAAAAGGATAAGCAGGAAAGATGCATGGTTCTGGTATTTATTTAGAGTATGCGTGTGTGTATAGATATTGCTATATATTCCTTTGGTAATGATAGCCAAATCACATATATGTTGAGCATAATACGTGTGAATCCGCAGCCAAATCAAATGTACCACCAAAGAGCATACAAAAGCGGTGCAAAGCAAAAATTTACATAGTGGCAATTTACGGAAGTCTTATTAATATAATTCAAGACATCAAATTCAAAATCCATAAACTTAAATTGTTTATAAAGTACAAGAAAGAACCCAAACTTCACCTAAACATAGCAGATGAGTTAACAAAAATTTATATTCCTTACCTTCAAAACTTGTTATCGTGTGACCCATTAATTACATAGAACAAAAACTTGAATAACCCCAATCCCAAAAACCTTAACAATAATAATATAATGCAAGACCCATGATATTCTAAACCCACAACTAAAATATCCTAGAAAGAGAATATTTTCACGTGTCACTTGTTGAAAATGGAGGAGAAACAACATTCTTATGACTCAATTGGCTTGAGTATTTACATTATGATATTGACTCATAAATTCACCCAGCACGATTATATTTATATGTATCAAAGAGAAGCATTCCCAAGATAATAAATATGATGTATAGTTCCTAAAACTCCTATTCATATCCCTAGAGGATTTTATTACTTTTCTCCCATTTCCAATAGACCATATTGATTCTTTAATTCTATTTCCAACACCATCAATAAGAAGTTCACATGATACTTAAAGCATCCTTCTGAATACATGTGATCAGGGAGCACAATACATAAAAGGTCTTAACTTTTATTATCTATTAAGAGAGGGCAATTTGAACAGATCAACCACAAGTGAAAACCCCTTTATAAGATTGGGATAAGTCAAGCATCGAGTACACAGTATTCTAAGTAAAAGGCAAAAGAAAACCCAAAGCCAATTTGCAAACCTTATTAGTAATTCAAGAAACATGAAAACCTAAATTGTCCAGGGAGCACAAATTTTCACACGCCCATCAATCACATTACAAGAAAAAAAAATCTTGAAAAGAATTACATAACCAGCAGATTTTACCTTAACACAGGAGATGGCGTTGACATGACATTTAAGATAATTCAAGAACCATGAAACTAAAAACGACAATTGAAACTGTCTAGGAAGCACATATTTTCACCTACCCATCCATCATATTACTTTTAAAAAAATAATAAGAAAGAAAGAAAATTTTAAGATAATCCATACGTAAGAAATTCAAAACCACAAATTGTCTAAAAAGCAGAAATTTTTCGCATACCCATCAATTAAATTACAAGAAAGAAGCCAAAATTATACCTGAACATAGCAGATAGTGTTAATAGGATTCAATTTCCTGACTTTCAACTGGAGGGTCTTGGGCTTATTATTGTCGCTACCCTCAGCCCTTCTTTTATTAAAGACAACACGCTCCGTCTCAGGCTCTGGCATCTTGGTCTTTTTCTCGTTGATGAGAAAAGAACTGTTGTTTCTGCGAGTCAATTTAAGAGGGTTGTGGCGTTTGTGAGGAGTGTGTTGCCTTTCCCTTCTAGGAGAGGAAGAGGAGGAGGAGGAGAAAACAGTGAGAAGAGAGAGAGATTTGTTAAGTGGGGTTTTGGGCTTGAAGGGGGAGAAGAAAGGAGATGAGTAATGGTTGGTGGAAGAGAAGAGGAACCGGAGATTTGATATTTGGGGCATTTCTTTTCATTTGAAACCCCGTCCCTTTCTATAGGGTTTAAGCAAAGGGACGGGGGAGAGAGAGAGAGAGAGAGAGAGAGATTGAATTGGAAAATTTTATCGCCCTCCTTCCAAGTCCTTGGCCGGCGGCCTGTTCTGTCGGGTCTGGGTCGGGCCTTATTGGGTCGGGTCAGCGTACAAAATTAACTAAATTAATCTTCATATAAAGTTTTGCACTAATAAGAAAATAATACTTTGAAGAGGGTACCAAACTTTAAAAGTTATAATAAATAATAAATAATTATAAAAATAAAAAATATATATTTGGTAATTATAATTTTAATTATTACAAATAATACAACAAATGTAAAAACAAAATAAACAAAAGATAAAAGCACTATTTGATTAAAATATGATAGATAAAAATCAAATAGTTGAGAAAGATGAATCGAAAACTCATCATCCATTAACTTTTAAAAAAAAAAATTAAAATTTAAAAGTATTGAATTTAAATACTAAATTAAGAAGGAAAAATATTTAAACTTGAAATTATTCGATTTCAAATAATATTCTTTTTAATGATTTACAAGGGTTTTTTCTTTACGATATATATATTATATTATAAAATTTTTTGATTCTCGATTTAACTGAATCAATTGGCTGGAAGGTTATACTATTTTGTTAAGTTTGTGTAAAAGACAGCTTGAGTGTGTCCCACTGTTTCTCTATCACTTTTGATTTTTGAGTAGTTAATCATAATTAATAATAATTATTAGTAGTTAATTATGATTGTTACTGGTTAGTAGGTAGTTATTAGTTAATAGGGTTAATAAAATGATTAAGTTACTAGAAAAAGAAATATTTAAATACCACATATGAGAAGACTAAGATAGTAAATAAAATGAATTGATCTTTGAGTTACTCTCTCTCTAGTATTTATTTCTCTCGTTCCTCCCTCTCTCTTTTTCTCTCTCTAATCCCTATCTTTCTCTCACATTCCTTCTTCAACCTGCTCATTCTCTCTGCCATACTTTGAATTGCGACAAATTAGTATCAAAATCTACATTTTTCGGTGAATCTTAAGAAAATGGTAGAGACCTGGTATGAAACCATCACCCAAATTAAAAGAAAGTCATTTCCGATTGATATGAAGAATGAAACAAATCAACCAGACAATTGATAAATAAAATCAAAAGATAGATATTTTTATGGTAAGAATTGATGACAAATTTAACACCATCATGAAAATACTGAACAAAGAAAATTCTGAAGAAAAACAAAGATTATAAATCTCCTATCTTACCTACCACTATTGAAGCAAGATCGACAAAGGAAGCAGGATCTCAATCGTCTAAAAGAAGAATATATTAATGATAATTTCTTACCTAATCCTCCAAACGTTGAAATTTTAGTGTTTACTGAGAAAAATCTATTGCCAAAAGTAAAATTTTAATTACTTAAAAAAGAACATATTAATAGTGAATTCTTGCTAAAGCCTATATAGATCAAATTTTCGGTATTCATGTAAAAAAATTCTCCACCAAAAACTAATTCAAGAGTCTCGATCAAGCTTCCCTGTTTCCATTTTCCTCCTAAAACTCTTTCTGCAACTCAAGTCAATTCCATTATTAGACTTTATCATCCTATCTCTCAACATAAATGCAAACATTGATTCAAAATTTATAGATTTTATAAAATCTCAATTTTCAATTTTTCCATCATTGAAGTTAAGAAAGTTTTCAATGGAGAAATATTATAACAACTATTAACAATAGTGGTTAGAAATTAATTATTGTTAGTAACAATAATTAGTAGTTAACTATGATTGTTAGTAGTTAGTAGGTAGTTAGTAATCAATAGGGTTAGTAAAGTGATTAACTTATTATAGGGAAAAAATATATTAATATTAGATATGGGAAAATCAAGATAACATATGAAATGCATCGATCTTTGAGTTACTATCTCTCTTTCTCTCCAGTCTTTCTTTTTCTAGTTTCTGTCTCTCTTTTTTTCTCTTTCTCTTTCTTCTCTCCCTAATTCTTCTCTTTCTCTCACATTCTTTCTTCAACTCACACATTTTTCCTCTACCATACTTTGGGTTGTGACAGTGCTTACGGAAATCAGTGCACAACGTAGTTTGGGCTTTGGCGTGGCTTGGGGAGTTGGACACCAAAGAGGAGAGTATGGGACAAACTTCCGGCTACTGTTGTTGGATCAAAGGGGTACGGGTGAAAGATTTTAGGAGGTTGCATGAGAGAGAGAGAGAGAGAGAGAGAGGGAGTTAACTATGATAGAGGTTTCTCCTCTTGGTCATCAATTTTTTTTTTTTTTATAAATCATTAGTATTCGATAAGTACGTTATTTGACTTGAGGTGGATTAGTCTTTTAAGGGTAAAATTTTTCTAATACTTATTTTTTTCATAAAAAGATCTGAATATGAGATTTTACATAAGAGGTACTAATATCTTTAGTCATTGAATCAGCTACACATTGTTTCGTCATCAAATTTTAATTTGGTGATCATACACTCATTGATAGAGGGAGACTTAAACAAAGCTTATTTTGTTTTTCTATTCATGTTGCAGACCTAACAATTTGTATCATGTCTCGTAACATGTTGTGTTATTATCTGAAATTTATGTGATAGATTTATTAAGTTATATTACTTAACTATTCTAACGGTTTTATAGCTTATCAATCCTACAAATTTTCCTTTTGAAAAAAAAAATCATAGAATTTTGGCATTCACTTATCAAGATGTGGAAAACAAAAGTCAGACATAACCTAACTCTGACCTTTTATTTTACCTTGTGAAACTTTTACTAGGTTTTGTTGTATGATGTATACACTACCTTTCAGCAAAATTGTCTCATCAGCTTTACAAGTATATTTTGGGGATGTCTCCAAGGAGACAATCCAGTGTTAACAATCCCCTCCCCCAACCGTGTAATCTGAGATTCGATTTCTGTTGTAACAAAAGAAAAGTATACTTTAAGGATGAGTAGCATCACACTTGGAAATATCAATCTCATTTGAATGCATATTAATTTGACTAAGCTCCAAATGATGTGCTAGCATGTCAAAGTTGGTAATATATGACATGCTCTTTAAACCTTATAACATGAATAATTAGACGAAGGTATTTGGTTGCATTCCTATCCATCTTTGAAGCCAAAATATGTGACAAGCTTACAATACTAATTGGTGGATTTTAACCGTTTACAACCTAGGATTAATAGATTCGATCTCACGTTACCCTTTTTACGAATTCAAATTCGAATTATGCTTGAACTAATCTAATAGTTTTATAGCTTCCAAATCCTACAATTTATGAGGATGAGATTGATAAATAGATAGATTTAATAGCTTTTAAAATTTAACGAGTCATTGATTTATTTGTTGAAAAAAAAACAAATTGATAAATTTTGGTGTGACCCGATGCCTTTAAGTATCATTGCAAGCTCAATGCAATCTAGATACCATAGATACTCTTTATTAGGTATACTTGTATGATATGTCAAATGTATAGTATCAAGTATATTGTATCTATTAAATCTGTATTTTTCATTTTGGCCAAGTCTTTCAACGTAGCTATTGTTCCAATCTCATTCAAATATTTCACATAGAAGCCAGCAGCTGGAGTAGCTCAGTTGGTTAGAGCGTGTGGCTGTTAACCACAAGGTCGAAGGTTCAACCCCTTCCTCTAGCGTTTCTACGTTTATTTTTTTTTTAAATGTCTTCAGAAAATTCGCCCTTCCTCTAGCGTTTCTACATTCTTTTTATTTTTTTTTTTAAATGTCTTCAGAAAATTCAGTGGATAAAATGATATGAACCACACATGAAAAGAAGAATCCATTGTGTCTCAAATTTGTTTCCAAACCAACCAATGCCACGAGAATCTCCAAAAGGCAAAACTCTCACTTTTTTGTGAAGAAATATCTTAGGCATGGGAACAATCCAACTGAACATATATGGCTTAACTTCTTTGCCAAGACCACACAAGCTCACTACTTACAACACTAGAAAATTTCAAAGACCCTTTAGAGTTTCTAAGAGTCTGAGCTTTGCTAGAGGTCGAATCAGAGCTGTTGGAACAATCCCGGATAGTGAATCTAAAGCTTCAACAACAGCAAAAGAGGAGGACGAGGAGGAGGAAGAAGCTCCTTCGATTGATTTCGCATTTGTTAGTGTAAGATCTTAGTACTTTTGAGCCACATAGTGAAGTGAACATTGTTTGAGGGACAAATGTATGTATGTATTTATGACCAAATTGATTTTTTTTCTTTTTGTTTGGTTTTAGTCTGTTTTATTACCCGATTGGAACCCAGATGTGCAATTGAGAAAAGCTTGTGGTGGACAGAAACTTAGAGATATTATGCTAGATGCTAATGTCGAGTTGTATGGTCCTTATGTAAGAACAAACTACTCTCCCTCTCTTTCTCTCTCCCTCTCTCTCTAAATGGACAATTCATTATGTGACCATTGGTGCTTTGTAAAATGATTCCTCAGGCTAGACCACTGTTAAATTGTGCTGGTGGAGGAACCTGTGGAACTTGCATTGTTGAGGTATTCTGAAATCTCTTCACAACGCTTTTAGTGTTCTTCTAGCATTGCCGATTGCCTTTTCTTTTTGGGTCTTATGAGGAGGGAACAGCCCTTTTTGTGAAAGGTGATCACTCACTGTAAACATGGTAGTCATGGAGCAAGAGCATAGGTGAGAGTGTTGCCCACTGCTTTACTACAATTCCAATTAATTTGACGGGAAGAGCTTTTAGAGCATCTGATGAGTATTGTGTTGTCAGGAGAAATACTTAAGTGCCTCCAAAAGATGAGATATTAGCTCCTCACTGGCTTTTTCAATCACACACACATACACACACAAACAGAGGTACACATTATATATTTGGGCATAAGTCAGGGCTGCTGTAGTCATCCATGAATAACATTTTCTTTTACAAAGAATAGTTTATTTATCACACACATCCTAACCTGTCGATTTTAACTTTTGGGTTAGAATTATACCTGGTTTCTGATTATGAATATGCAAGTATGTCTTTTTAAGACATGATTCTATTTGTTCAATTGGTTGGCCGTAGGTGTCTGAACATCGGTGTTGTTTTTGCTAGGTCATAGAGGGCAAGGAGCTACTAAGCCCTCGGACAGACAAAGAGAAGGAAAAGCTCAAAAAGGTATTAGCTTCTTCCAGCTCAATTTTATCTTCTAAATTTTCAGTGACTGCACTTGAAAGGCTTCATCCCTTGATTCCAAATCCCCTTTGATAGCTAAACAAAAAGGTAATGAATAAAGATTCATGGGAAAATTCTTCTCCATGAAGAAAAGCTGCAGATGACTGGTCTATGTTCCCATTGAACTAAGGTTTATATGATTAAATACTAATGCTTGTTTTAATTTGCAATGGCAGCATCCTAAGAACTGGAGACTTGCATGTCAAACCACAGTGGGCAAACCAGATTCTAGAGGCCTGGTCTGTAGTTTCTTCTTTTTTCCATTAAATTCCACTCATTTATGCTAAACTTCAAAATGTGCATATATTTTGATGATACCCATTATTGATATTTGACAGCCTTCATTGTCTGGACTTCTTCTTCTTTCAAAAAATGGAATGCAGGTTGTCATCCAGCAGTTGCCGGAGTGGAAAGCACATGAATGGGTATACGAAAAGGACCCCCCATCAGAGGAAGAACCTGCATCTTAAATCCATTTTGACCTTTTGTTTCCTAATTTTGTAAATTTTGAGAAAGATTTAAAACCCCATAATAAAGATAAATGAGAATTTACTTTATATTTGCTTTCTCGTTATTCTTGAGTTCTTCCTGCATGTATACTAATGGAAAGGCATTATAAGAATAGATGAGGAAGCCAATACAAGAAATCTATTTTATATGGTGAAATTGTTTATCCTAAATTATATAACCTTCTGTTTCGAATTCGTTTCCATATTTTCACTAATTTCACTTTTTTTTAATTTATTTTTTATTTATATATGTTTCTTATTATTCATAAAAAGTTGTTTTTTTTTTTTGGCTTCTTTTATTTAAAATAATAAAAAAAATATAAACTCTTGATACTTGACAAAATATGGTCCAATCTAGAAACTCAAAAGGCATACATTTGATCACCAAGCTTCATGGGTCCCCCCCATCAAACATATTTGATCAACCCAAGAAAACAAACATGGCTTTACATCTAGAATCACAAACAAAACTATCAAAGTGAAGAGAGAGACATTGGCAGGAAAAGAAAGAAGGGCAAAAACTGCCCTTCTTTCTCTTATTACAAAGAAGAATGGATGTGCACACAATCTAGTAGTCACTGGCCAATGGAGTATGTGTAGATGGCATGAACACAAACCCATAGACAAGCCCAGCAAGGCCACCACCAATCAAGGGCCCAACCCAATAGATCCAGTTATCATGGAAGTCACCACTAACAACTGCAGGCCCGAAAGAGCGGGCCGGGTTCATCGACCCGCCAGAGAACGGGCCTGCGGCCAAGATGTTGGCACCAACGATGAGCCCAATAGCAATGGGTGCAATTGTGCCCAATGAGCCCTTCTTGGGGTCGGCAGCGGTGGCATAGACTGTGTAGACCAAAGCGAATGTGATGATGATCTCCATGACTATACCTTCAATGGCTCCAACTCCTGAGGCTAAACTGTGGACGGGAATTGTCTGACAATGAAGTGATCACATAGAGACACCAGCATTATTAAGGGGGGTGGAAAATGTAATCAAGTATCTTTTTGACCTTTAAGATTTCATGATACAAGTGTAGCTGACTTAAAAGTTATCCATTAGAAAGAATTAAAATTTACTACTCTCGATAAAAACAAGTTGAGGACGAAAATAAAACATGAATTTATATTTAAAAAAATCTTTTTGAAACCCTATATAATATAATTATGTCAGGACAATCGGCTTAATGAGAGGAGATGCTACTGTCTTTTGATCAAATCTTAAATTTAATGAATAAAAAAAACTACGTTGAAAGAACTGTCTCCTAAATAAATTCCTTAAATACATCCAAATAAGATTAGTCGGAATATGATTATTGAGACAGAAATAAACCAAAATAATAATAATAATAATAATAATGCTTGTTTGCTCTTTGCAGTAAGTTACTTGTATAGAGATTATTATATTATTCCATGATTATCGATAATTATATAATTTTAGATAACTAAAAATTAATCATGTTACCTTGCAACATGATCACCTTGCCAACTCCGTGGCATCGGTGCAAAAATTTTATATTATATACACACAGAAATATTGTGGCAGAAGTGAGATTAAAACAGTAAATAATTAAGTTTTATTAGTAAGTGGTGTTATGTAACCTAATCTCACCGCAAAACAGACTCTCTCTCTCTCTAGATTAATATGAGATTAATTTTAGTCATGGGACTTACCAAGCCCCCAGTGACAGCCTTGAGCAAGTAGCATGCAACAATGGAGCCAGCAAGCTGAGCAATCCAGTAGAAAATACCAGTAAGGATGGTGATCTGACCCCCAAGAGCCAATCCAAACGTGACGGCCGGATTCACGTGCCCGCCGGAGATGTTAGCACCAACAGCCACCGCAACAAACAGAGCAAATCCATGGCAGATTGCTATAGCCACCAGCCCCGCCGGATCAAGAGATGCATGCGAAGTCAACTTGTCTGCAACCCCAGAAAGAAAAATGGAATTTTCTATACCATAAGCTATGAAAGAAAAATTGAAGCCAAATTAAAGATGAAAGAAAGAAAATTTTCTATACCATAAGCTATGGCAGAGCCAACACCAGCAAAAACAAAAAGCAAAGTTGAAATGAACTCTGCAAGGTAGGCTTTGAAGGATCCCAAACTGAAGGAATCAGTAAGGTGACCAAATGCAATTTTCACCATGTTTAAGTTCAATGAAAAGGCTGATGAGATTGAAGGTTTGAAGAGACTAGAGAATGTTTATGTTTTTTTATGCAGCACAAAAGGGTCCTATGTCACACCCATATATATTTACACACACACACACACACACACACAAAACATGTGCCCATACTTTAGTGAAATATGATAATTTTTTATTTTAATTGAATTCATGAGTTTCAAATAATTAATCTCTTGTAATAGAAAAGCATATCTTGTAATGATAAATAAAGATTATCTATTAAATAAAAAAATAAAAAAAAATATATCATTCTACAATTCCCACAAATATAAACATCTAAAAGTTTGTAGTTATTGAATGTTATTTAATCATCACCAATTTCAATTAGATATGAATAATAGAATAATTGTCAGACATTGGGTATTAATCTTTTTTTATACATAAAAAAGATATAAATTCGGAAATTTTAGAAGATAAAATATAATGTTAGTTTAATTATAGTTCATACGAAATACTAATCTAATAATTATTAATTACGTGAAAATTAATAATCATAAAAATTCATTATCTCAAAAATAATAAATTTTGTGATTCCACGTCCAATAATGAAATAAAAATAGTTTTTTGTTTTTTTTTTTTTAATGTGGCGCAAGCTGCCCTTCTTGGTTTGCCAAGACCATGAAAATAAGGTTTGTAGTCTAAGTGATGTATGGGATCGGATAAGGAATATTGTGAGGTTACGATATATCCACGCACATCCAATCAGATCCTTTTCTGCCCCTCGAAGCTGTCAAAGGTGATGCTTTAATGGAATTGTCGCGAAGCTCATCAATGATTCCTACATGTGAGTGGCCCATAAAGGAGAGGGAGAGAGAGGGAGAAGGAAAGGGAGAGAGGGGGAGAGAGAGAGAGAGAGAGAGAGAGAGGGGCTTGGTGGTAAGGCATATTGTGAAAGAAATAATGATGAAAGAAAAGGGTAAATAATGAGTCAGGCAAAGGAATGAAAGTACCATTAGGAGGGTTTTTTTTTCTTTTTTCTTTTTATTAAAAGGAATGACCTTGTTGAGGGTCACAGAAGACCACCGGCCATGTCCCAAATGATGATGAGCCAAAAATGAGTGGATAGGAATGGTCGAGGTGTATTTATTCCTTTAATTCCTTCTTTTTTTATATGAATTAAGAAAATGATACTTTTAGGATCATTTTTTTTATTTACTTTTTTGATTGAAGGATAAAATGATTTGGGTGGCTTGTTGTAATTAATTATATTTTTCTTCAAATGCTTCTATCTGAAATTGTGATGCATTTTTTTTTAAATTTTGTTTATTATATTTTGATAAGTACTAAAAAATTTATTAAATATACAAATATCTCAAAAATTCAAAAGGAAGAAGCAACCCCATGAATATTTGTTCGAAACCCCGGAGGTCTGATCATGGTTGTTTCAAGGAAGGGACTATAACCTCAGTGGGTAACGATAATCAATATTAGTTACATAATCGATATAATAGATAAAGATATTATAATTTTTTTATAAATTCTTGAATTTAAAATTTAAAAATTAAAAAGATTATGTTAAAAGATCTCTCTCTTAATTAGATTTCATAATATTCAAATTAGATTAATCGAAATATAATTTCATATATGAATTAACTATAAAAAAAATTAGGGTGGTTTAACATTAACAAAGAGGAGGAAACACTCTGGATAGAAAGACCAGAATCAAATTTGTGTGGTATTTGCCCTGGTGTGGTGATTTTAGCCAGAAAGCACTAGGCAAAAAGGAGATGGTTTGTGCTTTTGTGTGGACAAATGTTTGCCCTTCAAAAGAAGTTTTAAATTTGAAATTTAGTTATGAAAAATATTATATTGAGAGAGTTTCATTTTAATTGGATCTGATAACGTTCGGATCGAATTAATCAAAATATGATTTTAAATTTTAATTAATTATAAAAAAAAGATAATTAATGTCGGTTTAACATTAACAAAAAGGAGGAAACACTCTGGATAGAAAGAGAAGAATCAAATTTGTGGGGGTCTTTCCCTAGTGTAGTGATTTTAGCGGAAAGCACTGGGCAGAAGGGAGACGTTTGCCTAGTGTTTAATGAAGGGCCAGACGTTTGCCCTTCAAAAGGGGCTTTGGACTTTTGGATATCCATTACATAATTCTCTTGTCTTCTGGGGTCTACCGTAGTTGGTGCATGTGAAAGGAAATGAGGGTCTTTTGTCCATTAGTAGACCAAATCTCCAACTCAAAATTTTCAAAATACAGGTTCAATTTCTACATTATTTCTCTAGTCACTTAGCTAATAGTAGGCACACATTGATTTGATAGTTTAAGTTGCCCTAATTAGGACATTTTTCCAAGAGTTGTCACACATGCACTTGAGAGTCCAAAAATTCTCCAAATGAATTTAGGGCATCCACTGCTTGATCTTTTTAATCAAAGATTGATCTACAAGCATGCACTTTGAAAAAGTCCCCTCACTCCCTTTTCCTTTTGTTTTTTTTTGGTAACTTTGTTAATTTTATGCAAATATTTGTCACGATAAGACTGTAAAAATGTTTAAATTTTAAATAAAGATCAATGAAAACAATTAAATTAACGGGCATCAGAGTCAGTGAGATGAGGTGTTAATTATCTCTACTAAGTCTCATATTTAAAATTTGAAAATAAAAAAATATATATATACTGAAAGAGTCATCTCTTAAATAGGATCCTCTAAATATTTGAATCAGATTAGTTAAAATATAGTTATATGATATCGATTGTGAGAAAAAAAAAAAAAGAGAACAATAAACTTAGCAACATATCACCCCCACCAAATGCTTTGTTTCATTATGGATTTGTCCATCACAGGCAAGTTCTACTTCTCAGGACCTGAGATTTTCTTATAATAGGGATAACAAACGCAGAGAGGCACATGTACTCGCAGCTGGGAAAATTACTCGCAGCATTCTGATTTGCTTAAGGTTGGAATTTGTGGGGTTCAATCACTAGTTACTATTGGCTAATCTGCTGGATCCAACATCTTGAATGGACCATATGCGTTCGTGGTACTTGCATTGTCAGTGATTGAAAGTCTTGTGAAGCAGGGGGTGGAGAGAGAGAAAGAGAGGGAGGGAACATCTAACCAATAATAAGAGCCTAGTTGCACTTTCCATCCAAAACAGTATCTTCGTTATTTCTCAAATTTGACCCTAGTGACCGAAAAAATAACACTTCCATTTTAGTTTTACTGGTTTTTTTTGACACACTGTGCGAGAGGGTATCTATAAAATATGAATTATATTTTTTTATCATATAAATATTTATTAAATTTATAATTAATTCAATATTTAAATTAAATTATTATCTAAATTAATAAAAAATATAATATATATTTATGACATAAAAAAATGAGTATAACTACTGAAATTCTAAAAAACATCAACGAATGAAGTAAAAAATAGATAATAAGTAGAGTAAAAAGGTAATAGAAATAAAAAAATGACTATTGATAGAGCAAAAGAAAAATATGAAAAAACATGTGTTAAAAAAAATAAAGGACCAATGAGAAAAAAAATGATAAAAAAATAAAAGGAGCAATGACTAAATAGAAAAAATTGTAATTTAAAAATAAGAGACGACCATATGTGGGGTGAAAAAATAAAAATGAAAAATCTATATTAAAAAATGATGAAAAACCAAAGTTTTAAAAAAATTTGGATAAAGAAAAAGATTTGAATGGACAAGTAGGAAAAAAAAAGAGGAAAAATCTTTATCTAAAAAAAGAATAACTTTAGAAAAAAATTCATGTAAAAAAATAAAAAGAGCAAAAATCTGAATGAGAAAAAAATTCTGATTTAAAAAATAAGGGATGATCATTCGTGAGGCTAAAAAATCAAAAAGAAGAAAAACTTATATTTAAAAAAGATGAAAAATTTAATAGGAAAAAAATTCAAGTTAAAAAAAAGAGTAAGGATCCAAATGAAAAAAATAAAAAGTTATGATCTAAAGATAATGAGACAACCATTCACGTGATAAAAAAAACAAAAGGAAAAAAATCTATGTTCAAAAGAATGAAGGATCCAAGGAAAAAAAAGGTGAAAAATTGAAAAAAAAAAGTATGGTCTTAAAAAGACAAAAGAACTAAATGAAAAAAAAAAGTATGGTCTCAAAAAGGCAAAGAATCTAAGCGGAAAAAAATGTTAATAAAAATGCAAGGTGTTGAATGAAAAAAAAAAAACTAAAGGTGTCGTTGCGAGTTAAAAAAAAAAGGTGGAAGGATCTTAATGGGAAAAAAAAAAAGCATGATTCGCAGAAGATGAGAGACCTAAAAAAAAATTGTTAAAAAAAGTGCAAAAGACTTTTTTGGACTCCCACAGGTTTAAAAAAAATATATAAAAAACCTAAACGAAAAAAAAATAACATATCAGCGTCAACAAAAAAGTACAATAAATTTCAATGGAAAAAAATAATAGCGGAGTTCAAAATTATGGAATGACCAAGCAAATACATCTCCCAAAAAAGATGATGCGAATGAAGAAAAAAAGAAGTTACACTAAAAAAAAGGACATAAATGAAAAAATAGTGGAATATAAAAAATATGAGATGATCAAATAACGACTTTCGGGAAAAGCACATAAACAATAGAGGATGCGAATGAAAAAAGAAAATGAAGCTAGACAAAAATATGAATGGACCACTTAAGGGCTTCGAAGTAAAACATGTGAATAATAGAGAACTCGAGCAAAAAAAATAAAAAACAAAACTAGATGAAAAAAGGATGCAAATGAAAGAAAAAAAGATGGCGGGTCCAAAAAAATGGGGTTACTGTTCATGAACAATCCCAAGTAAAAAAAGAAAAAAAAAGCTAGATGACAAAAAAAAAGATGCAAATAAAATAAAAAAATGGGTGGGTCCAAAAAATATGGGGTTACTGTTCATGAACAATGTCCATGAATAGCAACCTCAACTCGCTCTTTATATAATAGGATAATATATAACAAAAACACATAGTAGATAGGTTTTGTCATTTTAAGAATCTATCTCGACTCAAATTGAATTTAATCAAATTCAACTTGATTGTATTATACTATATGTGATTTATAAAAAAATGATAATAATAACAAAAAAAATTATTGAACAAATTTGCTCAGACTTTCAAGTCACATAAAATAATGTTTTGGAAACCATAAAAATGACAAACATTAATTAATTTAACTGATAAGATCAACCACAAAGATGAGTTCATACACCTCCTTTTATTTTATTTCATTTTATTTTTTGTTACATATCAATTTAAATCTTAAATATCAAGGAAAAAAAAAAGATTATGACCATTAATTTATCCTTAAACTCGTACACCTCCTTTTAGTTTCTTTTGTTTCAGGTCAAGTGCAAGCCAAACTCTCTTTGATCCGATTAATAAGGGCCAATCTGTAATGCACCAAACATGTAATGGGTCATGGTAGAGATGAATACCTCTTTTTAAGGCCCGGCAGGAAATCTAGACAAGGCCTAGGCCCAGGGGCAATATACAAGGCCCTCTTCGGCCCAATTTGAACATGCCCTGCCCCTATCAATGCCCACCTCAAACTAAAGTACATTCCGATGAATAATATATTTAAATAATTAATTAATTTAAGATTAAAACAAAATGTTACAAGTTGAAAAATAGGGAAACAAATTTTTAACACACATGCAAATCCCCTTGGCCATTAATTAATTTAGTAGATAAGGGTGTTAGATTTTTTAATCAGTTTCAGATTCAAAACTTGAAAATAAAAAACATTATACTGAAAGAATTATCTCCTAAAATGGATTCAATAATACTCAAATCATATTAATTAAAATATGATTGATTACCCAAAAAAAAAAAAAAAATTCCTCGTGGCCTCATCAATTTAATCGATCATTTTCATTACATAATCTAAGGAGAATCCAAATCTTTGTTTATTTCAATTTATAAATAAATCAATAATAATAATTATTATCTCTGAGTTCCATCATGAACATAAAACTAAAGCAAGGAAGATATTATTTTTCATAATTACTCCTGGTTGGCTCAAAATTTATTTATTTTTTTAAATTATGTTTTTATCGTGGACCCGCTTGCTATTTTAGAACTAATAATCCCAAAGAACGGTATACCCCTCCATATGATGTCCTCGGAGAAGAGAACATCATGCCCGCCGTGGTTCACATGCAGACATGGAGGCGCAGAGCTTGGTAAATCTCGATGGTACTCTGAAGAGAAGAAGGGAAAGAGACTTAAAAGTTGCAGACGTACTATCAGTTCAATGGTATGAGATATTAGATCATTTAATCAAATTTTGAGTTTGAAATTTAAAAATAAAAAAGATTACGCAAGAACTATCCCCTAAATAGAGCTTGGTTAAATCGAATTAGTTAGAGTATAATTTTGGATATCTAATCAGGTGCCAAAAAAAAAAAAGGAAGAGACCGAAAGTTTCCTCCTCCATTGGATTATTGAACGTAATAGGTTTCATTGGAATTTTATGATTTATAGGACGCATGGGTTTCTCTAGGGAGTGACCATTTACAAGATTTGGTAGGGTGAAATATTAGGGCATATGAGGCTAGGTGAAAGATTAAAGAGGACCAAATGCATGGCAAAAGCGAGTAAGAACAGGGGTTTTTATTGCCTCAACAGATTTGGGCAGATAAATAATTTCTCTCTACAGTGGGAAGAATTCATAAATGACAGTACATCTAGAGATAATTTAGCCTATAAAATGCAACCAACGGGTTAATAGCTGCAACAATTGTCATCAATTTTTTCTTTAGAATTGATGAGGAGCTATACATTTTGAAGGAACATGGCAAAATTTTATACAAATGGACATGGTCATGAATTTCTTTACCCAGACAATGCTCCTCTTTCGTCTTCAAAAGGAACAGGTACCTTTTAATAGTGCCTTAAATGCCTGAACTTATGGTCCAACCCATCCTCCAAGAAGCTCCAGCTAGAAATTCGGCACCGCCAAAAATGTGTAAACACCCTGTTCTAACTTGGCATATAATTGTCATCTCTCTTTTCTCGCTAGCATTACAAGCAACCTGTCCTACACTGAAACACACGGCCACTAAGACGCCACAAAGACCACAATATTGATATGGAATTCTACGGGAGAAGAACACTCTGGAGTTTCATGGATGAAGATAGAAAGAACATGGCATCCACTAGCAGGCTTTCCTTTCCCAACCATCAAAGATTTTTCGAATCAGAGCCTACCTTTATGTTATCCAGAACATCTTCAGCATCAACAGCATCCATGCCATTGACTCCGATGAGCCCTGAGACACCATGGACGCTCTCCCCCATGCACAACTCTCCCTCACCATCCCTTCTTTACCACTGCCTAGCCTCGCTTCATCGCCACGAAGGCAACATCTTCTCCATTGCAGTCTCAAGAGACTTCATCTTCACAGGTTCGGAAAGTAGCAGAATTCATGCATGGAAGCAGCCAGATTGCACTGAGATGGGATATATCAAGGCAAACTATGGTGAGGTTCGAGCAATTTTGGCTTATGGAAAGACACTTTTTACTACACACAGTGACTGCAAAATTCGGGTGTGGGATGTTTCAGTTTCAGAAAATTTTCATCCAAAAAAGATTACCACCTTACCTCGGAGAAGATCCTTCTTGTTTAGAAGGAAGAATGCCAACCAACATAAAAACTACATCTCCTGCCTAGCTTACAACCATGCTGAAAAGCTTCTGTACTCCGGTTCATGGGATAAAACAGTTAAAGCTTGGAAGGTTCCAGAAATGCGCTGTGTTGATTCATTTGTTGCTCATGAAGGTCATGTAAATGCTATAGTAGTCAACCAACAAGATGGGTGTGTTTTCACATGTTCTTCGGATGGCTCAGTGAAGATATGGAGAAGGGTTTATGGAGAAAGCTCACATATTCTTACCATGACACTCAAATTCCAACTCTCACCTGTCAATGCTTTGGCTCTAAGCCCAACAGCAAATTCGTGCTTCCTTTACTCTGGCTCATCGGATGGTCTAATAAACTTCTGGGAGAAGGAGAGGATGTCTGGCAGATTCAACCATGGTGGGTTTCTGCAAGGTCATCATTTTGCAGTTCTGTGCTTAGTAGCCATAGGGGAAATAATCTTTAGCGGTTCGGAGGATGCAACAATAAGGGTATGGAGGAGAGAGGAAGGGAATTGTTTCCATACATGTCTTGCAGTCATGGATGGACATCATGGACCAGTTAGGTGCTTAGCTGCTTCTATAGAAACAGACAACACGGGAATGGGATTATTAGTCTATAGTGCAAGCTTGGATCAGACATTTAAGGTTTGGAGAGTGAGAGTACTTCCCAGTGAGAAGACCAACTTGGAGGATTCAGTCGGATGTGATCAGCAAACAGAAATAATGGAATGTGAAATGAGTCCTGTATTATCACCTTCATGGGTAGAGAAGAAACTACAAGGCAGCCACTTCTAGGAAAATCAAGTTTAAAAGAATTACTACAATAAGAGCTTCAACATATCTATTTTACTGTAATTTTTATGATCTGAACATTTTAACAGCAATAGCTAATCTTTTTTCTTACTCATGGCATGCATATGCCGAAAATTATGCTTTAAACAATGTTTCAAATCCTATGATCTGACATCTATTTTTCTTATTGCTGTGTCATCGTTGTCCTGGTTGCTGGTGTAGTTCTAGTCATGTTTGCAGCAAACATCCAAAACCATGGTCCTTGTATTTGTTGCCATGATAGGATTTCACCTAGTAAGATGTATCAAGGCCTTGAATTAATTGGTAGCTCTTTAATCCAATATGCGGGACAGATCTCATCAAACCAACAGCACATGGCCCCTATTTCAAAAGCATTGGATTTTACTGTCCGGTAAGGAATTACAGCCCTCAAGCATAAACTAGGCCTTCATCCACCACTAATTAGTCATCTTAATTGTGACACGAACACATAGAAAATTAAGGTTTAGGCTGTTTCCTTTCTATCTCTATGATCTTAAATCAGATATTTTGTTGTTGTCCATGTTGTTGCTGGTGTGATTCTTCTGGTTCTTTTCTGCAGTATGCAACTGCTAAAGTAATTATCCTTACGTCCGTCTTACTGGTTGGAGCTTCACCTATTAAGATGTATACAGGGCCATGATTTGATTGCTAGCACTTAAATCCATTATGGACAGAGTTGATGGTTAACAGGCTCACCTGTTCATCAAACAGAAAATCACCCTCTCTTTCCACTGTAAGGGATTACTGCCTCCAAATGTGTAACTTAGCCCTTCTCCAATAAAAATTTAAATGCTGTTGGCTGCATATAAAACAAAGGACCATTGTTTTTGAGGGAAGAAACAGACAACCATACCCCATAGTTGATCTCGTTAATGATTATCTTGTTCTAACTTGCAATTGTCTGTAAAGCCCAGAAATGCCTAAACCGATCACATTTTCCAGTGATGAAATCTGCTAAAATCTATGCAGTTATACCTAATCTACCCCAAACTCACCCAATAAATCATCCACCTTTATTTAAATGAGTTTGTTTTCGTCACCATAATCACACTGACATGTCTTATTAATCTTTTACCGTAACTGCACAAACCCTTAAATGATTTCAAGAACGAGCCCTGGTGACTGCAGCACTGCTGGTACTCTAACTGAAACTAGAAACTAGCACCAAAATGTCAGTTCTCAAAGAGAGAACTCAGTAGAACTCTTGGAAGCTTCTTATTCAATAATTGCAGAAACATTGCCCGCTACCAGGGAACAGCACCCGGATAGATTTTCTAAAATGGTATATCATATTGTGTGAGCTTGATAGCAGCATGTACAGTTCTCCAAGCATAATGTCTCTTCAGTTTTTGAGTTCAATTAACTTCTGGCAACATTTCTCCCGGTACATTGATGTCCCAAAGAACATAATATGTCCTCTTAAGCTAACCATAGAAACTAAGTCTTGCAGCCTCTGTTAGGATTCCTCACCACGTACAGGCTTGCACATTTTTAGATTAAAAAGGATTCACCGGGTGCACAAAATGCTCCCTAGTTTAGTGCAGGTGCAGAGGAGGGTGTGCGTACAAAGCCTTTCCCTTGAATTTTTTACAACGAGACTAATTGCACGCAATCCTCGAAGTAGGGAGAAAAAAAAAAGCCATGCAATCAAACGCCCAAGTCATGTAAGTCCCTCTGAAAATTTGAACTCAGTAATAGGAACATCAACATCAACTCTCTAATAAGACTTAATAAGTAACAGCTTTCACATAAAAAAGATTATAGAAATTACTAACTAAAACTCACGATCCTAGTTCCCATGGCACATTGAAAAATAAACACATTACTTCGGTTCATTGAGTAACAGGGTATAGACGAATTACATTTGAAGGATTGTAACTAGTTTACAGGAAAGGACTAAACTAAACCACTTGCATGCTTGCAGGAAAAGCAATTTAAGCACAGCAATGATAGTATCCATTTTCATCAAACACAAACCTCTTTGAAAGATGGGCTTCACGGATGAGGTACTCCCCCCATACTTCAGATCCATAGTGTTTGACTATGCCTCGGGCATCAAAGGAATCAAACTTCTTCCTCCTACCCTTGCTGAAAGTTTCATTTCTCTTTGTTTGCCAATGCCCAGGCAGATGCCATTTTTTTTTTCTTTTTTTGGAAAGGGGAGGGAAGCGGAGAGTGGGGGAATATAAAATGGTCAAGTCATGCCAAGTCTACACCGGAGATACTTCCACTGTACCTGATCTGAGAGAGAAGAAAATTTGGAGGAAAAAGGGAGCGGAAAGAAGCAGGAAGAGAAAATCTCATTGCATTTTTTGTGAAGAGGGTAAGGAAGAAAAATGAGAAGAAAAACAATTGAGATGACATGAATGTGATGTGTGTGTGATTCAACACTTTGAAGAGAACGAATTAAAATTTAAATTGGGGGGGGGGGGATAAAGGAGTTTGTTTTTGAGGTTGCAACTTATCTTGTGTTTGTGTTATCTTGTCACTATCAGGGTCAGGCTCGGGCTCAGGGCTCCCAAGAGCGACACCAAATGGAGAGTCTTCTGATCTGATAAAGACGTGGCAATGGCTGATGCTCACCAAGTCAAATCCCCCCCCTCCCACCCCCCGGCCAAAAAAAAATACTAATAAAAACTGTGCTGATTAAAAATACTAATGAGAGCTAAAGAGAGTTGAAGTGATTTGATAGTCCTAAAACAGTATTTTTAAAATCATCGATAGATTCAATTAATCTAATTGGTTAGATTGAAAGTTATTTTATGGTTAATTTTAATTTTTTTTATTAAACTGAATGAAATTAAAATTAATCAAAATTATTTAAAATTAATAAAATTAAAGAATCATTTAAATTGATCCGATCGATTTTTTATTATAATTAATATTTTTTTATGTATTATTGATAGAATAAATTTATTTTTAATAGAGATATTTGAATTTTATTTTATTTTAAAAAATATAATATATAAATTATATATATAATAATACGGTAATGTCATCTTGTTTGTAAAACAATTTGATCGAGTCAATCAATAAATCAATATATTGGTTAAATTATTTACCGATTCAATTTAAAAAACATTGTCATAAAGCCCAAAAAAAGGTACAATATTCGTGAAGCTCATTCTCTTGCAAAAGAATGATTATTTGTTTGGAAAATTTTAGATCAAGGACGCGTGCTCCAGATTATTATTTTTTTTTTTCAAACAAAAAAAGTACTAATAAAAACTATACCATACTTGAAACCCAAGGGATAAAATGAAGAGAGAGAGAGAGAGAGAGAGGATCATGATCATGTGAAGGCAAGAATTAGATACAGAAAAGCTTGCAAGAGAATCAAGGAACACTTCAACGTCAACCTGCCCAATAGAAAACATCACTATAGACAAATACCCCCTCCCCTGTGATCATTCATGCAACGATGCATGTGCATACGTCAAAGCAATGGTGTGCTTAACATTGCTCTTTAGGTGCAAACACTCCAATTCTGCCAACCATTTCATCTTCTCCGCACTAGCAGTCATAGGAATCATCATCGGTTTACGTATATTTTTCTACACTATGTACAGGCTGCTAAAGACCCCAGATGATCATCACACTGACCGGATTCCTCCTGTAGGAATTGAAATTCAGATGGAGAACAGAAACGAGTCTCGCCGAATTTGCCTAAGGAGAGCTGAGCCAGAGAGCAAGTTTGTGATCTTGGCTGGGGATAGTCATGCTTCTTTTATTGCTGAACCTTGCCCATTTCAACCGCATAATCGACCATAGCACAGGCTAGTTGTGTTATTGCATTGTTTGTGTCTCTTTTTATTTTTTTTTCTTTGGTAGAATCTTCATATGGATTTGAATTTTGATTATTAGCTGCACTGTCATTAGATATGAAAATCAAAAAATAAAATTTTGAAGCTAACACAAAGTTTAACCCCCCCCCCCCCCCAAAAAAAAAATATTAAAGTTTCTTGCTTCTATGAAGATTGATATAGCAATTTTGATAATTTTATTTACTCCAATTGAAGAGAACAAGGAAGCACTCTTAATTCTCTCACACCATCTTCAAGCTTGGACGCCCACCAACACAGTCTTTTTTTTTTTTAATATCAAGATTTGAATCGAAATCATATGATTAAGAAAGGAGATTGTGATCATTAAACTATTCCCTTTGGGATCCACTGACACACCGAATGAATCTAACACTTAGAAACATCATTAATTAATAAAGAAAACAATAGGGCCCTGATTATCACAATGATGCATCAACTTAATCTACTAATTAGTTGTTAAATCTACACTTAAAAGAATTATACTGTACACTCATCACTATTTGGGTGAAAACATATTACATGAACTACAACTCTGAAACGACTGAAGATTGCAGTTTTATCGAGTTGCGGCTAGTCATTTGGCTCTGAATTCCTCTCATAACTCAAAATACTCACATCCATTAGCCGTAGAACACCTCCCAGCAAGATTGGTGTAGGAAACACGCCACACCTTGAGCACCCCATCAAGACTACCGGTGCATACAGTGCAACAATCTTCGCGCTCCTCGACCACACGCCCAGTAAATGCAGTCACGCACCGAATAGGTCCTCTATGCCCTTGCAACACAGCAATACATGTATGCTGACCATCTTGTTCTCTCACCCAAACTCTACTAGTTGAGTCAGCAGAGCCGCTGATCACGTAATTTGCCACGCTGGTAAGACACATGACAGCGTGTGTGTGGCCTTGGAGGGCCCCGCCATACTGTAATTGGCCTGAAAACCAGCCCTTTAGCCAATAGTGTATGTATCCATCTGTGCATCCTCCGTATAGAACCCCACCATCACTGGTTAGTGTTAAGGTCTTCACTGGAGAGTATTTCGCCGGTAGTGTTACTGTTAGGGAATGTGGCCGGTCACCGGAGCAAAAATTGCGTCGCCATACCCGCACCGTCGCATCATCAGAGCCTGTGTAGAGGACCCCATCATCGGCTACTACAATGGCATTGATTGGCTCTGAATGAGCTTGGATGGTTTCTATGCATTTGAAGTCAGAGATTCGCCATACTTTGACTGTTTTATCAAGTGAGGCTGAGAACAGGATGTCATCCGATAGGTTGATAGCGAGCGATGTTATCGGTCCCATATGCTTCATCTGCAAAGATTTTCCGATTAACAAGAGAAATTAGAATTATGTCATGAAAAAGGAAAGCCTTATTGCAAAATGTAATAGCACATCATAAGAACTTGACCCATAACAATACCATATTAGGCTATCCCCAAGCCTTGAATTTCTATCTGTTTAAGACAGAAAATTGTTTAGAGATAAACCCTAAAATGCTAATTCAACAACCTTAGAGTTAAGGACATTACAAAGATGTATTACTCCCTTAGCCAAGAAATTGCCCCAAGATTCTAGATGTTAGATTTTGGTAAAGAAACCAAAGACGTTTCGTGGTAGATAGGACCCTTGTCACTTCCATAAGCCGGCTCTTTTCTTGTTTCTAGGGTTGGATAGTTAAACAATCCCAAAAGTTAAAGCTAGTAGTACTAAGAGAATCTAGTGGTCACAATCTTCTCCCTTAAACTGGGATCGAGATTCAAATCTCTAATATAGTGTAACGAAAAAAAAAAAAAAGTAAAGCTAGTAAGAGAGCTTTTAATGAGGGTTAGTTGGAGGGTCCCCAAAATTTAAAAGCTGAAGGTATTCCCTAAATGCAGCATGGATAAAAAGTTCCATCTTTGCCATTAAAGACACAACACTAAGTGGGGATGGTAAGAGGCAGATGAATCTAATTAATGACTGCTTATTGCTTCTACAAACATCAGCAACGCTTCATCTAAGGGATAGTAATATAAAAAACGAAGATATAATGCAAAGGAAAGATGCAGCTACGCTGTCAGAACCGGTGATGCTGGACTTGCAAAGAACTTGGATTGTAAACAAACTTATTTCAAAGTTGTCTAAAATCTTGAAACTATTGAGACCTTCCACGACTTCCAGAAAAGAACCTTAGTCCAGAGTTTTCCTAAAAATCATGTCATCAACATTTTTTCTCAATCCTTACCCAGACATAAAAATACTGTTACAACAAATTTTTTTTTTAGCAAAAAGCATTTTCCTATATGCAAATTTATCAAGCTGTACGAACTTCATGCAGAGGTACATCAGACTCATAATCAAAAACCTTAAAATTTCATAAAGAGTAACCCACAAGTAATCGTAGGTACTAAAACAATTTCTGGAAGAAACAACAATATTGAAGAAACATCTCAGTAATTGGCAAGCATCAAATCTAGGTGAAAATTTATGTGGCCTGAGAAGCCCAACAAAAGCTGTCCTATTTAGTCCATTAATTTTCACCTGCACAATCAAACAAACACAATCCCCACATATGGGCCTTTTTACTTCAATTCAGGACTGAAATTAATATCTGTAAACACCAATAGTACGGATGGGAGGAAATTAAATAAAGCCATAAATGCAAAAAACAAAGACAATGTCCATTACCATCTTGTCTCGCCCTGCAATGTAGCTCCGGACATAGCTTCCGGTCTTTGGAATGGTAGCTAGCCGGACATGCTTCACAACTCCATCCCATGTTCTACGCCAGACCCGGATTTTGCAGTCAGCATAAGCTGCATAAACCCTGTCATTCGACACTTCTATTGCGACCACCATGCAGGCCTTAGTCTTAAGCTGCTCACACTCGGTGAATTCAGGTAGTTTCCACACTCTCACGCAGTTGCTTTCGGAGCCTGTGTAGATTAGGCCATTTGATGAGGCAATGGACAAGATCTGACCGTCCTTTTTGAGCACGGAAGATATGCATCTATACGAGGTTTGGAGTTCTTCGAGCTTCGAAGGTGGGACACAATTAGAAGGACGAGGAGAGGGAGGAGAGGAGTGAAAACGAGTGGGGTTGCTTAGGCGAGGTGGGGTGTAATTAGGAAGATCTGAGAAAGAAGGCTCTTTAGAAGATATGCTTCTTAGGAATTTTTGGGTTGTCTGAATTCCTCTTATTGCAAAGGATGGATTTGGAGGTGAAGAGGATGAGTCTAATGAAGCCATCTCTCTTTCCTCCTGTAAAGACTAAAGAGGATTGGTATAGTTTAACGTGTGAATGAATAAATGAAATGCTTCTCTTCACCTAAATGCAGTTTCAGTTGCCAACGTGTTATTTATGCATTTAAGATTCCGAAATTGCACTTATCTACCTCTATTTTTTTTTTCCTCACGCAGATATTGAAAAAACACTACTAGAAAAATGGGTAGCAGTGACGGCGTTTTTCATCGTTGATACCCAAATTTTTGTCGCAGAAAGTATTAGCGACAGAAAATCAGCGATAGATTTTTCCGTCGCTAAAAATGCTCTCGCTAATTTTAACGAAGGATCAGCGACGGATTTTTTAGTGACGGATTTTTTAGTAACGAATTTTTTTCGTCGCTAATTACCGACGGATTAGTGACGGATTTTTTACCGATAGAAACTTCCGTCACTAAATCCGTCGCACTAATTTTATTTTAAGGTTTTCAAATTACCGACGGATTCTTAGCGATGGAAATTTTCCGCCGCTGAAGTGAGTAAGAGCAAATTCAAATGCCCGAAATCGCCCGGCTGACCCACCCGGCCGACCCACTTGGACCCCGTCCGAATCTCGGCCCACCCGCCTGCCCACGCCTAAATGTGCTGAAAATATGCTTCCACCCGGATTTGAATCCGGGTGAGAGAGGGAACTTGAGAACCTTAACCACAATACCACCATTACATTTGTATTATTAGTTTATTTTTTTCTATTTCTATACTTTATTTGTAACTCTCAATATTAAAAATACAGTACCCTTATTTAATAAAAATATAAAATTATATTTAAAAAACAAAAAATTATATCTAATAAAAATACAAAATATATTTAATAAAAATAAAAATTATATTTAATAAAATACAAAATTATATTTGATAAAAAAATAAATTATATTTAATAAAAACAAAAATTATATTTAGTAAAAATACAAAATTATATTTAACAAAAATATAAAATTATTTTTAATAAAAAAATTATATTTAATAAAAATACAAAATTAAATTTTAAAAAATAAATTATATTTAATAAAAATAAAAATTATATTTAAGAAAAACACAAAATTATATTTAATAAAAATACAAAATTATATTTAATAAAAATAAAAAGTTTTATTTAACAAAAAAATAATATTATATTTAATAAAAATACAAAATTATATTTAATAAAAACAAAAAATTATATTTAAAAAAATAAAATTATATTTAATAAAAAGACACAATTATATTTAATAAAAATACAAATTATATTTAATAAAAACAAAAAATTATATTTAACAATTTTTTTTTAAAAATTTTAGCGACGGATTAGCGATGGAAAAATTAGCGACGGAATTTTCCGTCGCTAAATCCATCTCTAATTTATCCGAAAAATCTTTAACGACAGAAAATTTTCGTCGCTAATTTTAGCGACGGAAAAATTAGCGACAGATTTTTCCATTGCTATATCCGTCCCTGATTTTTCTGTCGCTAATCCGTCATAAATCCGTAAAAAATAATGATGGATTTTTTTCCGTCGATAATTTCCGTCACTGAAAACCCTTTTTCTGGTAGTGAAATTAACTCGTTTTAACATCGGTCCAACCCAAATAAATGAGGAGAATTGTAATAAGTTGATAGATAACGTAAAAATTTTATCAACACTATAACAAATTAAAATAGAAAATTCTCTCTTCTTTCTTTTATATTAGTATCTCAAATTATTGATCAAATTTAAAATTAAGAATTAATTTATCATATATCGTAAAAATTATGGCTATCTCCCATGAGCTTTCATATTAAAACATCACATCCTACTTGTTTGTAATTGTAAGAAACAACTTTCCTCTCGTTAAATTGACCACCAAACCACATATATATGCCATCACTATTATTGTTGAAGAAGAGAGGCCTTAGCTTATTATGCAAACTGAGTTGAGTTAGAGTCATTTAGTCAACGGCTCGACTCGACTCGATTTTAACCGAACTTGAGTCAAGTTTGAGCAATAAAATTTTTAAATCGAAAATTCTTTGAATAGTTCGATAATATATATTAATATATTATATATATTTATATATGACTATAATATAAAAAATCAAATTAAATAAAATATATTAATATATTATATAATAATCGAGTTTTCAAGTCAAGTTCGAATAATTTTATTATACAATTGACTCAAATTCGAGTTCGAAAACGTGAATACTTAGTTCGACTTGATTCGAATACACTCCAAAGAGCCCTTACTAGTGTTTATGTAGTAAAGCACCTGTTTATAAACAAAACGTGACCACATTTCGTTAAAATTTATTGAGGAAAACTGGATGCCCTTCCATCCCAGAAAAAAGTGAGGCATCCTTTTGCTCTAACCTTCAAAATTTTTCTCTATCCATTTGCCCTCTTCTTATTCTTTCCTGCAATTACCTATAGATATCAAGATTTTAGCATACTCAAATTAAAGGGTAGGGTAGTGTCATATGATGGTAGGCCAAACCTACAAAAATTCCTTCAAATTTTGGAAATACATACAAATATCCCCTCGAAAATCACATTCATAAAACCCCTTTAACCTAGATGATTGGGTTTTCATCCATTTTTGACATCACGTGACTAGCACATGACACCTCTCCAATTTTTTCCCCAATTTACCCTCTCATTCCTGGTTTCTATTGGACTTGATAGAGAGAGAGAGAGAGAGAGAGAGAGAGAGAGAGAGAACGAGAGTACCTCCACGGTTTTTTTTGGGGGGGGGGGATTGCCTATGAAGACTCAGCCAACCAGAAAATGACGGTTTTCCAGCAATAGTAGTTGGCTGAAATTACTAATTTCTGAAAATTAAGAATATCTGGATCCCCCTAGCAATGAAGATGAACCTCCAATGTTGGGTTGACTCGAGCCATTGCTCTTAGACGTCTTCTTGGGCCTTTTCTTTTGCGTATTTATTGCCTCTTTTAAACCATAAATTCCATCTCGGAATTAGACTTTGAGCTTGATCACTGATTCTTGTTCTATGTCACACCCCGTGACCCACCTGCATATCCAAGGGTATTGGTAAAATATATTTATGAGGGGCTTTTTACCGCAAGAGAAAGGGGCTTTAAAATTTTTTTAAATTTTAATTAAGTGATAATGGGTGGTTAATCTATAATCCTCAACCTCCCCACTCTCTCTCTAACGTGTTGTGTGATAAAAATCGAGGGTGTTCAATTTTTGGTATACACATTGTGATTCAAAGAACATTGAATTGCATAGAGAGGTCGAGAGAGATTTGTAAAATACACATTTTTCTAGTGTGAAAAATAGAGGGATTGAAAATTTTTGAGTAAAAAATTTTTCCCATCATTTGGATCACCGGATAGTGAGCTGAGGTGTCATGATATTGCATTTCGATTTTGTGATCACCATCCCGATCATGATTTTTGGTTCGAGGGTTCACAGTTTGAATTATTTGCAAACCTACATTTTGAGATATCGTGAAAATTCCATAATATTTATTTTTCTTGTGATTTTGTGATTATACCACGCTTCCGAATGTATGAAATAAATCTAACATTGGTATCAGAATATATTTAAGTTTATTTAAAAATTTTTCAAAATTTTTTGGGATGAAAAATGTATAAGATAAAAATTTAAGATCCAGATCATGAATAAATTTTATGAATCTGAAAATATCACGAGATTATCCATGACCCAAAGATTATGAATATAATTTTTGTTGAATTTTTAGACCCCTCTAAGACCATGAAACTATCAGTTGAAGTCTCCGGCCATGTACAGTGACCATGAACATTTGGGCTCAGATCTATTGGGTTTAAGGACGAATTAATCTATGAAAATGGTTTATAAATGTTACTCATATTCTGATTTTCATGTTTCAAGCATTAATTAAGAGTTTTTGTCACCAAAAACTGGGTTTTCCGGCATGGCCACAAAGGGCGCGATAGAGGTCGTTTCAATTTGCCGAGATTAGGGCATAATTCTTCCTAAAATCAAGTCAACAATGAATAAGGAAATTTAAATTATAGTTGACAGTTGAAATCGCCATCAAAAAGTGGTCAAAAAATGATTTTCAGACAGTCGAGTCACAGTGACTCGGTTGTAGACCCATCTGGCGAAGAAGACTCAAACCAACTTGAGGGCACGTGAGGTGCACGCGCGCTAAGTCGCGTGATGTGCACAAGAGTTGGCATGTGAACTTCACACGTAATGAGGCGCGTGAATTGCAAGGTCGGATTTCGGGTTGATCCAATCCAAAACTGTATCCGACTCGGGTCCCAACCCGAGATATGATCCATGTGACCCGGAACCGCGTTCAACCTGGGTCCCAACTCGGAACACACCCAAGACATGAGTCGAGGGCGTGAGTGCGCGTGCAAGATGCACCGTGTGTCTGGCGCGTGCTCTAGCATGCTACCGGTGTGTGTAAGCATGTGACAGCACCGTGTGATGGAACTGAAGAAGGCCCTGTGGAATGCCAAGGACAGAGCACGCCAAGCAGCATAGTGCATGAGCCAAAGGCCACAAGTGGACAACATGGAGGTTCACATGAAAGGGCACGAGCAAAAGGAGCAAGCAAAAGGCAACGATCAAGAAACACGAACAAAAGGACAAAAGCAAGAAGAGCAAGCCGAAGGCCACAAGCAATATGACACAAGCAACATGCCCAAGGACACGAGTATCAAGCCATGAGCAGTGGGTCACAAGCATCAGGCGGCGTGCAATGCATAGGAGCAGTTAAGAAGGAGGCTTGCACGAATAAATGTTTCCAACCAAGAGCCATGACCGAGTAGCCATTACCAAAGGATGCTATCAAGTCATGCTCATGCTCTCAGGACAGGAAGACACTAGAAGAACCAATAGAGCAATGCAAGGAAGGAGAAATGCTCGAAAAAACTCAAGTGCCAGCACTAAGCCATAATGTGCCAGCACTAAACAAAAAGGCACCAGCACCAACATGTGATAAGGCACCAAGCGACAAGCCACTAGAGAGCAATCAAGGAGCACAAGTCAAAGCGACATCTGAAAGGCTTTATAAGGCAGAAAGCAGCAAAAAGGCACAAGAAGAAATGCAAGAGCACACAGACAGCCAAGGGGCATGAGCATAATGCAAGCAACAACGCGTAATGCACCATTTTAGGAAATATATTAAGGCATAAGGCCAAAAGACTTAAGTATGAGTAATTATAGGTAGTTATTTCTATAATAGTTACTATGAATTAATGTAAGGGTGGGAAACATTTGTACAAGGGTAATTATAACCTCCCTAAGTCGAAAAGATAATTATTCAAGGCAAGAAGGCATTAGTTGGTCAAAATGGTGTAAGGCAATGTGCCCATTCGGTCAAGCCATAGCAACTATATAAACCCATGTAATCTCCCTCATTTCATATAGTGAATTATCCAGATTAAAGTCAAGTTTCGGTCCCTTTTTACTTTTTATTCGTGAGAGATAATTACTTAGGACATTAGGCAACACATAGTGCTGTCCTTGGACAACACTTGCATTGTTTAATATTCATTGTTACGTGAGAGATCCCTATGGCGCAACGTAGTGAGATCCACGCCATTTGAAGTGTAGCAAACGCTTGAGTGATCCCTGTGATGCAAAGTCTTTGTTCACTCCAAATCGTGAGTCATATACCTTTCCATTCCATACCCAATTTTCCTATCCCTTAATCTTTCTTTCCTTTCTTTTCTTTTCCTCGAGCCACCCTTGTGCGTAAGACATAGGTGTCGTGTTCAAGGTGTACCCTATCCTTATTCACAAGCCTCCCCATCATTCATATGCCAAAATAGACCGTGTACCTTGTCTAGGATATAGGTACTTGACACGTTGTTGTCGGCGCGTGATGGCTCTTAGGGCTTCCAGTGGTGTATTAGGTCATTTCGGGTTGAATTTTTTCATTTTTCTGAGGATCCCATGTCAATAATTGTGATTTTTTATGGATTTTTGTGTACGAAATCCATATACGAATGGTAAGATGTAATCCGGGTTGTGGTAGATAAGTCCGTTGATCCATTCGTTCACTTTGGGGTCTACATTCAAATTATTTTGTATTTGTTTATTGACTTAAAGGGTACACAAAATATGTGAATAAGTATCAATAAATCACTAACGTCTCTCTTTTTATGTACTAGAGACTCTGACTGCAACGAAAACTGTCGTACTAAATCTCTACAAGGGGATAAATTAAATGGTGACAACTATGATATTTGGTAACAAAAAATTCAGTTTATACTAGAGGAGTAAGATCTTACTGAGATATTGAGACACGAGATGGTGGACTCTAGGGAGAGTATCACACCTCAAACAAGGCGGGATCAGGAGGCCTATCGTGTATGGAAAAGGGAGGATAGCCAGGTTAGGGTGATCTTAATCAGCAACATGCATGATGAAATGATCCCAATCTATGAGCAATATCCTACATTTATGTCGGTTTGGGTCATCCAAAAAAAGCATTATGGTGCTCTTTCAGCTTCTAAGGTGGGAATACTAACTTATAAGTTTATCACTTATAAGAAAATGGCCGATCATACGATGAAGTAATATTTAATGTAAATGTCGAATATAATCGCTAGCTTAAGGAGCATAAGCTAACATATTTTGGATGAACTTTAGGTACTGGGTGTGATCCAATCATTATTTGATTCATGGGAGATTATGAAAACTTATCTTATACACGACGAGAGTATTCGTATTTTCACTGATGTAAGCAGGTATTGTGAGCTTGAGGAGGAGCGATTGGAGGCGAGTAGATCGCATTTGGGTCATATTTATATAGTGGAGTCAAACAAGGGCTCCCGTGGCACCAAACGTAAATAGAAGAAGCATGAGAAGAAGATTTGAGGTCCAAGCAAGAAGAAACCATCCAAGAAATCCGACAGTAGAATACAAAAGTGCCAGAAAAATGAGCTAGACAAGGTCAAAGTGAAATGATTTGTATGTGGCAGATTGGTTACTTTGCTCGTGAGTGTGACGAGCAAAAAGTATATCCTTTTTGTTTACATGATTTGAGTTTTGTCTCATCCACTGCGATGCTCACTGTGTCTTATGCTATTTTGATATCACGATTTTGAATAAATATACGCTGGTCAAGTGTTGTGTGTAATGCTACCAAGTATCGTTCCCATGAAAATATTTTGTATTACCAACTATAAACTATCATATCTAAATTAGAAAAATCAAATCAAGATTATAGAGATATTAAAAATCAAAAAAATATTAAAAGACTTGAATCGATGAATAAAAACTCTAGGACGTAAATTTCATTTATTTTTAATTTTTCATATGATCGAATCTTTTTAATCCCTTTAAGTTTATTAATTAAAAAATCATTATTGACACTACAAAATTAAAACAGTATGTAGATGGTGACTTTTATTATCGGTAAACTTTAGTGACAGTTTTTTATGATCTTTAGAGATGCTTTTGACGAAACTGTTGGGAAATATATATATTTTTCGACGGTATAAAATTGTTAGCGGGACAAAGTTTATCAACCATCTGTAAAGTAGTAAAACCGTCTGTAAAAAACAATATTCAATTCCAACAGCTATCAGTTGTGGTCCTTAAATGTAGTAATGTATAGAGATGGTTTGAAAACAATCACTATATAACTTTTCTTTTTTATCTACTTAACAATACCGTTTATATAAATTTTTCATCTATGCTGACTAATATATTTTACCGCCTGTAAATGTTATCTATCATTTGGATGGTTATCACTTGTTATCGACAAATGTGACAACCTTTAGTAATGGCTTGAAAAAAGTTATTATATGAGTTTTTTTTACTAACGGTTAAACCATATTATTTGTATAAGTCTATACCTATACTAACCTATTTAATACAATGTTTGTAAAAGATATGTTTAATTAAGACAGTTATTAATTGTCATCAGTATTATGGGTAGAGATAACATGTTGTAATTTTATGATAAATTGTGGTGATGACTAATAGTAATATAGTGGTAATTAAAATTATGGTAAGTTTAGAATAACTGATGTGATGATGTCAAATATTAATAATTACAATTATATAAAATTAATAATGAAAAAATATGAAAAAAATATATAAAAAAAGTACATAATGAAAAAATAGGTAATTAAAAAATAAAAGTATATACAAAAGGGCAGAGACAAAAGATTGAAAAAATATGTGGGTTTCGAAAATTTTTTTGTGAAAATTAGCTGGGTCAAATGACTAAATTCAAACATATTGTTAGAATAGTTTTCGTGATAAATGTGACACATTTTTTTCATCTTTTTTTTCTTTTTTGTAAAAAAAATAAATGCTTTACTTTTTTAAAAATAATTGATTATTTACGATATTAAATTAAAATTAAAATCCGTGATTATAATTGATTATTTACAATATTAAAATTAATTTATTCAATATTAAATTAAAATTAAAACGGGTGGAAAAAAGAACAAAATAGGTGAAAAAACAAAAAGAACAAAAAAAACCAAATAGAAAAAAAAAACAAAAAGAACAAAAAAAACAAAAAGAACAAAAAAAAGAACCAAAAAAAACAAAAAAAAAATACAATAAGAGAACAAACAAAAAAACAAAAAACAAAAAAAATGAGGCAAACAGGAGGCACGGTTCATATCTTTTGCTTCCTTTTTTAATTTTCTTTATTTTTTTAACTCTCTTTCTCTCTCTACTTTTTTTTCCCTACTATACTCTTTTTTAATTTTCTTTATTTATTTTAACTCTCTCTTTTTTTAACACATTATTTTCTATTTATTCAAAATTTTTTGATAATATTAATTTTATAGTTTTTTTTTTCATTTTCTATTGAAAATTGATCCATTTTTTTCTATTTTCTTTACTCTTTTTGAAAAAAAAATTTAAAAATATCTTGTGTTAAAATTTTTATTTTTTTACAATATTAAATTTAAATTAAAAAATTTATAAAATTTTAAATTAAAAATAAAATTTTATTTATCACTTGTTACTATCACTACCTAACGGTTCCACCGTCTTTCTCACAGTTCCATCACCTCCCATTGAGACTTACTACTAGTTACCATTAGTTACTACCAATGATTATATTATACTCTACGGTTCCACCGTCTCTCCCATGATTCCACTGCATGCTTTCGCGGGCAACCACCCACGCTATGCGGGTGACAGCCTGTTTAAGTTTTTTTTTTTTCTTTTTTTTATAACACTCAACTTTTAACTTTCTTTATTCTTTTTTTTTTAACTCTCTCTCTCTCTCTCTCTTGCTACACTCCTTTTTAACTTTCTTTTTTTTTTTTAACTCTCCTTTTTTTTCCTACACAAATAAAAAATTATCTTAAAATTAAAAAAATTATTATTTTTTAATAATATTAATTTTATGATTTTTCTTTTTTTTTTGTTGTTCTTTGATTCTTCTTTTTTCCATTTTCTTTTCTTTTGTTGAAAAAGAAATTATCAAAATTTTATTTTAATATTTTTGCTTTGTTTTTTTTTTTTTTTAAAAAAAATTGATTATTTATAATATTAAATTAAAATTAAAATAATTGGTGATATAATTTTAAGTTATGTGATATAGTGATATGTCTGTTTTAGAGTTAACTCCAGTCGTCGGATAAAATATACAATTTGGATTCATAACATGGTAAAAAATGAACAAATGTTGGATTGACAACGTGGCATATGTGAATTTTTGAACAACTTAAAAACTAAAAGTTGGGTAACTAAAAGGTGGGTAAAATAAAAGTGGGTAGGAGACAATTTTTAAAAATGGCAACTTTTGAAATTGTTTGTAAAAATAAGGTGACCAACATACTTTAAAACCATCAAAACTCTCTCATTCCCTCTCATTTCCTCTCCAATTTCTCAAAATCCATGAAAAAATTATCACTCAATCAAATATAGTTTCAATAAAAATTCTCACTCAATCAAAATCTATACTATATTTTCAGCACTATGACATAATATATAGAGCACTATTACAATATCAAATCATGTAACCAATTAATACATAATATATAGTGTTACTATAACAATTCTTACACAATTCATTAACGAATTAGATATTATTAATTTAAATAATAGTATATGATATCTAATATTAGTAATTAGATAAATTTAGTAATGAAGATTAATATTAGTAATTTAAATAATACTATATAATTATATAAATTAGTAATTATCAATATTATATAATCTAATAATCAATATCCAATATCCGTCAATTTAAGAGTTTGGCAAAGGCGATGAAATATGATTTATTCAATTAGAATTTATCGAACTAGTTAGTATAGTTAGTTAGTATAAAATAATTTGCTTCTTTCTTGAAGTATATTATAATATTTCTTCAATTGAATTAATATTTTCTATGATTAGTTGTTATAATGTTATATTATGAATTTTTTTATTTTATTTATATATTATATTATGAATTTTTATCTAACAAATTATGTTATTATTAATATTATGAATTATATTATATATGTTAAGAAATAAAAAAGAAATTATTAACACGGGCATCCACGCACCCTCGCGGGCGCCCGTATGGTAGTGGTAAGTAATGGTAACTAATGATAAGTAGTGGTAATTTATGGGAAATAATGGTAATTGACGAACGCTTGTGCGGTAATGATAAATAGTGATAACTGGCAGTAAATAGTGGTAACTGACGGTAAATAATGGTAATTAGCAATAAGTAGTGGTAACTCAACGCTATAGTGGTAATTGACGGTAAGTAGTGGCAACTGGTGATAAGTAATGGTAATTGATGGTAACTTATATTGGTGCTTTTAATTATCATTAAAAACAAAAAAAGTAAATTATAAAAATTAATTATATAATATAATTTTATATAAATTCCAACAAAAACAACAAATAAGAAAAAAAATGAGAATATTATATAATTTTATACAAAATCCAAAACTAATGTACCAACATAATTAATTATACTAATATAATTAAATAATATTAAATATCATATAATTAATTATATCGACATAATTAATTACACCATTATATTTTCATAACTGATTATTTACAATATTAAAAATTTACAATATTATTTTTTTGTTGAAAAAATTTATTTACAATAATATAATTAACAATAATACAATAATATAATTAACAATAATATATGTGATATGTATAATATCAATCGATAGTAATATGTGTGATATAGTCATGATTATTTATAATATTCATTTGTGGCATGTGTCATGTCATTACAAAAGAATATGATTTTAACGACGAATTTAACGACAAAAGCCAAAATCTGTCGCTAATTAGCGACGGATTATTTTTCGTCGCTAAAATTAGCGACGGATTCATATTTATGTCGCTAATTAGTGATGGATTTCCTTTTTTGTCGTTAAATTTAGCGAAAGAAAATGAAATTCGTCACTAATTAGCGACGAAAATATAATCCGTCGCTAATTAACAACGGAAAATGAAATCCGTCACTAATTAGCGACGAAAACATAATCCGTCACTAAATTTAGCGACGAAAAAAAATTAGTTGCTAAATTTAGCGATGGAAACATAATTTGTCGCTAAATTTAGCGATGAAAAAAAATTCATCGCTAAAATTAGCGTCGGAAAACAAAATCAGTCGCTAAATTTAGTCACAGATTTTGCTATCCGTCGCTAAATATAATTTTATATTTTTATTAAATATAATTTTATATTTTTTAAATATAATTTTATGATTTTTTAAAGATAATTTTGTAATTATATTAAATATAATTTTGTATTTTTATTAAATATATTTTTGTATTTTGTATTTTTGTTAGATTAGGGAATTATATTTTTAATGGTGAGAGTTAGAAAAAATGTATAGAAGTAAAAAAAAAAAAGTATATCAGATAAGTGAATGTGACATAGTGGTTAATAGCGTTTCGAACAATTCATTAAACCCAGATTCGAATCTGGGTAAAAACATATTTTCTATAAAAAAAAAAATAAAGTAGCAAAAGGTGGTCATGCGTGGGCGGGCAAGGGCTGGCGGGATGTGGGCGTGGGCGTGGGCGTGGGCGGGCAAGGGCTGGCGGGCTGTGGGCATGGGCGAGCAAGCAGCAGGGGGTCGGGGCGGTGTGATAATAGCATATTTCTATAAATTAAATTTACACAATGGTTATACAATGAATTCCCAATACGACTAACTAAAATCTAAAGGTTATGCAATCTTAATTTAGTTGATTTGTATTAAGTTATATGAAATATATGTAATTTAAGATTTTCCTTAAAACACCACATATAGAATTAATCATCTGTCGATCTCATAACTCTATGTGAATTTTATCTTATTTAACTAATCCCCCGTAATTATATTGATCATGCATGTATTCGATCTCAAATCATCGAAACATAGGTACCTATACATTTGAAGCATAAAGATTAATAATAAACTCTTATCAAACAATAATCATTCCAATAAAGATTTAAGGGAAAAAATAAATTCAAACCATACTATTAGTCAAATAACAGAATCCATCGAGTTCTAAAAATAAAAGAAATTAACTAAACATAAAGATTAATAATAAACTCTTATCAAACAACAATCATTCCAATAAAGATTTAAGGGAAAAAAATAAATTTAAACCATACTATTAGTCAAAGAACAGAATCCATCGAGTTCTGAAAATAAAAGAAATTAACTAAACATACTGAAGGAAAACAAGAAAATAAAACTCTAAGATCTGTATGGAGAAAATCATGGGGGAGAAGAAATGAATGCCTAAGAGATTTACCTCTTATTTATAGATTTAAAATTCTAGATCAACAAGAATTCGTGGTTCTTGGAAACTTGGTTGATTTGAAGATTCGTTCTTGATAAGTATTATCTTCTTGCTTTTCCAAAATTTGGAAATTTCATCATTATCTTAATTTTCAACACTGCAACAACTTTTTTTTATCAAATTTTGGATATCTTCTGGCCTGAATAGTCTCTAGAGTTTTCATGAGATTTGTAGGCCTTAAAATCTTCTTTCCAATGTAGCAAGAATCACCTCAATTGGATATCAAAATAGAAAGTTATATCCAAAATACTAACAATTGTTAGTGCAATTCGAATTTCCTTAAATAAACCCAATATTTTCTAAATCAAAATTCACGAATTTAAATAGTGTAATATCATAAAATAAGGTTTAAAACAGTTCTAAAAATTATAAATAAAGACTAAAATAAAATAAAATAATATAATTCAAGTGTAAAAAAATTATTACTATCACTGATTCCTCCCCTTTATGAATTGTTGACTTAGGAGCCACCGACTATGTAGGTCGAGATAAGAGTGTATATGTGGAGTTCTGCCGTTTGAGTCCTCAGGTTAGGAGAATTTACGTGGGGAACGGAACTTTTATTGTCGTCAGAGGAATTGATATTTGCAAACTGGAGTTGCAAAGTGGTCAGACTTTATACATGTACGACATTCTTTATGCTTTGGATATTTGATGGAACCTTGTTTTTGTACTTTATCTAGACCGCTTAGGATATGATTTGTCTTTTAAAAACTCTTCAATTTCTTTTTTTTTTTTTATGACAGTTCTTTGGTTTGTTCTGATTTTATTCACGATTGGCTGTATACACTGGATATTGTTTTATTTAATGGTAACTCTTGTCTTTCTTCTATTGCATTTATGTCTGATTGTGTTGATGACGATGTAAATATATGGCATGGTAGACTTAGATATAAACTGGTTAGTTACGAGTGGCTTGTTGAGTCCGTTAACTAGGGTTACTTGTATGTGAGTTTTGCCTAACTGACAAAGCTATGAGAAAACCATTCGATATGACTATAAAAGCTGAAATTCCATTGCAATTGGTCCATTTTGATATCTATGGCCCTATGAATGTGAGAACCCAAAATGGAGTTATATATTTTATTATGTTCATAGACAATTACATGTATTTCGGTTATATTTATCTAATCTCGCACAAATTTGAGATATTGGAATATTTCAGGAGATTTATTAGTGAGGTCGAAAATCAGTTAGACCTAAGAGTAAAAACTATCATAACCGATTGGAGGTGCGAATATTTTCCTAAACAATTTAAAGAGCTTTATTTTGGAAAGTGCATTATAAGATAGCTGACTATTTTTAATACTCCTCGATAGAATGGAGTAGCGGAGAGGAGGAATAGGAGTTTGCTAGAGATTGTGAGGTCTATGATGGCATAAGCCAATTTGTTAATCTCCTATTAAGGAGAGGTTTTATTGACTATAACCTATGTTCTCAATCATATCTCATCAAAATCCGTAATCAGTACCCCATATGAGTTTTCATATGTTCATGATTTCTTACATCCACATGGCAACTTAGGTCCATGAGAAAAGAAATATATCTTTATAAGATACTCAAAACACTCCAAGGGATACTTGTTTTTAGGTGAGCATACAGATGACATACTTATTGAGATTGAGTCTCGTATGAAATGGATAAGTCTAGTGGATCAGTTGAACCCAGCTACAGGACCTAAGAATCTGTTACAGAACTTAATTCTGGTGGGAGTGATCTATCTAAAGGTGAAGAGGTTTCATCTCTTCGTAAGAATAGTCGAGAACACATATCTAAACGTCATTTCTCGATTGAGGGTGTGATCCTCATTATGACTCCTAAGGATGATGAGGAACCCAAAATGGTCAAGCAGAAGGCCATGAAAGAGGAGTTGGAGTCGATGAAAATCAATAGGGTCTAGGATTTAGTTGATTTTCCTGAGAATAGAAAGGCTATTAGGAGCAAATGTGTTCTCAAGATTAAGATAAAGACTGACGGATCGATAGAAAGGTATAAGGCCCATCTAGTAGCCAACGGTTACACTCAGACAAAGTACGTGGGTTACGAGAAGACTTTCTCCCCTATAATTAGATTTATCTTGATCGGTTTACTTTTGGCAATGGTCACGGATATGGATCTGGAGTTACATCATATGAATGTTAAGACTACCTTTCTGAATAGAAGTTTGGATGAGGAGATTTACATGGAACAGCCATCTGGCTTTGTTCCTGTAGGTTAGGAGGCAATGTTCTCAAGTGCTTCAAAATGAACGATTGCAACCACATAGATACTCTATTGCTAAAAGTGAAAGCCTAAGTCTTGACATAATTCTAAAACTCAGAAAGAAATAAGGGAGATGAGTAAAATCTTTTATACCAGTGCAATGGATAGTTTGATGTACACAATATTGTGTACACGACCAGACACTTAATGCTGATTGGGATGGTGATATGGATGAACGTAAATCGATATCAGGTTTTGCTATCTTACTCAATAACGATGTCATATCTTGGAACAGTAAGAAACAAACCTATATATCTCTATCTATGATAGAGGCTGAGTTTGTGGCATGCTCAACAGTAGTTCATGAGAGTGTTTGGTCCAAGAGATTTATGGATGGCTTAGGGGTTGTGAGGATAAGACGGTTTTTAGGCATAAGAGACTTTGAGAGTGACACTGCTAAAATATAAGTCGTCCTTATATGTATTCAGAATAATGTCATATATAATATGATCAACATGGATATACCAACATCCATATTGTTTGTAAGTAACCAAATTTGATATCTCACATATCACTTACGTATAGTGATATCATCTCTGAGATACTCTCTCAGAGATCTCTAAATAAAGTCTTATGTGTAGATTGAGTTTTATATCTATATACTGTTAGAGAAATTTGACATAGACCTTTTTGAGAGATGAGAGAATAACACTGTGACATGCATTTCATATCGCGTATAATAAATTGAACATAGGATAATGGAAGCTATTATTTGAAACAATAATGTGATCTTAATCCCCTGTCTCACTATATAAGTCTCAAGCTCCATTGGATGGGTCCACCGGTACTCTTATTACTTCCGGTTGTTCTTGAAGTTTTTATTCAGTGTATGCTACTTTAGTCTACCTACCAATGGTTTAAAAGATAATGAGGTCTGCGGGACAGGTTTAAAAAAGCAACCGAATTGAGATATATAGTTTCTAGCGGGGAAAAGAAAGACCAATCAAAATTATATTGTTGTGTTGTTTTTATCAATCGACCTGTTATGTTTATCCATGCTAGAATTTAAACATAATAGTGAATATACAGTCGAGCAACAATTGGGGATCACTTTTGTTGAGGAAAGTGACTCGATGGATGTAATACGTTGAGTTTGGGGTACAGCGAATTCTTTTTTGTACTATCAGTGGTTTCTTGATCATCCTAACAGGTGCATCGAGGAATCTTTGCTTGCAGGTGTACTCCCCGATCGCACGACACCCAACCTTTTATGAAAATCCAGTAAGGTGATATGAAAAGTCGCATGAGTTATGATCTTGTAACAGAAATAAAATGTTTTCATGTGCAAATGGAAGATGTTGGTAAATTATACTCATGAGGGACTTTTTACCACAAACAAAAGGGGTTTAAAATTTTATTAAAATTTTAATTAAGTGATAATGGGTGGTTAACCCACAATCCTAAACCTCCCTTAAACTCCCCCCTCTCTCTCTGATGTGGTGTGTGATAAAAATTAAGGGTGTTCAATTTTGGTTATACACATTGAGATTCAAAGAACATTGAATTGCATAGAAATGTCAAGAGAGATTTGTGAAAAAACACATTTTTCTAGAGTGAAAAATAGAGAGATTAAAAAATTTCGATTAAGAAATTTTTCTCATTGTTTGGATCACCGAATTGTGAGTTAAGGTGTCATGATACTGCGGTAGTGATCCAATTTTATGATCACTATCCCAACCGTGCTTTTTGATTCGAGGGTTCGTAGTTTGAATTATTTGTAGAGCTACATTTTGAGGTATTCTGAAAATTCCATCCTATTTATTTTTCTTGTGATTTTGTGATTATACCATACTTCCAAATGCATGAAATAAATCTAACAATGGGCTTGGGTATGACCCCCCAATGTAAGGCATGCTTAGGGCTGGCAATCGAGCTTTGTGAGCCGGGCTTTGCAAAGCTCAGACTCGACCCATTTAAAATTTTACTGGCCCGAACTCGGGCTCGGCTCGAATAAATTAGGACAATTTAGGCTCGAACTCTGCCCAAAAAATTAAAAGGGTCCAGGCCCATTTCGCGCTAGGCCCGAGCTCGATCTATCCAAAAAAATCAAAAAAAAAAAAGCAACACTGAGAGAGAGGTGAAGGACAAGGGGAAACAGCCAAGTTTGAAGAGATTCACCGACTTTTTTGCTTCTCCGACCTTCGATTCGTTACAAATTCGACATCTCCATCGTTAAATTGATCTTCACCAGCAAGAAAGTAGGAAAAAGAAGACCGAAGAGTAGAGAAGGAGCCAAAAAAAAAAAAAAAAAGAAAAAAATAGTGAAAAAGTAAGAGAGGGAAGCGTGAGTGAGCGAAAAGCAGAGAACGAGCCAAAAAAAAAAAAGAAAAGAAAAAGGAAAAAGAGTGAGAGAGAATGGGGAAAGTGAGCGATGGTCGGAGAAGCAGAAGAGTCGTGCGCAAGGAGTAGGAGCGAGAGCAAGGAGCAGGAGCGTGGGAAGAGTGAGAGACTGTGAGGAAAGAGTGAGAGAGAGAGAGAGGAAAGAGAGAGAGCGTGAGTGAGAGAGTGAGAGTGAGTGAGCGTGAGAGAGAGAGTGAGAGTGAGTGAGCGTGAGAGAGAGGGAAGAGACAAGAGAGAGTGATTTGAGTGAGAGTGAGAGAGGGAGAGTGAGAGAGAGGGAAGAGTGTTGACATGTGTGCAAGGGACAAGACCCCTCTTTCTCTTCCTTATGTAAGTAGACTGACCTTGTCCCCTATTAAAAAAAAAAAACATAATATTTAACTTTAAAATGGGTCGGGCCTATAAAGGGCCGAGTCTATTTATGTTCAGACTCGGCCCGTAATTTAAACGGGTTAAATATTGGGCCCGAGCTTGGCCCGGCTCTAAAATGAGCCGAGCTCAGCCCTTCAAAACTGGCCGAGCTCGAGTCGAGCTCAGGCTGGTCCAGCCCAATTGTCAGTCCTAGGCATGCTAACTACCCAAACTCAAGACCATCAAAAATTTTTATAAACTGGTTCTTTGAGTTGAACGTTTTAGTTTGAGAATGAGGAAGGATCCAACCAAGCACATAAGAATCTATCCTTCATCTTAAAAGAATCTTGCCTTGCGTATATTCCTATTCTTAGCTACTAAGATCGTTCTTTGAGGCATAATATTACATCTTTGGGGATTCTCATAAATAATGCTTGAAATTTTCTAAAACGATAATAGTTGAATGCCATACATTAACTCAAAATTTTACTTGTACCTTAAATCTTATTGCTAAGTGTACACGTATGAGTTACAACTCAATTAATATTATCTTTTTTTTTTTTTAATTTCAAGTTTGAGTCTCTCTATAAAAAAAGAAAAAGAAAAAGGCATACGCATCACATGTCTTGAATCTTGAATTAATCAATGTGGAATTTGAATAACAAATTAATGAATAACTTTATAAAATGTCATATTTTGGAAATTTAGGATTCGACTAAATCCGATTCGACTAAATCTAGTATCCGATAACCACATAGGGCTCGACTAAATTCTATTCGAATCGAGTTGGGTTTTCAAAAGACAAAATGCTTCTTACGCTTATTTTCTCCATATACAAGAGTCAAACTAGAGATCTTGATTAAAAAATACCATCACTGGACCATCTAGGTATCAGTAGAGATTGTTGGTAGATTGTCCATCGAGGGGACAAAGAGACCTAGACAACTGTCTGTAAAATTAAAAAAAAAAATTAATACCCACAGTTTTAGTGATAATTTTTTAAAATTCAAAAATACTATTAGAAGTCAAAAAATATTGCTATAAATCATAAAAATATATTAAAATCTTAAAATTTCTATTCTCTCTACATTATGTAGCTCATCCCTTGGATTTCTAGGGAAAGAATCACAATGTTAATTGAACTATAAATCATTGATATAGGTCACCTCTTATGTTAAATTTCTATGTTGCATACATGAATGTTTAAATTTCTATGTTGCCCTCGGGTCTTAGACACTAGCCGGATCTTTTCTTCTCGTTGTTTTGGGCCTCTAACCCGGTCTCCGTGCTTCTCCTTGTTCAAGGACCCCTCCACTGAAAGACCCAAAGCCCAGTGCGGCTAGACCTACTGGCCGAGGAGCCCTCATGATTTTTTTTCTTTTAAATAAGGAGATGGAGAAGAGACGGTAAAAATGAGGAGATTTTATCGTTTGAATTATTTTGAAAGATAAAACCCTCATATTCTTTGACAAATTAAACTCTATTAATTAAAATTTTAAGTATAAATCTTAAAAAAAAATAAAATAAGCATAGATAGTGTCAAGCCATAAATTAAATTATAAAGTATTTGATCCAAATAAGTGGTTGGTCAAAATTTATATATAAAAAAATTAATTAAAGCCAATCTCTTTTTTTTTTTTTTTTTAAATAATAGTAATAAATTGAAGTAAAGGAAATTTTTCTCATTTTGCTCGCTACTCATCCTTTCTCCAAAACCTTCCATCAAGGGACTGCTCGTTGTATGTTCTCAGATGAAATCAGAAATGTCAGCGAGTCCAAGAAAGAAGCAAACGAAGATGTTAGAGCGAGCCCTCTCAGCACGCAGATCAGCTTCACATTCCGACGAAGGTGACGAAGAAGAAGACGTCGACGAATCCAAAACCCGCAAGTCTTCTCTCTCTCTCCTTACTCGTCTCTCCAATCACTTCTTCTTCTGTCACCGCCTTAATTATCTCCCCTGGCCTCTCTGTCTCACGCTCTCTCTCCTCTTTCTCTTCCTCATTTTCTCTCTCTTCATTCACTCCCATCGCGCTCTCGTCTCTGTCTCGCCCTTCGATTATCATTCCCGCCTTAATATTTTTGGCCATGAACCTCTTGAATCTGACTTTGGATCTCTCGGCGTTCCCTGGTGTAAGTATTTCTCCCTCTATCTCTTTCTCTCTCTCTCTACTGTGAAAGTTATGGTTTATATCAGATCTGAATTGAGTTTGAATGTGATTGAATTTATTGATTTTTTGAAAAATCTATCGAGATTCTAATCCTTTGTTGGTGATTGTATTCATTTAGAATAATGTCGCATTGAAATTTAGTTTAGGGTTCATGGGGTTAAGGATGACCTAACAAATATTTGGATGAGGTAGTAACTGCTGAGAGATGTCTTCCTTCTACTGTGTAATTTAACTAATACAAGGCCTCTAGATAGAGGTTAATCCGATCTTAGGGTTTTTCAGATCTTATTTCAGTGAACTGAATAAGATATGGGTTGAATTACTCGAGGCTTTGATCCTCTGTTTCATTTGTTTTAGATGGTGAATTGTACCAAATTAAGACAGTATCGTTATTAATCTAGTTTGGGGTTTATTTATGGGGTTGTGAAAGACCTAAGAAAACTTTGGAGGTAGTGACTTGTGATTGAGACAACACCTGCTAATATGTGATTTTATCCAAGGGTGTGATCTTAAATAGACCAGTGGATTTGGGGAAATGAATCTAATCAATGGATTTGGGTTGAAACTGTTTGATCAATTTTCTTTTCAAAATACTTATCATTTTACTTATAATTTCACCGTAAATAACATAGAATGGATTTAGACTGATTCATGTAGCCACATCTGGTTGGGACATAAGGGGTAGTTGAATTGAGTTTGCTTTGCATTTATGTCTTATGATATTAGGAAAATGAATTGAATTAGTGGCTTTAGATTGAACTCATTAGATTCTTTGTTGCATTGCCACTTCTATAGTTGACCATGTCCGCATGTTACCACTAAAATGGCTTAGCTGTATAATGTGGCTGTTACATAGTTATGATATATTCCCCAAATGAGTTCTTTGTCTGGGTCTGCTATGGAATCACCAGCACTTCATTCTGTTCATTGGTCAGATTAATGATATTATGTTTCACAATCCATTTTTGAACATTTTATTTCTCTAGCCATTGCTTTTTATTTTCATTTTTGCCCTTTTCTTATTGCTTTTCATTTGTCTATTTACTTATTTAATCATTTATTTGTTTTCATTTTGCTATGCCGCGTCGCCTTACTTTAAATAAATGAAATACTTGGAAAACAGCTTGTTTTGTTGGCCACTTCATCAATCACCGTTCTAGGGTCTTGCATTTTGTCTAGTTTGTCATCGAGTTCCATCATTTTCCTATTTAATTGTTTATCATTGACAAAAGGCAGATCGAAACATGGCCAAACAGTTCCATGGACTGACAAGGATTTACTCAAGGGCTTAGAAGAGTTTATACCAATATATGAAACACGTCCAATAAAAAATAACATGTATGGGATGGGGTTTGACCACAGCTTTGGGCTGTGGTTTATTGCTCGATGGCTGAAGCCTGATTTGATGATTGAGAGTGGTGCTTTCAAGGGACATTCCACTTGGGTTTTGCGGCAAGCAAATCCAGAAACACGAATCTTGTCCCTTACACCACGCCATCCTGAGAAGTACTTGAAGAAGGGTCCTGCTTATGTTGATGGGAACTGCACATACTTTGCTGGAAAAGAATTTGTAGATTTTGGAAGTGTTGATTGGAAACGTGTAATGAAGAACCATGGAATTACTGATCGTAGTCAGGTTCTTATTTTTTTCGATGATCATCAGAATGAGTTGAAAAGGTATTCTCAATACTCTAAATAATGGAATTATGCCTTTTTACTCTTATGTGCAGAGATTCCATTTTGAACTTTACGGTTCTTAAGCCAGTGTGGATGAGTTTTACACTAATATAAACTGATAGACAGCCTTCTTGTTCCCCCTTGCTTGGGGTCTCTTTGTTGTCTTCCTCTGTGGTTAGGTTAAAGCAAGCCTTAAAAGCTGGCTTTCGGCATCTTGTGTTTGAGGATAACTATGATACTGGAACTGGAGATCATTATTCTTTGAGGCAGATTTGTGATCAGTTTTACATAAGAGGTGTGTACTCATCAGACATGAACGATTGATACATTGTTCTGCACCATATATAAATTCCTTGATATTCATGTCTTTCTAAGTTGCAAACTCTGTGTGTGCTTATCTGTGAATAATCCATGACACCCTCGTGCTGAGACAAATTAGGGTGCCTGCTTGACAATCCAGATGATTGATTTTAAGTTGTCAAGGAACAAGTACATGTATCAGTGGTATTATGAAAAACAATTTGGAAAGGATTCTAAGAGTCTGTTCTGACCATTTCATTAATTTGACTTTGGAAAAATAATCATTGCTTTCCTGGAAAAGACATATGTCTAACTGCTAGATGCCTGTTTAAGAAAAAATATTATTTCCTGTGTCAGAGCATAGATCTATCTGGTCTCAATTGATAATGTCATATCTTGTTTTACTAGTTTTCTTCATCTATCTGATGTGCTTCTGCCCTATGTAGACTTTTTTAGGTTCTTATGCATCTTTCACTTTTTCTATGTGGTGATTTTGTGTGATTTCAATTTCTAGGATTTTTGGAAATCAACTTCATAAATTTGGCTGTTAAATTGTTTGATGCTGCCTAATCGACTAGCTAGACATCTGTCACTGAACAACCTAGTTTGTCCAACTTAATTTGTTGCTTTAGTAATTAGACCAAGTATTACATTGAGTATTTACTGGAGATTTTTCTCTTCACTGATTTCTGCTGTTGGCTTTTGATTAAACCACAACATTTTGTTACTAAAGTCACAATTCTAACATCATTTACATTGATGCCATGAGATACTGCTTTTCTATTTCTAAACTTGTGAGTCTGGTTCAGGACCAGAGATGCTGTTGACCATCAACAGAGATGATAATAATTTTTCTGAAATTTCATAGATTTACATAATTCGGTTTGGTTAATTTCTTCAGGGGGTGGCCATTGTTGCTTTAAAGATAGTGATGAAGCCAGGATGAGAGCCAAGAGGAGGAAATTCTGGGATAAGGCTGTGGACGTACATGAATTATGTGGGCCAGGTGATGCATGGTGGGGTGTTAGAGGGTACATGCGGGATAATTTCAACCACTCTAATGAGCCAATTACTTATGAACAGCACTTCCGGAATAGCAGGTTTGTTGAATCTGTGCTAGAGGTTTATTGGGAACTCCCTCCCGTGGCCGGCCCTTCCCTTACTCATCAAACTAGATATGATCCTGCTCGTGCAGTTCCTCCCATTATTGAGGATGGTAGGTTTGGCTTGTTCAAGAGGCTGAATTTAACTAGATTTGATAGATCTGTATTTAATGGATACACTCAGATGGTATATGTTCAAATTTCTGAACCAGGATCTTAAGTTTGTTTGAAATAGCAGGAAACTTGACAGGTCTAGGTTTTTCAGTCCAGTAAATCTTTAGATTTACTAATCCTTGTGGATGCTTATTTTCTGGCAGCTGTTTAAATTGGTTTTATGTGTATAGATTTCCTTGTGTGTTCAGAGTTCAGTACGAATGCCATCATCAAGTGATTTTAGTGAAAGGATTCCGAAGTCCATCTTAATCATGTTTCAAGTGGTTTCATGATTTGTGCATGAGTTACTCGTGAAAATAAGCTGTGTTTCCCCGATAAAGATTTGATTTTAGCGAGCCCTTATGGATGGTTCTTAGGTTATATTTTTTTATTTTCACGGCCGATATTCAGATTCATACTCTGACTAATTTAGTCTGAATGTACAGGGGGTCCTATTTAAGTGGCGATTCTCTCAATGTAGTTTTTTTCATTCTCAAATTTCAAACTTGAGATTTGTTTAAAGTATCTAACATTTCATTCCATTAGACTGACTGTCTGTTGATTACAATGAGTTTTAAACAAGACATTGAAAGTATGTTAGGATGAGATTACAAAATTCTAAAAATTTTAGGTCCTTGTAAGTTACAAAAACAAATATTGTATTGAGATGGACTGAACACGGCTATTTCTAAAAATTGAAATGGTTATTTCAAAAAATTCTGTGCAAACGAGGAACATCCTTGGATTTTGGCTGAATATTGATGTAAAGGAGGGGTTAAGGTCTTGATGTTTCCAGTTGTGGTCTGGTATCGTTTTGGTGCTATAGCTTCTGAACTTCAGCCAAGAATGTGCCCACACGCATTCAGATTAGCTGTCTCTACTGCACGTGACACATTGAAAGTTTCTGTTTGCTTATTTTGAGGGAGAAATTTACTGAAACCCTGGTTCACTGCATTTACTGGCTAATGAGTGGCGAGACGAGATGGGGTTTCAATGCATTTATGGGCCCCTCTCTCTCTCTCTCTCTTCTCTCTCTCGCCCAAGACCCCATAATCTGACTGATCCCAGATGACCAGCGGGGAGGACCTCCTAGTAGGGTCATGACCTTGACGATTGTGCGTCATATTTTTGACGGGAAAGTCTGAGTTTTATCCTCATGACCTTAACATACGCACATTGACCCATATTCCTCATTGTGACTACTAGACTTGTAGACTAGTATCCGATATGATAGACTCAACCCTTGTCGCAATTCCCACAACTTAAAAGGCCCTTTTCATTCTCTTGTTCAACACTTCCGGCTCTCGGCCTAAAATGTTTCAAGAGACAAAAATATTGTTTGAATCAAAGACTTCATCATGTCTGCTTTTGGAGAAATATTAGTTAGACGTACAAGGGGACAATCTAGTACAATTCTTCTCCCTAAGGAGACTTCAAATTCAAATATCTGTGTAACCAAAAAAAAAAAATAGTTAGACCATTACCAACCCAAACTGCTGAATTGGTTTTGTCCATGATTCCTTTGATCATTTTCTAGCAAAGACCAAGTCTAATCAAATTCAATTGTTTTGATCATTAATTTCTTTTGGTGCATCGAACATTACTCTTGTTTTTAACATTGGGAGAAGAAAGAAAGGGAAAATTAAAACCGAAGGGACAAATATTTGCGCCCATGAAACTATTGCAAATCATGCCCCCCAAACAAAATCCTCTATATCCAAAAAACCAAGGATCAGGTACACTAATCTTCTAAATTTGAGACATAAGAAACTTATACATTTATAAGGTCTTGCAGTTTTTCAAGAACAGCAAAATGCAATTGACATGCATTGCACAGAAACAAGATACAAAATATATAGATAGACAAAAGGAACATGGGAAAACAAAAATAAATAAGCCAGATATGTCCTCTTTAGTCATATCTTCTGCTTAGGTTGGAAGGCTTTCTAGTCCATGAAATAAACAGTACCTAAACACTATGGAGAACTATTAGTTTTACAGCTTCTAGCATTGGAGTTCCATTGATATGGTCCCGTCCATGATTCCTCACTAGTTACGGTTTTTGCACTTCTCCATTGCCCTCGAATCTGCCAAAAGAATGAAATAAGACGGATCAGTCTCGAGGGCTGTTGTAGAGCTTGTTTTCAATCTAAGATTTGGAGCCTAATTACTCCTCAAAAAAATATTACAGTGTGAACCAACGGGCAGTCGACTTAATGGGATGAGGTGCTAAATTCCTTAATCAAATATCGGGTTCGAAACTTAAGACTGAAAAAGACTACGCTAAGAGAACTATCCCCTAAATAGGGCCTTCACGAACATTTGAACCGGATTAGTTGGAATATAACTCCGGATACCGGTGATGGGAATAAAATATATATATATACATATTACAGTGTGAATGCATGCTGTAAACCAGACAAACATATACCTAACCCAATTGCCTCAGAACCTTTCATGATCCTCATTCTCTTGCAGGTATCCGTAAACATCCTGAATGGCAAAAAATAACAAAATCAGCAAGAAAATGGTACTTGGAATGTGGAAAAAGCTGACAAAACACAACTGGTTACAACTTGAGGTATAAAGATTTAGATTGGGATCACATGAAACTGGTCATGTCTAAGAACATTGTTGGAAATCTAACACCTTGGTGGGGGTTGTGTCCTCTCTCATGCATTTTGATAGTTACCACACTTTGATTGTTGAACTTTGAAATGAATAGCATAGCATATGGAAATAAAGCCTAACCACATAATATTGCAGCTGCAAAAGTTTATCTATGGAATTCGCTTGTTCAATCATTTCTTTATTTTTTTGTATAGCCACAAAAAAACAGAAGAGCTGAATTTAGATTAATCCATCCCTAAGAGACTGTCATACAGTATAATTACAAGTGCATCAAATGGTATGGAACTTACTCCCAGGGGACATCACCAACAAGCATCCAATCTCCATCTTTGTCCTCATAGGTGAGTACATATTCTGAACCATGCAGAAGATCCATCAAACGACTGGCACTCAAGCCCTCTCGCCCCGGAATTCCATTTGAATTACACTGCCCTGAATTCAGAAATACAAGTGTGCAACTTGTTATCATCGTGTGCAAAAATCTAACCCACAATGATTCAGGGTTTAGAGATCAATCAAACTAGTGCTCTTATTCTACACGATTGAGTTAGACTGTTAAAATCGAAGCTTGAGATCTGCAAAGAGATTAGTTTGTGTCTGGAAGAAAACAAAGGCAAGGTCAAACAAAACAACTCTAGTTTCCTACACTAAGCATTCTTTTTTTTTTTTTCATCCAAGATATTTTGGGCACAAATTTTCTTCAAATTATGGGATAGTAGTGATAAGCTAGGTTGTACGGATATGGAATTATACAGAGAAACGATACTTTGTAAGAATACAGAAAATAAAAATGTAGGGAAACACAAATACAAGAAATGTAAAGATTTTCGTAAAAATATTAATTATTTTATGAAAATAATAGAATAACCATTTTTCATAATAAAAATCTAAAATGATCAAATATAATGTAAGCATTTGATTAAACCATAATCGAAATGATCAAATTAAAATAATCAATTTAATTCATTTATACAATTCTCATAACGGTAACTTAACCTAATAGACCAAAAATCAACATTTCGGTTTAACCGAATTGAATGGTTAATTCAATTAGATTATCCAAATTAACCAAATTATTAAAATGTCTATAAAAGATTTAAGTAACAATACTTTCTATTTTTGTCTATATAAATGTAATATATATCATTCACATTATTATGAACTTATAAACCATAAATTTAAAATCCACTAATAATTATAATTTTATCAAATGTCAACATCAAAATTCAAATTTCAAATAAAATAACAAAATATGAAAGTTTTAAATTAATTCTACTAATCTACTAGCAATTCATAAAATAAAAAATAAATAAGATTACAACTTCATTAAGTAAAATAGTTTCTAAAATATTTCTCTTTTAACTTTTAGTTATAATATTATATCATTTTTTATGATTTTTTTTAGTTATAATGTTTTTTATCTTTTAACTTTTATTAGTTATAATATTTTTTTCCTCTTTTAAATTTTAGTTATAATGTTATATTAATATTTATATGAATAAAAATTATATAAAAAATATATACTTTTAATTATTTTGATTAATTTAGTTTAACTGAAATAAAAATTGTTAAAACCAGTAATCACTCAAATTACTGAATTAAATTTTAGTTTTACTCAAAAACGAAACTAAAAACCGCCGAAATCTAAAAACCGATTGGGAGAACATACCAATAGTGAAGCAGCTGAACATCTTCTCAAGAGCTGATGAGAGCTCCGAGTAGTTGTGGTAGGTCTTGAGATCAACCTTCCTCAGGTATGGAGCACCATCCATACTGACTTTGACATAGAGACATCCGCTTCCTGATTTGCCTTCAGTTTCATCAGTAGTCTTGGCTAGATTGGTCGTCATGGAGTTCTTCCGGAAAGATCGGATTGGTGGCCATCCTACCACTTGTGCTCTGTGGAAAATAATTTGGCTGAGCAATCAAATTTATGGACTGAACGGCTATCAAAATTCTCTATCAATCTTTGCAGAAAACCTAAGTCATCAAGGTAACCTAAAAATGACAACTCTCACGGGATTAAGGACAAAACAAAGGCAAGTACCAAGTACCCTAAAAATAATCAGAATATGGGTGAAAACAGCATCAATATGGTATCGAAAAAGCAATAATTAATGGAAAAATCAGGAATAACAATTTAATTAATACGATTTTAGGATGGAACAGAGCAAAATGTCTAGAAAAGAAAGAAAAATAAATAAATAAATAAATAAAGCAAACATTATGGGAAAAAGAACAGAGTAAAAAAGTCGAGAAATTAGAAACTTTTACTTTGCAGCAGGAGCACTTGAATGTTCATTAACCTGAGGCTTCTTCTCCTGAACGGACTTAGGAGCTAAAGAAACATCCTGTCCTTGATTTGAAGAAGACCCACTTGATTTCTGACCATTAGGAATCTCCAAAACATTAGCACTGCTACTCTTCCCACTCCTAGGAGAGAACAGAACATTCCCTTTTCCTGAATCGGCCACCTCAGATCCAGAGAAAACCCATTTTCCAGACCCATCAATAGCATCATAAAACCCTCTCTTAGCACCAGACACAAAGTTTTTGACAGACCCAAATGGGTTAGTTCCATTTTTGTCCTCCAATTCTTTCCCCAGCAGTGAAACTCCAGATCCAATTTTTCTCTCTGGAGACTCAGAACCAGGTAAACCAAGCCTCAAATCAGTCTTGAGAACACTATTGTTGTTTCTCCCATTTTTGTTCTCATCTTCAGAAGAAACTGTTGATGATGTTGAGATGTTGGTATCAGAGTTCTTCAGTGAAGAAACCTCTGATAATCCTATGTAATCATGTTCTAATGGTATAGACATTAAAGTCACCAAACACCTCTTAGCAACTTCAAACTACGCACCAAACTCTTTCCCAACAGCAAATAAACAAGACCCAGAAACTGAACAAGTTCGGGGGAGAGAGAGAGAGAGAGAGAGAGAGCAAAGGGTAGTATTGTAGCCACCTAGAAAGAGTTCTGAGCTTGGTTTGTTTGATGCAGAAAAGGGTCCTTCATTGGCTTTTCTGTATAATTTTTCATTTTTGGCCGTTAAAAACGTAGGTATGGTCTCGATTATTAAAAATTATTATGTATTAAAATAAATTAATAATTAATTTAATTTTAAAAATATTAAACTTGTTTTATTTTATAATTTTTAATAATATTTATATAAAATTAACATATTATAATATTTTATTAAAATAATATATCCCCAAAGTTTCATATCATTATATTATTTCTTATCTCACGGAATTTTCCTTCAAAGGGATTACAAAATAATTTTATATTTTTAGATTCTTTGTTTAGATTTGGTGTTATTCATTAAATCATATGATAGTCATTTGATATATATCAAATATTTTTATTTTTTAAGACTCAAATCTCCATTACATGACACTAGAAACCTCTGCACTAGTTATTCGAATCTTTGCAACAGTTTCTCTATTTAGGTTATCTTTTTCTCGTCTTTTTTGACTCTCTGTTACTTGTCTAATCATTCAATAGTCATTTTATATATATCAAATTTTATTATTTCTCAAAATGAACTCAATAGTGATAATCAATTTTATTAATTTTTTATCATTGCTCTTATTACGGTCTCAGTTATTTTTTTATAAGAATCTTTAGGTCATTGCTCTAGTATTGGTAGTTTTGATGAAATCTAATGCCTCTTCGTAATATATCATCTAAATTAAATTCAAATGAAATTCATTATATAATATTGATTTTAAGAGAAAATATTAAAAAGTATTATATATCAAAATCAAATTAATTATTAAAAAACATTATATATTAAAATAAATCAATAATGATTTAATTTTAAAAATATTTAATCTTTTTTTTATATTTCTATATTTATAATAATAGATTTTCTATATAAATTTAACTTATTATAAAAATTTATTAGAATAATGAATCATTAAAATTTCATATTATATATTGATTCTCATCTTTAATTCATATAATTTGCCTTCAAATTTTTATGCAAAATTTTTGTCTGCCAACGTTGAACTAAAGGTTAAGATAAGATTAGGATTGAGATAAAGAAAACAAATAAAAATGTAGAAGTATTTGGAACATTTTAGAGTAATGATGTTTATACTTTAAACTAAAAAGTGACAAGATTTGACATCATACTCTTTTAGTTACAAGATTTCATAATGCATTTACGACCAACAAAATCATATTATACCATATTTTATATATATATATATTTTTTGTTTTGAGTAACATAAGAGAGTGGCATTTAAAAGAAAATTTATATAAATATTTATATATGTACATTATAAATTTTAATATCTGAATATAAATAAAGATATGATACAATATATAATATAATGATATGAAAATATCCATATTACCGATCTTACTTAGTAAGATAAAAGTATGATAATGATTATCGTAACAATCATATAGATGAATATGTGATATGAAATAGAGTGTAATAACATATAAAAAAATTTATATAGTTATTTAATGAGATAAAGATTTTATTATTTTTTGGTTTTTATCTATTAATATTCAAATTTTATCTGATTAATTCGATCTGAACACTATGGGTCTCATTGAATGATTGATTCTCTTAAATCCTCTTCTCCATTTTTAAGATTCGAATTTAAGATCTCTGATTAAAAAAATAGAGTATCGGATAATTCAATTCAAAAGAATTTGATATAAAAATTTTATTATTATTGTCATGTTTATTCATCTTATGTTACTGATATAAAATAAAAATCAAATTTTTTGAAGAAGGATTTGAGGGATTCAAGGTACTATAATATTATATTAATCTAATAATAAGATATTAGGACTGTACAATAAAAGCTCTTTTAGTTTCCTGTTGAGATGAAACCTTCACTGTCCACCGACAACACACTGAGAAAGCGAGAATTTCCCGGCAAGTTTAGCAGAAAGTAGGTTTTTTTTTTTTTTTTTTTTTTTTTTTTCTGTCTCTTTCAATTTTTGTTTCCCAACAGATACTTCTTTGAAAATGGAAGCTAACATGCGCCTAAGACAAGCTAAATTGCACCGTCCAGAAAATTAAAAAACAGAGAGAGAGAGAGAGAGAATCGGGAGAGATGGAGAAAGGAGAGAGAAAAGAGGGAGAAAATAGAAATTGAAAAGCAAGAAAATGTGCAGAGAAAGCGATGGGACACAAAAGCAGCACTTAGAAAAACAACACATTTCTCTAAATTGCTCTGCCGTTTCAACGATTCTATATATACATACACACACACACACACACACACACACACATACTTACACACATACACATCTATTCATATATATATATATATATATATATTATATCTATATATGATTTTTTTTAGTATTTTTATTAATATCTACGAAATTTATAATTTTTAGATTACGTTATTCAATAGTTATTGATTCTTTTTTTTTTATCTTATAAAAATAATAATTATTAAATGACAATTCAATTTTAATTTTTTTTAAATCAACATTTTTTCTTATCTATTTGTTATTTTATTTTATTATACAATTTATTCTAATTTATTTTATTTCATTTTATTTTTCTATTATTATTATTTTATTTTTCAATATTTGTCTCTCGTGACAGACCCAAAATCTTGGGATTAAGATTTAGATTGTTATTAATTATTAAATGACAATTCAATATGGTTATAAATTTTAATATTATTGGTAAAAATTGAGAATAATCCTTGTGTATATATATATAAATATTAATTAAAGTTATATCTCATTTTTCTAGTCTTTTATACAAAGAAAAATCTAAGAGTAATGTGATAAGTAAAAAAATCTATTTCGAAAAATGTTTAAATTTTAGGATGACAAGAGTTATTTTACAGGTCGTCCGTCTCAACTTGTTTTTTTCCATTATTCAGTGGATGTGTTTGAAAAATATATATTTAATATTAAATGTTCAAATTCATCAAAAAAATTATTTTCAAAGTTAGAAAATAATGTTTTCAGGATCAAAGATCCTAAGGTCTCATTGTATTAAAAGTTTTTCTCTTGATCTAAGATCTCAAGTTTGAATCTCCCCCCCTCCTTTTTTTTTTTGTTTAATTAATTCTATAGTAAAAAACTATTATATGCACAAGAAAACTTGGAATTGCAAAACTTAAATGTGTTTATGGACTAATTGGAATTAATGATTTTAATTTATTTTATAATTGTATGATTAGGATTATCGCTATTATATAACCATAATTTTTTTTTTAAAAAAAAAAAACCTCATCTTATGTATTAGAAGTGGAGTAATAAAATAATAATATTAAACCATAATACTCCATGGATTTTGAGTTTATATAAAAATTCAAATACTTTTAAAATCAAATCAAATCAAATCAAAGTAAATAATAATTGATTTTGATTTTAATATATAATATATTTTAAAATTATAATTTTATACGAAAAATATTAAAAATCTTAATTTTAAGGTTTATCATAATATCATGTGTACGAGGTTATAGTAACAAATTAGGGTTTTTTTTCTTTCTTTGTGTTTTTTTTTTTCATGGCGACAACTTGTGCCCAAGGCACAGGGGTTTATCGTGTGGGGCAAAGAATATTTCGGAGTTGATTTTAGCGGGTGGTCTGATGTGTCGCCCCATGTTTGCATTGCACACACCGGGCGTGTGCGCGCGCGTGTGTTTGCAGTGAAAACGACATTGGTGAATTTCGAAACCCTAGAAAATTGAAGAATCAATGAAAAGCTGACAGGAATTACTCGTGAGACAATATAGCAAGTGAAGGGAGAAGTCCATTTGTTATTATTATAATTTTTTTTCTTTTATTATCAATGCCTTAAAACTTAATTAATTCGATATAAATAATTATAAATTTAATTTAAAAACTAACGTACATCTATTTATTCTTATTTTTAAGATTTAAAATATAATTTTTCATTAAAAAATTTCATATTTTATTATTAAATTTATAAGCTGTATAAAAATAAGTATAATTGGTAAGTGATATTTATTTTTTAATTATAATAGATTTTGCTAGCAAGAATTAATATTATTTTTTGTTTTAGTAGAATAACATCGTCCTCTCTCTTAAAATCTTTTCCGCGACAAAGAGAAAATGCTCCGAGGACTCTTTCCTTGGTGGAATAGCGACATGAGGGGAGGAGAAAGAACAACCAGTAAAATGAAAAAAGGGGATTCTGCTGTTTGAAAAAGAAGTAATAATTATGTCACGTGTCCTTATGTCAAATTGATCTTTTTTACTCAAATTGTACTTTAAAAATATCTGGGAATATATGTACAAATATTCGTCACATATCCTGCTGTTTAAAAATTGATTTTTTTTCCACATTGAGTTTACCGTACCAATAAACTGCGATCAGGTTAATCAAAAGTTTAAATTTAAATTAAAAATTAGAAATAAAGAAATTCTATTTTTAAATTAGATTTTATAATATTTAAATTGAATTATTTGAATAATCCGAATACTAATGATCAAGTATAAAGAAAAAAAAAGGTAAAAACTCATTAAAGTGGCTAAGAGGGAAATAAGGCATCCAGTAAATTAAAATGAACAAATATTATTACTGAATATCACACGAATATGATATCAAAAATTTATATTTTTATTTTAACATCGATAAAAATCTTAATTAACATATTTTGAAAAAAATTTATCAAACACAACTCATGATAAAGATTTAAATGCAAATCCGCATTATTTATTCAAAATTTTCCTATAAATCAAATTTTGATTTTACGTTTTCTTTTTCCTATTAATATTGAGACATTCAATTATTATTCTATGATTATACTATAAATGTGCACAATTTAATAAATTACATCCACAGTAATATCTTGTGCGTATATTCAAAACTCTCTAGTATAATTTTTAAGAAATATTGAATTTTTCTCATAAAAAATATATAAGCTGTATTGATTGAATTAAAATTTAAAAAGGAAATATAATTATTAATGGTTAACAAAATTCTTAATTAATCAATTAATAGAAAAAGCATATGAAAAATGCTGAGAAGACAGTTAAAAAAATAAAAAGAATTCTTAAAATATTTTAATAATAAGTATGGCAAAAAAAAAAAAAATCCATGGCGGTAACTTTTGCTGATTTGTTTGTTTTACTGCTACGGCTGTGGCGAACAAAACGGCAAGACAGACTTCTTTTTTTTCATTTTTCACCCCACGCGCGTATCTCCACGCAATTATAGTGCAATCTAATCCAACGTTAAAATCATCCGCGTGCTTCTAAATCCTACGGTCCAACATCATTCATCGGTTCCTATTTCACACACGTCATCAATTATGGTTGTTGGGGGACATAACGGCGTTATGCTCTGCTGCCGTTAAAATGATTGTGTTCTTGACATGTTCACAACATTTACCGGCAATCACAGGTTTCAAACCTTTTTCCTTTCGGAATATATATATATATATATATATATATATATATATATATATATATATATTAGTTACGTGTAAAAGATTGTTCTTTCGTGTATAGATTTTTTTTTTCACTTTTGTTAATAAATATTATTTTTAGATAAATTAAAATAGAAAATAAAAACATTTTATAAGTATTTTTAGAGAAATAGAAACATATCTTAAATTTGAGATAAAATTTTGATAAAATTGATTAATAAAAAATACACTACGCAAGATAACATCAGAATAATTTTTGAAAGACAAAATGAATCAAAGACCGAATGAACTGAATCTTATGTGCAAGTTTACCTAAACATATTTTAAAATTTTATTTATTTAATTAAAAAATACTTTAATAAATTCAAAAATTACACAAATTTAAAAGATTTGAATTTTTTCATAATATAAACTATCATATAACATTTAGTTTATTTAGTTTTCAACTCATTTGGTTTATCTAATATTATTCATAATATTATATTTTTACATTGATCCAAATTTAATGATTTTAGCACATGATATTTTTATATCTGTAATATTACTATCAACACGTAGATCGTTTTGTGGTTGGATACTCATACATGTTAAATAAATTTTGAATCTATGTATAGAGAAAAAAGATATCGGAAGAGTTTTACTTTCATTCGATTCAGATTTAGTCATATCCAATGTGATTATTAATCTTCTTTTTTTTTTATAATATTATTTTAAAACAACAAATGTAAAATCTCAAGTGAGATGGTAAAGAGCGGCTCCATATTTGAGTGGAGTAAATTTATCTACGATTTTGGCATATATCACAAGAAAATCTCATTATATTTCAAGGTATTGATCTAACATTTATCATAGAATATATTAAATGATTTAATAATTATATATTCAATATTAGAAAAAAAAAAAGAACAAAAGTCCTTTTCTTTTGTAGTAATTTTTTGTGACTTTTTGCTTCTCCCATAATCAGATGCTGGAAATCAGTGATATTTTCTTGTTTAGTGGGGGATATTATTGGAGATAATGTTGCCCTTTTCTCCTTTTATATAGTTTGTGGTATTTTTTTTCTTTGTAATTATGGTGGAGATATTATTATTTTTGTAATGCTTGTTACAAGGCATGATTGAGAGTGTCATATAAAGAAATTAAAATGTTTAGATATATGATGATAGTTTCTTTTTCTTTTTTTTTAAATAATAGCAAGGAATATCAATTTTTATTTTTCAAATATGTATTAGTAATATTACATTGATTTTACTAATATGAGAGAGAAAGGGGGGAGAGAGAGAGAGATCAGTTTAAAATCTTGAAGTTAACCAGATTGTACAGAATTGAAAACGAGGAAATGGAAACAGAAACGAAACAATATTGATAAATGATATTTTATAAGAATACATGAAACGAAAATATAATCAAATATATAAATATGAAAAATATAAAATTTTTTATGTAAATATAAATTATTTTATGAAAATAATAAAATAGTTATCTTTTATAATAAAAATCTAAAATAATCAAATATATAATAATTAATCATAATACAAATAACATAAAAATAAAAATTATAATTAAATAAATAAATAGTACATTATATATAATATATATATATATAAATATAAAGAATATAAAGACTTTTATATAAATATTAATTAATTTAACATATTTGAACGTTTTAAAAATAAAAAATATTAATATTAAGAAATTTTCATGTATCACAGTTTAACCCAAATTTGGTTTTATGTGATATAATACATAGGCATCCACTGCGTTGATGTTGCCTTATTTATGAATTTTTTACTTGATTCTTATTTTCTTTTATCTTACTTAAAATAAATCTATAATTAAAGTTACAAATTTCTTACAAAGAATATAGATTTTTTACAAACAAAATTTAAATTTCTTCATAAAAAGATTTAAATAATAGTTACATGATCAAATTTTTAAAAACTCACATAATTTCAAATGGGTATAGATATTAACTTTATATGATTTTTTTTTATTTACTAATTACATTCTCAATCCTAGTGCATGGTTTGTGCTATGCAATAAATATAATCAAAATTGTCCATCAAACAATAGTATTTTTTTATTTTTATAAAAAATATAGTCAAAATCAAAAATCATTTTGGGATCATGCGCTGGGGTTTCTATCTAGAAGTATCATTATGCCAATAATAAATATTTTCATAGAAAATTATTTTTATTAAAAAATTTTAATTATCTCCGGTGAGAACTTGTGTTAAGCTAATGATAATCACAAGTTTGAGATCTAATTGGATCCTTAATCCACTTTGAGGACTCCACATGTCATAATCAAACTATTTTAAAGAAAACACAATCATATTTCCTCATCTTTTAAGAAGAACAACGGAAAAGGAGAATCTTCTCCGGTAGCCGTCTTGTTTGACTAAGAGCATTGCCACGTGGATGCATGATCCACCTATTATGTTAGTCCACGTGGCAAAGTTCTTTGTAGGGTCCATCATGTGGGATCACCCTACTTTAAAGAAAATAATAATAATAAAAAAAACATATTTACAAACAAAAAGACACGTAGACTAATTTACAAACAAGTGTACCGTATGGACTTCCGGCTACAAGGCGTGTTAAATGCAGTGTTTTTAAAGTAACTCAAACAATCTATTGATTTATCGATTTATTAGCTAAATTGATCGGATAATTTTATAAATTAAAAAATATTATTATGATATTAAATATATAATTTATATATTATATATTTTTAAATAAAATAAAATTTATATATTTCTATAAAAAAAATAAATTTATATTATCAACGCATGAAAAATATTGATTGTACCAAAAAACCAGTCTGATCAGTCTGAATAGTTCACTGATTTTATTAGTTTTGATCTGATTTGATTTTATACGATTTAATAATGTAAATCGAATCACACTATAGAATGGTTTATAATTGAAACGATTGAACCGGTCGATCTGATCTGATTTTAAAAACACCGATTAAAAGAAGTTTAAATATAGTCCCACTTTTCTTTTTAGAATCTAAACAATAATATCTTAAAATCCGACTAATCCTATTTGAGTAGTTATGAAACTAATTCTCCTAATATCTATTTTTTTATTCCTAAGAATCGAATTCGAAATTTTGATTGAGGGAGTTTAGTATCTAACCACTACATTCACAAATGAATCGTTAGTATAATCCCACTTTGACACAATTATAAAAAAAAGAAAATTGAATATGATTCTAAAACTATATCAGAGAAATTCACACATAAAAAAATAATAAAAATATGAACTATAATGATCGATCGCTTTCATGAAATATTACAATATATTGAATTTATATAAAAATTTTATTATTATAAATATGAAAATGAATTCATAAATATAAAAATAAATAAAATCAAATATTAATTTGATTTTGATACATAATATTTTTTAAATATTCTCAAAACATATGATATCTGGTGACATAGAGAGTTAATAAGTGGTTTTAACATGACACATAGATAAATAATTTATCTGTATTTCTGATTGAATGAAATTGTATATAATAATATATAAATTATTTTGAGTTACAAAAATTAAGAAACTATATAATCAAATCATACAAAAAAAAAGAAACTATTTTATGTTGCAAAAATAAAAAATAATCAAAATTGAATCATACAAAATTGAAAACTACACAAAATCAATTTCATATCAATCCCATAATTCAAGAAATTTAAAAATAAAATTTTCTAAATCAAATCTACAATCCAATGGTTTCTATTAACCCCCCCCCAAAAAAAAAAGGCCAAAAAAAAAATTTTAAACCACAAAAAAGCCACGTCATCAGACTCAGCAATACTAAGTGCTAATTTCTTTTAGATTTTATTTTGGTTTTTTTTTAAGAAATTATAAAAATAAATTTCCATAAATTTGTTATATCCAGATGAATTTGATTAAATAGATTTCGGAATTGTTAAAATGAACTCGATGAACTATTTACTATATAACCATTAGATAAAAGAAAAAAAATCATATATTGATCACAAAAATAAGTAAATGAGTGCACACTAAAAACAGTTTAAAAAATACCTTAAGACAATTGGTGGGTAATTGGTAGAGGAGAGAAGGAGAGAGATTCGTGTGCATTACTTCATGTGGCATGTCTATTTTGATTTTCTCCTTTTTTTCCCTTAATATATATGATTGTATGCATGTATGTATACACACCAACAGATAGTTGGCCTAATAAGAAGGGCGCAGTCCTTCAGGGACGACTCAAGCGGTAGAGGCTTCCCACTTTTATCCTCCATTCTCCGATTTGATACTGTTTAATTGTATCTCCTTATACAAAAAAATGAGAAGAGTGCTAGATTTTTTAATCAAAATTCAAATTTGAATTTTGGAAATAGAAAGAATTATATTGGAAGAATTTTCCCGAAAATGGATCTGATAGTTATTTGGATTGGATTAATCAGAATATAATTCGAGATACTGATTGGTGGGAAAGTGTTCCATGGAACCCAAAAATAGATATAATGTATATATAATCACTTTTGGCTTAAATCCCCTTTGATTACCAATCTGTCTTTATTCTCTTCTTTTGCACATTTTGATGCAATATTATCTGGGCATCTCTCTAATCTAATCTAATCCTCCCAAGTCACCATTGCAAAAAATCAACTTGAGTGGGGGTTATACAGATACTATGGTGTGGGCTCCATTTGCCCCGCACCATTGCTACAGTGAGCACACAAGTTGTTGATCAGATAAGTTTAGGGCACTCTCTTTGCTTAAAACCGAGATTCCCTTTGTTCCTCAAAACCCCATTCAAAAGTTAAATCTCCAAAGCATTGATACGACCTTTCCCTTCCAAAATGAATAAAGAAACTAGGGAAAGCATTACCACATTGCCATGTTAGTAAATATTTTGCTAACCATATCCACTCAACTCCAATTACATCTGGCCTTCAAAAGCAAACTTTCTTGAAAGCATTAGCACATCTGGCCTGCATTGGTTATTCATCTGTGCTCATTGACCTGGGGGTGAGTGATCAATTATAACTGAGAAACTTTAATCAAGTCATAATTTCTATGGCATTGGGTTGTCCTCATTAGCTCTAAGTACCAGCCATACATAGCAGTCGTTCTCTGAATATGTGCAAGGGCTTGGGGCAGTCTCTCTATTGATCATTTGGGAAATGTTGGGAAATTATGAATGTCTCATAAATGTTTCTCCCCTATTAACCAACGATAGGCATATTGGTCTTTAGACATTAACATTCAATTTGAAAATTTCCAAAGTGGTGCATTCAATCGCCAACATTGTCCTCTACTCTTCGTGTGCTCCATCTACTAAACATCTCACTCTCAGGCACTTGTACCTTGCACTTTCATACTCAACAAATTGACAACATTATCTCCTGTTGTGAAAAAGGTTGTGGTTATTTTTCACTACCCATCAGAATCATGCAACTTCTCTCATTGATCTATCCTAACGCTAAGGTTAGCAATGGGAAGGTCATAATCAAATCCAAACCTTTTTGGAGCTCTAAAGATTCTAAGTGTGAATTGAAGTACTTACGAACTGGATAGTTTAGATCCATCGCAAGGACATTTTCATGTTTTAGTCTCACTTCAGCTTGATCTTAAGAAATCGGCCAAGACAAGAAGTTGACATCTTTACTCCCTCACCAAACTCGGAGTGGAAAATTTTATGTATTGTCCATATTCAGCTCCTCTAATGCTCAATTTTCCCAAACATTCCCTTAAATCCCTAGAATTGTGATTATACAACACCCCTTCTTTTCATTTCAACTCACGGAGCACTAAGTATTCATAATGAATTATTGTGAGGAGGGCCTAACAAATGTAGCATCAGTCATTCAATAAAGGCTGCTAGTCTTTTTGGGGTGTCAGAAAACTGAAGCACATAAAAGGGTTTGCAAATTGGGGTCACGGGATTCGACCACCATAGTGGTAGGGTCTTTGAAGATGACAAGCACACATTAATGCTAAGACACTTAAATGTTCCTAATATGCAATGGAATATAGAGGAAAGAATACTAACAAGAAGCATGGTGTTGGGGGTCATTAACAATAAAAGCCATTCTATGGTCGGGCATAAACATTTAGGCCTAAGCACAACTCTAACACCATGCTTGGCTAGAATAGGTTAGAATATACCATGGACAATCAGTCTGATCTTGTAATAGTGCTAAATTTATTAACCAAATCTTAGTTTTAAAATTTAGAAATGAAAATATTATATTGGAAGAGCTACCCCTAAAATGAGACCGACAATATTCAAATCGGATTAACTTAAATATAATTCCAAATACCGATTGATAATATACCCAAATAAAAAAAAAAAGGTTAGAATATATTGTATATTTCATGGTCACACCAGTCAGTTAAATGGACTTCAATCTCTGATTTAGTTTTTAAGGCAAACCAAATTTTGAAATTTGTCATTAAAAATCAACTTGAGCTTGGCTTTGCAATATAAGGCCAAGCGGGTCATTTAATCCATAATCAGATCTACTATTAGAATTTGTGAAAATTGCGTTGTGCTTGCAGAGAGGTGATGTAAATTGGGATGAAAAATTTGCTTTCCAAGAGGCCGGTTCTATGGCGCTTTAATACTATCAAAATGAATAAAAAATATTAACATAGCATATCAATAGATAGACGGTTTAATGAAAAAATATTAGATCTCTTAATCAAGATTCAGTTTTGAATTTTGAAAATAGAAAAAATTACGTTAGGAGAGTTTTTTCCTATAGAAGGTCCGACAGTAATGCGAGTCAGATTAGTCAGAATATGACTCGAATACCCGTTAATCAAATAAAAAAAAAAATTAACATAGCGTGAAAAAGTGGCAGAGACATTTTGAACCAAAGAATATGTATTTATTCCTTGATGCAGCAAAGGACAACGATGTAAACCTAAACCATGATGCATATTCTGAGAAATAGAAGTCTACAGCTTGCATTTATTTGATGAGGGAAACCTCAAAATCATGTTCGCCTATTAGGGTTTTAAATGCAAATATTGTGATGAGAATATAAACCAAAAATAGCAATCATATTCTGTGGCCACGAAAGGGTGACAATTTTAGGGTTCTATCATAGAGTTGTCCTTGCTCAGCCTAAATGTGGCATCTTCGTTCTTATCGTCTAAATTAAATTTTGATAATGATTTGAATCCTTTACTGACAAATGTTCCATCTTAAATATGGAAATGCAAAAATATAATATAATAATATAAGAATTAAAAAAAAAAAGAAAAGAAAAACCAAAGGAAATGGAACTAGTTGTCGCTCATAGGCTTATAAGGCAAAATTGCTTCCACCATGATCTACTAAAATTGATGTTGTCCGTCCATCAAGTGGTAAATAACTATTACTCAAGTGTCTTTTCCAAGATCAAGGTCTAGTGTTTGAATTTTCATAAATGCTTGTATTTTCATTATTTTCACGACCCATATAACCAAGAAAGGTTGTCAATGTCCAAAGTGATGAGACGCATCTTTTATCAAAAGAGAGTGTCAAAAAGTGTAATGATGTGTTGGAGATAGTTTATAGATATCAAACTTCTCATAATAAGAATGACCGAAAGTCAATGAAAAAGAATATATGGAAATTGAGCTGCTAGTCACTAATGGAGGAGATAAACTCGTGTGATGCTGTGTTTGGGGCAAGTACTGCTTGGCACTAGGAAGCATAAAGCGGGATGGAGTTGAAATTCGGCATGGGGAGCTTATTTAGTGGAGGTAGCATTTGCATTGTGCTATACTGTGTTGTTCTGCATTTTTCTTGCAGCAGCTAAGTTTGATCCCAACATAGTCTTTGCTTAGCTAGCAGTCCTAAGGATCATGGATGACTCATTCATGTTGCATGAAGAAGAATTTGCATTATACATAAAGTACTCTCTTTGTTCTTAATGTCGGGATCGATAAAATACTCTTGAAATACTAATAAAAGATTCTGAAATTAAATTTGTCAGTAACAGTATATATTAAGGAGTTCACGATATGAAAAAAATTCCAGAGTTCAATCATCTTTAGAAAGGTAATTCTCCCCATAGCCCTTGTTTAAGACAAGAACAATTTCTACAAGATCAAACAACCACATACAGTCATGATATATTTAAAGAAAACAATTGACCATGTATGACTTGGTGTTCTAAAAACATGAAGTGGTTTTTAAATGATTTAAGATATTAAAGTTTGAATTTTAAAATTGAAAAACATTCGTGAGTCAGAATAGTTAATTTTTAAATTGGATTCTATAACAATTAGAACAAGATTAATCAAATTTTTAAATATTAAAATTATTTTAATTAAAATTTTAAAAATAAAAAAATAATCATGAGAAGAGTTAATTTTTAAATCGGATACTCGTAACAATTCAAATAGAACTACTCTAATTTTTGAATATTAATCTCCAAGTAAATATATATATATATATATATATATATATATATATATATATATATATATATATATATTAAATTGGTGGTAGGGATTATCAACTAAGTGGTTCCCATTCGCGAACCGACAGCATATGATGATATAGGGTGAAAGGAAAGCAACAAGTCAATCAATTTTCTCATCAAGTACATGATTTTCTTTTTAATGCTTTTTTGATAATAATCGAATCAAGCGCATCATTTTCTTAACATGCAAAACCACTATCTCTATAAAAAAATTGCATTGTCTACCATTCCAAAATTTTCTCCCTACAGTTCAACTTTGAGAAAGATGATGAGAAATATTCCTTTCACTTGTCCCTTCTTTTCCTATAATTGATTACAGACTCTAGCCGGATATTTGTACTATCCAAACTCGACTCGATTCGATTTTATAAAATGGTGTTAAAAATAATAATTTGAAACTTTTAGAATATAACTCTTAAACTAAATACATGTATCATGTGTTCATCATGGTTCAATGTAAGTAGAAGAAATTTAGAAGGATATTTAAAAATTCTAAGCAGTTAGATATATTTTGTTTTAATTCGTGGATCTAAAATTTATTACAGATCATTATTAGAAGAAGTGTTTTTCGAATTAGCCTTTTGAACCCATAAATATCTCATTGTATGTAGTATTTTTGAGATAAATTCTCTTGTTAAAAAGGGTTTATTTCTCATTCTCTATTGGAATAATCTTTAAAAATATTCTTCTTTTCTAACAATACTATGCTATTTTTTTTGTTGATCAACCGATATTTGAATTATCCAATTAATTTGGTTCGAGCAATGTAGATCTAATTTAGAAACTGATTCTCCCAACATCTGTTTTTTGATTTATTAATTAAGAGAGTTTAATTTTCTGTTACTAAACTTATAAAACGTTAATCAGTACTATATTAATTAAAAATACCTTATATGATTAACATTTGCTAATTATGAAAAATTTTCTAAAAGAATGGTGAATACTAACTACTTTCAATTTGTTGTTTGATGGAAGTCCAGTCACTTCGATGCGCCAAACATCTCTTGTTTGAACGCATGCATATCCTATCCTACAATAAAGTGGGCAACAATTTCTTTGTTTTAGTACTCTAAAACATGACACCAGGGGTTGTGTAATATTCGGTGGTAATTGAATATCCGATCGAATCGAATTAAATTTGAATTTGATTTTTAGATTCGAATCGGATTTTGGTTAGAACCGAATTCCAAATTTGATTTTCGGTTTGAGTTTCGAATTGAGATTTTTAATACGAATTCGATCTGAAAATCAAATTAGGGTTTTTAATTATCTCATTTTTTATTTATTTTGATTATTTATTATTTATTTTATTTTCTTTTTATACAAACTTTGATGGGTAATTTTTCTTGTTTAAACGAGCAATAAAATAGTAATTAAAAAATTTATTATTTTATCGATTCGAATTTGGTTAAATTGGATTTATGTGAAAATTTGGATCTTAAAAATCAAAATCGATTTATTTGATTTATTCGATTCAATTTGAATTCAAACAAAAAACTGAATTTTGAATTTAAACAAATTCGATTTGGTTTTTGGTTTGGAGTTAAAAAATATTAAATCGAATTAATCGAATCGAATTAATCGAAAAATTCGAAAACCGAATTGATGAACACCCTTACATGACACTCGTACGAGTGGCACGAGAGAGAGAGAGAGAGAGAGAGAGAGAGAGAGAGAGAATATAGTAAAGTTATAAACAAAATCTATATGATTATAAGTTACTAAATGAAGTATTATGTCATATCAAAAAATTGTATTGATGTCAAATAATATAAATTCCAGATATGAGTCTCAAAAAATTGTACTGGCACTAGGAAGCATAAAGCGTAGGGTTGTTATGTGAATCGAGTCGAATTCGAGTTGCTCGATTAACAGCTTAACTCGATTCGATTTTGATCGAACTCGAGTCGAGTTCATTATACCACTATCAAAAAAACAGGTATCAGCGAAAGAAAAATCCGTCGCTGATACCCAAATTTCCGTCGCTGAAAGTCACATCGCTAATTCAGCGACAAAAAATTTCCGTCGCTAAGAAAACCGTAGCTGATTAGCGACGGAAATATTTTCGTCGCTAATAATCCGTCGGAAATTTATTTATTTTTTAATTATTATTAATTATCGACAGATTATTAGCAATGAAAATATTTCCGTCGCTGAAGTGAGTAAAGACAAACCCAAATGCCTGAATCCAAGTGCCTGACCCGACCGCTCGGCCGCACCCGTCCCGCCCGCCTTTAAATTGTTTGTAAAATGCTAAAAAATGCACCTATCCAGATTCAAACCTAAGTTGAGAGAGAGATATTGAGAATCTTAATCACCATGCCACCATCACTTTTGTGTTATTAGTTTATTTTTTTTCTATTTCTATACTTTATTTCTAACTCTCAATATTAAAAATACAATACTCTAATTTCAAAAAATATAAAATTTTATTTAATAAAAACACAAAATTATATTTAATAAAAATACAAAATTATATTTAATAAAAACACAAAAAAATTATATTTAATAAAAACAAAAAATTATATTTAATAAAAACACAAAATATTATATTTAATAAAAAAAATATTATATTTACTAAAAACACAAAAAATTATATTTAATAAAAATAAAATATTATATTTAATAAAAACAAAATATTATATTTGATAAAAACAATAATATTTAATAAAAACAAAATATTATATTTAATAAAAAAATTATATTTGATGAAAAAAAATTATATTTAATAAAAAAATAATATTTAATAAAAAAAATATTATATTTAATAAAAACACAACAAATTATATTTAATAAAAACAAAATATTATATTTAATAAAAAATTATATTTAATAAAAACAAAATATTATATTTAATAAAAACAAAAAAAATATATTTGATAAAAACACAAAAAAATTATATTTAATAAAAACAAAAAATTATATTTAATAAAAACACAAAATATTATATTTAATAAAAAAATTATATTTGATGAAAACAAAAAATTATATTTAATAAAAAAACAAAATTATATTTAATAAAAAATTTATATTTAATGAAAACAAAAAATTATATTTAAAAAAAATAAAATATTATATTTAATAAAAACAAAAAAAAATATTTGATAAAAACACAAAAAAAATTATATTTAATAAAAAAAATATTATATTTAATAAAAACAAAATATTATATTTAATAAAAACACAAAAAATTATATTTAATAAAAACAAAAAATTATATTTAATAAAAACAGAATATTACATTTAATAAAAAAATTATATTTGATACAAACAAAAAATTATATTTAATAAAAACAAAATCTTATATTTAATAAAAAGAAAAAAAAATATATTTGATAAAAACACAAAAAAATTATATTTAATAAAAACAAAATATTATATTTAATAAAAACACAAAGAATTATATTTAATAAAAACAAAATATTTTATTTAATAAAAAAATTATATTTGATGAAAACAAAAAATTATATTTAATAAAAACACAAAATTATATTTAATAAAAAATTTATATTTAATAAAAACAAAAAATTATATTTAATAAAAACAAAAATTTTTTAGGGATGGAAAAATTAGGCTAATTTTAGCGATGGATTTTTCTCTCGCTAAATTCGTCGCTAATTTGTCCGTTGCTAATCCGTCACAAATCCGTCGCTAATAGCGATGGATTTTTTTCCGTCGTTAATTTCTGTAACTGAAAGTCTGTTTTCTTGTAGTGTACAATCAAGTCGAGTTTGAGTAACAGAATTTTATATTCTAAAATTCATGGAGTAACTCGATAACATATATTAATATATATTATATATACACATATATATAATTATAATAAAAAAATAAAATATATTAATATATTATATTAAAATTAAGTTTTCGAGTTGAATTCAAACGGTTTCAATATTATACAATCGAGTTGATTTTGAGTCTTAATTATTACTACTCGTCGAGTTTGAGTTCGAACACAAGGAAACTCGAGATCGACTCAACTCGAATACACCTCTATTAAAGTGGGATGGAGTTGAAATTTGGCATGGGGAACTTATTTAGTGGAGGTAGCATTTGTTTTGTGCTATACCGTGTTGTTCTGCATTTTTTTTGCAGCAACTAAGTTTGATCCCAACATAGTCTTTGCTTAGGTAGCAGTCCTAAGGTTCATGGATGACTCATTCATGTTGCATAAAGAAGAATTTGCATTATACATAAAGTACTCTCTTTGTTCTTAATGTCGGGACTGATAAAATACTCTTGAAATAGTAATAAAAGATTATGATATCAAATCATGTCAGTGTCGGTATATATTAAGAAGTTTACAATAGAAAAGGTCCAGAGTTCTATCATATTTAGAAATGTGATCCTCCCCGTAGCCCTTGCTTAAGACAAGTACAATTTCTACATGATCAAAAAACCATATAAAATCATGAAATTTTTAAAGAAAACAATTGATTATGTATGAGATGGTGTTCTAATAACATGAAGTGGCTTTTAAATGATTTAAAATATTAAATTGGTATCCCAACGATTCATGATTCTAGTAATAGAATATTAAATTTTTTTAACTAAAGTTTAAGTTTGAGTTGGGGAAATAGAAAATAATCATCAGGAGAGTCAGCCTCGATTGGACCTCATAACCATTTGAATCGGATTAATCGAGTTTTTAAATAATATTACTGTATATATAAAGCGCCAAAGGCCAAAGGCACTTACTGTAGCTTTCTTTTCGGACATTCCTACTTGGTCGTCCCATATTTTTGGGACCTCACGATTTTTTTTTTCATTTAAATACTTACACTTTTTCATTTTGACTCACTTTTTTTTTTTCCACTTAAATCTTTCATCTTTTTGAAACAACACTTTTTTTTGTTCAAGTTTTTGTGTGTTTTTTTTACCCTTTTTTTCACTTGGATCCTTCGTTTTTATAGGATCACACTTTATTATTATTTTTTCATTTAAGTTCTTCCACTAATTTGACTATTTTTTTGCTTAAATCTTTCGTCTTTTTAGAATATAGTTTTTTTTTTCTTTTGTTTTTTTGATCCCACAAATAGTTATCTATTTATTTTTAGATCGTTTTTTTTTCGTTTAGATTCTTGTTTTTTTTTTTATTTTTTAACCTAACTTTTTTCCTCTTAAGTCTTTCATTTTTTGGGGATATAGGTTTTTCCCCTTTTGATTTTTTTTATCTTACGGATGGTGGTTTTTTTATTTTTTGACCACGGTCTTTTATCTTTTTTTTATTCAACTCTTTGCTATTTTTTTTTTACCTAATTTTTTCCCTCAAGTAGTATGTCTTTTTTAAACACAGGTTTTTCCCTTTTTTTGTTCCACTTGTCCATTCAGATTCTTTTTTACCCAATTTTTTCACTTTAATTTTTTGTTTTTTCTTAATATAGATTTTTTTCCCTTTTTTACCTTACATATGATTGTCACTTTATTTTTAAACCACAGTTTTTTAATTTTTCATTCATGTCCTTACTTTTTTATTTTTAATCATTTTTTTCTCTTTATCCTTCATTTTTTTAACATAGGTTTTTCCCTTTTGTTTATTTACCCCACGGATGATCATTTCTTTTTTTTTTTTTAATTACTTTTTTACTCCACTTATTATCTTTTTTATCTCATTCGTTGATCTTTTTTTTTTCCTATCGCTGATATATGTTATATTTTTACTTATAAATCTAACAAATATTTATACAGTAAAAAAATATAATCCACATTTTATGACCAACCAGCGTGTTCGCACCGGACAATAACTAGAAATTGGTGGTTGGGATTATTAACAAGCTGATCCAAATCAAGAACCGACAGCATATGATAATATAAGGTGAAAGGAAAACAATATGTCAATCAATTTTCTCATCAATTACATGATTTTTTTGCTTTTTTTTTAATAATAATCGAATCAAGTGCGTCATTTTCTTAACATGCAAAAGCACAATCTCTATAATAAATTGCATTGTCTACCATTTAAAAATTTTCTCCCTACGGTTTAACTTTGACAAAGATGATGAGAAATATTCCTTTCACTTGTCCCCCTTCTTTTCTATAATTGATTACAAATCCTGTCACATATTTGCGCCACCCAAACCCGACTCGACTCGACTCAATTTTATCAAGTGCCGTTAAAAATAAAAATTTAAAATTTTTAGAATATAACTTTTAGATTATTTGAGTAATTCAGTTCTAACACTATGATTCTAATTTAAATACCGACTCTCTTAATTTTAATTTTTTCATTTTTAAAATTTGAATTCGAGATGTTAATTAATAGAGTTTAATCGATTACAAAGACTCCGGTCATATATTTGCACTACCCAACCCAACTCGACTCGACTCGATTTTATCACGAGCTGTTAAAAATAAAAATTTGAAATTTTTAGAATATAACTCTTAGACTAGATACATGTATCATGTGTTCGTCATGGTTCATGAAAGTAGAAGTAATTAAGAAGGATATTTAGAAATTCTAAGGAGTTAGATATATTGTGTTTTAATTCATGGATCTGGAATTTATTATGGGTCATCATTAGAAGTGTTTTTTGAATTAGCCTTTTTACCGATAAATATTCTCTTCTTAAAAAGGGTTTATTTCTCGTTCTTTGTTAGAATAATCTTTAAAAATATTCTTTTTTTTTTCTTTACTAATCGATATCTGAATTATTCGACTAATTCAGTTCAAGCATTATAATTCTAATTAAGATATTGACTTTCTTAATTTTAATTTTTTTATTTTCAAAATTTGAATTCAAGATATTAATTAACAAAGTTTAAGGGTATGTTTAGTTATGGAAAATAAGAGTGTTTTTCAGAAAATATTTTCTAAGAAAATGAAACTATGTTCAAAAACTTCATTTTTCAATTTTTATAAAATAAAAATTAGAAAACACGGTTTTCCAATTTATGAAGAGAAATAGAAAATAATTTTACAGTTGTTTTCTATTATTTTTTATTATAAATAAAACCCGTATTTTTTAAAATTTTACAACTTTATTAGAGAAAATTAGTATCTTTTGGACATAATTTCTAAATTTTCTACCATTTTCTTAAAAGATAGAAAATATGAAAAAAATTAGAGATAAAAAATTAAAAAATATTTTTCACAACTAAACGCATTCTATTTGTCATTGAATTCATGTGACGTTGATCAATACTATACTAATCAATTATATTTTATCTAATTAAAATTTGCTAATTACGAAAAATCTTCCAAAAGAATGGGTGACTACTAACTACTTTCAATTTGTTGTTTGATGGAAGTCCAGTCACTTCGATGAGCAAACATCTCTTGTTTGCGCGCATGCATATCCTATCCTACAATGAAGTGGGCAACAATTTCTTTGTTTTGGTACTTTAAAACATGACACACATATCAGTGGCGCGAGAGCCAGAGAGAGTCTTCTCTCGTTTAAGGGATAATTCAATAATAATAGTTTTTTTTAAAAAAAAATTTCATAATTTAGATTCGATTTCTATCTTAAAAAAAAAAAAATCTAAATGAAGTGTCATATCAAAAAATTTTTATTGATGTCAAATAATATAAATTTCAGATATGGGTCTCCATATAGATATTTTTATAAAATGTCTAATTTTGTATCTTTTCATTTCGGTGCAATCTGGGTAGGCACTTCTGTATGATCATTGTGCAAATTTATTGGTAATCACAGACTGACACTAATAAACGTGGTCCAAATCAAAATAAGAAGTCATGGCATGATGTACTGAAAATGGGCTGTTCTTTTTGATTCAAAGATAGACTTAATTAAGCAAGATCATTCAAAAGAACATCCACAAGGGAAGGAGGTGGGGATGAACCTCATTTCTTATGACCACCAAACTTCTTTTTGAGTAAAATAATTTAACATTTTATTTCCTTAATCAAAGTTTTCGAATTTAAGAATGGAGAAAAATGATTTGAGAGAATCAATTTTTCAATAGACCATATAATACTCAGATTTGATTAGTCAGATAAATTCAAATATTGGTGAATGAAAACTAAAAAAAAAAATAGAATTCTTATTTACAGATCTTTTAATAAAATTAAAAGCGACCCTTTTAAAATCAAAAGCTAGACCTTTAATATCACCACCCATCACTAAACTGAAATCGAGACAAAGAGCCATTCCAACCACAAGAAGCATCAACCTGAACAATGATCCTCCCGCGAAATCTAATAGAATAGGGTATTAAATTTTATAATCAATTTTTAGATTTAAAATTTAGGAATAAAAAAAACTATAATTGATAAGTCATCCCCTAAAAAGGAACTCTATAAATACTCAAATCGAATTAATCAAAATATTATCTAAAATAGTGTGGCACAAAAAAAATGATCCTCTCGCAACCTTGCTCCTTCGTCCAAATGAACACTTCTCTAATCTCAAGGCTTCAGGCATCTTAGAAGCTCATGGATTTCGTAGCCACTAGAGACCCATTGCTGTCTCTTGCCACCAAACCAATGTCCCAAGCTAAAGGGCAAATGGAAACATCCCACATTTGTAGCCATATCTACGTTAATCTTTAATCATCCCTCGTCCCCTCGGTCATTTTCCTGAGTCTGAATCTAGCTTTTGAGAAAAGAAGACAGATGGAAACAGAAGTTGCTCAACTGAGCTACAACCGTGATGCCAAACACTACTGAAATTTAACAAAATTCTTTTTATTTAATGAAATTAATTTCAGCTATTATAGAGCTCGTAGTCAATGAGTTATAAATTAACCAGTATCATCTCCTTCTCTAGAGGTCTCGAATCAAGAATCGCTATAACTTTATTAAAATACAAAGAGTTTATAAGTTATTAATGCTCATGTTTGAGCATTTAACTCCCCGAAGGAATCGTTTACATAAATTTATTTTTAATGGTTTATAAGTTATTAAAATTCATAAAATATTTTGGATTTTATAGAACTAATAAATTTCCATTGGAGATTTCTCTTGGGCCGAGTTTTAGAACTAATTTTGAGGGTCTACCTAATGGACCCAATAAAATAGGACTTCTATTGGACCCCATTATTCACGATCTGGATCCAGGTGAGGAATTGCAAAACCTTCTCAGACCAGCTTAACATGATGTGAAGAGGGGAATTTTCAAATGTAACGGTCGATGGAAGAAGCAAAGAAGAGGATGAGGAAGATATGGCGGATCTAGCAGCCATGGAGCAGTGATCTTGATTCTCGCCCTCTCTTTCTTTCCATTTGTTTCCCAAAGAAGTTCAAGTTAGTTGTCTGGAATTATAGATGAATTCGAAATGGTAGGTTTTGTAGAGCATGTAGGGAAATTCTCAAGGAGCATGAACCATACGTCATTTGTTTTCTTGGAGACGAGAACTAGTAATAATAATTACCTCTCTTTCATCAGGAAAATGGGTTGGGAGAGGGAATTTATAGTCTCGTCAACTGGGTTTAGGGTGATAACATACAATTTATTGAATTTATTTTTTGTTATCATGGTTTGAATTTGATTGTTTTGATGCCCTAATGATTGTTTTTATTGAATTTTATTTTTAGGAGGTTGAATTTGAAGATTTGGAGTACATTGGGCTTAATGAAGCAACTTTGAAGATTAATTGGGTCAAGACACTTTATTGGGCTTTGAAGAGAAGGAGTTTGAATTTTAATTCAACATTTTAGTAGTATTTTTATTTTTAGTAAAATCTGTTTTTTTTTAGTAGGAGTGAACTTTTATAATCTCCTAATTTTGGAGACTCCTAATTGATTTAGAAGTCTAGAGGAAGGAAAATAGGGTATCAAATCTTTATACCTTTTCATTCCACACGCAAGGGCCGGCTGCTCCTCCACCTTTTCATTCCATACACAACAAGGCTGCCTCCCTTATTTATTCTTCACACAGGAAGCCATTCATTACACTCACAGGAGACAATTCACCAGGGACGGCTACAGGAAAACAAGGGGTCACTCTCCATTTATTTTTTTTTCTTTAGGAATATTTTTTTTCTTTTTCTTATTTTGATTATCTTGTGATGATACTTACCACCATGTGTGGCTAATTTTTATTTCTGATTCAAGGGAAATTTTAATCGATTGTTTTTCATTGTGAGGTTATGTTCTAAATTTAATTTCTTGCTTTTATTCAAGTATTCGTTGATTCTTGATTTAATTTTAGGGAAACCTAATATTGGTTAATCTGACAATTTAATTCAATATTAGTTTTTCCATTGCTATCCAGGAATTCAGTGATCCGTAATTGTCATGAACGAATGGTATAAGTAGCAACTAGGTTATTTTTGTTTATGGGTCTTTTACCGGTAATCAATTGACCTAGGGAATCAATGGAACAAAATTGAGTAATTGCGGCTATCCCAATTATTTATATTTTGGTTTAACTGTTTTCACAGAACGTAATGCTATCATTATATTGATATGGAACGCTATCGTGCTCGGTTAATGATAAGTTTCGATTGGATGCTGGGTTTGGTCGATTAAATTAGGAAAACACATGATTTATTACGGCTATCCTAATAGATCTAAGGTTAAATGCTTGAATCGCAAAAATAATATTTTAACCAATGATCAATGAGACAATCGAATATATGAACCCTTGGATCGGAGTTTTGTTAATTGATTCTTTTCCTTAAATTTTAGAATTTGCATTGTTGATTTGTTTCTTATTTTTAGGTTAGTAATTTTTATTTAGTGAATTTTATTTTAGCAATTTATTTGAAAACCCCCCAATTTTATTTTTAACATCGACTAGGAGATTAAATTAATTAGTTCCCTTGGGATTCGACCTAGTAACCACTATTGCTACAGTTTGTTGCATTGGGGGAAATCAGTATTAATTTGAGGGCTTCGACAACCCGACCAAATTTTGGCGCCCCCTTGGGAGCTACATTAATTTCTTAGTTTGTGTTTTTTTCATTTGTTTGTTGCTTTTTGAAGAAGAGGAAAAGATGGCCGATCGTGAGAGAACCTTGAAGGAATTGGCTGCTCCCAATCTGAATCAACAACCCTTGTGCATCGAATATCCAACTCTTGAGGTAGCATTCGAACTTAAATCTGGTTTGATTCATTTACTTCCTATTTTTTATGGTCTTCCAGGTGAGGACCCACATAAACATTTGAAGGAATTTCACGTTGTTTGTTCGAGTATGAAACCTCAAGGTGTGACCGAGGAACAGATTAAACTGAGAGCCTTTCCCTTTTCCCTAAAAGAAAAGGCAAAAGATTGGTTGTACTATTTACCTCCGGGTTCGATCAATACATGGAATGGGATACAGAGATTATTTTTTGAAAAATTTTTCCCTGCATCTAGGGCTGCCAACATTCGAAAGGAGATATGTGGGATCAGACAGATTAGCGGAGAGACGCTATATGAGTATTTCGAGAGGTTCAAACAACTCTGCGCTAGCTGTCCACATCATCAAATACCGGAACAGCTCTTGATACAATATTTCTATGAAGGACTTCTACCCATGGATAGAAGTATGGTAGATGCGGCTAGCGGAGGAGCCTTGGTAAATAAAACACCTGAAGAAGCCAGACAATTGATCACAAATATGGCAGAAAATTCTCAACAATTTGGGTTGAGAACGGATGGAGTTACGAAACGTGTCAATGAGGTAAGTCATTCTCACCTTGAAAATCAAATTTCTGAATTGACCGCTTTGGTTCGTCAGATGGCTGTAGGGCAAATACATGCAACCAAAGTCTGTGGCATATGCTCGATACCTGGACATCCTACGGATATGTGTCTATCTCTGCAAGAAGATTCTACTCATCAAGCAAATGCCGTAGGAGGATTTCCTAGCCAATCTCAAGGGAAATACGATCCCTATTCCACTCATTATAATCCCGGTTGGCGAGATCATCCAAACCTGAGTTACGGGAATCAAGGAGGACGGACAAGATATCCTCCTCAGCAATTCAATAGGCCAACACAAGCACCGACACAATCATCTAATTCAGGTATGTCCCTAGAAGATATTGTGAAAGCTCTCGCGACTAACACCCAACAATTTCAACAGGAAACGAGAGCTAGCATTCAAGACTTGGGGAAACAAATCACTCAACTAGCAATTTCGGTTAGTAATTTGGAGGCTCGAACTTCAGGAAAATTACCTTCACAAACGGTCGTGAATCCCAAAGAAAATGTCAGTGCGATAATGTTGAGAAGTGAGAAGGAACTTCACTCGGTCTCTACTCCATCTAAAAATGTGGATGAAGGGAAGGACATGGACAAGGAAGATGAACGCATGCATCGAGGTTCAATCAAGGTAACATCCGAGTCCTCTTTGTCTAACACTTCTAGTACAATTGTATCATTTTTTCCTAGCAGATTGGAGAATTCAGAAAGGGAAGTTAAGGAGTTAAAAGGTGATGAAATAGGTGAGAATGTATCTGATGTGATCAAGGGAACTTTACCCAAAAAATGTGCGGATCCAGGTATGTTCACTCTACCTTGTGTTATTGGTAAGAAAAAAATTGAGCATGTCATGTTAGACTTAGGAGCACCTGTAAATATCATGTCTTATTCAGTTTATAGTGCTCTAAAATTGGGTCCCGTAAAAGAAACTGAGGTTGTTATTCAGTTGGCTAATCATTCTTATGTTTACCCAGAGGGGATTGTTGAAGATGTGTTGGTACAGGTGAACGAGTTAATATTTCCAGCAGATTTTTACATATTGAAAATGGAAGAAGACACTATCATAGATTCAGCTCCACTTTTATTAGGAAGATCGTTCATGAAGACATCAAAGACAAAAATAGATGTGGACGAGGGTACTCTCTCCGTCGAGTTCGACGGCGAGATTGTTAAATTCATTATTTTTGATCCTATGAAATACCCAAATAAGTGTCAATCAATTTGTTTTGCTGATGTTGTGCAGGAAATTTGTGAAGAAGAGCGTGTCATTAATTTTGAGTCGAATGCACAATTAGATATGGAAGGAAGGTTACACGAGATTCCCAAGTTGAAGTTAAAACCTCCTTGAAGAGAAATAAATGAAGATCGTCGAGCATAACGACGTTAAAATAATTGCGCTTGTTGGGAGGCAACCCAAATTTTTTTTTAAGAGTTTGATTTAATTTTCTAGTAATTTTATTTATTTATTTTTGAGTGTTTTATTATGTTATTTATCTCCCCTTTTAATTTTTACTTGTGTCCAGCAATTTTCTCAAGTCAAGTCACAAATGGAGTGATATTCAGATTTCGGACAGAAGCAGTCATTCTCATACCAGATGATCATGCGGTATTCTGAAGACTTAATCCAAAAGTGGACAGAAGCACTCCTTCTCTCAGGAGATGATCACGCAGTATTGGGTACCAAAAAAAAAAAAAAAAAAAAAAAAAAGAAAAAAAGCGGTCGAATGGGAGAAGAGAGAACATTCACAGCACATTCCAATTATATTCTCTCTCTCGATTCTCCTACGAACTCTCTAAAATCGCCTTCATCGATCAACCTTTAGTCCTCCCCTCCAGCCGCGGGTGATGCTTCCTCGGTGTTCTACAACTTCATCCAATGCCAACGAGCCGACTGCAGGACTACCAATGGAACCAGAAGAGTCCCCAATTGCACTTGCCAAGCAACCATCCGCTGACCAAGAGCTCCTATTCCTGCCATCACCTTAGGGGAGTTCTCTCTCTTTTCTTCATTGTTTTCATTTTTAGCATTTCATTCTTCCGTTAGTTTTTTTTTTGCTTTCCGCATTGTCCCTAAACGTCTTTTTTTTGCTTCATTGAGGACAATGCAGCATTTAGGTGTGGGGGAGGAATTCATGAATCCATGTCATATCTCTATTTTCTTTCAAATTCCATACTCTTTTGATTTTCATCTGAAAATGATCTTTGAGTTAGCATTCATTGTCGATTTGAGTTGGAATGCATGAAAGAGACAAGTGTGATTAGTTGTATTTTTGGACAAAAAGTGTTTTAAGCATCCTATTGACTGTGACGATTGAATTAGATACAAATGTACAAGATTCGATACAATATTACACACTTTTGTGAGCATTTGAGCCTTGAGAGCATATAATCATTTTTGCTCTAATTTTTTTCATGTGTGCATCAATCATAGTGTGTTTATTCTAGAACTTGCTTTGCAATGCTTTTCAAGATCACATTCATGAATTCGTGCATTAATATGATGGGGGTAATTAGGTTTACACACTTTATCTATCTTAAAAAAAAGACCTTCCCGTACATACTTATTCCCTAGTGAACTAAATTGAGCCTTTATCCCTTTTTTCTTTGATTATAATCTCACAAATTGACACACAGCCTTTTTTTTATGCTTAACCTTCTTTTTGGCCCTTATATCAAAGAGGCATGTGTTAGGATTCGAATGGTTGGGAATTTGCAAAGGAAATGAGATAATTTTATGTTGGGAAGTATTTTTAGAAATTTATTCATTCGATTTACGAGATTTGTATATGCACTACATGTCTTCCTTGAGATTTGATTGTTCTCTCTCTAAAAAAAAAAAAAAAAAAAAAAAAAAAAAAAAAAAAAAAAAAAGAGAGAGAGAAAAGAAAAGTATTCAGAAATATGATCGATGAATGATAAGGTCTTGATTGAATCATTTTTCTTGGGTTGATTGTACTTCATGTTATGAGATGAGTTGATAGTAGGAATATTTTGAAATTTTTGACATGCTTCTTTGGTATACATTACACATCATTTTTACCTTTTTTTCTACTCTTACCCTAGCCACATTACAACCCTTATAAAGACCCCCGGATTTTTGTTTTGAATTCATATATTGAGTGGTGGAGATTTGATTAATAAGCAAGTTTATGGTAATAGCATACTATGATTTGATTTTGAGAGTTATCGATAAATTCCCTTTAAACACTTGAGTGCATAGAGCGATCTCCTTGTGAGGGTAACGGATCTTGTTGCATTGAATTCTGATGATATTGTTGAGTCTATTGGAATGCCTATATATTTTCTTTTAAAGTTATACAAACTATGATTACTTGTTCTCTGGATTGTGGTTCTGAGTTGAATGTTTCAATGTGTGCTGCTTGAGGTTGTTAGATGATGAAATGAAGAAGGGGAAGGAGTGAAGAGGAGAATGGTTGATTGATTTTGGGATAGAGAATGCTTGAGGACAAGCATTGGTTTGGTGTGGGGGAATTTGATAACATGCAATTTATTGAATTTATTTTTTGTTATCATGGTTTGAATTTGATTGTTTTGATGCCCTAATGATTGTTTTTATTGAATTTTATTTTTAGGAGGTTGAATTTGAAGATTTGGAGTACATTGGGCTTAATGAAGCAACTTTGAAGATTAATTGGGTCAAGACACTTTATTGGGCTTTGAAGAGAAGGAGTTTGAATTTTAATTCAACATTTTAGTAGTATTTTTATTTTTAGTAAAATCTGTTTTTCTTTTAGTAGGAGTGAACTTTTATAATCTCCTAATTTTGGAGACTCCTAATTGATTTAGAAGTCTAGAGGAAGGAAAATAGGGTATCAAATCTTTATACCTTTTCATTCCACACGCAAGGGCCGGCTGCTCCTCCACCTTTTCATTCCATACACAACAAGGCTGCCTCCCTTATTTATTCTTCACACAGGAAGCCATTCATTACACTCACAGGAGACAATTCACCAGGGACGGCTACAGGAAAACAAGGGGTCACTCTCCATTTATTTTTTTTTCTTTAGGAATATTTTTTTTCTTTTTCTTATTTTGATTATCTTGTGATGATACTTACCACCATGTGTGGCTAATTTTTATTTCTGATTCAAGGGGAATTTTAATCGATTGTTCTTCATTGTGAGGTTATGTTCTAAATTTAATTTCTTGCTTTTATTCAAGTATTCGTTGATTCTTGATTTAATTTTAGGGAAACCTAATATTGGTTAATCTGACAATTTAATTCAATATTAGTTTTTCCATTGCTATCCAGGAATTCAGTGATCCGTAATTGTCATGAACGAATGGTATAAGTAGCAACTAGGTTATTTTTGTTTATGGGTCTTTTACCGGTAATCAATTGACCTAGGGAATCAATGGAACAAAATTGAGTAATTGCGGCTATCCCAATTATTTATATTTTGGTTTAACTGTTTTCACAGAACGTAATGCTATCATTATATTGATATGGAACGCTATCGTGCCCAGTCGGTTAATGATAAGTTTCGATTGGATGCTGGGCTTGGTCGATTAAATTAGGAAAACACATGATTTATTACGGCTATCCTAATAGATCTAAGGTTAAATGCTTGAATCGCAAAAATAATATTTTAACCAATGATCAATGAGACAATCGAATATATGAACCCTTGGATCGGAGTTTTGTTAATTGATTCTTTTCCTTAAATTTTAGAATTTGCATTGTTGATTTGTTTCTTATTTTTAGGTTAGTAATTTTTATTTAGTGAATTTTATTTTAGCAATTTATTTGAAAACCCCCCAATTTTATTTTTAACATCGACTAGGAGATTAAATTAATTAGTTCCCTAGGGATTCGACCTGGTAACCACTATTGCTACAGTTTGTTGCATTGGGGGAAATCAGTATTAATTTGAGGGCTTCGACAACCCGACCATAGGGGTGGTCGTTGGTTTAGTTGGGACCCCAAGAGGATCAATTTGAATGAAATCCATTACATGGATCAAATGATTCATGCCCAGATCACAAAAGGCACTTCTAGCTAGTTAGTTTTATTTGTGTATGCTCGACCTAATGGATAAGCAAAGGAGGCTTTCCGGAGTGATCTGGCTTTTCGAGCCACTAATATCATTTCCCCATGGTGGTTCTAGGAGACTTCAATGATATAGGGAAGATGGAGAAAACCAGTAATTCTAGCTCTCGATGCTAGAACAGATGTCCGTGAAAGTGAGGAGGTGGTGGGAAGCGTATGTCCTAGATAACTTTCTGCCAGTTATTCCCAAGTTTACTTGGACAAAATTTTGTCAGGGCATAGTTATTTTGCAGCAAGCTCTTGATAGAATCTTAGTGAACAATCAAGCTAGAATAAAGTTCCCTAAGATGAAGGCAATGGCCTTACCAAGAACCCATGGTGACCATAGCCCTCTTTTATTTTGCTCCAGCTTGTCCTCCCCTCCTAGGAGAGATAGAAGACTCTTAAGGTGGGAAGCAGTTTGACTTACTCATCCTAACTTCAATAAAGTCTTTGAAGAAGCTTGGGCTTTAGGTGGAGGGCATCTGCATCAAGCAGTCATCCATTCTAACAATGAAGTTAGGACTTGGAACAAGGAGGTCTTTGACAACATCTTCACAATGAAGAGAGGTCTAGAAAAGAGAATTCGAGGCATCCAACAGCCAGTTCACTGTAGGTACCCTTCCTTCCTTCAAGACCTAGAAAAGAATTTGCTAGAGGAGTACTACAGAACCTTAGAAGAGGAAATCTTATGGTTCTAGAAATCTCGAGTGGAATGGTTTCTCCAGGGAGATAGAAATACCATCTTTTATCATTTACAAACCAAAATAAGGAGGAACAAGAATAGAATTACTGCTCTGAAGGTGGGAGACGACTAGTGCATTGACCAAGAAAAACTCAAAGAGGTAGCTGTGAGTTATTTCTCTAATCTTTTTGAGAGCTCTGAGGTTGCCCCCCAAATACTAACTTTACCAGATGGCAGAAAAAGATTGCTCCTACTGAGTATGAAAGGTTTATCAACCTAGCTAGTGCGGACAAAGTAACGACTGCCCTCTTCTCTATTAAGGGCCTTAAAGTGCTTGACCCGAATGGCATCCAAGCTATATTCCTGTAGAAACATTGGACCACGGTGAGTTCCTCTCTCTGCACCTTCTTTAACAATGCTTTAAGGAATGGGTTTTTCTGCCTAGATCTAGCTAATGCCTTTTTTGTGTTGATTCCCAAACAAGAAAGGCCTCAAACCATGGTGGACTTCAGGCCTATTAGTGTTTTAAACTCTACTTACAAAATTCTCTCAAAGATACTTGTCCAGAGACTCTATCCCATCCTTCAAAACTTGGTAGGAAATCAGTAGAGCAGCTTCATTCCTGGAAGAGGAACTTTGGACAGCATAGTGATTACTCAAGAGATCATCCACTCCATCCAAAAGTCTAAGAGTAGAAGGAAAAACATGGTGCTCAAGGTTAATCTCAGGAAGGCCTACAATTACGTCGTTAGAGCTACTTGGGCTAGGTGCTCTTGGATTTCAATGTGCCCCTTTCCTTAGTTAAACTTATCATGGTTGCAGTTTCTTACGATAGTACTTCCCTTGTGTGGAATGACAAAATCCTGCCTCCTATCAAAGTTGGAAGGGGCCTTAGACAGGGAGATTTTCTCTAACCATATCTCTTTATTCTCGTTATGGAATGGCTATCCTATATGATTCAAAGCAAAGTGTGGAAGGGGCTTGGTGCCTGATTAAGGTGTGTAAAGGTGCCCCTTTAATTTCTCACCTTTTCTTTGCAAATGATCTACTTCTCTTTGTGGAAGATGACCATCTTAATCTGAGCCATATTATGGATTGCCTTAAAACTTTCTCCAAGGAAAGTGGTCTCTCTATAACCCCCTGAAATCTACGTTATGGGTTGCTCCCAATGCCCTGTGGGTCTTAAAGTCCTCCATAGCCGCAATGAGTAAATTTACATTTACAAATGATCTGAGCAAGTATCTAGGTCTCCCTATCATTCATAAGAAAGTGGATAGAAACACTTAACTTTACCTGGTTGAAAGGTGCAGGAGAAGCTTAAGGCCTGGAAAGCCAAGCTTTTTAGTGTAGCTGGAAGGAGAGTTCTCATCCAGTCGGCTAGAACAGCCATCCCAATTTACACTATGCAAGCCACTTGGTTGCCGGAGAGCATTTGTAACAAACTTGATCAACTTAATAGAGACTTTCTTTGGGGATGGTCGGGGGAAAGTAAGAATGTCCACCTTGTGGAATGGAATAGAATCTACAACTCTAAGAAAAATGGAGGCCTAGGTCTTAGAAAAATAAGAGACTAATTTGGCTCTTATGACCAAGATGGGTTGGAAAATGCTAAAAGGTGATAAAACCTTATGGTGTGAAGTCCGAAGGAATCAATATCTCAAGGATCAAGATTTTATGAGTTGCAATTCCAAGCCTATTGCCTTAAGAATTTGGAAAGGGATAATGAGGTGTAGGGACTGTATCAATAAGGGTCTGGTTTGGAAGATTGGAAATGGTAGGCAGGTGAGCTTCCGAACAGACACTTGGGTGGATTTGGTCTTGAAGGTTCATCACTTTATTGATGACAACAATGATTGGAAGATCGAGGCGTTAGAAAGCATTCTTCTTAGGTATAAAGTGGTTGAAATCAAAGGTATAGGCATTCCTGAAGGTGATAACACTCATGATTCTTTTGCTGGAAGGGAAATGTGGAGGGAATTTTTTTGACAGCTTCAGCATATAAAATCACCCAACAGGTGAGAGCCTGAGGTACCTTTGACCAGGATTGGGTTTGGGTGTGGAAAGCAAAGTGTATAGAAAGAATTAGGTTCTTCCTTCGGTTAGTAGCTTCAACAAGGTCATGACGAACGTTGAGATATGGAGGAGACACTTTACAAATGAAGCAGATTATCCTTGCTGTAGGGGAGTGGACGAAAGTATAGCTCACTACCTTAAGGACTGTCATGCGGCTAGGGAAGTTTGGATATCAGTTCTGCCAAGGGTGAAAAGAATTGCAACCTTCTAGAGTGAGGAGATTGTTGAATGGGCTAAAATGGGATGCAAAGGCCTTACTATTGGTTTGTTCATCCTTGATAAACACAAGTTTGTGGCCACCATATGGATTATATGGAAAAGTAGATGTAAACTTGTCTTTCAGGATGAGAACTGTCACCCCATGCAGACAGCTAGATGAGCTCTCAATCTTGCCTGTCTTTTTTCTTCGGCCTGGAGATGGGAGAAGGACAAAAACTTTGGATCCAATGAATGGGTTGGATGGAAGTCTCAGATGGGCAGTGCCTTAAAGCTCAGCACTGACGGTTTAGTTGATAGAGCTAATGGTCAAGCAGCTGCGGGTGGTATTTTGAGGAATGGAATAGGGGAATGGATCAATGGCTTCTCAGTAAAGGTCAGAATCTCTTCTGTAATCATTGTTGAGCTTCGGGGAGTGTGTGAGGGTTTAAAAATGGTTAGGAAAAACAATTTGCATGATATTAAGCTTGAGGTGGACTCTCTGATGGTTGCTCAGATGCTTCAAAATGGCATTTCTCAAGATCACCAGCTAAGTGTGATGATTGGGGAGTGCAGAAAGCTTATGTAGCAAGTTAATGTAATTGTTGTGCTTCACACGCTCAGGGAAGAAAATCACGACACGAATTATATGGCCTCCCTAGGTCATTCTCTTTCTCAGCATATCTCTGAGTTTAGTTATCCTCATAAGGTATTGGTTTCTATTTTAAGGGAGGATGCTGGGGGCTGCAAGTTTCTAAGGCATAAGAAAAGTCTCCCTGTCGGTTTTTCCTCTGGGATGGGCATACCTTGTTAGTTTGGTTTGTTTTCATCTTCTTTATACCAAAAAGAAAAAAAAAAGTGCCATAATTGCTTGATTGCTATGTTACCACTTCAACCTAAACTTGGGCCTATCCTGAGTTGGATTGACTCCAGGATGGCCAGGTCAATGTTTAGTCCAGGCTTGAAAGGATGACTGTAGCCCAACTACATAGCCAAGTATATATATATTTTTTAATTTTATACCAACGATATCCAAATTTATACTCCGATTAATTCGGTCTGAGTATTGTCGGGTTCAATTTAGGGGAGCTCTCTCAGTATAATTTTTTCCATTTTTAAGTTTTGAATCTGAAATTTGGTTAAGAGATTTATCACTTTTACCTATTAGGTCAACTGTTCGTTGGTATTACATAGATAAATAATGTTCGCTTTCTTCACTTTCTCTGTTCTCTCTATAATTATTTCGTATCTTAAGAATGAAAAAACAGATGGTGGAAGAGTTTGTCACTTAATGGACTTAATAGTTAACTCGAACCAAATTAGTCGTGATTAATAAATTGGTTATTGAAACCGATCGGTCAAATACAAAAAAAAAAAAGAAAAATCTCTCTATAATTATTTCACATGGCTTATAACAAAATGGACTCTATTCAATCCCCTATGCCTATTGTGAACAGGTCTGTAAATTTTAGGTTTATAAATTTCAAATTTAAATTTATTTTTAAACAATATATAATAAATTCATTTCTTGGACGAACACCTTAATATCAAGGAGCCCTCACTCTTCTCTTCATTTACATGGGCAGCCTATCCCATTCTAAATAAATGCTTTCCATCTTACAACATACAAAAATTAATATTATCTATCTATTATGATTATTTGGGAAATATTCTTATTAGAAAAATATAGGAACTCAACCACAACGCGTTGATATGTCCGAGTGGTTAAGGAGACAGACTCGAAATCTGTTGGGCTTTGCCTGCGTAGGTTCAAATCCTGCTATCAACGGTATCATTCTTTTCTTTGTTGGATATTTATGGTCCACATGTCATATTTCTATTGGTCATAGGAGAGAGAGTTAATTTTAAACGGTTAATTGTACGTTGATGGTTTGTGCATATAAAAGAGAATTTTAAAGAAACTGGTCCTCTTTACAATCCTACGTAACTTCTTTTTCATCATCAAAAAAAGTATTCTGTCAAAATTAAAGAGGGTTAAAGAGGGAGAAACGCAATTTTTTTTTCAATTGATATTGTTATTAGGATTTCATCATGGATCAAGATATATTTCTCTTTAATTATATCTTTGTGAAAATCATATAGTTTGAACATTTTGGTATAAAGATTATATAAATATTATGGTTTTTATTTACATCTTAAAACAAATTTACTTAGTATGGTTACAGAACTTATGATTTTCCATTAGTGATTATTTATTTCTCCTTTAATTATTGTTTCAAATCACCCTTAATTATTTGCTTAGATGTGGATCGGATGAATTGATAAAAATTTTAAAAACTTAGATCTCGATTAGGTGAATTGATAAAATTTTGTCTTTTTTTTGAAAGAATAAAAGAATAAAGAAAAATTGAATTAAATAAGTCATTAAATAAATGATATTCTCGTTTCTGAAAATGAACAATCTGTCCCAGTTTCTAAAGGAAGAGAGATTCTCTCTCATCCCTCATTAAGGATTAAAAAAAAATCATGTGTAATTTTTTGAATTGAAATGTAGATAATAGTTCATAAAAAGTTTTTCCCATGTTTAAAGGAACAAGACTCCACGTTTGATAAACATTTCCCACATTTCATGGAATAAGGAGTCATGTTGAGTAAAATTTGGACTTAAAGTCTACCCAAAAAGATTCAAGGCGTAAAGTCCAAAATAATTGAATTTGGACCTTTAGCCAACTACAAGCATAACTCAGAGGAAAATATTGGACCATAAACCCATTAAAGAGAAATCTGGGTATTAAAAGAAATAAAGAAAATAAAAATAAAAGAATCATAAAGTGTTCGTGTCGTGACTTGAACCTTGAACCAACATTTCTAAACCACATGGATTATGTTATTGTTAGGCCAAAGTTATATAATTAAAAAAAATAAAGTGAATTGAATAAAGAATCGGGTCTAGTTGTCCTGACTTGATTCAATCCTAACCCGCTGACCGTTGACCATTGATTGTTGACTGTTGACTTTGACCGTTGACAGTTGATTTAAATAAAAAAAAATTAATTGAGTAAATAAATAAAAGGGTCAAAATTTAAAATTTAATACCTATTAAATTATACAATATTGTTTATTTAGTTTGATATCTATACATAAATAATTTGTTAGTCACCAAAGTGACCAAATTAGAATATTCTTATAGATGTTAAATTAAATAAAATTCAATTACACATGAATATGTGATGCTACTAATGAGATGAAATAATGATAGATTTTCTCTGTAATGTGTAAATTGAAATTCATTGATTATAAAATATTTAAGAATCGCCCAAAAGTTGATTAGTTATTTTATAATCGTGAATATGATAACGGTTAATTGATATATTTGATTAGATGTGTTTAGTATATCCAAAGATTGCAACCATGTTTGACTAGAATACATTTAATTACCGATTATGTAAAATTTAAACAATAATAATGAGTATCAATTATGATTATTGTCGTACATTGTTGGATCACCCAAAGGAGAACTTCAATGTACATTTATGTTTACATGAATGTTATCCAAATGTGTATTACGTGTTTGTTTTATAATTCAAAGATGAGCATTTTATCTATTTCAGTATTTGCCCTGTTCTCTTTATTCGCAAGATTCGTCTATTAAGAAGTTCAATGGGCTTAATTTTCTTGAATGGTCTGAACAAATTCAGTTTCACTTAGATGTTCTGGATCTTGATTTAACGCTCCTACATGATAAGCCCGCTGTTATTACAGATACTAGTAGTATTGAATACAAATATTTCTATAAAATTTGGAAAAAATCAAACAGACTAAACTTAATGTTCATGTGGATGACAATAACTAAGAGCATTAAGTCAATGATTCCTAAAACTGATAGTGCTAAGGAATTTGTATAATCTGTGCAAAGTATGTTTCAATTTGACATTACTTATAAGTCAGTTGTTGGGATGTTAATGGATATGAAAGTTTGATGGTTCTCGTACAATGCATAAGCATGTCACTGAAATGATAAATATAGCGACAAAATTGGAATCTATGGGATTAAAAGTGAATGAAAGTTTTCTTGTGACATTTATCATGAACTCCTTGCCTCTTCAGTATTGTCCATTCCAAATAAACTATAACACTATAAAGGACATGTAAAATGTGGTAAAATTACAAATTTTGCTTATTCAAGAGAAAGTAAGACTTAAGAAGTAAGGAAATCACTCAGTTAGTCTTATAGGTCATTCAAGAACTAAAAAGAAACCAGGAAAAAAGAATCAAAAGGGCAATAAAGGACCACTAAAGGTTAATGATTCATCTGGCCAAATCCATAAGAAGAAACATAAAAGGGATAAGTGTCACTTTTGTGGAAAGTCTAGACACCACAAGAAAAACTACTTGATACGTAATGCATGGTCGAAAGTAGAGGTAGATCTAGTGCTTTCGTATATTTTGAATCAAATTTGATAGAAGTTCCTTATAATACTTGATGGATTGATTCGGCTTGTACCATTCATATTTCTAATATGATGTAGGGATTCCTTACGAACCAAACTATAAATACAAATGAAAATTTTGTACTTATAGGGAATGGAGACAATGCTCCAGTTGAAACTATTGGAACTTATTATTTGATTTTAGATACCAAATATCATCTAAATCTTTTCAAACTCTTTATGTTCCTTTTGTTTCTTAAATTTAGTTTTTTGTGTCAAAACTTGATATCGTTGGATACTTTTTTAAACTTAGAAATAGATATGATAGTTTATTTAAACATAATTATTTTATTGATTCTAGTGCTTTTTGTGATAGTTTATATAGATTAAAACTTGATAGTCTTTTTACTGAAACTCTGTTGACCTTGCATCATAATGTTGGTATTAAACATGGTTTAGTAAATGAAAGTTCAACTTACTTGTGGCATAAACGTTTGGACAATATATCAAAAGAAAGAATACAAAGATCAGTAAATAATGAAATCCTTTCGAATTTAGATTTTATTGATTTTGGTATTTGTGTGGATTGTATTAAGGGAAAACACATGAAATACATACTTTAGAAAAAAGGCCACAACTCCTTGAACTCAAACACACTGACATATGTGGATCTTTTGATATTCTATTTTTTGATGGAGAAAAGTATTTTATCACTTTCATTAATGATTTTTCATGTTATGAATATGTCTATTTATTGCATGAAAAATCTCAATCAATAAATGCCTTAGAGGTATTTATTACTGAAGTTGAAAGACAATTAGATAGAAAAAAGAAATTATCAGATCTAATAGATATGGTGAATATTATAAAAGGTATGATAAATTTGGACGACATCCTGGTCGATTTGCTAAATTCCTTAAAAAGCATGACGTTGTACTGAATACACAATGTCAGGTATACCAGAATAGAACAGTGTTGTAGAAAGATATAATCATATTTTAATAGATATGATTTGGAGTATGTTGAGTTATTCTTCTTTACCCTTATCATTGTGGATGTATGCTCTAAAAACTACCATATATTTGTTAAATAGGGTTCCTAATAAGACAGTTCCAAAGACTCCTTTTGAACTGTGGGTGAGAAGGAACCTAGTTTAAGGCACCTTCATGTTTTGAGTTGCTCGGCAGAAGTAAGAATTTATAATTCACATAAAAATAAACTAAATTCAAGAATAACCAGTTGTTTCTTCATTGGTTATCCAGAAAAATCGAAAGGGTATAGTTTTTATTATCCCAACCATAGTACAAAGATCATTGAAACTGGAAATATGAGATTCATTGAAAATTGTAAAATCAGTGGGAGTGTGGAACCATGTAAAGTCAAAATTCAAGAAATTAGGATATAAATTTTTCTACTTAAAACTTCTACTCAAGTTGTTGCTCCCACAGTTATTGAAAATTTTGATAATTTGCAAGAATAACAAATAAATGATGAAACATTCTGCAATGAAACTATTGTCAATAAACAAATGGTAGATGAACCACATGAGGTAGTATTAAGAAAGTCTGAAAGGCAAAAAACACCTGTTATCTCTGATGATTATGTAGTTTATTTACAATAGTTAGAATATGACTTGGGAATTGATGATGATCCAATTTTGTTTTTACAAATTATGGAAAGTAATGATTCTATTAAGTGGTTAGATATCATGAAAGAAAAGTTGAAATCAATGGATCACAATAAAGTCTGAGATCTTGTTGAATTGCTTGAAGGATATACAAGAGTTAGGTATAAATGGGTCCTTAAAACCAAACGCGACTCTAATGGTAATATCAAATGATACAGGACCAGATTTGTTGTCAAAAGTTTCACTTAGAAAGATGGTGTTAACTACAAAGAGATCTTTTCTCCTATTTCTAAAAAGAATTTGTTTAGAACTATCGTGACATTGGTAATTCATTATGATTTAGAGTTTATCAAATGGATCTGAAAACCACTTTTCTGAATAGGAATTTAGATGAAGAAGTTTATATGGATTAACCCGAGGGTTTTGTCATTATGGGAAAGGAACATATTGTGTGTAAACTTAAGAAATCAATATATGGACTTAAACAAACTTCTCGACAATGGTATCTTAAATTCAATGATACCATCACTTCCTTCGGATATAAAGAGAACATTGTTGAACCATGTATATATCTGAAGATTAGTGGGAGCAAATTCATAATTCTGATTCTGTATGTTCATAACATTTTGCTTACTACTAATAATTTTAACTTATTATGTGAAACCAAGAAATTTCTGTTTAAGAACTTTGAAATAAAAAATATGGGTGAGGCATCTTATATGATTGAAATTGAAATATTTTGTGATAGATCATAAGGTTTGTCTCAGAAAGTATATATTAATAAAGTATTAGAGAGATTTAAGATGGAAAGGTGTTTTGCAAGTATTGTTCAAATTTAGAAAGGAGACAAATTGAGCTTTATGCAATGCCCAAAGAATGAATTGGAACATAAAAAAATAGAATGGATTCCTTATGTTTCTATCATTGGTAGCTTTATGTATGCTCAGATTTGTACTAGGCTGACATAAGTTTTATCGTGGGAATGTTGGACAAATATCAAATTAATCCAGAATTAGATCATTAGAAAGTTACAAAGAAAGTGTTAAGATATTTGCAAAAAACAAAAGGTTAAGATCTAATTATCTTGAGGTGATAGGATTTTCAGATTCAGATTATGTTGGATACGTAGATACATGAAAATCCACATTTGGTTATTTATTTCTTTTGATTGGAGGAGCAATCTCATGGAAGAGTGTAAAGCAGTTTGTCATCGTTGCATCTACCATGGAAACTGAGTTTGTGGCATGCTTTGAGGCCATTGTTTATGGATTATGACTACAAAACTTTATTTCAGGACTTAGAATTGTCAATAGTATTGCCAAATCGCTGAAAATTTATTGTAATAATGTCATAGTAGTATTTTTCTCAAAAAATGATAAGTATTCAAAACGTGTTAAATACATGGAATTAAAATACTTTACCATTAAAGAAAAAATTCAGAAACAAAGAGTGTCAATTGAACATATTAGCACAAATCTCATTATTATGGATCCATTAATGAAAGGGTTGCCACCAAAGACATTTAATGAATATGTTGAAAGAATGTGCATTATTGGAAACCATTTTTAACATTATAATGATATTTTATATTCTTTATATATTTGACACTCTAAACTCAATTTATTTATATTTTTGATATTTTAATAAATTTTATTTATTATATTAGTTATTATATATATGTGAATGAATTATATTAATATAACAGGATTTGTCTCTGATAAAGACATTATAGTTGGATTATTAGAGTACATCTCTCATAACAGGTCATATTAAGTAGAAAACTGATATTATGATAAATAAAAGGGACTATGCCAATTCAATGACATATGACTGCTATGATCCTTATTAGTTTCTCACTTAATACTGATTTATGGTTTGACTAATACAATAAAGGGCTTTTGGTACCAATTTGCGCATTATGGTCTATTGTTAAACCAAAAGGATGAATAGTATCACATGGACTAAGTGGGAGAATGTTGAATATTTTATGGTCCACGTGTCACAATTCTATTGGTCATAAGGGAGGGAATTAATTTTAAATGGTTAACTGCACATTGATGGTTTGTGCATATAAAAGAGATTCTAAAAAAACTGGTTCTCTCTCCAACCTTACATAACTTCTTTTTTCATCATAAAAAAAAAGCATTCTGTCAAAATTAAAAAAAGGTTCAATTGAATATTGTTATTAGAATTTCATCATAGATTAAGGTATGTTTTCTCTCTAATTATATCTTTGTGAAAATCATATAGTTCAAACATCTTAGTATAAAGATTATGTAAATATTAGGTTTTTTATTTACATCTTAAAGCAATCTTGCTTACATTCCTTATTTTTGTTTTCCTTTTTCTTTCCCTCTCTCTCTCTCTCATATTAAAGACCCACGGGCAATTTCATCATAAAATCCCACCCTTAAAATTCCACATGTTCATTTTCGTCATTGTAATATTTTAATAAATAGTATCATCAACAAATCCTTTATCTCCTCTCTCTCCCAGTCCCTCTTTCATGGCTTCCTCTCTTCACTTACAACTCACTCTTTTCTCCCTAACTCCAAAAACTCAACCAACCACTAAACCTGTTAATTTCAAGATTTACATTCCAATATAATGTGGACCACGCGACAACCGCAGACCCCTCGTCAGAGGTTGCCCAATCCCTCAAACACTCTCATCAATCCAATGCTCAAGATTCTTCCATCTCTAAGATGGTCTCTCACCTCATCAAATCTGACCTCATCACAACCATCAAGGAGCTTATCAGCCAAGATCATCCCATTTGGCTCTCCAAGTCTTCTTTACCCTCCAATCAGAATATCATCCACAACTCTCTCTACATGTCAACCTAATCTCAACCTTGGTAAAGAAGAAAACGTGGGAAAATATCAACCATCTAATTTCTGATTTTGTGGAGAGAGAGAGAGATAGAGAGGGCGTGATTGCTTGTGATGATAATAAGGGGCTTGTGAGTTTGCTACGAGCGTTGCTCGTTGCGGATAGAGTGAAATCGACAGTTGTGATTTATAGGAATGTGAAGGGGAGTAGGTGGGGATCCACTTGGGAGAAAACGGTGTTGCTGATGAGATTGAATTGGAATTTGGGAGGCTGTCTAAGGGTAGTTTTGGTAAATCAGAGACTGCGACGTTTTTAATGAGAAAAATGCTTTATCAAAATGTTGCCCATGTTTTTTTTTTTGGGTAGTTATTGAGCTGTGAAAATATAAATTCCTCATCGCAATAGAAAATATGTTTGTGCTATCCGGAGAGTTTTATTAGCAAAATGAAAAATAAGGAAAAAAAAAGGAGAAGGACGAGTATAAAAATTATTATTTGACAAATACAAATAACAATTGTTGAGATATAAAGCTAGTAGCGTCCACATCCGAGTGGTAAACATATTTTCATTCAAATGTCTTTCTCAAGATTTAATATTCGAGTTTTTGTGTAAAAGTGTATTTTTACTATTTTCGTGATTTTTGTCTAAATATATATACACACACACGCTGCATGTGTAATAAATGGATAAATAGGGTTACTTCACAAGTGATAAATGGATAATTATTGGATAATTTATTTATTTTATGTTTTAAAATTTTATCCATTTAAATCTTTTTTGATAGAATTTAGAAAAATAATTCTAAAGAAAAATTATATTGAATAAAGTTATAATGAATTTCTCTAATATTAAATTGGTATAATAAAAATAATAATCAAATATTTATCCTATTAAATGGAAGTTGGATATAGATCTTTATACGAAACTGTATTTTATTTTATATTATATGTTTACTTATATGATTGTTTTTCTCTATATTTCATCAAGTGAAATCAATAATATGTATATTTTTATAGCATTATACTCTATATTGTAATTTTTTAAAAAAATAGTATTGGGATAGTGAGAATTGAATTCTAAAGGTTTGTAAGAGTTGGATACAATTTTTTTCTCCTTTTTTTTGTGGGGGTTACTAATATGACTCAAAAGGCTTTATTAGTATCCAACATTTTATGATTAAGCTGTGAAAATATGAAAAAAAAACCCATGTAACCATAATCTGTCAATACGAAGTACCCATTTGACAGGGTTTTTTTCAACTTCTCTTCTTATTATAAGGAGAAGTCTTACTAAACAAAATTTTTTATCATTAAAAAGTAGTTTTTTTTTAATAAATGCTCCAGTTTTTTTGGAATCATATTTTTTTTATTCCATTTATATTCTTAATTGAATGATACAAAATTTTAAATATGTCTATGTTATAAATGTATTCATAAATGCTATTGACTTGAGTGTGTTTAACTATTTTTTATATAAATTATAAATATATTCATAAATTATAAATATATTCATAAATATTTTTTATTCTATTTATATGACCTGAGTATTGATAAATATATGAATTATATTATTTTCAAATTTCTTAATTCTTTATATTATATACAAATGATTTTATATTTATAAATGTTTGATTTTAATAGTTTAGGAAAATAATTAATTTATTTTTATTTTAGTTATTAATATTTATACCATTTTATTTCAAAATATAGATATATGAATTTTAATCAATCAATGGTAAGGAAAAAAAATTATATTTTATGTATATATCTTTTATGATAATTTTATTAAAAATAGAGTTTATAAAATATATTTTTTCAAACAGTTTATTTATTAAAAAGATATAAAAATAGTTTTTAAAAGTAAAAATGTTAAATAATTTTTAATTTTATTTCAAAATAAATTAATTTTTGTTTCTTCTTAAAATGAGAAGATAAGAAGAAAAAAAACTCTATCAAGTATGCTCAAAATTCAGTGGGCTAAAATCAATTAACTGTGACCCATGATTAAAAGTGAAACCTGAAATTTATATTTACATGACAAAATACAATACGTAAGAACAAAAAGTGGAAGAAGAGAAAAGGTTAATTATATTTAGAAAAAATAATATTTTAAAGGATTTTAATAATATTTTTAAGATCATTTGTAAGTTTTTTAATAATACTTTTAAGGCTTTTAATAACACGTAATCGTATTTTTATTTTTTTTCAAATTTTCCTGATTTTTCGTCTTACCCCCTTATCCCTCCTAAGTTAGGAAAGCAATCTAAATATGTAGATTTATTTATTTATTTATTTTGGTTACAATCTATAAGTGTAGATTTTATCAACACAGTTGACCTAGTAAAAAAAATTTAAATCCTTTAGGACTCGAATTAGAATTTTGAAAATAAAAAAAATTATATTGGGAGAGCTTCTTTTTTAAAAGGGTTTAAAATAATTTAGATCAGATTAATCGAAATATAATTCTGAATACCGATTTGTTCAGGTTTAAAAAAAAAAAAATGAAGATTTGGGGGACTGGGCTTGGTTCACCGAACAGAAAATTGGACTGAACGATAGTTTGAGTTGGCCCAAATCTGTGGATGAAAAGGGCCGGGCTGATCCGGTGCGGTCCGGACCATCCATGCCTTTTTATTTAGTTATTATTTTAATTTTTATTTTGTTCTTCCTCACGTTTTTTTCCTCCTCCAAGAGAGAACCTGATGACGGTGGATTATCTTTAGATTAACGGCTTTCGAGCTGCTCAAACGAAGTCCCATTTCTTCCTCTTCTTGCACACAGGAATCACTCATCCAATTTCTCTCTCTCTCTCTCTACAAGGCTCAATCGAGATGGAGAACGAAACTCCAGCCGCTCCGTCTTCGTCTTCGTCTTCGTCTTCGTCGACAGTTGCTGATGTCCCTCAAGAAGACGCTTGGATTATCGCCTCCCAAAGATTGCTTCCTCACTGGCAATCTCTTTCTACTCTCACTCATCAGGTCTCAATTCCCTCTCTCTGTTTAATTTTGATGTTTTAGGGTTTCCCATTTGCTTGCTTAGTAATTTGAATTTGAGATGTTCTAGGGTTAGTTGATTATTCTTCTCATTTGTTTCTTTACAATGTGTATGGTAATTCTGCGAGTTTGTGTTCGAAAACCCTTAATTTGCTCAATTGTTTCATATGACCAAAAAAAAAAAAAAAAGAAATTACGAGATCTATTGCGATTTAGTCAAATTTGGTCCACGCTTTTGTCTGGCAAAATTCAAGTAGATTCTTTGCACTCAGCGTACAGAGAATAATGACTAGTGCATAACTGAAGCACAATAATGGAGATTTGATGATTCCTTTCAGGCCAGAGCTAGATCATTACTTAGGTTTTTTTTTTTTTTTTTGGTTGAAAAAGAGATTTACATTGGAAGAAGAAAAGAATGTACAAAAACAACCAATGATAAAAATTCAGTGACAAGAAAAACAACAAAAACAAAGGATCAAGCCACAACTGCCCCATTCTCACTTCAACTCTTCTAAGCTATACTCCTTATAAATTCCAGGGGCATGAGCCTACAAATAATTTTTTTTTGATCAATAAAAAACGGTTTTATTAACGGCACCAAGGGAATACCAAACCCTTACTCATTACAAGCTATATCCAAAAAATTCACTGAAGTCAACCAATCACATGTATCTCTAGTACACCAAAAAACAAAGTTTTTTATCCATCTAGCCTTAAAACTATCAAGATCCATGGCTAAATCTTCAAACGCCCTCCTATTCCTCTCTTTCCAAACCTTCCAAAAAATGCATTAAGGTGCCATAGCCATAATCCTCCTTTTATGTTTCGGTGTTGGAAAACACAACCAAATCCAAATGTCATCTTTTTATACACACAAGTGTAGCATGCAAAACAGTCTCCCACAAGGGTCTGACTCATGCACAGTGTAACAAAAGATGAGGAACGGATTCAGTCTCACTCTTACACAAGAAGCAACGGTTGACCATCATCCTTCCCCTCTGCTGTAAATTATCCGATGTCAAAATCCTCTCCCATGTAGCCTCCCAAGAAAAAAAACCACTCTAGGAGGGGGCTGACATCTTCCAAATTGCCTTCCACGGAAAATCAGTCTGCCTGTGATGCAGATTTGCTCATATCAATAATGCATAAAAAGATTTATCTGTGAAGAAGCCTCGTGACTGTCCCACCCACACATGTTTATAGGAATCATTAACACCTTTTTGTTGAGAGTGGACCCAATAAAAAACGATCAGTAGGCTATCCATCTCCCAATTATTCATATTTTGTCTAAAGGGGATATCTGAAATGACCTCCCCATTTACTCTTTTCCTACACTCTGATACCCTTACTTCCTTGGACTGTGCTAATCGAAACAAACAAGGAAACTGCTCTTTTAAAGTTGTTTAGCCACACCACACATGGTGCCAAAACTCACATATACACCATTGCCTACATGAAAATGCAAAAAGTTGCTGAAATCCACCCAACCTTTTTTTGACCCATTTCTACACTCCTACTCCATATGGTGTCTGCATCCAACCCTAAACCTCATTAGACTTCCATCCACCACCACTCTCACCATACTTTGCCACAATAATATGTCACCACACAATATCCTGCTCCGTGGCAAACCGCGTCACTTTCCCAACAAAGCTTTATTAAAAAGCACAATGGACTTCAGTCCTAAAACCCCTCACTAGATACCATCTCACCAAATGATATTTGAAAGTATTCCCAGTCCCCCCATAAAAATCTCCTTTGAATGACCTCCAATCTTTTAACCACATTTGTGGGAATAGAGAATAATGACACGAAGTAAACAGGCAAAGTTGTCAATTCTCTTTTTACAAGTGTAAGATGCCCCCTTAGACAAATAACTTCGTTTCCAACCAGCCAATCTCTTCTCAAATCTTTCCACAACTGGACTCCAAATAGAAATGTCCTTAAATTGTCCCCCTACAGGTAAACCCAAATAAGTGAAAGGCAGAGAACACACTCTACAACCCTCTACAACCCATTATGACTGATAACAGTCCAATGTCCACTCTTTCCCAGGTTTCCCCAACAGGGATCTGGTCACTCTTATTCAAATTAATTTTCAGCCCAGAAACAGTTTCAAAACCCCAACAAGATGCTTCTTAAATTTAAAATATGGTTTGAATCTGTCGCACTAAAAATAATTGTGTTATAATCAAATAAATGATGAGCTGCCATCAACAAAGAGCTAGTGTGTCCCACCTCAAAACTAGTCAACGAGCCAATCTGAACAACCCTATAAAGAAGCCTTGACAATGCTTCCATCATCAAAATAAACAACAAAGGAGAAAGAGGATCTCCCTATCTAAGCCCCCTTGACACATGAAATTGACCTATTGGACCGCCATTAATCATCACTGAGAAATAAGATGTAGAAACGCAATGTCTCATACAATCAATCCATTTTCCACCAAACTCGATTCTCCGTAACAGATAGAGAAGAAAGTGCCAGCAAACATGGTCATTGGCTTTTTCAATATCGAGTTTACAAATTATAACTTGTTTACCTTTCTGCATACAATCCTCCACATCTTTATTGGCAATTAGCACCCCATCTAAAATCTGTCTGCCTACTACAAATGCATTTTGGGAAGGAGACACCAAACGTGGAAGGACACCGTTCAACCTTCTAGCTAAAACTTTCGCGATGATTTTATTAATACATCCCACAAGACTAATCTGCTTCAAATTCCGAATATTCACCATGCCACCTTGTTACCATTACAATCTTCAACGAAAGGAGCTTCTAACCCACTACTTTTTGCTGATTCAAGACAATTAAATTGCAAACCATTTAGATTAGATCTATATTCAAACTGTTCCATATACACATTACTATAGAACTCCACGACAACCCTTTTCCGTTCACCCTCCCTCTCCACTGATCTGCCCTCCACTACTGATTTATGAATAAAGTTGGATCATCCTTGCATATTGGCTATCTTGTGAAAATGTGAAAAAAAATTTGTATTTTTATCACCTTCCATAAGCCATATCAGACTTGATTTTTGTTGCCATGAAATCTCTTTCATCAAACACAGCTTAGCTAGCTCTTTCTTTGACCCCACCTTATTCTCCTTGTCTTGTAGAGACAGACCTGACTCCTTCTTTAAAAAATCCAGCCGATCTATTGCACCTATCAGCTCATTTTTTTTCCTTTCCCCACATCCCCAAAAACCCCAAAGTAGTCATTGCAGCAAACACTTTCAATAAATCACAAAACCCCAAATTTAGAATAACTTAGGAGACCCTACTATGTAAACCCAAAAAAAAAGGAACACAAACCAAAAAAAAAAAAAAAGGGCGGAACAAAGGAAAAAAATTGCAGAACAGATGGAAATAAATTGCATAACAGAGGAAAAAAATTTGAGCAACTACAGAACAGGCAATACATGGATTGAATATATACTAATTGTTGTAAGATAACTTCACATCAATTATAGAACATGCACATATTCCTTGTAACACATCAACTGTGGAACAGACACATTATTGCCCTAGTTGTTGCAGCAGACAGAGGAAGTAAGGGAACTAAGTAGTTGTTGCAGCAAACACTTTCAATAAACCACAAAACCCCAATTTCAGAATTACCTAGGAGACCCTACTATGTAAACCCCCAAAAAAAAGAACATAGACAAAAAAAAGGGCAGAATAGAGGAAAAAAATTGCAAAACAGAGTAAAAAAAGAAATTGCAGAACAGAGGAAAAAATTATAAAACAACAATTGAATAAAAAAAAACAGAGGCCTAAGAAAGAGAGAGAAATCTGTCACGCCCCGACTCGTAGGTCGAGCACGCGAACAGACCGCCGCGACTACTCGAGGCACGGGTATACCCTACTCGCATATCGAGGTGACGCAAGGCTAAGTATTTAAGTCAATCATACAGTGGAAAATTTCAAGAGGATAATTTTTAATAAATTTTTTTTTAAAACATTTGTCTCCAATTTACATATAGTATTTATATGCATGGTCCAATCGTAAACAATGATGGGTATGATCACATACTCGGTAGCGTCTATCAGTAAGGCTCGTGGAGCGGTACCTCGATATAGGTCAAGTATAGTGTAAGCTAAAAATATTAATATGAGGGATGAGTATAATTCACATATTCAGTGAGTGAGGTGCAATGACTATATAATAACAATAAATGAATTTGTGAGAGTGGCAAGTAAAAACATCATTTTTAAATTATACTTCATTCACTTACAAACATATCATGTAATTCAAAATAATATGCATTCTTAAAATCAATCATGCATCAATGGAGTGTCAAAAACGCATTCTACCCATAGTTTGACATAATTAGGGTAAAATCTACCAAAGGCTCACCAAAATGTAATCAGAATAAAAAACATATTTTTTCCTCCTCTTGGTGCTGACACGGTCCTCACGTGATACTCGTCTATTGGATTCGTTGGACAGAGACATGGGACTCAAACTCTTGCTCCCATGTTACCCCACCATGTCACCTCGTCGGGTAAACGCTCAATACCGTGGTAGGGAGTGTGCTATAACCACAATACACCATCCCATAGTCATACACATGCGTTATAAATCATCATTTATAAATATTTACTCATAAAACATGATACTATCAGGCCATCATAATATCAGGATGCAATTGTCACAAACATCATTTCAAGACATGTCACAAACATTAAAACATTTTGAAATCACATTTTAAAATTTATTTATAAAAATCATGATAAAAAATATTTTTTATTTAAAGTAAAAAATTGTCGTCCCACGTAGGGTATGCCACTCCCCCTAACTATCCTTGTTTCTTAAACAAGTCACCTCTCGAATGCTAAGCCTAAGTTAAACAATATGCATCATTTATCAATTCAATATTATATCATCGGATTACAAGATGCATATATAAATGTTCTATTTTATAAGATTAAATCTCAAATTTCATACTTAGAGAAAAATTTCTACAAAACCTATCATGCGCATGTTTAGTAAAATCATGATATTTTCTAAAATCTTGATCGGATTCAAATGATTCAAATTTTCACTTAAAGCTAAGACTTATATCTTCAATTTTTATGTTCAGACTATCTACAAATTCTGAACACACGAATTTATAAAATTTTATAACTTTTTCAGTCTAAGTTCCTAAAACCAATTCTGCACAGTTTTGGGAGAAATTCCATATCTCCCAGTATACTTCTCCAATTAAGTGATTTTTATCTCAAATTGAAGATAAGACATAGATCTAAAACTTTCTAGTTTTGATCATTCTCAGATTTTAAATGTATAATTTTATAAAATTCAATTTTCATTTCGGTTTCAGTTTTAGAACTACTTCAGTACAGTTTTAGTAAAAACATCATAACTTTCTACATACAACTCCTATTTAAGTGATCTTTATCTCAAATTAAAGATAAGACAGAGATTTAAAACTTTCATGTTTAAAGTTTCTCCGAATTCCATTCATAAGATACCTAAAAAATTCACACAAGTTACTGGTCGTACACAGAACATAAAATAGAATTGGTGAAACATGCTAAACTTTCAAAAATCATCAAAAATCGATTCTTTCATGAAATGCTTCACATGATATAACATTTTAAAGTTTTGGAAATCTAGTTTATAGAGAAATAAATTTCTTATATTTTTGATTTCTACAGAATGAGATATCATAAGAATACTATACAAGATTAAATCTAGAAATCAATATCTAGCATGCTAGCATAGATACCAAAGTAACTAGTCATCAAATAATTTAATCTTAGCATAAGTTTGGACATGTTACCTCCTTTGTAAGATCTCTTTATCAATAAATACTAGCATTTCCTTTGAATCCTTGAATTTTTTTATCACCTTAGAAAAATCAAATTACAAAACACATAAATTCCTACATAATATTTTTATACTTCTAATTTAAATTTAAGAATTTTCAAAAATTGTTCTTACCTCTTTGACTCCATAGTTGAACTCAAAAATGGAAATGGACTCTACATATTTCGTGCAAGGGGTGGTTTGAATAAAGAAAATGAGCTAAACTCTTCTTAAACAAGTTCTTTTATAAACCTAGCCAAATATCATTGACCATTGGATCATTTTATGCATTATCTCAACTTTTCACTTGTCTTAGCATTTAAACCATGCAATTGTTGATTCAAGCAACTTCCATGCACTCCATTAGGTTTCTTTGGATGTCTATGTTAAGGGGGAGAAGTGTCACAAGCTAGAACAAGCTATTTTAGTTAGTTTTCATGCAAAAATTTCTATCCAATAAGTTTTCATACATAAATTTCTATCCAATGAGTTTTCTTGAATATGAAAAATCCTATGTGGTCACTAACCAATCTTGTTTTCCTTTTGGCCAATCATTTGGCTCCAATTGTCCATCTATGAGTGGTTTGCAACTTAGTCTCTTAACTTTCCTTAATTGCATTTAAACCCTTAACTTTTAACAAATTTGCATTTTTGGTCTCTATAAAATTTTGTTCGAAATTTCTTAAATATGTGAAATTTCATTTAAATATCTTTATTTAAGTGTGTTGGCCTTCTCTTAGCTACTTTGGACTTCTTTAGGTTTTGTCGGCGCTTTCCGAGAAGGTTTTCGGCTTACCGATAAAATTTTCGGTTTTAACGATTTTGAGGTGAAATTTCAAAATAAATAAATAGATAATAAAACAGATGTCTCAAAATGATGTTTATATATTTAGAATCATGAGTAATACATGATATAGTCACCAAAAATCGGTATTACAATTCCTAACCCTCTAATAAAAAGTTTTGTTATCGAAACTAAACCGAAACTATACAGCAAATAGTTGGGGATATTGTCTCCTCGTAGCATCCTCAGACTCCCAAATCTGTTCCTCAACTTGGTTGTTCCTTCAAAGTACTTTGACTAGGGAAACCTTCTTGCTCCGTAGCTTCTTGATCTGTTTGTTTAAGATGGCTACGGGCTGGACGGGGAAACTCAAATCATCACTCAAATCTACCGGTGAAGGTTCCAATACATGGGAAGGATCAGGAAGGTATTTCCTCAGCATTGAGACATGAAATACATCGTGAATCCGTGCTAGCTCAAGTGGTAAGTCCAATCTATATGCCACTTTCCCAATCCTTCTCAAGGACTCGGAAAGATCCAATGTATTTGTGGTTAAGCTTTCTCCGCTGTTTAAATCGGATCATCCCCTTCCAAGGGGACACCCTCAAAAATACCATGCCTCCCTCCTTGAACTCCACGGAAAGAAAGAAGAAGAAGAAGAAGAAGAAGAAGAAGAAGAAGAAGAAGAGAGACGCACTTGGTAGATTAGATCTGCTTTCCACAGTTGGCCGAGAGAATGGATCTACGTTGCTTCCAAATAGGGTTCCCAAACACTTTTGACATTAAAAAAAATTGCAATCCAGTGCATGTCATCTATGAAACATAACATAGACCATCACATTTTCACCATTAATAACATCCAACGGTCAAAATTATATTAAAGTTATTAAATTAAAAAAAAATTGAAAAAGCCATGCTTTTCAGCATCTTGCGCTTTAGTGCGCCTTTTCATCTCCGTCGGGCTTTTTGCAAAAAAAGGCCCAGAAGCCTCGCCTCACTGCGACTTAAGCGCGCTTTTAACCACTGTGCTGCAGCCAACTCACTAAAACCATCCACCCGCAGTCACATGTTCTCAAACTTGAAAGGTGGGGGATCCCATTCCATCATAATAGGATGATGATCGGAGGTCACTCTCGGAAGTGATTTCTTATGCGAGTTTGACCATCTCTCATCCCATATATTCTCAATCGGAAACCTGTTTAACGGAGAGAGAGAGCATGCGAATTTGACCAAGTGAAATCCCCTCCTTCCAAAGGTAGATCAATCAAAGAATGCAAATTGACAAAATCACAAAAGCTTGACATACCATTGGAGTAATCCAAATGCCTCTTGTGTTTGTGTGGAAACAACACTATATTAAAATCAACTCCTACCACCCATGGCAAATTCCAACAAGTTCTGATGTCCCCTAGTTCCCTTAGCGTAACATTTGTGGCTACTCCTCTTGGACCATACACCATGTATGCAACCATGTCCGATCACAATCCTGCATATGAAAAGCACATGAGATCAAAAAATCTTTAATAGCCTGATCAACCCACTCTAAGGAAGAATCTTTCCACATCATTAAAGTTCCTCTAGATTCTCCAACAGCTGGTTTTGCCCACGCTGAACTAAGATATCATCCATGCTCTCCACCTTTGTCTCCTGGATACAAACCAACTTTGCTTTCCGCTGTTTTAGCACCCTTTAATAATTGCTCTCCTTTCACCGTTATTGATCCCCCAGCAATTCCATGATATCACTCTAAAAGCCATCAACAACATCAAACCCCTTTCCCTTGCCCTTTAGCTAGACTTGTACCCCCTTTGTTGTAATTCACTGAAGATTGCAATCTCTGCAACTCTCTGTACCTTCCTTTTTTCTGCATACCATCTTTTGTCCCCCACTCATCCCATCCCCTCTCTTTTTTTTGGTATTATACCAATCGGTATCCAGAGCCATACTCCGACTAATCCGGGTCGGGATTTGCAGTGGCACATTTAGGGGGCTACCCTCCCAACGTAGTCTGTTCCATGCTCAAGTCGCGAGTCAAACTTATGATCTTGGTTAAGGAACCTAGCACCACATCCCACTAGGCCAACTATCTGTTGGTCCTCTCTCTCTCATTGTCTCCAACAATTGAATAAATTTTGTTTCATACCCTGCAGAATCCAACCCTGAAATCCTGCTTATCATTTCAAGATTTCTCACACCCATGGCAAACACTGTTTCAGGGCTCAAGACCATATCTCTCCAATCACTTCCGACTACTGCTATTGGTGGTGCACCCTCCTCATTGTTACCACCTACATGTGCCAAATCCCAAATCTGTTCATTCCCCTCTGCCTGCACATTATCCTCCGCACCACAGGCCTTCCTGTCATCAACAACTTCATGTTGTTGTGCAGGCACAAATGTCATCTTTCCTAGTCTCCCCACAATTTGTCTTGACTCTATCAATATCCATCCCACGCGTAGGCTACCCAGCATCTGATCATGTCTAGGGCAAACCCAAGCATTATCACACATCGCAAATAAACAGTTTCACAACTCGCGCGCATCTGAATAATGTAAAATTAAGTGATCTCTACTCTCATAACTATTATATCACATCACATACACATCCAGGGAGATCACTGTAGAATGCCCTCTTTTTGAGTAAATTATTAATATTAATCTTGTTAGTACCTTAGACCAAGAAAAAGCTCTAACTTAGCAGAAATTTTTGTCTTTCAAATAAAGTTATTTAAAGGAAAATGACGTTGTTGAGGAATGCTAATAGGATGATGAAACAAAGATTTGCAAGTAAAAGCGCCCATGGTATCAAGATTTCAAATTCTAGTGTCTGAAGTATTATGGAGGGCTTATTTCCCTGTAAGAAAGAAATTAAGGAAGAAAACTCTGAAACTTCTCTATCATTAAGATTTCATAAAATATGGAAGTTTGAAGAGATCAGATGACCCTTCCAAGTATAGACAGCATATAAAAATGAGGGAAAGAAATGGAAAAAGGCAAATCTCCAGTCCACGACTCCTCCCAAAAATGGATGTGATAACCATCACCGACATTGAAAGACACATGAGGAAGAAAGATGTTATATAAATGAGATATGAATTTCCAAGGACTGTAATGAGAAACCCTCCAGCATTGGCATCCCATCCATTATCAGGTATACCATACTTGCTCTTTATAACTTTATACAAAAAGGAATTGGGGGAGAGGGTCTCTAAATTATATAACTGTATTATCTATATATGCTACTCTCAAGTTCTAAGTATCCAAAAAACATAGTGAAATGTGTAGCTTATGTTGCACCAACACGACCTGGACATGATTGTTAGAGGTGACATGATACAAGGCTTTTCAACTTATGTTGTTGTCGTCAATTTGTATAAAGGGAGAAAGCAATTTCAAGTCTGAAAGGAATTTGAAAAGAATATCTTTGAAATCAGGTGTGTCCTCCTGATATGCCCTGAGATGGTGACTTGGTGCTTAAAAGAGAATGCAGTTAATATGTGATAATCGGAAACAAGATTACAAGTAATAAGTAATAACAAAATTCAATACAAGAAAACAAAATAGCTTATACTAAAATCCATGATGACGATGATGCAGCACTTCGATACTTGAATTGATTGGTTGTTGGGTTTATTGACTACAAAATATTGATTATTGCCTATGCTATTTTAAGTTACGCCTACTCCCATGAGTAGATGTCTACTGATAGTTAATGCCCAGTCCTGAAGAGATAGTGTCTTCCCCCCGCGTAACTGCTGTCAACCACTTCATTATCTTTGCTAACTGCCGGGTGTTAACTCTCAACTACTCCATGATCTTCAATTTCTATCAGACGAACTTCCCACCGCACCATTATCTTCAATAATGGTGTTAACTTCCTTGGTCTCGACATTTTCAGTAACCACCTCCAATTGGGGGGGGTATCATGCTAACAATTGTGTAATATTTTTTATAACTTTTTCATGTCACCATGCATGTCGTGTCGTGTCATGTCACGTGTCCCGTGTCCCTTATGTTGTGTCCCTTTGCCTTGGTTGTGCTTGATAGTGGATAGTAGACCCTGACTTGAACTGATTAAACTTAAAAGGATATAAAAGTTACATTGTATAGATATTGAAGGGTCATGTGTTGCTGGTATGCAAGGACCACACTACCATAATTCTCTATACACTGAACAAAGAAGAAAAATGAAGTCAAAGAAAAAAAATTTAGATTTGTTTCTTTTTTTACGAAAACCTTGACCATCATTTTGTAATTTGTGCCACTTCAATTTCTCAACTTTCCATTATAACAAAAAAAGAAGGAAAAAAAAGAAAAGAAAAATACCAACGTGAAATCAACCCCCTGCCCCTATGATTTAAGATCCCTTTTCCTCCTTGCTGGTCAACCAATTATATTATCAATACAGTGAATCAAAGTAATCATTGTCCCCAACACTCTAAAATGGAAGGTTTTCATACATACAGTTCATCAATTTAGATTTGACTTCTCTACATGCTCTTATGAGGATTTTTCTCTTGTGAGGATTTTTCTTTGTGTGCCCATGCTTAATTACACATGTATAAGATACCGATGGTAGAAAATTTTTCCTTGCAAGTTGCTTTGGGATCAATATTTTATATTCTTCACAACACAATTTCTTTCAATAATTTTCAGCAGTCAACAATCCCGGTTTTGATTTCTAGAGTTAATCAAGTTGATGCAGCAAGATTGGACATTGAAATGTCGGCAATGCTGAAAGAACAGTTGGTAAAAGTGTTCACTTTAATGAAGGTATCTGTCATGACTCTTTTTCCTTCTATGATTAACTTTGTTCTTTTCCTTTTCAAATTGGAGAAGAAGTGGGATTATTTGAACCATTGATGTATTGTTTTGTGACCACAAAACCAATGGGTTGGGTTTAATAATCTCTAGCTTGACTTGTTTGTTATTTTTCACTAGTTGGGCTTACTTTGTTATTTTGTGACTGTCTTTTTATGAGTAATCTGGCTCCATTTTTCTGGCATTTAACTTTTCTTTATCTTCTTTTATTGGGATTAGCCAGGATTATTATTTCAATATGAAGCTGAACTGGATGCTTTTCTTGAGTTTCTCATTTGGCGCTTCTCTATTTGGGTTGATAAGCCTACTCCAGGAAATGCTCTGATGAACTTGAGGTATAGAGATGAGCGAGTATCTGAAGTACAGGGAAAAGGTAAAAGACTCCTTTTACAATGTTCTTGTTCTACTACTTCATAATGTTGATCTATTCAAAATTATAGGATGGTTTATTAATGGACAATAAGTTATGTTCCTTGAATAACTAAAGGAATATTGAAATTTCTCTTGCTGATCTTGCTATATTACTAAGACAACTAGAGGAATATTTCAAATTCTTATAAATCTGGTCTACCTCTTTAACCTTGATGAAATTGATATAACAATGAAGGAAGCATTAATTTAGTATTGAAAGATAACTAGAGGAATATTTCAAATTCTTATAAATCTGGTCTACCTCTTTAAGCTTGATGAAATTGATATAACTATGAAGGAAGCATTAATCTAGTATTGATCGGATTTCCTTAAGATTGGTATTGAATGAACAAGTAAATTTTCATTTGAAGAATAACATGTGCAGAGAGTTAAAATACTTATTTGTAATGGCTGTTGGCTGTTATATTAGCTGTTCTGTTGTGATCCACCATGGGTATGTTTATTGATGCTGTGCAATAACTGAAGGAGATTGAGGAGGGATGAATAGGGAGAAGAAAAGTGTAAAAGGGAGTGAGAAGAGAGGTTACAGAGGACAGAATAACATTACCTACTGTCACTGAATAATATTCGAATTACAGAATAACAGATTGTCTCACCTGTGCATGATGACCAAATCCTTGGAAAACCATGAGATGATATGTTCTCTTAATCGGTTCTTGAGCCCTTGTATGCATTGAACCCCTCTTTCATCCTAAACACTAAAGTCTTAATACAGTAAGACATTCTACATCAAATAGAAATGTAAATTATATGCAAATAAACTAGCCCAGCCAAGGCTATGACTATGTCGTCCCCTTCCATCATTCATCAATTCATCTTCCTATCTCTTTCTTCTGTTGGGCTGTTGGGATAATTCTTTTACATAAGCTCCAGTTCTAGTTGCAATTTAAATCAAGACCATTGTTGTACATGTGTGTGTGGCTAACTTGAAAGCACATTCATCCCCTCAGAAGCATTTGCTAACTAAAATCAAGAATTTCAATTTTTCTTGCAGGAATGAATTGTATGATGGACTGCCATAAGCTTTTTGTGTTTTTTGTTCTAATGATCCCCATATATGGTTTTTAAAGCTCTTTAAGGCCTGCCAAATCTATGGAAACCACACCGACTTGTTGAGTCCTAAGCATCAAAAAATTTATTTTTCTGGCTAGGATGTGTTGCAATGATTTTGAGTGCTGTTGTATATTTGCATGGAGGAACTTATTTTGTATCTATCAAGAACCTGAGACGGATATGGCAACGTGACAATCTTTTAAAGTAGAATATAAACATTGCTAGGACATGACTTCGAGGCTTCAGTGACGACGGATTGCCTAGTTTTCGTCAGGGCTTAGTCACTTACATGGGTAACATAAGACATGCTGAAATAATACATGCAAAAAGTTTTTGATTTAAATGCAATAAATATAAAACAATATGCACAAAATAGTAATAATAATAATAACACATTTCACATATACAATATTGGTGGTCAGTGACGAGCCGATTGTACCTTATACTTCCATCATGAGTACAGTCTCCTTATCCCTCCAAACAGGAGGTCCATTTCCACAAAAGTCTATCTGTCTCTTCCTCGTTAAGTGGACAAATCTCCTATCCACATAATGGGTTACTACCTGTATGCATTTTGACGTTCGATAAAATCCTTGCTTGCTTGACCAATCTTCACATATACTGGCTTATATAACAATCATAAACACATGCATTGATTAAATATAAAACAGTAGTAAATCATGATAGTTTTGCACAGAAAGATATATGAATACAATGGACACTCATATCAAAGAGTTGTCTTAATCAGGGGTTCAGTCAAGTGACTCATTTTCTCGAAGCAACACTTCTCTCTTTTTCTTTTATCACACTCTCTCTCTCTCTTTCTTTTCTTTCCTCTTCTTCTCTCTCTCCTCTCTCTCTTGGGTGAATTGGTGTGGGAATGGAAGGGAGAGGGGTATTTATAGGTATAGGTGGGGTTGATGAGTTAGCACTTGGACCCCTAAGGTGACGACACGTGGCAAGAGAATTGGCACGTGTATGGACACGGGTCACATGGTGGCATGTGGATGGCATGTGTGATGACACGTCAAGGCGGTGGTAAGGTGGTCAGGCTTGAGGTCAGGTGCAATGTACTTTCATTCAGATTACAGAATATTTAGGCACCCGACACTTGGTATGGCACTTGGTACTTATTTCTGTATAATGTCAAGTAAGTAAATGCCTTTATGTTATTTTAGTGTTCATTTATTTAAGAATTACATATAAATAAGAAAATATCATCAATTTGGATTCAATAAAAATAGTTTCAAAACCTAATTCTTTAAAGATAAAAAATCAACTCACCATTCCCTGAAGAAAATTCGTAACGTTTAACTTTGATAGATTTTATTCGAAGGGTTAACAATTTAAAAAAATTCTAGAAAAATAGATTTTAATCTAATTGATATATAGGAAACAAATACCTTTTCTTTCTCATTTTCTAAATATTTCACATACCTTTTTTTTTGGGTACTTTGTTTCCGGTGGGTTTGTCAAACCTAGGTTTTTAACATTCTAAATATCCAATTCCGTATTTAATGCATGATGTATTTTATGTATCATTGTTTCGAAAATATCAACCCAATCCAGACTATATACTAGACTACCAGTGTGACGATCCGCTATTCAGGCGTCGCACCCCCTGGTAGAAAGGAACAGATATGCATAATGCGGAAGCAATAAATACAATTTAAATGCGACGTCTGGACTCACGACAGCTGCACTCCCCGTGTGTGATAACACGGAAGGAGATTTAAATTAAAAGAAAACCATTTCCTTGATATTTTAAATGAAAATTTGACAGTGTCTCTCCTATTTAGTGACCGTTAGCCACCTAGGGTTAATATGAGAACCTGCTAAAACCAAGATAGCACTTCTAATATTCCACTAGCTGGCATCAATGGCCCACCTGGCCGCCCAGCTCAACACACCATATTATATAAACACTTTAACCACAAACTATAGATAAAGTTCCTTTGTATCAAACCGTAGGTCTATAAGTGCTACATGACTCAAACTATTCAAAAGATCATAAATATATACATACCTCAAATAATAAACAAAGGTCGAAGATGAGCAGGGAATTAAATCCCTCGACTCAAGTGTCTCTACCCTGAACTTCTCTCTCGTCTCCCAGTTCACCTGAAAATAAGGATATCGGAGTCAGTTTAAGCTGAGCAAGTACATAGGGAACCAATGACATACATGACAAGCAAATAAGTATCAAGATATTAATATCATCATATAACAAATGTAGACTTAGCAAATGTACACGAGATGCATATAACCACTAGCATTCTCAAGAAAACAATATGATTATCATTTATGGAGATACTATTCTTTTTCAAATAACTCAGTAATTAAAGAAAGGAATAGAACTTTGAACCAAGTTAGTGTATGAGGGTCTGGAAGAGGAAGCCAAAATTTGGTATTTCTAAATAAAATCTAGGTCTTTTTGGGCTAGACGCCTCAAACACTTCACATGCTTCTAATTCTACCCTCGTGGGGAGAAGATATACAACCATAGTTTCTCAAACTTCACCCGCAGGCTCCGCACAAGTTTTGGAACTCTATATACAATCCGCATTCCTCAAACTTCGCCTGCAGGCTTCGCACAAGCTTTCGGAGGAATTTTCATACCATCACTTTCTCTTTACTTTTCTTTATGGTTCTCATAAGATAATCACTATCATTTATCACAACATTTGCACTAGTTTTATAGTCAAACATCACAAATAAGTAATTTGTATAGTTAGCCCGCTCATAACATTCCATTGGGCTACCTCAATAAGTTATCAATGCAAACAAGTCCTACTAAAACTATCATATCTTGAGCTAAAATATCAGGATTGAGGTAAATCCAATTTCCACACAAACCTAAGATTGAGAATTACAACTCTCCTACTCATAACCGAATTCAATTCCAATTACACAAAGAGAACTAATTCAGATAATGTTGCAGTCCACAAATTACAATACTTTTTGCGCAGTCATGGAAAAAGTAACATAACTTCTTCTACACATATCCAAATGAGGTGATTCCAGTGGCCATTTAAAGATAAGAGATAGAGCTACAATTTCTATGTTCAGACCTCAGCCTAAATCATCCTTAAAGGCAGCTAAAAATCGCAGTAAAGATCAGCGCAGAAACAGGGCAGTTTTTCTGCAGAAAATGCAATTTTGAAAATTTGCCAAAAATCCATTTCTCAATGAAATCATGCAAATCGTACGTCATTTTAAAGCTACAGAAGTATAGTTTCTTCAGCAGAAAACGTCACACATGATTTTGAGCTTTGCAGAAGAAGTTATAACTCAAAAACCAAAGGCTGGTCAGGCTGTCCAGCATGCAGAATTTTTAGGTTTTCTTCTAAGAACGAAATTCTCTTTTCCCTAAATCATTTCATCTGTGTTCCAGCAACATAATCCTATCCAAAAACATGTTTTAAAGCATTATTAGGCATCAATTTAATAATTACATGCAAAGTACTTGCCTTTGGAAGCTTGAAGCTCACTTCTCTCTAGCTCCTTCAACCTTCTTGCCTTCTAAGTATCATTCAGCTTGTTCTACCTAAGTTCTACACTTTTTTTTGCTTCCTAAAGGCTAGGGTTAATTTATATATGGATGGAGATGGCTCGTTGTAAGCTGAGGTTGTTGTTTTAATAGAGTTTAGGGTTTGTTTTTGGAGGAAGAAGGGGATGGCCGAAAATTGGAATTGTTTTCTAAGAAGATGGTTATTTTGTGTTCATGTCCCTCTACTTCTCTCTACCAAAGTGGTTTGTGGGGTCCAAGCTTAATGATGTGTCAAGACTTGAATGCCATGTGGTAGATGAAGGGTGCCATGTTGTATTGTATCATGCTCAATAATAGTATGACACGTGTCAATGGTGGGTCGCACACTAAATCCTAATTTGGTTCTCTTTTTGATCGTTCTTATTAGTCGGTATGTCCCACTAGCCCATACCAAATTTTAATATACACAATTTATAATTAAAACCAAAGCAAGGTAAAGCATGCATCGCAAATGAAAATTCACAAATTTTACCACAGTGTAATGCAATAATTTCAAATGCATTCAGTAAAATATGAAAATGCATGTTTTAATATTTTCTTGGAATAGGGCCTTACAACTAGCCACTCCAATTTCATCAAGATCTAACTTATGAGGAAAAACTGGTCAAAATTTTAGAATTTGATGTAAAGAAGTTTATATCAAAGGAAATACATCCGGTAAAAGTACTCTGGAGCAACCATAGAATAGAAAATGCAACTTGGGAGCTTGAAGATGAAATCTGACAAAAGTATCCTGCTTTGTTCTTGTAAACATGTATGAATTTTGCAGACGAAATTTTTTTAAGGGAAAGGAATGCCATATTCTCCAATCTAGTAGCATTATTAATAGTGAAATGATAATGCAACAAGTGAATTAAATATGAAATTGGGTATTTAGAATGTTGAAAGTCTAGATTTGACCGTTTTATTGTAAATTAAGTACAAAAAAAAAAAAATATTATGTGAAATATCTAAAAAATGAAAAAGAAAGGTCCCTGTATTTGTTTTTTATATATCAATTAGGTTAAAACCTATTCTAGAAATTTTCTAAATTGTTAATGCTTCAAATAAAATCCATTAAAGTTAGACATTGCGAATTTTCTTCATGGAAGGGAGAGTTGACTTTTTATTCTTAATGAATACGGTTTTGAAACCATTTCTATTAAATCCAAATGGGGTGTACTTCCTTATTTAATAAATGGACACTAAAATAATGTAAAGACATTTATTTAAATGAAATTACACAGAAAACCGCTTTACAAGTTCGACCACCTTACCATTGCCTTGACGTGTCATCACGCATGCCATCGCATGACACTTGTCAATTCTCTTGCTACGTGTTGTCACCTTAGGAGTGTTGTCACCTTAGGAGTCCAAGTGCTGACTCATCAACCCCACCTATACCTATAAATATCAATTTCTCCTTCCATTCCCACACCAATTCGGCCAAGAGAGAGAGGAGAGAGAGAAGGGGGAAAGAAAAGAGAGAGAGAGAAAAGAAAAAGAAAGAAAGGTGTTGTTCCGAGAAAACGAGTCACTTGACTGAACCCTTGACTAAGACAACTCTTTAAGATGAGTGTCCATTGTATTTATATATCTTTCTATGTATAACTACCATGATTTACTACTACTTCATATTCTATAAATATGTGTTTGTGATTGTTATATAAGACGGTATGTCAAAATGTATACTGGTAGTAGCCTATTATGTGGATATGAGGTTTGTCCACTTAATGAGGTGAAGACTGATAGGCCTTTCGGGAAATGGACCTCTTGTTTGGAGGGATAAGGAGACTGTACTCGTGATGGAGGTATAAGGTGGAATCGGCTTGTCACCGACGACCAGTACTGTATCTGTGAAATGTGTTATTGTTATTACTGTTTTATGCATGTTGTTATTTAATATTTATTGCATTTATATCAAAAGCATTTTTGTAAAATTTTATAGTGAATACTTTTTCATACATGCACACAGATCTCACTGGGCTGTCAAGTTTGTACCAAAAATTTATTTTCAAACTCTGTAGGAATATAAGTCAAAGAGAATTAGATGATCTTGTAGAGATATTCTTGTTGTGGATAGCATCTCCGGTAAAAGATCCGTTGCTTTACCATGTATCAAAGATTTTTGTAATATATAGTGATGAAAATAAATAAAAAAGATCTATTATTTTAGCATGTCTTATATTACCCATGTAAGTGACTGAGCCTTGGCGAGAGCTAAACAATCCATTGCCAATGAGGCCTTGGAGAAAGGGTGGAATTGGAGCGTGACGTTTAGTGGTATCGGAGTTTAGGTTCGGAAAAGATGATATTAAGTAGGAACAACATTTGGACATAAGCATTCATCATAACTAGGAATAATCATTTTGTCTCGTGAGGATTTTCTATTAACATTGTTGAAAATTTTGTAGCAATTGATCTGGATAGATGTTGGTTTTCAATAGGAGAAGATTTTTCCGAAGAATTAGAAGAGAGCCGCTGAGGAAAATAATGAAGTTCTATACATTATAATAGAAGACAGTGAAGAAGAACCAGAAGTTGTTGAGCCATCTAATGTAAGAAGAAATATGGCGATAGATGTTCAGCAACAAGAAATCGAGGTATTGCGGCTCGAATTAGATCATAGTCAACAAACATGTAGCTATCTTTGGCAGCAACTAAATGAAGTTAAAAGGGAAATCAAAGTAGAAAGATGATTATCATATGAAGTCCGCCATGAAAATAATAGGTACAGAGAAGAGATAGCTGTGTTAAAGCATGTGCATGAGATGGATACATTTGTATTAAAAGAAAAGTTAGTTTATCAAGAGAAATGGAATGAATATTTGGAATAATACTATAGCTGAATGGAAGAAGAAATAGATAGGTTGACGGAACTTGTTGCTAGGAAATGAAAAAGCCAGATATGAAGATGAAATTAATGAATTAACTAGGAAAAACATATCGTTGGAATACGAATAAAGTACGAAATGTTTCTTGAAGATTATAGAAGAATAATTCAAGAAGTGTCGGAGAATTTACCAGACTTTAATAGAATAAGGAGGAATGAATGAGTACCTACTGAAGGCTTAGTAAACAGACCAGATTATGGAGTTTAGTTAAAAGTATGCTTTAGTTACAAGAAAGTAGTGTAATATAGTTGTTATGAGTCTGTATCTAAAAGAAGTTGTACTATTAATATATAATGTTAACTTTTCCTCTGACATTTTTTTAGTGATTTACGTTTTCTGCTTTAAAGATGGTTAGAATAAGGCGACAGCAGGACATTCCGGTTGAACAAGCTTCAAATTCCCTGGATCAAGTAATTGTAACTCTAGATAGAGTTTTCCAAACAATGGAACAAGAAGCCAACAATAAAGTCAATCAACAGTCTCACCACGGTTTGCCACCAAACATTGAACAACCTGAGGATGTTGTCTTGGAACGATTTTTGAAGTTTCATCACCCAAGGTTTGATGGAGAGTATGGATATGATAAAAAAGCTGAACTGTGGTTAGAGGAGATGAAAGAATTTTTATGGTACTAAACTATTCAGACGAACGAAAGGTTAAGTTAGCAGTATATCAACTTTTTGGGATATTTAGGGAATGGTGGTGAACCATCACATATAAATAGAAACAAAATAATTCCCCACGTACTTGAAAAAATTACTTGAATGAGTTCAATGAAAAATATTACCCCCGTCATATATGGGAGAAACAGAAAGAAGAGTTTTTTGTTCTTAAGTTCGATCATATAAAAGTATCTCAATTTGAGACAATTTACAAAACTCTCCAAGTTTGCTCCTCCATTGGTAGCAAGTGAAGATGATCGAATTAAACGTTTCGTTGGGGGGTTACGTTAGGAAATTCAAGATGTTTTAGCTCTTATTGTCATAGAAATTTATTTTTAAGGCAATAGAACTAGCTTGTCAAGTAGAAGATAAAAAAAACAGACGGTAGGTAGGACTTGGCAAGAGAATGGCTTCATCAAATTGGCAGCAAGGAAGGTTTCAAAAAAGTACTAAGGTATCAAGAAGGAGTTCGAATGGCTTAACACCCCAAAGTCAAGTTATTAATAACTGGGAAAAAGGTATAACAAGTCTTAGTAAACAAGTAGGACAAAGAGACTTTTGTGATTATTGTCAAAAGCTAGCACATAGTGAAACTAGTTATTGGCTAAAAGTCGGAAAATGTATGAGATGCGGAAGTAATGAGCACTATATTAAAGATTGTCCCAAGACAACAGGAAAGAAAAGTCTACCTCAAGGTCAAAGATGTTGCATTTAGAATAATAAACCCTAACATTATAATTTAAATATTATGTATAAAATTTGCTGTAAGTGTTGCGAAAGCAGCACTTAAGCCACTTATATACTTCAACTATGATTCTGAGTATAATTTTCTCTCAAGTGACACACTCATATATCTATATTAAGTGATACAAACATCCTAGTTTCTTAACAATAGTGAATGATTCCATGGAGTGAGGATGGAATCAAGGGAAGCCACTGGGTGATTCCACCCTCCGGGCCCCTGGTTGTTGGCTTCAGCATCTTTCCTAGTTGCCGGGGGTTTGAAAACTGTTCAAAGAGTTTCTAGAGGAGGTTTGTAGTGTTTGTAATAATGATCAAGAATTGGGCATGCCACGTTCTTATGAGAAAACGTGTTCTCTGAGTGTCATACAAGTTTTGGATAGAACATGTTCAGGACACAGACACAACTTCCCTTTTGAAGCATTCATGCTTCATAGATATGTACCAGTTGGACTTTTTAATGTCTCATTACCCACATTTGAAAAAAGGTCTCCAAGGTTTCAAGCCTTCAATTTCCCCTTCTCCTTGTTCCTTTGATTGATCTTGGTTTGCTTAATGAATGATGTGCAACTGACTTAATGTTCTCACTTTAACAGTGACCTTAAGGGAGAAAGCTCCAATGAAGATGAATATGTTGATTGGAGTGTATCCAATGTTGGGTTTTTTTTTATAGGCACCCCGGTAGCCTATCGTGCAACATACACCCATAAGTACTACTGCATAAAGTGAACAGAAGATTAAGGTTAATGATGGTGGAAGGAATGGCTTCTTCTGAACATATAAATATGGTTTGGATAAGCCTGTGCCAAGACTTTTGCTGTCGAGTAGGACAGCATCGGAGGCTGGTGGAGGAATTTCTAGAATTTATTGAGGCTTGTTGATTTTCACTGAAGGAGTACAACTCAACTTATTTCTTGAACTTGAACATCTGCGACGACTCTATGATCCAAAAATATTGTTTCAAGTTGTGCCCCATGTGGTTAATGGTTTGAGAAGTTCAGGCAGGAAAATTTTGGAGCACCATTATTTCGTGATGCCTGTTAGTTAGCTTTAGTTGATTTTGAAAGCTTTAATCAGAATGGCTTTGTTGGTCAAGCCAACTTTTCATAATCATATGCTGGAAAAATTCTGATCTAGGGGCAGAGACTGACTTTGGTTTTGGGTTGGTCTAAATCATTGGAGTCAAAGAGGTCGACCATACTTGCAATCATGAAACTGTTATCAGGGATAATGAGTAAGAAACTCCTCTCATAAATAATGGTTTATTGATAAAACACTGTCCATGGACTAGTTGAAAATTTTAAATATGACTTATAATGATAGAAAAGCTGTCTTCAGTATGGCCATGTGGCATGATAGTCTGTTATGATCTCGGAACTATTTTACCTTCATTTAGCCATGAACATTTTTATACTTATTTTGTAAATGTAATCCTTTCACATTATTCCTTTTTCTCTTTTCCCCCCAACTAAGTAAACCACACATGCACATGTTCTCTCTTGCATGTTTTCTTTATGCTTTTGTGGGCCATGTTTCTATCCTGTATGCTTCTCTAATGGTTTTCTGGGGCTTTCTCCAGTTAGAACAGGTTTGGAGGGACCTGGGCTTTCTGCTGCACAAAAGCTTTGGTACTGTATCGCCAGTGTCGGTGGTCAGTATATCTGGGCCCGTTTACAATCATTCTCTGCATTCCGCAGATGGGGAGATTCTGACCAGGTATCACCTTTAATCAATTCACTCTTTGGCTGCTTTCCCATTTATTTTGCCTGCTGGTAGAAGGGGAAGCGGGTATTTTGTGCCAAGGAACTGATGGGTACTTATATGCTCTTCAGAGGTCATTTGCACGGCGAGCATGGATTTTCTTACAACGGATAGAAGGAATCTATAAAGCTGCCTCATTCATGAACCTGCTTTTGTTTCTTTATTCAGGAAAGTATGTATTTCAATTACATCGATAACTTAATTTCCTTCTGTGGTTATAAATACATCCTGCCTAAGAATAGTTCTTCTTATAATTGTGATTGAATTCCATAATAGGTTCACTGACTATAGATTAGCATAATTGTGATTGAATTCCATAATAGGTTCACTGACTATAGATTAGCATGAATTTTGATGAATTGGTCTTGTAGTTAAGACTTTGTAAGCAATCTAGGTTGTTCGGCAACCTAGCCTTTTGAGAAAAGGAAAATCAAGGTATAGAATGTTTTATAGCTTAAGTATTGACTTTGATTGTCTAATTGTTTTATGAGATCACTTGCTATTTATTGTGAAATTTCATGTTAACATTTGACACTTGTACTAATAATAAAAGGTCTTTTAGCCCCCGGTGATTTGTCAAGTGAATGCCTTTGAGGTGATGACTTGGATTGTGTTGATCATGAATTGAGTGATTGAGTGAATGCCCTTGGAGGCACTGAATGGGTGATTTTATGATTTGGAATATGCTGTTGTGGGGCAAGAGACAATTGGCAATTCATACTAGCTAAATGGGAGTCATTTGTTTCATCCTTGAGGGAGCAAGGGAGTGTGTGGAGAATCACTCAGCATGGAGCACGAGATGGTAATCATTTTAATCTGGAGAAGCTAATGATCATGTACTTTTAAGATGGTACTAAGTTTGAGGTTGGAATGAAGTTTTGAGTGTCATTTGCAAGTTAGATGTGGCAAAGTGTAGAATCATTTTATATTGGATATTCTTCTCTATATTTTTTGAAGAACAGGACCTTGGGAGAGGTGCAGTATGTTTTTGGAGGAAGGAGAAAGAGGCCTTCGTTGAGGATTTAAGGTTGGTTGGCAAGATGAGGAATGGTAGGTTTCTTATGCACTCTTTGCATATAAGGCTATATTTCTTGTTGAGATGGAGTGAGAAAATTATGAGGTGTGGTTCCAGGGTTTTGAGGTGATGCTTTTTTTAAGTACATGTGCAAAATACTAAGATCATCCTTGGAGAGGGGGTTGGTACTATGAGGCTTACAGGCTATTATTATTGGGTGTATAATTGTGAAGCTTCTTATATCTTGTGTTCCACTTGAGATGCAATGGAGGAACTTGTGAAAAGATTTTTAGATTGAAAGAGGGGCTATCTGTCTAAGAGGGGAGACTTGGTTGATCGATCTTCTAGTGTATGTCTTTTCACCATGGTTGCCTTGGTGGCGAAGAGACTGATGAAGACCTGAACGATTTCTTTGGGGGGATTATTTGCGGGGTGAGTTTAAATTTCAGTTACTCATTTTGAACGTTAATGAAGCATAAGTATTAGGTAAGAAATTTAAACAATTTGACCTTCTAATCATTTTGGATTTGTGAGCTAATGTTAGACTGATGGAATGGTTAACCATCGCATCAGTTATTTAGATGTCATTCAAATATATGAATATTGAATGGGCTTCATGTTCTTGTGATATTCTAACTTTGAGTGGTGCATTAATATTTAGGGAATTAGTTATGTACCCACCCTCTTATCTCTATCTCTTCTCTTCTAACTATTCTCGCTTCTTTTTTCTCAATAAGTTCTTAGTCTTGTCCTCTCAGTTCTATCTCATCCTAAACTTCTCTCTCTGGTGATTGGAAAAGGAAAAATTTATTAACAAGACAAGAGCAGCCCGCTCCATAGCCCAAAAATGGATGCCCTATAAGCCACTGTTGTCACCTTCATGAGGATATTTTCACTTTTTCCTGGATTCACCTTCAACCCCCTATGTCATCTCGAAGTAGAGAAGCATGCACTTCAAAAGATGAATCTGCCTCGGATGAGTGTTATAAAAAGATATGTTGCCACCCACAGTTAAAAGGTGTGAGATTAAGATGTCTTGGCTTCCCTTACCTTTAACATGAAAATTATTGATCCACCCTAATCCACTACTTAAGTTGTCATCTTACTCGACACATCTGTGACAAGGATAAAGAGAAAACGAGAAAATGGTTCTGTTGTCTCAAACTTTGTAAGTTTCGAAAATAACCCTTTAGTGAGCCATTCACAAAATTCGAAAGGATGACATAGATATAACTTCTTGATCCATGCTCTCCATTTTTCCGCCAAACCCATTCGTTCCAAGATGTGAAACGGGGACTCCCAACAAAAATGATCATACGCCTTTTCTGTTTCCAATTTACGAGTAACACCACAAGACCACCTCCTCTAATCTTGGCACTAACAACTTTGTTAGCGGGAAAAAAAGAAAAAAAAAAAAGCCTGCTTGTTCTATGCTATAAAGGCATGCTGATCCCTACCATGCACCTAATGACTTCCTTCAATATTGAGCTAGAATTTTAGACAGAATCTTATACAGCCTCCCTACCAAACCAATAGGCCTGAAGTCTCTGAAATTAGAAGCTCCTGCCTTCTGGGGCTGAGAACTAAGAAAGCATTGTTCAAACTTTCGATAGAGTAGTATAAAGCATGGATTCTGGGAAAAACTTCCATAACCTCTGTCATTTTGTAAAATTCTTCTTTCATTAGTACTACCAAAAAAAAAAAAAAAAACTAATCTTCTTTGTTTTGATTACATGTATCATGTATGTATAACGTCTAATTTGTCCGATTTCAATTTCTTAAAAGCAGTTTATAAATTTATACAGGGATAGAACAGGATAGTCATGTTACTGATTATAGAACTGCAGGTTCCTTGAAGATATCTTTTCTGATTGTTCTTTATGGTCGCGCACCTGAAAAGATGGGAAAACTTTTTTGGTCTGTATATGTAGCCTATAAGCAATAGAAAACTAGGATGATCAAAAAGGGGAAAAAAAATCTTGACTTTCTCTAAGAGACATGGTTTGACTCCTCAAACATTGATATGCATCCATGGAGGGGCCATCAATAATAGTTGATAGTTGCATCAGTCATAAGTGAGAGGTAAAGGCTCATTAAATTTCCATTGGGTAGAAATCATGTTGTGGCTAATATACTAAAGAATTTTATACTTTGAAATACTTAGTATATAAACTAGAATCATTACAGCAACTGCCGTCCAGGTTATAACATTTATTGGAAAAAATTTGCATGTTGCAGGTATAAGAGTCTTATTGAAAGAGTTCTAAGGGCAAGGCTGGTGTATGAAAGCCCAAATATGAACCGAGCTGTTAGCTTTGAGTACATGAATCGTCAGCTGGTGTGGAATGAATTTTCGGTAATTTTCATTCCATTAATGAAAGATTTCTCAAATCAGATTCTGAATGATATGAATTTTTAAGATTAATGGGGGCAAACTATGAGTTCCTAATATTGCATGATTTTATATATTTTATATAGTATTTAAGATGCTTAGTTTTTGCTGGTATTGGATCAAACAGAACAATGGGCTTGGTGGTTGTGTCAGTTAACTGTGGGTAATTTACCTTTGTAGGTGATAGTTCAATGATTTTCAATCTTTAGAATTCTTCTGGTTCATAGCTTTGGTTATCAATACCATGCCAACCTTAATGGTTGTTGAAATTTATGATCTCTATAATTGTATCTGTGCCAATGTCATTAAATGTGCTAACCATGTAGGAATTTATGCATGAACATAGTGCTCATACCATACACACCTCTTTACCCATCCGCTGTTAAAGCTCTTATATGAATGGATAGGTCTTTAGCCTTAATGTGTTTGAATCTTTAACAGTCATTGTCTTGGTTTCCAACTTGCATTGTAGTTTGGATGCAAATTTACTCCCTTAGTTTCTTATAATAATTTCATGAAAGAAATTATGTTTTTGGCTGGACTTTTGTATTAGGATAAGATGATAAAATCATGTATCAGATTTCTGATTCATGTTTACAAGAAGGATGCTTATCTATTTCGTAGGCACCAGATTGAGTCTTGATTTTGTTTTGATTGACCGCTGGAAGTAAATGCTTTGTAGAAGGAATGAATCTGGATGGGAGCAATATTTACTTGCTCTTTGAGCATTGCATTTGACACTTGCCAGTCCTCCAGTCTGGGGTCCCCCCCCCCCCCCGGGGGACCCCACGGGGTGGGGGCAACTTATATTGCTTCTGTGAAACCTTCTTGAGCACGAAGTGTTAATTTATACGTGTGTCCATGCTGGGCCTCTTGCATTATGTTGGTGTCCCTTATAATGACTATAACCTGTTTCAGCTTTCAGTGGTTCTTTGCAGTGCATGTCTGCATATTGCTTTCTGCTCATAACATTTGCTGTACATTTTCTATAATTTTCTTGACCTCTGAATTCCGCTTTTAACTACATCACATAATCTATTCTGTTCCTGGTTGTATATGCCTAACTTTTTATCTTGGTTCACAGGAGATGTTGTTGTTGTTAATACCACTTCTCAACTCCACATCCATTAGAAACTTTCTTCGCCCATTCTCCAGAGATAAATCTTCCAGTTCTTCGGAGGATGAAAATGTTTGCCCCATCTGTCAGGCTAATCCAACCACTGCGTTTCTTGCTCTTCCTTGTCAACACAGGTACCAGACTGTGTAATCCCTTTATCTTATATGATAAATTTTTACTTAGCCATGGTGTTAGTAAAATAGATGTTGGGTAGTTTCTCGAGGTATAGTCTGAAAACCTTAGATTTAATCTGCCTTATGTTTTTGGTAGTCTTTTGTTTGTTTCAGCTGCACACACTATCACTTAAAATTAGTTGAACATAAAAGAAAAATAAATACTAATTACCTTGTCAATTTGTAGCATCTGATTTTGGGGCTTTTGGTATGATTTATTTTCATCTTTCTTGGTTGTATGGCCAACAAGGTTCTTTCCATGCTTAGGTTTTGATAACTGTGAAGAGTGATGATTTTTAGTCACAGATGATTTTTAGAGACTATATTGTCCATTCTTGAGAGGCTTTTTAAGTCTACATTTATGGTGTCCTAACTATACTGGAGCCATTATAATGTGCTTGTCATGGTTTTTTAAATCTCTATGTTGATGTGTATTTGCTTGGTGGTTGACCTTTGCACGTGCAGTCATGACAAATACTGTGAGATATTGCTAACAACTAGGCCACCAACTGCCATAATGCCTGTGTAAAGGAACATCTGGCAACACCATAATATATTTTTTTTCTTTGAACTCTAAATGTTTTTGACGCCTAAATTACCTTAACATGTTTCAAAATTTGGTTTATTGAATAATCTGGTCTTTTTGCCATGTATTGTTACAATTGCCTACATATGCGTTGTTCTGCTGCTCTATCCTTCTGTTTGCTCCAGATTTATTGAACCTTAAAATGTTCTAAATTTTGGTTTATTGTCTAATAATATGGTCATTTTGCCAGGTATTGTTACTATTGCCTACGTACGCGTTGTTCTGCTGCTCCATCTTTCCGTTGTTCCAGATGTAATGAGCCAGTAGTTGCCATGCAGCGGCATAGTGATTAAGTCAGCAATCTGCCATCCAAAGAGTGACTACTACGGTGCAAGAAGGGAAATTTAGAAAAAAAGGATAAAAAATGATATAAGAATCACAAAGATGTATAAAAAGATGCCCAAAATGGCATAACAATTCAATCAATGAATCGTGATTCCTAGGAAAATCAATTGTTCCCCTCTATTGAATGGGGGAACTTTATCATTCTTTAGCAACCCTTTGCATCTCATATTTTCATCTTAGGCTACGTTTTTGCTGATAATTTTATCCATTTCTCGTTTCAAGTTCCTATTGCTACTATTTTTTTTTGGTTTCCCACACCCGGTATCCGGAGTCTTGTCCCGGCTAATTCAGATCGACCTATTATCGGACCCTTTTCAGGGGAGGTCTCCCAACGTGATTTTTTTCGTACTCATGGGGGAGTCGAATTCACGACCATGGCTAAGAGAACTCAGTTCCCATATAGCTAAACCAACGTTGCTACTATAATATCAACATTTGCCTTCAGATTCAGAAGGCCAAATTGATGTCTTTCATGTCCAATAACTTGAGCTTTCTTCTGGCTCAAGGTTGTTGTGTACACATCTTTGCATGCTTTTAGCAGGCGATGTACTCTTATTTTGTCTGGATTGGCTTCGCAGACTTTGTTGAATGCATCTTGGTGTGACACATGGAAATACATATATATATATATATGTGTGTGTGTGTGTGTGTGTGTGTGTGTGTGTGTGTGTGTGCTTGTGTAAAATTTTATGGTTTGTGCTTCTTTGCTCATGACAAGTAAATAGTTGAATTGTCTTCGGCCAGAATGCGGCTGCTCACACTTTTCAAAGAGCTAGCACTTGTCGAGAAGGTCAGAACCTTAATTTATCTTTACATTCTTTTGATTGGTTTGAATCGGTCGTTACCAGAACTTTGGAAAATTTGGATGTAGTGAGGCGGAAATCTGCACTAGATGCTATATGTTTGTGAAGCATGCTTGCTTAATGTTGGTCATGTCTATTTTATGGGTTGAAAGTTTGATTGATTATGATTTTGACTATTGTGGTTCTTTTGAATGGTTATTCTTTGTAGGACAGCATAATCAGAAAATCAGGTTAAACTTGTAGCACTTTTGCATATCCATCATCATAGTACAGATGTTAGACTAAATTCCCCTTTGGATAACATCCGGAAAGCATTTGTTTTGTAGACAGGTAAATCTAAGTCTGATTTTCATGGTTCCTGGCTTGTATCTCGGCTGCAATTCAGCTTGAATTTCTTTTGATCATTCTTCTGCTTTGCTTATGATTGTGTTAAGGTTGATAAGGTCTTTCTCATTGGTAAGATTGGTCAATGAAGGTGCCATATGAGAAGGCAGGTATTTGTGGTTGATGTCTTTTCACTGTAAAAGTTGAGCATTCATTTACATTTTTATTTATCGTACCATATGTGCTAAATATTTAATGTCTTTAACTTTCTAAAAGAATAATTACTAAATTTAGAAGACACATTTTAGTCTGCTTTTTGGCTTTTGCATATGCTGATGATTATTATTAATTATTAATTATTATTCTTCTTCTTATTATATTGTCATTAGTGGAAGACTCTGTAATTGACTTGGTGTACTTCCTCTCTGTTTGGGGTCCAGTCTGTGCCATGTATATGTTTTGAAGAAACACATGCATCATCAAGGTTCCTAAATACCTTGTAGTAACATTTATGTGAGCATGTGTGTCGTCACGCATGCAGATAATTGGGAGATTGGTTTTGAGTTTCTGAGGGCCATTGGCTGTCGAAAACAGGACAAATCTGAGAGGTAAAAAGGTTGCTTCCATGTCAAAGATGAAAGAGATGCATAAATCTGATCATTTGTATCATTTTCATTGAAATGATTTGGGTTTGGTACATGCTTAAAGTTAATTCTTGATACTTAGAGCTTTGATCTCCACTTTTTTGACCTTGAGCTCTTGCTTTATATTGAAGCTTCTCATCAGTGGTAGGAACTATTCTGTTGATTTTCTTCTCGTTATATCAAGTTTCTGGGAATAGGCTGTAGTCTGTTTAGATAGCTCTGTTCTCTGCACTCCCACCCATGTAGATGTATGTTCAATTACACAGGTGCACCTGCTTGTGTGTATGTGTGTGTGAGAGAGAGAGAGAGAGAGTTGAGACTTGGAAACATGAAGCACCATGTTTCTTCTATATCTATTTAAATCCAATATAGAAAAAGGCATAGAAGTGGGTATCTATGTGGACCTTATGAATGCTTGATCATTGAATTAGATTTCCATAATTAAAACCATTTTTACCATAAAGTTGGCTAGGTGTGCACTATAACCTTCTTTATGATCCCTAGATGTCTCATTATTAGGCTCTTTAAAAACATCAAGGACAAATACTTTTTATGTAGGAGGTCCTTGTTTAGGATTGTCGCCCTTAGTACAGGCACCAAGAACACAACAGGATTCACGTTTTCTCAAGGCAAAGCAAGTCATTGATACGTGTGATTTTTCTTTCAACATTATTGGTGATTTTAAATTCTATTTCTTCAAGTGTATACGACAAGGCTAGAAATGGGGTTGATTTATGTTAGTTGCTATCCTTATTTTGCCATCTTGAAAATTATAGTCGACTACCGAAAGTTGGTTTAATGGAACAGAATGTCAGATCCTTTTAATTAAATTTTGATTTTAAAATTTAAGAATAAAAAAAATTACGTTATAAGCACTGTCATTTAAATAGGGTTTTTATAGGCGTTTGAATCGGATTAATCAAATTATGATTCTGAATATCTATCAAAAACAAAATAACAACCGACTTAAAAGGATGCAACCTTTATAAAGGAGAATTGTCCTTTGCTGAAAATGAAAGTTGGGTTTGGCAGTGCCAAAATCTGCTAACCGAATACCAGGATTTCATGTGCTGATAAGGATGTCTCTGCAGTGGGATGGAATGTTGCAGAGACGTGGATTTCATGTCCCTTGTTTTGTTTCCTTAACCCACAGAACAGAACTGGATTTTGATTGTGGGCAAGATAAGAATTTTTGAGGTTTCCCCAAAAAAAAAAAAAAAACAAAAAGAAAAATCCAGTGCAATTATAATAATTAACATATGCATGGTAATTTAGAGTTTTCAAATTTTGTATCAATATGTATTTCTTTCTTTTCGAATAATACTTGGTCTATACCAAAGATTCCTCCGTGTTATCACATCCTATGCCTTGCGACTCCTATTATATTGAAGTTTTATTTTTAACAAATCACCGATATCCGATAATTATTTTGAATCTTTAAAAGATAAAACTTTCATAGTGTTTGATTTCTCTATATACAATATTTGAATTTGAGATTTTATTTAAAAAGATATTAGTACCTAGTTATTGGACCAAAAGACATTGGTATAATAAATAATATTTTCTATTTTTCAAAGGAGAAAAGTAATCACTTGCTATTTTTTTTAAAAAAATATATATATATTTTATCCTAAAGTGTCACTTTTCCATGATTTACTTATATTACCCTTTTAAAAAAATAGAAGTAGCCAAAGGAAAATCTGAAAAGAAGTTTAGGGTCATTATTTTGACTTGCTAAATATTGGTTAATATAAAGCCATGTGAACCTTAGCATCAATACCCTTTTCATTTATCATATACATTATTTGGTCCCCGAAAAAAAAGAGTTTTTGACCCCTAAAAATTAAAAAAAAAAAAACCTTTAATGTAAGTGTGAAAAAAGTATTTTTTTTTCTTTTTTTTAAAAAAAATTTTTTTATTTTTTTTTTTTTTTTTTTCTTTTTTTTTTTTTTTTAAATTTCTTAACAATAACATTTTTTATTTTTAAAGTATTTTAATATGTTAAATTAATTAATATTTATATTAAAGTATTTATATTTTTTATATTTATATATTTTTCCATGATTAATAAATTATTTACTTATTTAATTATAATTATAATTTTTATATTATTTTTTTATAATTAATAATTATATATTTGATCATTTTAAATTATTATTATAAAATATGACTATTTTATTATTTTTATAAAATAATTAATATTTATATACAATCATTATATATATATTTTATATTTATGTACTTTTTCACGTTTCCCTTTTTTAATTTTACAAAATATTATTTTTTCTATATCGTTCTATATCCATTTCCGTTTTCATGTAATCTGGATGTAATATGCTCCCATTTTTAATAAGATTCCAGCTAAAAGCACACAAGTACTGTAATGTGCTTCGTCCTGGGTATCTGATAACCATGTATATAAGGGTACAATGAGTTATTTGACAACAAAAGCGAGAATAGATCACAAAAAAAGAAAAAAACAAAAAGTTTCCAATTTAAGAAATAAAAAACAATTCAAATCCCCTTATACTTTACTAGATTTTCGTGTATTCTGTGGCTGCAATGCAATTAGAAAAAAAATGCTTTTTCAAAATATGAGAGTTGAAATGCAGCATAAATTTAAAATCATGAGTAAATATTGGCATAAAAAATTTTCAGAAATTTCTAACCAAATTAGAGGTATAAATCTTTAACAAGTAGTTTGTATTATTCCAAATTTGAGCCATTCAATATTAAAAGATTAGAAATCCAAATGATTTCTATTCCCAAAATTTCTAAAATCTAAGCACTTTAGGGTAAGTTTGGTTGGTGAAAGAACAGTCGGAGAGGCGGAAGGAAAAAGAGTGATATGCTTTACTTGTTGGAAGTAAATACTTTCTCTCTAGGAAAAAGAGTGATATGCTTTACTTGTTGGAAGTAAATACTTTCTCTCTATTTTGTTTGGTAGAAGTGAAAGGAAATAAAATGAGTATGACTTTTCTTTATTTGGTTGGAATAAAAAGTAAAGGGTGAGAAGGAAATAAGTATTACTCTTCATAAGCAATGTAAAATTGAAAAAAAGAAAAGAATAATTTTATTTATAAATTTTCATTACAGTCTCAATCCATTCACAAGTGGAAGAAAATTTAGTCTGACAAGGAGGGGGTGTTTTTTCACCTCTCTTTTACTTTCATCCCCCTTTTCACTTCAAACCAAACAAAGGTAATTTTTTATTTCATCTCACAGCATGTTTGGATAGAACGATTTGAAAAGAAAAAGAAAAGGTTACAAGAGAAAATTGTTTATTTTCTTTCGTTTGTGAGTTTTATGTGAGAAAAAAAGAAAGGAAATAGAGCGATTTTTAATATAAAAAATTTCTTCCCAAAAGTGAGAAAAAAAGGAGTGAGAAAAAAAGTTGTCTCATAGATATACCAAATTTATCTTTTAAAAGTTAAAAGTAAAATTTTTTATTCCTAATAAATCTCATTTCTTTTCTTTTTTTTTTTCATAAAACTCCCAAACAATACAGAGAGAGAATTAAAATTTTCTCTCATTTTTTTTCTCTCCTAATTAATTTTTTCTTTTCTCTCTAAAAATCTCAAACATACTGTTCCTTTCTTTTCTCCTCCTACTTTACATCCCAACCAAACTTACTTTTAGAGAAGAGAACCATGAGATTGAGCAACTAAATGTATGTTTGCCTCCCTCCTCCTTTTGTTTATATTTTAATACCCTAAGGCTTATTTAACCAAAATCTAACAACAGCAAGAAAGCATGGTCGAAGTTTCCCTCTGAATGAAAAAGGTTTCCTTTCTATCTTACTTTCATTTTAATAAATTTTAAAGCTTTGCCTTTCTGAAAAGCTAGCTTTATATGTGTCTCTCTCCACGGTTGTTTAAAAAGAGACTCAAATTCTCCATTTTTTTTTTTTTTTTTGGATAAGAGTTTTATGGGTCTAAGATTGCATAATAGAGTGAGAGTAACATTTCCACGTAAAATCGGTGAACTCCATGTGAAAATGAATGATGTCAGTTGAGATATAATTCATTGATTCTATCTAAGAAAATTATCAAGTGCATGGAAGCAAAATTTTAGATTCAAAACCAAGAATCCTTTGTGATTTCACAGTCAATAGACATGCGAGTTTCTTCTCATCCAGCACCTCGTGAATGAAAAGATTCAAAAAAGAATTAAAAATGAATTTTATTTTTAGAAAATTTAATTATTTATTAATTATTTAATTATAAATATTTATTAATCAATTTGGCAATAACGAAAGGATTACTAGTAATCTGTGTCATTCGCACTAAAGTGCATGTGGATATCAATATTACACTTATGCTTTTTTACAACACACACGTTGATTCTAAAGTGATTTGACTAAAATCAAAATCAACTCATATCAATTAATTAAATTTGTTGAATAAGTAATATTAATTATATAAATTTGAATATTTATCAATTCAAATTAAAAAGTATGGTAAGAGTCGGTTCTTCAAAATAAAAAATTATTTAGGAAAATTTTGATTGGAATAAATTTCTATCATCCCTCATCCTTAAGAAGTTTTCAGAAGTTTGGGAAGGGATTTTGATTGATTAAAAAGAAGAATAACTCATTGACTCTATCTAAGAAAATTATCAAGTGCATTAAGTATCAGAGTAACGCATGTTTGTTGCTTAAACTTTCAACCTTATTTATTATTTTTTTAATAGATTATCGGTATCTAGGTAATTATGTTAAATTCAATTAAATTTAGTTCAAGATGGGTTAAACTTTTAAGGAATAAAATTTTTTCGATATCTATTTATTCCACACATAAGATTTGAATTCGAGATCATATTTAAAATTAATTAACGTTGGTAATTTTAACTTTATGGTAGTGTAACTTTATTTATTATTTTTTAATAGATTATTAGTATCTAGTAAAGACATTCAATTTAATTAAATTCAGTTCAATACGGGTAGATTTTTAAGAGATAAAACTTTCCCTACATTCATTTATACCATACATAAGATTTGAATTCGAAATCATATTTAAGACTAACTAAAGTTTGCAATTAAATTCGTTGATGTTTTATGTTATTTTTCAAAATATGCATTGTTGGCTCATGGGTTTCCACGAAACAAAATAAAGTGAGACAAAAAATAGGGGGGAAAGGCAAAAAATGGAAGTTGAAGACAAATATTTGGAAAAACAAAAATATAATAATAATAAATTTAATACTTATCGAAGGGTAACATCATGTGGGTTAGGAAGTCCCAAAGATGTGTATATTTTCTTCCAACTTGGTCTATCAATCTTTGGTTGGGGTTATGGCATTTTGTGGGTTTTTTTTTTTTTTTTTTTTTTGATTTATATGTTGTTTTTTAGTTTGACAACAATGTCTCACATCTTTCAGATATCTCCCAAATCCTTTTGATAAATATTTAAATACACATAATATCTTGGCCGTTCAAAATAGTTTTGCTATTAAATACTCGTCTGATGATGCATAGGACCTAATTTATTTATTTTTTATCATTGCGCCAACATAAACAAAATAATGTCTTAATTTGTAGTTTTTCAATTTTCAACAGCATTGCAAACTACACATTTAAGGAAATAGGACTTTAAAAAAAATATATATACTGTTCATTAGGCAATTTTGCCCCGAAGGAGCCGAGCATATTCATCCAAAATCACCATAATTAAATTAGGTTCTGACTCTAGTGAATAACGTATCTCTATCTATATAATGATTAGAGTTATTCTAAAAAAATATTATATGTTGTTAGTGTAATTTAAAGTGCTTTCACTGAATAATTAGGTGTCTTCTTAAAACTATTACGAAACCTTTGCATAAAAGGACACAAAAGTAAATAAAGGCAAGTCCAAAAGCAAGTCAGCAGAATTGATTATTATTCAGAATGTATTAGCAATTTCAAAGGAGAAACCACATTTTGTTCAAATCACTTTTTTTTTTTTTTTTTTAAAAGGAGCATTACTCTGTGTTCATGATTGCAATGGCCATGGATATACCATATATAACAACTTTTCTTTCTTTTTTTCCCTTTTTTTTTATTACATCGACATTTAAACTCAATATTAGGAGATTAGGAGAAAAAGTTAACTACTAGATTGTCCCTTTAGAGACTTTTTTTTCTCATCCTTTTGTGAACAACTGTTAATAACCACATTGGTATATGGTCCGATTTGACTAGGAGGATAGCATTTTCGATTAAAATTATGTTCCAATCCTTGTAAAGAACATGCATTTTTCTATAATTTTTATAAATATTGATTCCATTAACATAATTTTTCTAAAATTTTCATAGATTTTTCTATTCATAAAGATTGTAGTTGTTAGATCGTTATTTAACCGTCAGTCAATCATTTAATGACTATAAAATTGTCATTCAATGGCTACTGAGTATTTATCTTCTCGCCCCACAAAAAAATAATAACTGTTCAATGATAATTTAATGACCATGAACGCGGTAAGTATCGGTGACTATGGAACGATTAGAAAGAACAAACGAAAAATATTTTTTGAGACAGTGAGTTATATCTCAACTGATACTGTATCACGTCCCAATCTTTGAGTCGAGCACGAAACAACTGTCGCGTTATCTTGGTATACAGTCATAACCTTCCCATATATCGAGGTAGCGCAAGATATTCTATTTTTTTTTCAATAAATCTTTCAAAACATAAAACTCATCAAAATAAAAAAAATCATATAACAACTTGCATGCAAAGGACCCATCTGGTCCATTCCTATACATACAAACATGCGTCGACACACAATCGGGGAAGGGGTCCTATACATGCATGCATGCAATGTGACCATCCTAGCCAATCTAGAGTTCCCCGTAATTTACAATCTCAAAATATTTTAATAATCTCAATAAAAGTCCAAATGTCCCAAATGAGAATAACAAGTTTTGCAAAGATAATTTTTAAACAAAATTAAACATTTTCCACGTATGAAACTACATCAAGTCTCAAGAAAATAGAATCCACTACCGATACCTATCGTGGATCATCAAAAGGTCTCTGAATCAACCAATACCCGCCAAAATCTACACTTTCTCTGAGAGATTAAAGGAGATGGGTGAGTATTGGGAATATCCAGTGAGTGAAATGCAGTGACATATAACATATAAATGAGGGGTGAGGGTGGTAATACCAAACACTTATATCAACTGTTATTCAATGCAATAAATAAAATCCTTTGCATATAAACAATCGTTTCGAATTTGCATGACTCAATTATGTAGTCCAACGACTTAAGTTTTCATTTTCACAATTTTAGAGTTTACCGAAAACAATCTCCTACTAATGGCCGTTGGTAAGATCTGCCAAGAGGTTTTCCATAATTTTCATAAAATCCCATCTATCTTGGCGTTGGCCCGAAACTTCATGGGATGCTACCACGTTATCCAGCAGCCTGTGGAGGCTCTCCAACCCGCCTACCACCAAGCTAAATTTAACCAGTCTTAACCACGTCGTCCCAAATAGTTCGGTCTGTGGTAAGACTTAGACTATAGTCATTTTTTCTAGCACCATGTTATCAAACTCAATTTATCAATCAATACATGCTCAAATATAAGGTAAAGCAATATTTCACAATTCACATGAGTATCCCAAAGTAACATGGTGTAAATAATTCAATAATCAAGTTTAAATGTCATGAACATTTCACAATTTCAATTTAGGCATACCACAATCACAAAACAATTTCAAATACATTTACAAATTCATTTCAGAACTCAATTTATAAATTATAACTGAAAACAGTTTGCTCATTCATATGTACATAATCATCCACTCACCTCTTGAAATGGTGTCCACTCCCAATTTCCAATTTAAGTCCAATGAAATTTTCTCAAATTCCAATTGGCCTTCCTAACCAATAACCATAATTGCAATGTCAATTTCCATCATTTCTACGGTTTATAAATTTTTCCCAATTTTTGCACAAAACCTAAATTTTTTCCAAATCCAAAAAAAAAAAATCTATATTCATGGTTCCATTTCCACCATTTAAACCTCATTTAGACCTTCATACTATTTTTCATTCCAATTTCCCCCAATTTTCACTATTCACAATTTTAGGGTTTTGATTCTCCTTTGAAATTCTATAAATTTCAACAATAAAATTTATTCTAACATTAAAGAAACTAAAACCAAGTTTAAGGAGAAAAAATTACCTTGATTTTAGGGTTGGATTGAGTTTTGGGGGTTGGGTTTCAAAAACCCAACTTTTTTCTTCGTAGAGCACCGCGCCAACCTCCTTCAATCCTCCCTTCCTTGAGTTTGTTTGAAGTATTGAAAGTCCATTTAATGCCTTTATGGTAGAGAGTAATTGATTTTGTAAATAAAAAATCAATTTAAGTGTGTAGAGGGAGAAATGAATGTGGAGAGAGAAAGGAGAGTATTGGTTTCGAAAATGAGATGAAATTGGCAAGAATGAGAAGACTCAATGCATTGTCCATTGTTTTGATAGGTAAGTTACCATTTTACTTTTCATAGGATTAATGTTGTAGTTGAAAGTGAAGGGTATTTTAAAATTTTCTCATTTCCACTAATGTATATCGATATGGTTTAGATATATCGATATATCCATCTATAAATTTTTACAGACTGGGGAGGAGTTTTGATATATCGATATACTTGATTCGGATATATCGATATACTAAATATTGCTCTCAGTGATTTCTCTGTAGGGATCATATATCGATATACTCCATTGAGGTATATCGATATACTTAGACATACTCTCAGGAAATTTGTTTCAAAAGTGCATGTATCGATATACTCCATTAAGATATATCGATATACTCAGACATGCTCTCAGGATCTTTGTTTTAGAGTTCAATATATCGATATATATTCACTTGGGATATCGATATACTTAGTCTCAACTTCAAGAATCACTTCAGAGACTTGACACAACAACCCAAATTGCTCTATATATTAACCTAACACATCAAATGAGAATCATAAACTTTCTTCCTATACCACGGGACCAATACATTCTCAATTTATTTCGGAATCATATTGAAGAATTTATTAAAAATTCTAATACCGAATTTTTTTTTCGGTGTTACACACTTTCCCTTTTTCTCTGATTTAGATCAAATTAGAGCATTTCATATATGTAATTCGGATTATTTTACCAAATTTCATACAAATTAATCGGATATTCGTTCAAAATAAAAATACTCAAATCTTCATAATTATATGGCAGAAGTATTGAGACACAAAATTTGCTCATAATTTTTTTAATAAGTATAATTTATGAGTTATTCTGTATATTCAATAAACTTATTATACATGTTTAAATGATTATGTTATCTTTTAAATCACAAAGGAGTTGGAATTGTAAGCGCAAAACCGATATTTAACAATGGCAAGAAAAGGCAAATATTGAGGTATACAACTTTGTGCCTGTCAGACACTTTTTGTTTTTTACTTGGACCAATCGGTATCCCAAGTCTTGATCCAATTAATCTGGCCCGAACTATTATCGGACCTTCTTTAGGATGGAGCTTTTCCAACATACTTCTTTTCATTTCCAAAATTCAAACTTAAATTTTGATTAAAAGATCTAACTTTCTTCTCACTAGACAAACTATCCAACCCTCTATTATTAAACATAAGCATTGGAAGCAATAATGGTCCATATCTAGGATAAGTGGTAGATTCTATACCAAGTTTTAAATATCCCACTCATGGATTTTCCTGCTAGGATTAAACTAACAACCTTTTGGTGCATCCTAATATGATTAAGGACATGAACTTGTGATGAAAATTAAGTCCTAGCTTCCTTATTAGATTGGATAATAGAAGTTGAATTATTGTCTGTGTGAGAGAGAGAGAGAGATCAATAAAAATGGTAGCTAGAGATTTGGGAAACTACAATTATTTTCTAAACCCTATCCCTGAGAGGGTGCCCCAAGTGACCACCACAAAATAAGGAAAGCCAGCTCCCAAAACCATTTGTTTTTTTGTCCTGAAAATACTGCCACCAGCTTTTCTGCCCCCGCTTTATAAAAAGCAAAAGCACCAAACTATATTTTATATACGATCTACATGATCATTAACCTATATTTATATTTAATCCATTATGTGTTTTGCACAATATTGTGCGTCTGTGAGAGAGAGAGAGAGAGAGAGAGAGAGAGAGAGACCTCATAAAAGCTTGTGCATCAACAAAATTCTTTCAGAGGACATACCATAGACTTGAGACCCTCTCCCTCTCCCCCCCCCCCGGTCTCTCTTTCCCTCCCTTTTAGTCCTCATATCTAAGAAAACAAAGAGAACACTTTGAAGGGCTTCAACAAAAAGCTCCTTTTGAATTGCGCAGACAAGGGAAGGAGATGTATTCGAAGTGATGATCAAAGAGTGGAAACTTAAAAGAGGAGTATTTTGCTTTTTGAATATATGTGTTTTAGTGGAAGCTATTGAAGGATTGAAAGTTTATTCCCAGCAGATAGAGACACACACAAGTGAAGCTCCTTTTTTGTGATATTCAAATGATGGCTGGTAACCCTAGTTTGTGGAGCATTAATGATCACATGAGACAACCTTCATTCTCTCAACTTCAACCTTCTTCTACACTTCTCTTCCCCACTAATACTTCGTCTACTACTCCTTTTTCTTCTTCTCTCTTCTCTCCTCACTACGCTAATGGATCTCCTTCACTTATTCCTTTTAACTCTATATTGGGCGATAACCAAGATCTTCCTCATCAATCATGGAGCCAACTACTTATGTAACCTCTCTCTCTCTCGCACACACACACACACACACAAGTTATGCCAAACACTTTACCAGAAGTCCTCCAATTTCTCAGGGTTTTTCTCTATGGAGTTTATCCCTTTCATTCTCTTTATGCCTTTTTCCTTGCTTGGTGATTCTTTCTTTATGTTTATCCCCACATGGGGTTTCTCTTTAATGTTAAATGTTTGTTTATGCTGTTCGAATTAGTCAAATAATGATGATTAATCACTTTTAGGGGCGGATTGGGAGCAGGCGATGAAGATCAAATTTGTTCAAGCCAATTTCAGCCCAAGAAGTTGGAAAATTGGGAAGATCATATCCTGAATTCATCTACCTTAAGGGCTCCTTCGGGGAGTGATCACAATGTAAAGCAAGAAGTCTCTCTCTACTCTTATATTAGTCATGGAGATCATCATCAAGATGAATTTCGATCTTCGAAATCTACTAATTGGCCTCAAATCATGCAAGTTTCATCTCATAGGTCTTGTATTACAAGTTTGGGAACTAATATGTTATACTTTTCTAATAATAACAATCAGTCTAATGGGAGGAATCCACATCAAGATCAATCTGAGGTAAGAGAGCTAATTCTCCTTAACTTCTAGATTTTTTTTTTTTTTAAATAAAGTATTGTAGATAAGCAAAAGCAAGTTATAAGCAATATATAGCTTAGAAAACAAGCAAAACTTTTGAAATTTAAAATTAAGTTTTTGGAATTAGTTTTCATGAATTTTCATTAATTTCATCTGAAGTTACTAATTTAGTAATTGTTGGATTGTCTGATCTCACTTAATCTTGACATGGAGATCGTAAGAAAAAATTATATTTTGAGGGAATCGATTGTTTTGATTATATAGTAATTCATGGTTAAGGCACTTAGACTAACATCTCCCCTTTATGCAAAGTGTAACAGCACAACCAATGGCGGGGTATATAAGAAGGCTAGGGTTCAATCTTCTTCATCTCAGCCACAGTTGAAGGTAAATAATTTCTCCCTCCCTCCCTCCCTCTTTCTCTCTCTCTCTCTCTCTCTCTCTCTCTGTGATCGGTTTTGTTCTTTCTTCATTGTCCATATCTTCAACAATGTTTGGTTCCTTTACATTCGCCAAAAGAACAAATAAACAGAAGCAAAATGCATAATTTTATCTCAACAATAATCCTTTGGATGTATATACTATGTGAAACACAGGTAAGGAACGAAAAACTAGGAGATAGAATAACAGCTCTCCATCAACTAGTTTCCCCATTTGGAAAGGTACAAACACCAACATTCTCACTCTCTTCAATGTCCCTCTCTCTCTCTCTCTCTCTCTCTCTCTCTCTCTCTCTCTCTCTCTCTCACGCTATGTACATTTGCGCTTGCATTTTTTAATGTAAAAGAAAAATATTTATCTTGGTTAAAGAAGTTCGTGTCCGATATCTTATAATTTATGAATCATTAACGACTCATTAAACTATTTTTTCATACATGATATTTATTATTTTGACATTGAACCTATTATATCTCTCCTTGTCCAATTGAAGTGTTTGATATTATGGCTAAGCTTGTTTTGACAAATAGGATCCAAGAGGAACAGTTTTCATAACCTTAAATTAAACAACCATTTAAATAGGTTTTTCTGTATAATTTTTATGGCTTGACATTACAAACAAAATCCCTAATCTTTGCATGATTATTGAAAATTTTCTTTTTATGACGGAAACCCAGAAGCATATAAGGGTCAGTTGGATTTTTTTATTATTATTTTTTTAATGCAATTGTGAGATTCTGCTGTTTAACATTTAAAGACGGCCTAAAAGATACATTGGGGTGTGGTGATTGTGTGGGTGTGTGTGGTTTCGCTTTTGCAGACTGACACAGCTTCCGTCTTGTCAGAAGTTATTGGATATGTCAGATTCCTTCAGGGTCAAATAGAGGTAATGTTTTCTTCATTCATTCTTTCTATCTTAGGTCTCAATAATATATATACATATACATTTACACATGACATAGTGGGGAGGTAGGGGGGGAGAGAGAGAAAGAGAGAGCATGCTGTTAAAGTTGTTCCATTTTGAGTTACCTTCATTGTTTTCTAAACATTCTCTTAGTTCATTGAAGTCCTAAATATATTTTTCTTTTCTGATGAATTGAGAAGGCTCTTAGCTCTCCGTACTTGTCAGGGAACACGAGGAGCCAACACCCAGTGAGTACCCATACCACTCTTACACTTATTCCATGACACAGCAAATATTCTCGTCTCTCTCTATCTCTATCTCTCTCTCACATGCGAAGACCATTGTGTTTGATTGGCTTAAATGACTGTGTTTTATATAGAGGGGATGTTTAAGTTTGATATCATATATATTATTCGGTATATGTGAATTATTTTTCTAAATAAATATTTTTTCTCATATAATTATTTTCATCACTTTTGTGTGATTAGATTAAAGGAGAAAGGAATTGTATATTTCCTGAAGACCCAGCACAGGTGTGCTTTATTGGATCCACCACAAGCTGCCTCTAAAGCAATTAACATGACATTGTGTTTGGAAAAGCATCTAACACATATTATTATTATTATTATTATTATTATTATTATTATTATTATTATTATTATTATTATAATATTGCCATAAACTAAAGTGCAGAAACAACAAGGTTTTCAGCTTTATGGACTTCTTACAACATTAGTTAAAATTAATTTCAAATCATATTCTCTGTCTCTCTCTCTCTCGTGCATGAAACTTGTTTCCTATCTTTTGATTCGATTCAATTTTTGTCATCTAGCTTTTGAATGATGCCTGCTTGAAAAGAAGAAGATCTAACCAGGTACGCTTTCTTCTGAAAAAGTTAATTATTTTCCCAGAGAAAATTAAGCAGGGTGATGAAAAATCGAGATATAACATTAAGAGAGAGAGAGAGATAGAAATTATGCAACAACAAATTTTGAGATGTTATGTCTGACCCTTGTTGAATCATTATCATTTCGAAGCCAATAAATATAGAGCATTTTTCATAAATTGTTTCAATAATGTAATGCATGTCGGCTTAGTTGTTAATAAGGACGCTAATTATGCTTCATGTGCTCGTGTTTTGTTGTTTTTCATGTCGTTTTTCATAGCTTTTATTTCGAATTTTACCATGAGACTCTTCTTACACAATTTCAGACAGACCATTAAAATATTCTTAAATCATCAGACCCAATACTAATGCAGTATGGACTTTGTTTCACTTGTGGGACTAACATACTTTGGTGATATTAGGAAAACCAAGATGCAACTCCAAAAGATTTGAGGAGTAGAGGGCTATGTTTGGTTCCAGTTTCCAGTACACAACAGATTGGAAGGGACAATGGCGCAGACTACCGGGCTTCAGCTCTTGGAGGTGGCTTCTGATAAAAATCTATATATTTGTTATGTATATTTAGCAATTAAATGCTAGGCCCAACTTCTGTGCAAGTGAATTTTTATGTTGGGGGGGTGTGATATAGCATTGTGAGCAGTCTGTAAAGATCTTAAGGCTGATTGCTCATGATGCTATGCATTCTACGAGGTATTCCGAATTATTTAGTGTGCTAAATATCTATATAACTACAGGATCTCTCTCTCTCTCTCTCTCTCTCTCTCTCTCAAGGTTCACTTGCTCTCTTATGTAAGCTATGGGCGTGTGTTGTTTTTGATTTTTTTTTTCTTTTCCCAAGACTAAGATGTAGAGCTTCACCAACTATATGTAGTTCGCTTGATTAGTAGATATTGATTTACTAATAAGGAAACCTTTCTTTTATTTTTGTGAGGAGTTGCATGATCTCCTAGTACAGGGTATCCATGCCAAATAAGCTATTAAGCATCATTGAAGCAAATTACAAGAGAATCCCTTTTAGTCCATTTGTGTACGTTAAGTCATTTTGATAAAAGATAAAGATAATACATCTCTATGACTCTGGGTTAGACATTATTACACGATATATATTGAACAACAAACAATAGTCATCTCTCTCTCTCTCTCTCTCTCTCTCTCAATAACAGGAAGATGTATATAGCTTCTATTGCTAAGTGTAATGTAGAACAATAATGATCAAAATTGAAGATCAAATATTTGAGTTCGAAGTAAGGTTGAGGGATTTATGATTTAGGATTTAGAGATTATATTTCTAGGTCATTTACACTTAGTTTGGATCGAGACATTTGGAAAAAAGAGAAGTGATTTGGGAAGAAAATGACTTCGTTTGTTTCATTTGAAAGTTTTATGTGGAGAAAAAATAGAAAATAGGAAGATTTTAAACATAAAAAATTGAAAAGAAAAAGAGAAAAAAAGGGTTATTTTATGAATATACCAAAATTATCCTTAAAAAAGATGATAAAAAAATTTTTAATTTTGGATAACTCCTACATTATTTTCTTTCGCTCTTAAAACTCTCAAACATAATAAAAAGAAAATTCCATCATCTCCTTTCTTTTCTTTTTCTTTTCTTTCTTTTATTTTCTTTTCTTTCCTGAACTCCCAAATTAGGCATTAGTTGGAAAGAATTGGAGAGAAAAGAAAGGATTATAAGAGGAAGTTATAATTTTTTTTTCCTTTGAGAGTTTAAATACGAAAGAAAATGAGAGATTTGGATGGATTTGAAATCTCTCAAAATTTAAAATATTCTCTCTCTCAAAAGTGGAAAAAAATGGAGGGGAGAGAAAATGTTAAAGTTAAATATTTTTTATATTTCAAAAATGTCCTTTAAAAACTGAAAATAAAATTTGTATTCTCAATGAGTCCTTTTTTTTTCCCATAAAACTCTCAAATAAAATGAAAATAAAATTATAACTTTTCTCTTTTTTTCTTTTCTTTCTTAATCAATCTTTTCTTTTCTATCCAAAACTCCCAAATATGGAGTCAAACAAGCAACGCTAAAAAAAAAAAGTGATCAAAAACCTTATAACTATGATGGTAGGTTCGGAACGAAGGAAGCTGAGATCATAGCCATAAGTTGTGTCGTGGAAACTACAACATAATTGACCACCGTAGTGATACTCCGAGATGCGAGGGGGTCAAGAGGACAACCATTGCCCTTGATGCACAACAAGCTCCGAATGAATTTCTATTAGTTTTGTTTCTTTATTTCCATTCTTTGCATTTTTTTTCCTCTTCTGGTCTTTAGGGTTTCTAGAATCATAATATAAGTTGTTTAAGTACTTTACTATTAGTTCCATATTTAAGAAGATTAGTTTAAAATTTCCTTTTATTGTTCTTTACTCTAGACTAAGAATATATTTAAGCATCTTATCATCTCATTATAAGGGATTGATCCATATTTGGCTTATTATTTTATCTCTCAACCATAGTTTAGTTGGGTTTTATGGATCTCTCTTGTCAGGTTTAAGGGTTTTAGCAGATCAGATCCCCACCTCACTTTCTTGCAGTGTCAAAGTGAAACTCAATCAGAGGGCAATGGTCTCCTCTTGACTCAAACTAATATGCATCTTTTTTTTGGGAGGAAAAATAGTCCTTTTTATTAACATTGTCCAATCTTATGTCTCACCTTTCATTTTTCAGTGCATTGGAATTGTTTCCACCAATTGGTATACGAAATTATACTCTGACTAATTCTGTTCAAACTGTGGTCAAATTCTTATTTTAGGAGAGATTTCACAACGTAGTTCTTTCTATTCCTGAGATTTAAATCCAAATTTTGATTAAAAAACTTAGTGCATTTCTCACTAGGCCTAATGTCGCTTGATTATATCTCTCCTTTCTAATGTTACAATTTATTTGGAAATTAGACATAGAACTGATTATTGCTGGACTTGAAGCCAATATAGTATGAACAACTATTGTTGATACCGAAAATTTGGAAACTAGTTGATCAGCACATGAAAGGAAATAGTTGATAAGCAAAGAATCGGGTCAGGGAAGGAATATCTAAGGAGATAAAGTCAATATCCATTGTCAATTTGGAAAAGAAAATATATGATAAAGAGGTGGATAGGGTTTCATGCAATAGAAAAAGGAAAGCAAGCAAACACGCAGATCAAACTTGAGGAAAAAGTTTAAGGAACTTGATGAGCAAATAATAAAATAAGTTTGTAGAGAATTCAGTTGTCTCCTCTGCCTGTTTTCTTCATACATAAGACTCAAACTTAAAATTTAAATATGTCCATTCGCAAATGTACATATGCTGTGATCCAATGTTCCAATTGGGCTGCCTTAAGACCCTTTTTACGAACTGAACTTAGAAAGGGCAGTTTTGTTATCTATAGGTAGCTTAAATCTGAATAACTTGGAGTCTTGACCTAGGATTTCTAGGTCATAAAAAATTTAAAAATAATAAAAATAAAATTTATTTATGTGATATATATACCTGGGTAATTAAAATGCCCCTTGCCAACTTAGCCTTTAACATCATTGATAATATCAATTACTATCAGGGGATATTACTTTTAGGTGAAAATCAAGCTATTTTAATTTTATTAAGTTAGAACTATAGTTGGAATTAGAGCATATTAATTATGGTTAGGGATAGAAATTTTCAATTATCCAATTAAGACATCATAAAAGGTTCTTAATTTATATTTAATCAAATAATTATGGTTAATTAGGTTAATAAATTTTAATATTCCAGAAACGCCACAGCATTTTCGTGTCACTCGTACCGATTCATGTTATTTACTACCTAGACTATATTTTAGAGGTAAGCATTTGATCAAACTGTAATCAAATTGACCAAAATTAAAATAATTAGTTTAATCTGATGATACAATTTTCATAATAATAACCTTTGCTAATAGGCAAAAACCAACAATTTGGTTTTCACTTGTTCAAATTAATTGAATTATTGAAATTTTTATAAATGATTTTAAAGCAACGTTGTATTCTACTCCTATCTATGTAAATATAATATATATTATTTATATCAATTTATGGCTATAAATATAATTTTAAAGTTTAAACTTCACTTGTAATTTTAGTTCACCAAATATCTATTTAAAAATTTCAAATTTTAAATTTCAAATAAATTAACAAAATAAAAAATTTCTAAACCAGGTCTACCACTCTACTTGTAGTTCATGAAACAAAAGGTAGCTAACATCATATCATCTTTCAATAAAATAGGTTATAAAATATTTTTCTCTTATAATATTATATCATCTTTTTTAGAATTTTTTTTATTGTAATATTTTTTTCTTTTAACTTTTAGGCATAATATATATTACATTAATATTTACATTAATAAAAATTATATAAAAGTATATGTACTTTTTAAATAATTCAGTTAATTTGGTTTGATCAAAATAAAAGTCGTTAAAATCAATAATTGTCAAAATAAATCAAATTAAAATTTTGTTTTATTCAAAATCAAATTTGAAAACCAAATAAATCATTTTAAATATGAAAAATATTTGAAAAAAATAATTTTTTTATATTAACTGAATACTGCTTACTCATACTATATTTGCTAGTCAGACTCAAGTAATAATCAAACTAATTGAGGGGGTCAAAACGTACAATTTATGGACCATATGGATTCTAAACCAAAGCCAACTCAAATAAAAGTCATCTCTACCACAGCTGGAGTTGAGTTCCCTTAATTATGGTCGTAAATTCGATTCTCCATAGGTACGAAAAAAATTATGTTTGGAGACCTTCCCCAAAAAGGGTTAGGTCGATCTGGATTAGTAGGGACGAAACTCCAGATACCGGATGAAAAACAAAAAAATAAAATAAAAAATCTCTACCAAAGCTGGCAAAATGGAATTAAACCAATTGGACCCAAGAATAAAAGTTGGATCAAAAGGAGTGACTTGCTTCTATAAAAATGAGTAACCTCCAATTAGCTAACTCAAATGTATGGTAGGAAGCCGATTCTATATGTGTGAAAATGAAAATCGAGAAACAAAAATGGATACAAAACATATAGTAAAAAGACATTTCATAAGAATATAGAAAACAGAAATATGAGTAAACACCTAAATATAAAAAATATAAAAATTTTAATGCAAATATTAATTATTTTATGAGAATAATAATAATAAAATGGTCATATTTTATAATAAAGATTTAAAATGATCAAATATATAATTATTAATCATAAAACAAATAATATAAAAAAATAAAAATTATAATTAAATAAATAAATAGTTCATGAAATTCAGAAAAATGTGTAAATATAAAAAAACAATGATTTTTGTATAAATTTTAATTAATTTAATATGTTAAAATGTTACCAAAACAATAAAGTATTAGTATTAAGAAATTTTTGTGCGAACATGGGAGACATCCTTTCATGTATGTAACGACACTTTGGTCGGATGAATCTTTTTATGCAGATATATATATACATTGGTTTTGTGCCTATGAACCCTCCCTCAATGTAAATTATTTTAATGAAAATAGCGAACTCTAAAAGAATTTGGTATTACTCTTTTCATATTTAGTTCTAAAAAGGATGAGAGGTAGAAAACATTTCCTGATCAAAGCCATGTTAATCAGATTCATTAATTATTATAGGAAGCGAAATCTACCATGTCTGTCATGTATTTAACAACACTTTGGTTGTATAAATCTTTTTACATAGAATTGTTTTATCTTTGGTCGCATACGTATTAGCCATCCCTCAATGGAAATTGTTATTTATGGCCTAATTGGTTTTTGCGATAACACAAAATTCCAACGGAGATAAGAGGCAAGAAATATAATACCTTAAACATTGACACTACATTAGTCTCTCTCTCTCTCTCTCTCTCTCTCTCTCTCTCTCTCTCTCTCTAATGGAGATAGTAAAGGATGAGAAAGTCATGGACAAGCAAGCAAAGGTTCCAAGAAGGAAAAAGGGTGGTCTAATAGCAATACCATTCATTATGGGTACGTAATTCACATCCATTATTCCATGCATTATGGGGTAGAGGCTGCTTCACTTTGGATTCTATGGGCTTTTCAAGTTATGGATTTGTTATTCACTAAGTTTAGCAGTTCTTTTGGTTGGTTTATAAACAGCAAATGATTCGTTTGAGAAGGTCGCAAGTAATGGGCTATTACCAAACATGATCCTTTACTTGACTAGAGATTACAACATGGAGTTAGCCAGAGGGACAAATATCATCTTTTACTGGTCGGCAGCAACCAATTTCATGCCTCTCCTTGGAGCTTTCATCTCTGATTCATTTTTGGGTCGTTTTCTCACTATCATCTTTGGTTCCATTGCAAGTCTCTTGGTAATTTACTCAGTTTATTTCTATCTTTATCTTGCACAGTTTTCTTTAATTAAAATGTCAGCCACGATCTTTAATGGAAAATAATATCACTCCTTATGCTTTGGTGATGATGATGTAATGATGCACTTTCAGGTTTTATCCCCCCCAAAAAATCTCTTGGGATAGTACTACATGTTTTAGTTTAGTCTTGCTTGCAGCTGGAGGACATCTCCACTGTGAGACTCAGATACCTTTGGACCAAAAATAAGAGGATCTTTTTTAAGCCACATTACATATATTCTTCAATTTATTTAGTTGCAAAGATGTGTTTATTGATTAGTAGGATCCTAGATACTATGGTTAGATTCTGAAATCGGATGTTCTCTATGCTACAGGGAACAACCCTTTTCTGGCTAACAACAATGATTCCGGGGACAAAGCCGCCTTCTTGCAATCAATCTTCTCAAAATTGTGTATCCCCAAATGCTGCACAATTGGCCATGTTGATTTCCTCTTTTGTTCTAATGTCAATAGGCGCTGGTGGGATTCGACCGTGTGCATTAGCATTTGGTGCAGACCAATTAATTAAAGAAAACAACAGCAAAAGTGAGAGGCTTGTTGGCAGTTTCTTCGGTTGGTATTATGCTTCAAGTTCTATCTCCGTCTTGGTGGCTTTAACGGCTATCGTTTATATTCAAGAACGCATGGGATGGAAAGTGGGTTTTGGTGTTCCTGCAATTCTCATGCTTTTAGCAACTCTCTTTTTCCTTGTTGCTTCCAAACTTTATGTCAAGAGAAAAGCAAGTAAGAGCTTGCTCACAGGTCTTGTTCAAGTGCTTGTCGCTGCATTTAAGAAAAGAAAGCTTGCTTTGCCACCTCACATCTCTGAAGGAAGGTATCATCGCCGGGAAGACTCCACCCTCAACATGCCCACAACTCATTTAAGGTATTTTTCAATCAACCCTTCCATAAAGATACCTATTTTGGCACTGACAAGTTGTGGTTCTTACTAGTGAAAGATGAGGAATATGATCTATTTTATGAAAAATATGCGCTTCATGATCCGTATACGTCATGAAGAGATCTGTCACTTGTGAAGCAAACAAATAGTGGAAATTGATTTGAGTGATCAGTCCTAAAATGATGTGCCCTAAAGATTTACAAGATTTGTTTGTCTTCTGAAATTTTTCGACTCTCCGTGATTGATATGTAGCTCAGAGAATGGAATTGCTCTTACCCTTCTCCTTTTTTGATGAAGGCGATCGATCATTCTCATTCCTTGTTTGAATTACTTCTGAATGTATCTTGTAGGTTCTTGAATAAGGCTTGTATGATTAAGAACCCTGATGAGGAGATTGCCTCGGACGGGTCAGCCATGGATCCGTGGAATCTTTGCACAGTAGAGCAAGTAGAAGAGCTCAAAGCTCTCATCAAGGTCTTACCATTATGGTCAACAGGAATTATACAAACACTGGACATGAGCCAGCACACGTTTGTTTTGGTCCAAGCTGGTTCAATGGATAGACATTTAACTTCCGGCTTTCAAATCCCAGCCGGGTCTTTTGCAGTGTTTGGTATCATAACAGTAGCCGTTTGGATTGCTGTTTACGATCGTGCTATTATTCCCTTGGCTTCAAAAATCAGAGGAAGGCCTACACGGCTTGGAGTGAAACTGAGAATGGGAATTGGAGTATTTCTATCTTGTATGGCAATGGTTGTTTCAGCCATTGTAGAAACCTTTCGTCGAAGAAAAGCAAAGGGACTTCAAAACAATCCTAATGCAGTGGTGCCTATGTCAGCAATGTGGCTTGCACCACAACTTTGTCTGGGTGGTTTGTCTGAGGCCTTTAACGCGATAGCCCAAATCGAGTTCTACTATTCAGAGTTTCCAAAGAGTATGTCTAGCATTGCCACATCCTTCCTTGGACTTGGAATTGCTTTTGGAAACTTGTTAGCTAGTGTCATTGTTGACCTTGTGGATGGCTATACCAGAAGAGGCGGAAAAGTGAGTTGGGTCTCTAAAAACATTAACGAGGGTCGTTATGACTACTACTATTGGATTTTAGCTGTACTGTGCTTCATCAATGTTGGTTATTTCATTATTTGTGGTTGGATATATGGACCATGTGCGGAAGAATTAAATGGGGTGCAAGAAGAGAAAGTCCCTGAGGTGGAAGAAGAATTGGGTACTTCAGGAAAATAAACCTTGTGATAAGAGAAGTCATCTTGGTATGATGAATTTAATATGTTTGGTTTTAAAAGGACAAGAAGTCAGAATCATGTAGTCATTTCATATGAAGCTAGAGAGAGTAACTCTCACTCTCTTCAATTCAATCTGTTTTTTCTGTCAAGACCTTAAGAGTGTAAATCTATCCTCGAATCCATCTTCCATCTTCAGTTATTGTGAATTTTCATTAGAAAATTCATTAATTGGTAAGCTTTCGTCCCTATCAATAGCTCTCAATTTCAGGTATGTGGGTTGATTTCTTCCTTGTCCGCCATTGATGCCAACCTCAAGCACCGCTCACAACCACGAAAATCAAAAACTCAAAATTGAAGCTCAAATCTACGAGAATATTTATCACTTAAAAACCTCATAATGTTCTAAACAAGATGGTCTAATTTTATCTGGGTCACATGAATATTCATATATATCTCCGAGAAATATAGAATTTTTTGAGTAATAAATATGGAGTCAAGTTGTAGACTCATTTCAGGAAAATGATAAATCCCATTTTGAACCCACCTGGCCCGGCGCGGTATTTGGATCAAGAGCTTAAATTGCCAGCAGAGGAAGACAGGAATTGATTTATGAAATTCAATAAATCGAGGGAAAGGTAATTGAAACTCAAATAATTGGGTTTGAATATCAATAAATAGTAATCTTTTAATTAAAAGTTTGATTCGAATTTTAAGAATATAAATAATTATGTTGAGAGAATTTTTCTTAAAAAAGATTTAAAAATAATTTAAATCAAATTATTTAAAATATAATTTTAAATACGATTAGGGAAAAAAAAAGGCATGAATATAAAACCCCAAAACTTAGAAATCGGTAATTATTTTGGATTAGAATTGTGATTACCCAGAGGTAAGCTTGAAAGCCGTTCCCGTCCCTGTCAGGGGGAGATGCCAACCTTCTCTCCTTTCTACGAACACTTAGAATTGTGATCACTAGCACATCATTATGGACCACGAAGCCAAACCGAAAGAATCACGGGCTTGTAAAATCTTAAGGCCCCTCATCGATTGGACCTCGAATTATTGTCCTTCAATTTTTCTTTTTTTTGGTAGAATGTCCTTCAATTGTACCATTTGCAATCCCATCTACCACTGCACTGCCAGTTGGAATGGACTCTTTTCCATATTCTCTCTCATCTTAATGTTCCAAAGTAGTATAATGTTGAAAATGAGTCGAAAGTAAGCCTAAGGCTGCTGAGACTGCTGGATCACGGGTTGCTGGAGATGGCTGTAATTACCAGACTCTCTCTTTGAGGACATGGGTTTCATACTTGCCTACGAATCATAATACCCAGACCTCCAACACTTTCAAAAGTAGGCATCCCATTTTTTCAAAACAATGTCGTCTGGCAAGATGTTACACCCTCAAAATTTAAACTAGTGGCATTAGCAAGTCTCGGCTGGTAGAAGCCACAGACTTGACCCACAACATTTTTTAATACACCAGCTTAATTATATTCCACCTACTCGGGCAAAATTTTAATTCATAGGTTAAAAATAAAATAAATTTCCATTTTAAGAAATTTTTTAAATTAATTCTGATCAAGAAATTAACAGGTCATATCAGCATTATTTTTTTGTCATTAAACTTGATAGTCTAACATATCATTGATAAGCGCAATCAAACCTCTATAATCTAAAATGATTTAGAAATGCCCTTATGCCATTACGTATTCATTCTAACATATGATAAAGCTTAAGGTCACTATGATAATGTAAAAAATGGGACAAAATATGTATAATGTTTGAATATATGAATGTTGCGCGTGTGCGTGAAGGGGGCAAATCTTAGCGTAACGATGCATTGCTCTTTTGTGACCTCGAGGTCACGGATTTAAGATATAAAAACAGTTTCTTTACAAAGATATAGAAACAAGTCTATGTACATATACGTCAATTATCCCCTTACCTCCATACTAAGTCAAAAAACACTTTATCCACTTGTGTGTGAAATAACTCTGCTCAATGTGACCCACTCAATGCATTGGCCAGTTTTCACCATAGAGTTTCATTTGAATTCTTATATAATCTTCATTAAGTATGCAATTTTCTCTCTTCATCTTTCTTTCTTAATATCATTTTCTTTTTAGTTTTCACTGATCGGTATTTGAGTTACACTGACTAATCCGATCAAAGCATTATAAGACTAGTTATGAGATTAGTTCTCCCAAATCTTTTTTCTCCATTCCCAAAACTCAAACTCAAATATCTGATTAAAAAAGTAGAGTAACCAACCACTCAATCCAAATCATTTCTTTCTTAATATCACAACTTCTAAAAATTTTCGGACCAAAGGTTCTACTCAAATGGTTACCAAATGATTTAAAATCCTTCCATATACTAGAAGTCTCGAATTCAAATTTTGTCGTCCTCGGCGTTCCCAAAAATAAAATAAATTAAATTAATTTCCCACGTTACCTATCGGCTTTAATTACTTCAATTGACATCGTTGCAGTGAAAATGAGAGAGAAGGCAAGAAGAGAGGAAGGGAAAGGAAAAAGGTTCGACAGGTAGGAAGGGTAAAGGCCTAGGTTGAAAAAGTAGAAACTAAATTCACTACAATAAAGCATTTAATTACAAAAATCATTAATTTAACAATAATTTTAATATCTTTTATAAATAAATTAATTTCTATCTGCAAAACTCTATATTTTCTAAAAAACAATTATATTGATATAGCGAAAATGCTACTAGAATTGAATATGTCTTCATTGATGAACAAAATCATTCATTTCAGATCTTTGGTGTGCAGATTAGGTTTTACAACCCCACAACTGCTATATGCATCCTCAGCTTGAAATCTACAACAAAAAAATGGCTTTCCAAGTGACTATTTTGCAGCAGCCATCGTTGCAAGATGTCGCTGACAAAAGCCGCTCCACTCTGACAGGGTGGATATAAATATATCTAGCTAACCCATCTTGTGAAATGCATTATGGTGAAACATAACAATCAGAACAAGAGTTTCCAAACCTTGCATTTCAGTTCAGGACTATCAGTTCAATTGTAGCCTTCAGTTTGCGTTGGTAAAATTAAGGATTCACAATCCTTCAGCAGCCAGTTTTCTCTTCTGCTCTACCTGCAATAAGAGAACATTCAGGCCATCCTTATATGAAGAAAACAATACAAAGCATCATTTTATAATAAAAACTGAAATAGGCACCTTTCCCCTAGCATTTTGACGCAGTGATTCCCACAACAGCAGTCTGGTTGGAAGCTAAAAGAAACAGATAGAAAGAAATATATCAGCTTATATGATAATGCTTTAACTCAACTCTTAACTCAACTCTTTAAAGATGACGAAGTCTTATGTTAACAATCAAGATGATATCAAACTTTGATATAATTAAGCTCTTGCAACAGCTCGTGATGAGCAGCTTTGTCCAAAAATTAACTTGTGAAGAGTAAACATTTAGGTATTAAAAAAAAAAAAGAATCCAGAGGTTTTGCTGTACCCAGAAGCACCAGCAAAGATGTACGTTAATTCAAAATGGAAGTTGAACGACAAACTACAAAGAGGAGGTTTTGCAGGATGTACTTTAAAATTCAAATAAGCAGGCATGATCTGTCATCAAACCAGTAACACCATGCCCCTCTCAAAACTGAAAACAGATATAAAAGGGCCCGGGACTTGTTCCAGGAAAAAGTAATATGATAATGCAGCATACCTTATATGGTGCTAGTTTGTCCTTGGCCCAATTGCAAAGTTTATTGCTGGTTTTATATTTTCATCTCCTTCTCTTTTCACATCAGCCTGAGGAACAATTATTGCAGAGACAGCTTCTCCATAGTCTTTGTCAGGTAAACCCAACACACAGCACTTTGACATGGCTGGATGCTACAAATGCAATGGTGAAATTATCAAGAGGGGCTAAAAAATAATGCTTATATGGAGTGCAAAATAGACCAATAAGAAGGGCTGATTATGGCCATTATCCTCATTCAAAGAAATTAGGTAAAGGGAAAAAAATTAAAAATAAATAAAAAATAAAAAACCAAGGGGAAGAGTAGTACTTGCCTCCAGAAGTATTGCTTCAATTTCTAAGGCAGATAACTTGTACCCACCAACCTTCATAATATCAGCACTTTTACCTGGACTTTTATATTATTTTTTTTAAGGGAATAAGAGATTCCAGTCAGCAGAGCAGTATGGCACATCACGGCAGCAAGTGGAAGAGACTTATCGCAAAACTTCAAATGTGTTGCTAAGAAAATTTTATAACTCATTGATATTCCTTTTCACAATATTGGTGAGCAAATAATTAATGCTGAAGTTAAATATGCAGCAAGCAGCTGTCTTTAACTGGCACAAAAACTGTATTTGAGAACCGTGACTGCTAGAAATTCATGTTAATATTTGACTTCGCACTTTGTACAACAGAAACTGCAAGATTTAAATTAGAATGGAAGAATTTGAACAAGCAACAAATCATCCATTAACAATAGCAAGCACACAGGATCAGGTTTCTGTTACGTCCCAAAATGACGTAATATCCATCTTCATCAACTTTAACAGCATCTAAGGTCTTGAAGAACCCACCATCTATAAATGACTCTTTTGTTACCTAGTGTAGTAGTACATGTATGCAGTAGTCAGAACAAAATGACCATATTCAAGTGGTCAGAATGAGGGAACATACTTTGTGTAACACAAATCTGCAGTCAAAATAGCATGATCAGCACATTCAGAGTTAATTTATGACCTTCCAAAAGTGAAAATGAGTTTATTAGCAGGAATCAGAGAGAGAAAGGAGGAAGAAAGAGAGAGATCTAATAGTGTGTGGGATAAATGGATAAAAGCTTATCAAAATTGCTGAATATAATTCAGTACCTCAGGAAGTTTCCAGTATTCCTTAAACAATTAAGGACTTCTGATACAAAGCTCTCCCACACCCTCAGTTCCACCATCACTCCCATCTTCTGCAAGAATCTTAGCCTAGAAGGCACATTCAGAATTATCAACTGTAACTATTTAATGAAATCATACATTGGACAGTAAGTTTCCTTTGCATATACAACAGGACCATAAGAATGCATCATATCTATAATTTTAAACCAAATCTTTACATTCATTCTTCCTGTAATTGCAATATATACTACTACATTGATACACAAATATTATTTCAACAGCCAGCATTCATGAATCCAACTGTACTTCATAAACTACAAATTAAATACCTCCACACCAAGAAACGGTTTTCCAACAGTGCCTCCCTTGAGTGCACCTCTTAAGGGATTAGAAATTGCCATGACAAACTACAAGTGTCACCACGATTCAAACCACAGGGATTAGTCCTCACATAAAATATTAAATGCTAATGGAAACCTAAATTTACAGGTAACATTTGTTGGAATATGATTTTCACTTACCTCAGTCATGCCATAACGTTCCAGAATACAATGCCCTGTGATAGTTTCCCATTGTTGCATGACAGGATAAGGGAGTGCAGAGGAGCCACACATCAGAAGATAGCAAAACAATAAAAGGAATACAGATTAGTTTGGGTCAACAGACAAGCCGTCTGTTACAAGAAACCAAGGAAAAGAGGCCATGGAGGACAAAATGGGTATTAGTGGCCAACAAATGGGGAGAAATAGTATTTGGGTGACATTTTATTCTGCATTGATATTAATGGAACTGAAAAACGAGGTTTCAGACTGAATACCATAAGGCGCAATTGTCTTGCAGCTGACGCTGATGCAGCTTGTGATTCTGGATCCATTGCTTCATAACCTTGTATTAAGCGACTAAACATGTTAGGAACCTAGATTTTTCAAAGAGCATTTAATTTGGAGTTATAACCAGCCAGGTATGAAAGCTACCCTTCTTTATTTAGTAGATCTGGAACCCATTAAATGCACAGATTTCTAGGATCAATTACAAAGTAGCACACATAAGGCAGATTTAACACCATGATCACCCAACCAAGAGCACATCAAACCATAGCTAAATTATGGAGAAACTAGAGAACATCAACTATCAAGTCACGTGGACATTTAGGATGTGATAGCATGTGAGAAATGTTCTGAGCACATGTAAACAGGTTTAAGTGGGACTCCTTTGGCTCACACTAGACTGAAAAAATGTCACTTTATCTAAAACTGAAATCCAAAAAATAAAGGGGTCTTTATCCTCTTCCTATATACTGATGTTCATAAAAATTTATCATAATGGGAACTATGATTGTGGGATACAAGTATGCTCCAAATCAATCGATATCTAAATGTACCTGAGCATGGTCACTTAATTAGCTAACCTTAATCTGCAACAGAAACTATATGGGAAAACTCTAAAGCAAATTTCAAAGAAACAGACATCATTCTTTCACAATTTAGAACTTTACCAACTAAAAACAGATGAGGAAAAAGATAAAAAGAAACGGAGTACAACATGTTATCCCCTTGATTCCATTCTTCATCAGATTAAACCTTGCCAAACAGGAATCATGCTGCCTTAGGTAGAGGGTAATATAACTGTAAATGATTAGCCTCTGACTATCACAACTCTCGTTGTATTGACAAATAGATCAGTGCAAGCCTTAGCCATGTTTCCACAACAGGCAGCATCAATTCCAAAATCAGGATCAAAGACATTACTTATAGTGTCTATAGTAGAACTTACTCCAGTAAACACAGTTATTGCATCATGTGCCTTGTTTCCACCCATGGGATATGATTCACACCATCTTTGCCAGATTCCCCTCACACTAAATTTTGGCAAGAATTCAATCTTCAACGATGGAATTAGACCGTGAACTACAGAATTGAAATTAAATCATTGCTATTTATTTGAATAGAAAAGATAGGAAGGAATTACTGTGGAACCAGCATAGAGCGGAGCAAGTAAAGCATTAAAAAGTCCATGAACATGTATGGAGAAAGCTAAGGATTTGAACCAAGCAAAATAATTACAATGACCTGTTCATAGTTCTGATAGGATAACAACATTCTAGCTACTATAATAACTGAACCTAGGTCAGACAAATAAAAAGGATATGGTGCAGTGGTAGACAATGCAGGAACTGATCTGCAGAAGTGTATTCCCAAGCTTCAGTCAACATCTGAAACTGAAATTGACAACAAATTCTGTTTCAACTAAGTATGAGTAAATCATGCACCAAGTCAATAATGACAAAGGTTTGCATAGCATGTAGCAGTCAAGGGCTTGGCAACATGGCACTGCCTTGTGTCTAGAATACAGATAATGTGCCACCTTGTATTAAAAAGCACAATAGCAACTAATCAATGACCAATGATAACATCTGCATCATCTTTCTCCATGAAAAGAACCTTCATTAATGCTTTTCAAACTTTTTCATATAAATGATTCACAAACTTTGAGCTTGTTTGAGCATGTGAATGCCAAATTTGAGAGGCATGGAAATAATTGAAGAAAAAGAAAAGATGCCTTAATATTTTTCTCTAAGTAAAAGATAATATCGAGATTCTTCTTGTCTGCATGTAAAGCCCAATCTTCAGAGGGACATAGTATTGCAGAGAGTACCTGAGCTTTGATGCCTTTGTGCGTGTGAACAACTCCTTTAGGTTTACCAGTTGTACCACTAGTATAAACAATCAATGTTGGATCCTCACCTACACCATAGGCCAACAAATGAAACTGATAGGGAAAACATTGGTGATAAAGTACTGTTGCATCAAGCTATGGAATGTGCATTATATAAGAACACCTTTTATCTCATCTAAGTTCTCTGTTACTCGTAGCAAGTCATGGGCAATGAATGTGTCTTCAGTTGGTGAATGGCCATTTGCTCCTATACGTGAAGGAATGCTGGGAACAGGTGACATAAGTGAAAACTGAGCAGCAGTTTTTCCAGCAACACTTTGCATAAGCTCAGAATGCTCTTCGGTACTCAGAATCATGGAGATGTCCTATAAAAATCACAATCAAAGGCATGCCCTAATTAGTCCATTAGAAAAACAAAAGGCCTAAATTGCAAGATGAACAAATAATAGTAATGCAATAAAGCACAAGTCTGCTTACGTTTGCATAGTCTTAGGCAAACACACAGACAGGTCTTATGCAAAAAAACTAGACTTTGGGTATCCAAAGAAAATGAAAGAAATAAACAAGAGATTTGAAAGCCATGTGTATGAAAAGCAAACGAAGGTTTGGAACAAACTGAATCATTCATCACATGCAAGAGCTCAGATTCTGGATAACTAAGTGCAAGTGGTACTGCAACACCCCCACTGAACCAAGTAACTAGAACACTGGCAACAAACTCAGCTGAAGGCTTGGCTACAATTCCTATTCGAGCTCCACCAAGATGTTGCCTTCCTTTTATGCAATCCTTAAATTTCTACATATCAAGAAAACTTCATTTTAGTCAACCATCTGCAAAAAGTAGAGGAGATATATTCTCAAGACTAAGAAAAAGAGGTAAACAAGATTGCAAAATCGATTTTTCAAAGGCTATAAGCACTGCATAAATAAAAGTGTCAATGTCGAGAGACCACAGCACATCCTAAGTAGCAAATAAAAGATTATTCTAACAAAGAGTTTCTTTCTGTTTTCTTTTGAGTTAGGAGGAAAACATGCGATATTAGTGAGTACCAAGAGAACACCAAGCTGTGAAGCCTATAAGTATAACCATATAGGATTATTCATTCAGGAACAATCAAATTAATTTAAATGTGAGAAATGTGCATCAACCGAACCCCGAAACAAGTGAAGAGGCCTTTGAAATTCTGGGCTGTTTATACAAAATGTGTTCTTATGTATTTTGCTTCTTGGGAGCCCTTTTTTTTTCGGAGAGACTTGAGAAATTAAAAATAAATAAATAATAAAAAGAACCTTGCCTCAATTAACTTCTCAAAAGCCTATAGAGTTCAATTCTAATTTCTTCCCTTCTGCTTGATAATTTCATTTATAAATCATTAAAACATGGAATTAGTCTCTTATAATTTGAACAAGCTACAACTTTTTGTAGATGGTTTGAAGCAAGAAAGTTCATTTGAGAATAAAATGAATTGACGAATTCACTCGTGAAATTATGGTAGCAACCAAAGCATAAGTAACTTAGCAGGAAGTATGAGAAGGTATCATAAATTAAGGTATGACATGCTTACATTTTTCAAGTCATCACTACAAAACAAATCAGATATGTTCTGCGCGGCAGAGATGAGCCGAACATAACTATAACTCTTTTGATCAGCCCTAATTGCAACACTTTGCGAAGCTGCAGATCCCTGCTTTGCAACCGCTTTGACCACCTCCATGAATGTACTAGAACAGTCCGCTACAGAATCTTATGAAAATAAAACAATCTAGGTAAATTTGTAATCAAATGAACTATACGATTTATATATGTGATATAGATCAAACTAAACATACAATTCTAACGTAGAAGGTTTTTAACAACCTTGTGTGTTCATGAATCAAAATTACATTAACTTGAAATTGTTGTAAACATTAAGATTACAGAAGAAGACAAGCACTATAATTCAACAGCAATAAAATATTGAATGACGGCATAAACCCAGAAGGAAAATTTTCCCAAAAACCAAAAATTTCAGAAATCATGGTTCCCCAAGCAAAATGCAGGCCAATCATGGCATGAGAGAAAGAGAGAGAATGCTTACAAGAGAAAAGTTGAGATTGGGAGAGAGAGAAATAAGGGCAGTGAAATTCACAAGAGAGTCTGAAAAAGAAGGAGAAGTGGGGATGGCGAAGGAAGTTGAAGGCTTTAAATGGTCTCATCTCGTAATCAAAATAGTTATCGGACAATTAAAAAAAATGAATATTAATTGAGAACTCACTTTAGTAGTTGGACTCGACATTATTTCATGTCTCTGTCCCTACATGTGACCTTCATAGGATACGACCACCATTCATCGTCTTCGATTTGGGGTTTTGTTGGAGTTGGTTGGGGTTGGGTTAACGGAAACGGAAAAATTAGGATTTCAAGTTTGAAATTCCAACATTGCGCTTCATTGCCCTCATTCATGGGGGTACTAAGTTTTAGACTCTGATTCATTAACATGGTAACGGACGCATTCGGAATAATCAGAATTCTTGAGGGTACTAAGAGCCTTCTTGTTTTTAATACAACGTTGTTTATAAAAAGATTGTTTGTATTAACTAAGAAACCAATAATAAATTTCCTTGTTGGGACACCAATTATTGTAAATAACCAAATTCATTCGGAACATGAAGGGACCTGAAGTCCTTCATGGGATTATGAGTGTTTTGAGATTAAAATGAGCATGTTCATGATTCCTTGCTCAATATTTTGTGCTAGCAGTGTAGTGTCATACAATAAATATAAGTAGAAATTTTTTAATACAAACATTTTTTTTTTATTTCTAAAACGTTTTCTGTTTTCAAAATATCTTAATACATTAATTTAATTAATATTTATACAAAAATTCTTATATTTTTATTTTTATACATTTTTTATATTTAATAAATTATCTATTTATTTGATTATAATTATAATTTTTATATTATTTATTTTACAATTAATAATTATATATTTAATCATTTTATATTATTATTATAAAATATAGTTGTTCTATTATTTCTATAAAATAATAATATTTAAATAAAAATTTTTATTTTTTTATATTTACGTATTTTCTTATGTTTTCAATTTTTATCATTTGTTCCATTCCGGTTTCGTGCGACCTAGATAACACAAGCATCAAGGATCGGGAAATTCTGGCCAAGAGTCTCTCTCCCCCTATTACTAAAGAAAATACAAAGAGATTTTACCATTTGTATTTTATACAATATTTATTTATAAATCGATGGTAATTGAATTTCACTTTTGTCAAAAATCAAATTTAGAGGTAATTATTAAAAAGAGGAGAGTAAGGGCAACACCCTTTCATTTGTAGTCCACCGCTGTTTCCCTTATATCCTAAATAGTTACCTACTTGAGTCATCTAAGATGGTACCAGGCATCCTAAATAATCATTTTTTCTCAAGCAGGGCAGATTGCTATAAATTCATAACATTTCCCACAGCGACTTAGTAGTGCCAACAAATGTTGGCCCAAAAGTTTGGTGAAATTTGCCAAAAGGTAAATTTTGAGTTCTCCAACAAAAAAGAAAAGAAAAGGTAAAAGAGCTGATTAAACATGGAGCTCCACACCTATATTGTTATTGGACACTAAATGGGCACCTCCAAAAACAAGGTTGCATCTCTTAACAACATTGTTTATTATTAAGAACATCACATACATGGTACATACTAGAAACCAATTATGAATCATGTCACAAGCAGTACTGTATTTTCTTTCACCTATGCATGGCTTGGTTTGTGGGAGAGAGCTGCACTTGATTTTGATGCTGACTGCCTTGCTGTGTCTGAGCCGAAGCCAACACACCCTTCCAACCTACATGTTAAGATTCACATATTTAGAACAAATTCATGCCGACAGAATATCAATATTCAACCAACGTCTGCACTTAATGTCCAAGTTCACCAGACTAAGAATGAAAGAATGTTGGCTGTTTTTGACTGTCTAGTATATGCAAGGTGAAGCCCATGCCCGTACAAAGTATAGACTAACATATGAAAGACTATCAACGATCTTACATGTTTTTTGCATTTGTAGTTTCTTCCAGATTTATGGCCAAGAAATGAGTAAAGAGAAATAAGTACCTAGAGCAGGATCCAGTCCTCTAATTTTGAGCTCCCTGTACTCCTGAGAAAGGGCGCAAAATGGGCAAAAGATGTGTGCAAACCTATCATCCATTGGAGCTTCTACCAAATTATATCTCTCCCTTAACTTTTTTCTGTATTTTGAACCCATGATCCAGTGAGCGCATAGGCCAGGCATCATTAACAAGTATATGTATCCAGCTAGAGGACAACCTGCATTCACCAATTTATCATCAATTAAGATACAAAATCAAGTCCCAACAATCATAAAGGCTCACAAGTTTACTTATAAACAACTTCAGCTTGCACATGACAGAAAGTAACAGACACTTGGCTCAAAAAAATAAAATAAAATAAAATAAAAGACAATCATATTTGAGTGGGAAGTAGAATTAATCGCAACAAGACACCTGGTTGACGAGCACTTCATCAGCAAAATACTACCATTACTCGTACACAAATAGCAACATCCATCACAGCCCTGATAATTGACCATGATAGGGCAAGTAATACGGAGTATGGAGGGATAAACAGGCCTTACTCATTTCCCCGCCATCCAGTATCTCCACTATCTGCCCGAATGTGAAACAAGGGAGAAATAATGCCATGACAGCTGCAGAGAAAATGTGGGAATTGACAAATTAAGGTCAGAACAATTTGCATCTTTCTAATCAAGGGTTGTAATGGAAAAAAGGACATAATCCACTTTGTATAGAGGAAAAAAGGACCAAAACATGTTTAGAAGGTGAAAGTGAAAATACCAGGCAAGAAGATTTAATAATTACATAATTCGCGATCAATTACCGCTCAATGGGTGCAAATTACAGTCATACAATCCTGTTGACCAAGGGCGCCCATCCACCAAATTCAGATTGTCAGTCGTCCCAACAGTATTTTCAGGCTTGCCACCTATGGAATAATCTTGTGGCAAACCGCCGTTTATCTGGTCATGAGACTGAGTTGATATCTCCACATCTGCAGGCTGAGCCATTTGAGGCGCAGGTTGAAACATTTGAGGCACTTTTCCCTCTAGCTCAGAGGGATCCACTCTACCCATTTGATCAGTGCATGTAACAATCAACTTTGGTCTGCCTGTCAGGACCTTATATTTTGCTCTTGATAAGCTTGGTATTTATCAAGAAACTGTGGCTAAACTTCAAATGTATTTTTTCTTAAGCATTTCAAAGATATCGACAGGTTTGTCTTGGCGAAAGAGTTGGCAGATAAATCAAGCATAAGACATTTTCACAATGAAAACACAAATAAAAAATTGGGAACAGCATTACCATTTTACCAAGTGGTTTTCATGGCACTTAAATATTCTGGTGAGCCACAAATCTCCATTTGCCAGATTTCCATGTCAATATGAAACTTCAAAGAAGCCGATATGATTGGTATCTCAGCATGTATAGTTTTCAATCCTTGAAGACTAGGATACAATCTTAATCAGCAACGGACATCTGGAGATGCTTCAAAGATGCTCCGAATACCTTAATATTATCAACAAACCTATAGATATCATAACCTTACTCTGTCGGCCCCGCTCGCAACAATCAAGTTCCTGATTTCTACTTTGAAACCTGGTCAAATTTTGATACTTACAGCTTAAACAATGATATTTGTGCTTGATGTAAAAAATAAATAAATAAATAAATAAAAATTCAGCTACTAGAAAACATTTAATCAAAAAGATAGAAACCAACAGCTTTATCTATTGAACACAGGCATTGGGACATACAAAGTTTAATATTGATACAGATCAGTGGATGATCATAATGTTTGTAGTTTACAGAATAGTCCGAATGACCACTGGCAACAGGAAAATTAAAAAGGATAAGGCCAACCTACATTGTTACAAAAACAAAATGCTCCAGAGAAGAGACAAAACACAAATTGTCAATCCCTTTTGATGGTAAATTCTATGCCAACATTTGTTCAATGCCAACATTTTCGAAGCTCAATGGTATGCATGTAAGAGAGAACACAAGCATGTAAAGCAAGTATCACCTAAAACGATAAGCAAACAAGCCATTTGAATTTTGGTAAAGCATCAATTCATTCCAATCAATACTGTGGCAGATTCAGAATAGTAGTGCTTGTGCTTCCCTGCCAGGATAGCTTCACTCTTTAATTAAGAATAACTCGACTTCCTCTTGCATGGCACCTTTAAACATATAACGAGCAAAGGAAGATATTTCTTTTTTTTCTCTGCCTTTTTTTTTCTTTTTTTTGGGGGGGTGTCGGCTGGAATTTAGAGAGATTGAACAGCCCTCCTCCTGGCACATGGCATTTGCTCAATGAAACAAGATTCAAAACTCAAATATTTGAAAAGGAAAAAGAAAAGTAACGCTAGGAACATATTATTGTGATATTGTTAAAACATTATCTCAATTATTAATACAACAGCACTCTATGAACAGAGGCAAAAGCCCAATCAGTGACTTCAGAAGAAATAGAGACAATAAAAGAAACATTATATAAAATCAAACTTCCTTTTCTTTTTACAATCTCAGATACAAAACAAATGTGCCTAAGATAATACCATCCAGAAAGAGATGGAGAAGCTCCTCTCGGCAGAATCATTTGCAACGAATAAAACTTATACAAAGGTGTATAAGCAAGGCAAAACAACTAAAAAGAAGGCACATCATTGACCTAGCAACCTCCTCCACCAAGACAAGAGGCCTGGCTTTTGAGGAGGCGTTAGAATATTCAGCATGGTTTCTTTCTCCTTTGGGGTCAATGGAACGCCTCTAACAAGATCCAATGCCATAATGTGCACGTTTGTCTTCTGCCTGTGCTTCTTATAAGCCCATACACCACCTGCAACTCCAGCAACTAGAAGCTGTGCCGGACCAAAACTTGAAAATCAGTAAATAATTGAAAAAAAGAACCAATCAATAACCCATAGCAGTCTTCATAACTAACCGGGGATAGCCACAATGCTGCTGTTTGCAAATCAAATTTTGGGGTATAAAGCACTGTCTCCCCAAAATCATCTTCAAGCTTTTTATAGATCTCTTTATCACTCTTTCCAGCCCGAATCTCATCACGGATTAACTGAACAGAAGCAAGAGTTTTCAATATGCAGATTGCAGAATCATTATTAGCTGAATTTTGAACATAAATAGCATGTTTGGAAAAGCAAAACACAATTAAAAAGATTGGCTAATAAAGGACAGAGTGTTATATTCTAACATGGTGGAGAATAATCCATAGTTGAGTGTAGTGCAAATGCTAAACCAATTTGCTTACCCCCTCTACATCAGCCAAGGAAAGCGGGGAAGAAGGAGAAGAAATTACACAGAGTTGTAGTTCAGCTAGTCATAACACTTGAATTATATATAAGGCTTAGTTTGCTTCTATAACAGAACATGGACTCTTACCAAGCTTCATTTATATCATGGCCCTAGTGAACTAAGTGAACATCTATTCCTTCTCAACTTTAACCAGTATGGACATAGGGCATCTCTCCAGAACCAGTTCGGAGGAGCATGGAGACATTTATTGCATATGGTACTTGCAACAAGAAAAGGTCTCAAAATTGACCTAGATGATTGCAGCGGACATTAAACTCTTTGGAAGTAGTATGTTTAACTCCATGTCCTCTCTTTACGGCCCTTCGCCCAACGTGGTCAGAAATTTAGTAACCATTTAAAGAAAATAGTTGGCATTATCCATAGTCGTCAAAAGCGCGCTTAAGTGCCAAGCGCAGCGAGGCGCGCCTTTAAGGCTTTTTCGGGAAAAAGCACAGCACAGATGAAAAAGCGCACAAAAAGTGCAAAAAAGCACAAAAAGCGCAAAACGCTGAAAAGCGTGGCTTTTTCATTTTTTTATTTTCTTTAATTTAGTAATTCTAATATAATTTGGACCGTTGGATGTTATTATTGGCGAAGATGTGATGGTCTATGTTACATTTCATGGATGATATACACTAGATTGCAAATTTTTTATGTCAAAATGTTTGGAAACCCTAGCAACACACCAACGCAGCTGCTCTCTGCTCTCTCAGCCATCTCTGCTCTCTCGGCCAGCTATAGAAAGAAATATAATCTACCAGGTGCATCTCTCTTCTTCTTCTTCTTCTTCTTCTTTTTTCTTTCTTCCTTTCTTTCTTTCTTTCTTCCTTTCTTCTCGGTTCTGCAATTTTTTTCCTGCATCCTTTTTCAGTCCTCTTTTTTTTTTTTTTCTCCTGCATCCTCTTTCTTCTTCTTGCTGCATCCTCTTCAGGCCTCTTTTCTTTTCTTTTTCTTTTCAATTGCTGTACTGTAATTCTTTTTTTTCCTTTGATCTGCAATTTTCCCCCCGTATTCTGCAATTTCCCCCCTGTTCTTCCCAATTTTTTTGTCTGTGTTATTTTTTTTTTACTCTGCCCATATTTGTAAGTGTTTATTGGGTTTATTGAAAGTGTTTGCTGCAATGACTAGTCGACTACTTTGTTCCCTTAATGTGTATGTTCTGCAGCTGATTTAATGGTATTGAAGATGAATTTCTTTTCCATTTGTGTTGTTCTATAGGCAAAATGTCATCATCTGATGCCTCCACTGCTTCTACTAAAAAAGATATAGGCTGGGAGCATGGTTCTTTGGCTTTTCCCGATTCTAAGGACACTACCTCGGTGTGATGCCATTATTGTTCAAAAATTACAAAAGGAGGGATCTACAGGCATATACAACATCTAATTGGGGGTTTTAGAAATGTTACTGTTTGTCAAAAATGTCCACAAGAAGTAACGGAACAAATTATGCAATATGTTGCTCAGAAAAAAGAACTGAAGGAGCAAATGCATGAAATCCCTCATTTTGATGACATTGCCGATGAAGTTGAAGAGATTGAAAAGGAGGATGCGGTTGATCTTAGTGGTAAACGTAAGGGTGGTAAATCAATATTAGGACCAAGTCCATTAGGACCTACTTCAGGCACTCCACAAACACATAAAAGAATGAAATTAAGTCCTACAACGAGAGGGCCAATGCCTTTGTTTTTTAAGGTTGCCGGAGAAAAAGGAAAGAACAAAAATGATCAAGCCTCTTTGGAAGCATGCAAAAAGGAATTGAGAGGAAGGGTAGTTCGAAATTTTGCTAGATGGATGTATGATGCAGGCATCCCTTTCAATACTGTTAGATATGATAGTTTTAAGCCTTTTCTTGAAAGCGTTTGTCAATATGGTCCTAATTTGAAACTACCGTCATACCATGAAGTTCGAGTTACATACTTGAAAAAGGAATTAGAACACACGAACACATTGATGAAAAGCCATAAAGAAGATTGGGCAAAATATGGATGTAGTTTGATAGCTGATGGTTGGAGAGATAGAAAACAAAGAACTTTGATCAATTTCTTGGTCAATTGCCCAAGGGGCAGCATGTTTTATGATTTCGTTGATGCTTCTAACTACTCAAAAACAGGAGAAAAAATATACGAATTACTTAAGGCATACATTGAACAAATTGGGCCAGAAAAAATTGTTCAAGTTGTCACAGACAGTGCATCCGAAAATGTTTTAGCAGGTGCAAAGAATTTGCTATTAATTTTGTATTATTCTATCTTTTATATCATTGATTAATTGACTAAACAATATCTATATCTAATATATACAATTTTTTTATGTTATTTCTTGGATAGGGAGGTTATTGGAGGCTAAGTTTCAGCACTTGTTTTGGACACCTTGTGCTGCCCATTGCCTTGATTTGTTGTTTGAAGACATTTTTCAGTTGCCAATTTTCAAGAGGATAGTTAAAAGAGCAATTCAAGTGAATGTGTTCATTTACACCCATACTTTGATTTTAAATATGACGAGGAAGTTTACAAATCAAAGGGAAATGGTTAGACCAGCAAAAACACGTTTTGCAACTGCTTACTTGACTTTGAGAAGGTTTCATATTCACAAGGTAGCATTGAGGAAGATGTTTACATCTGAGGAGTGGAATAACAACAAATATTCAAAGGAACAAGTTGGTAGAGCACTGGTCAAGATAATATTATCGAGAGGTTTTTGGAACGATGTTGTTTATGCACTTAAGATTTCTGGACCACTTGTGAGAGTTTTAAGGCTGGTTGATGGAGAAAAAAGACCTCCAATGGGTAACATTTATGAGGCAATGGACAGAGCCAAAGAAACTATTGCTAAATCTTTTAATGGTCAAAAACACAAGTATGAAGAGGTGTGGAAGATGATTGATTTAAGATGGGATGCTCAACTCCATTGGCCATTACATGCAGCTGATTTTTTTTTTAATCCAGAATTCTTCTATTCAACCCCAGATATTTAGTCAAATAGTGAAATTATGGATGGTTTGTATACTTGCATAGAAAGATTGGTGCCATCTATTGAAGAACAAGATAAAATTAGTAAGAAGCTGCCTCTTTATATGAAAGCAGAAAACATATTCAGTCGTCCTATGGCCGTGAGGCAGAGAACAACAAAAGCTTCGGGTAAGCTCAAAAAAGATAAAATGAACCAATTTTATTGTGAATTTGATGGTATATTTGCATTAATAATTTTCTATTTGGATTCTTAATAGCTGAGTGGTGGTCTGCATTTGGTGCAAGTACACCAAGCCTTCAAAAGTTTGCCATCAAGTTCTTAGTTTGACTTGCAGTTTATCTAGTTGTGAGCGTAATTGGAGTGTCTTTGAGCATGTGGGTAAATGTAATTTAGCTAATTTCTCAGTAGTTAATACATTAAAAATTTGATATAAATACTTATATATTTTATAATTCCTGCAGCTTCACAACAAAAGGAGAAATAGGATGGACCAAAAGTGCCTTAGTGATTTGGTGTATATCAAGTATAATAGGGCTTTGAGGCGTCAATACGAAACACGTGATAGAATTGACCCTATTACATTGGATGAAATTGATGAAAGTAATGAATGGTTGACAGGGGTGTTAAATGCAGAAAATGATCTTGTTAATGAGGAAGATGGACCTGATGGCTTAACTTGGGGTCAAGTTGGTATAGCTAGTGGTGTTGAAGAAAGTCATTATGCATCTAGATGTCATGTGAGTGCAAGGGACAATGTAACATCACAAAATAAAGGAAAAGGAAAAGGAAAAACTGTTACAAGTTCATTTAGTAGGGTTCACATGCAAGATGAAGAGTTAGATTTAGATAATGATGTTGAAGATGAGGATTTGGAGGACTATGAATAAACTCATGATGAGGAGGATGATAAGATTGAATTGGAGGAAGACGAAGATGATGACTAACTAGGAGCTTCATGATCTTTTATTGTTTTTTCTTCCTTTCTTTTTTCATTTTATTTTATCCTCTATCTGTTGTTGTTTTAAGTTTCATGCAGAAAATGAGCTTGTTAATAAACTTATTTGTGCTAAATTTTCTAGTCTTCAGTGTATTTTCTTGTCATTAAAAGTTTTAACTCTTATGTATGTTAATATTCTAGTATTATAACATATTTCAAGTGCTATTATTGTATATTCAAATATATATTTTAATTTTATATCTTAATTGCGCTTTATATGAAAAAAGCCCGCGCTTCGATTTGCGCTTAAGCCCCAAGAAGGTCTATCACTTTTTTGCGCTTTTCGTTTTTAACTACTATGACATTATCTCATCCCTGCATTTGCAAATGTATACATTCAAATTGATTTTCATGATTCAATAAGCATGATGGCATTCCATAGATTCCAGTAATGCGGGAGAAACATAGGCTAGGCTAAGTTGTTATTCATGCACAAAATAACAAGATGGGGAGAATGTAAATATTTATGATTAGGGCTAACATAAGTCCAATGTTGTCCTAGGAACTACAAGTGTAGCTTGTCTTCATAAAACTCCCTTTGAGAAAGCAAAATATTTGTAGGTGCATCATGTTGAGGAAAACATCACCAACGTGGACCTTTGCTTCCACATCTCAAACCAAGCCCTAAGATTCTGTGAGCTCCTACATTACTATTGTAAAATAAAGCCAGCTATCCTTCATTTAGCTCATATTCAGCAAACAACTAACAACAAAAATATAGTTTGGAGACATGCTATGCAGCACAAATTTGGAGCACAATCTACATGGTTGATATATATACTTGCACATTTTTAACTTACATTACCCACAAGACAATCAGCATGAAAAACCCATACAATGAACTGAAAAGCATAATACCTTAAATTCCACAAACTCACGCTATAATCTATATATCACTTTCCTCAGACTCATACCCAACAATTAAATAAAAAATTCTTCGCATTAAATTCCACAACCATGAAAAGATAGGCCAAAAAAAAAAAAAAATCATACAACGGAATGGAAAGACGTAATACCTTCCTGAGAAGAATGGCAACATCAGCTTGAGAATCTTCAATGGATTGGCTACCACACTCAGTACAACGAACATTGTGACTAATGTTCCGAGCCCTAGCTTCAACCACTTGGGTTTTCTTTAGCCCATCATCTTCTTTTCCCATCCCAAAATTACGCGAATCTGATAATGAAACAAAGCCAAAAACGAAAAAGATGAGTCTAGTGAAATGATGTTCATGGAGGCATTTCATCAAACGCGTTAAGCTATCACATGACAAACGCGGGAGTAACAGAACCAGTCCGAATCCGCTGTTAATTAGTGTCGTTTATGTTGTATATACATATCCTCTGAATCATAATTCATGCATAACCTGAAGCTCGGGGGGGAATGGAAAAATGGTCAGAGAGAGAGAGAGAGAGAGACCTGAGAAGGAGAGGGTGAGGTCAGTCCGAGACCTTTGGTAAATTCAATTTAATTTAAAGTTAAATCAAAATCAATTTGATATTGAACTCACTAATAGAGGCCGAATCATACATGGGCCGGGCTTTCCACCAGCCCGGCTTAAAATGTTGAATTGGGTCTCAAGCCCAAACTAGTTGTCCAAGGGACACAAATAGAACCAAAATGACCAATCCACGACTTCTTGGTCCACTGATAAGACCCTCGGATTTTTTTTTTTTTTTTTTTTTTTTTTTTTAAGGAGACGTAATCAACCAGATTTGAATTAAAAAAAAAAAAGAGGATAGAAGTGAAAGAAACTCTACCGCTTGATTTGGACAAAGCATTAGATGTTCTTAGTCTCGTGATAACAACCCCATTCCCTAATTTCGTGATTCAGAATTCAAATCTCGTGTTATAAAAAAAAAAAAGATAAGAACATTAGATTTCTTCACCAAGTTTTCAAACTCGAATCTTGAAAATAGGGGGAGAGAGAGAGAGAGAGTTACTTCTTGTCGATGAGCTCGAACCGGATTAGTTGAAACTAATAAATTGATTATTTGATACTTGTCGTCAAACATAACGAAAAAATAAATAAATAAAAAAATAAAAAAGAGAGAGAGAGAGAGGGGTATAGCATATGAACTCAGAATTAGTCCCCCTTTCTAAATCATATTAAGGAAAGGATACTCAAACCTTATGGGGCATTGGATGTCTTCAGCGCACTGCACTTCGGTGTATTTGGACTCCTTTTTTTCTTAACAAATAGAGAGAGAGAGAGATGTGGGGGGGGGGAAGCCGATGGATGCCAAAAACTATTAAAACCAAGATTACTCTGTAAGGATTCAAAACCTTTTAATCATTTTAGGTAAGTTTAATAGTCAAGTGTACTGACGATTAAGTTAAACATATACTGAGATGGTTTAATACTTACAATTTATATTTTTACATTAAAAGTGTCATCCTATACACTCACTTGATAAAATTTCCCATACAATTTCTAATACAAAGTTCTTATCCGTGTCAACCTGATCACAGAAGGCACCATTGTTCATACGAGTGTGAATGAAAGGAGAAATATGATTGATCTCCGTTAAGCACATCCCAGAAGCAGAGGAAGCACTTTGAGAGGATCCAGCTTCAAAGAGAGTATGCAATGGAATGGACCACCTTGGATGAGCTCCGTGGAAGACAAAAAGAAGTCTTTACAAATCTTACTCCCTTAATATGTGGGTTCAGAATTCAGATTGATGTGCCCCTCTTCATTCCCTTCAGGAATACTGGTGGACAACACCACCACTGGGATTTCACAATTAAGGATACTGAGACCTCAACATGTGCATATATTTCAGATTGCATCACAAATTCAGACTGTATACACGTTTAAATACAATATTTGGCTGTTCTCTAGGCTGTGGCAATGCTTTAATCAAAACATAGGCTCACCAAAGATGTTCTTCATCTCAACAGAAAAGATAATGAGAAACCCACAAGCGAGATGCTGAACTAAATTTCACAAGCAGTAGCATTCTAAGATCCTGTTGAAGTCCTTAAAGATAATTTAAGCCCCGTTTGTGTAATTCAGAACTCTGCATGCTGTTGTATAGCAGAGAGTTGTGATTTGTGCTGACCCTTCTAGCCATCATTTCTGGTCTATCCTGGCCTATCCTGATTCCACATCTTTTCACTCACCCGAATTTCACCATGTCTCATGAACAAGTTTCCAGCTTCAGGTATGGTAAAATCAGCAGGGTTTCTGTTAACAGAACAGATCTCAGTCCTGCAATAGCTTTCTGCAGCATGTAGCATCCCGAGTTTTTTGTCTGTCTTATTATTGGTCATCAAATCTCCAAATATATGAGACTGTACAGGAAGAAACATGGTGGTCAAGGAAGACAAAGAATCCTTATTCAGATCATAGTTGGAACTCTGAAATTGAATTTTATGTGTCCTCCCCTATGGAGTCTGCCGCAATGAGCAAGAGTTTTTTAGCTTTCTGCTACTCTTTAGATTTGGCGGAATGAGTTACCTTCTTCTGTAAAAACTTGACCACAATCTCCAGCAGCTCTTTTGACGTTTCCATCACTTTGAAGTAAGGAAGTATGTGCATCATGCAAAAACTGATCAAAAGATTGTCCAGATGGCCAATTTTTTTTGCAATGTAAATAGAACAAGAAGATAGTTTCTTACTGCAGTTGCCATTTTGGACATACAGATTCTTCAATAATGGCTAAATTTTATTACCAGTGACCAATGTTTTTGATCTCATCCCTGCATCCATGAGTCTAAGCGAGTCCATGGCAGGAATGCTTTCATTGTTTTGTAAACTCAGCGAATTTACTTGTGTTTGATTACTCTCATATCCCTTTTGTGAGCAAACAAATGAAAACTCTGGATTTGTCCTCCTTAAAACCCTCAGAAGTGAAATCCGCACTCTGGTTGTGATGATTGCTGACATGTTCTCTACAGTTCTCAGTTCTAGAAAAACGGCTTCCCACATCTGGCATGCTATGCTCTGGCGGATATGAATGTTGTGTTTAAGTCTGAAAGATGGGTTTTGGATTATGTCCTCCAAATGGCTGCAAATGAATTGAGGGGCGAGTGAGGGGCAATTACTCCTCTCCCCAGTCCATCTATCCTTTCTTCCAGCACATAATATATTTTAACCTATTGAACTAGTTCTGAAACCGATGCTCCCATTACAATTTTGGTTTTGATTACTCTCATATACCTAGGGACCGTGCATTCACGGTTCTAGTTCAGAACCAGACTAATTCTGTTTGAACCAGATTGATTTGCGGTCCAAACGGCCTGTGGCTAGGCGAATCATATCTCCGTCAGAGGACAACCTTGTCATTTTCTTGCAGAAAAACTTTGCCAAGACCATCAACCACCAAGCAATCCTAGCCATATTGACTCCAATTGAGGACCATCTTGAGAAAACTTATGCCAAATTGGTGCGGAATAGGGACCAACCTGAACAAACCCGTTAAATCAAGCGTGATCATTGGTGCACAAGGCAGCAAAATACCAACAGTAAATCCAAGCCATCCCAAGAGGGTCTCTCTCAACCAAAGATCAACGGCCACCACCACGAGTTCTTCAACTCTTGGATCAATTCTGATCCTATGTAGCTTTCAGACTACCATTGAAAAGAGCTACATGTTGACAGCAATCATTGTTATAAGACTCTCTGCCACTAAGCCACTGCAGCAGTGGTGGGACAAATTTTTTGCTCTCATCGCAGGGAGCAGGACTCCCGGTATAAAAGTAAGACCTGTACAAAAGCTCAAATTGCGAATGGTATATTCTAGTCAAACAAATATTTGTTTATGTGTCGATATATGGATGAGGTTAGATTTATGGATCACAAGAAAAAATGGGAATGAGGTTAGCTTTTGGAATTTCATTATTCGTGTGACGGAAATCCAAATCCCGAGAAGGCACTGGATTACTGCATATACAACCTGATGTCTGTCAAACCTCTACCGTGATGATGCCATTAATAATCAGACTAAAAACAAAGCTTAAGACTATAATGGAAAAATGCCATTGATGTGTGCACAAGAAATCATGTTGAAAAGAATGTAATCCTCTCGTAATATACAGAGGCCTTGATGAATGAGCATCTGGTGGCTCTCTCTCTCTCTCTCTCTCTCTCTCTCTCTCTCTCTCTCTCTCTCTCTCCCATGTTCTCCAAAATCGGCCAAATCTGTGGGCAAAACTTAAATCAAATCGTGGAGCAGAACACCGAGAAAGTTGAATTCAGTACATATACATTCCTGCAAGTCAACATAAGCCACGCTCAGGTAGAGAAGATATCAATGGCCTCTAACACAAGTATAACATGTTCCAATTGCAAACTAGCCCTTGTCACAATTTCCATTTGAACCTTCTTATTATACTAGAATTTCACTGCTTGGCAACATGGCACAGCCACTTCAGACATTAAATTTATTCAGGGCTAGTCCCATGGTCTAGTTAAATCTCCAAGTTATCACACTTGCACTCCACGGAAAGTATTCAAATATCAGGCACTAAAATGCCACATAGAATCACATTCAGCTGAACAATCTGTGGATATCTGAAGCTATGATTTACATTAAATGATTTATAATGTGATGGCATACCTCTAATCATTTGCTTGAAGTGCAACCTCAATCTCCTGGAGGGTTTTTCCTTTAGTTTCCAACACATTCCTCTTCACAAAAACAGCAGCAATCAAACAAAAGGAGGAAAAGATTGTGTACAGTATTACAGGCCCAAGTTGCTCCAGCAGGCGTAGAAACAACAGTCCCACAAAGAAATTTATCACCTGCCAAAGATGCACAAGTTTATCACCAAGAGAGAAAACCTTAAGAGTTAATTGAAGAAACCCGGAAAAGGAGAATGACTGATACAAAGAATGCAAATCTCCAACTTGGTCAAAGCTACATCAAATGCAATCCATTTATTGCAATTAAACTCATTGGTCTCGATAGTAATATGCTTTCCACTTAGAAAAACTCTGAGAACACCATCACAACTGAAAATAGAACATAATTGTTGGAGATCAAATGGTGTTCCACATTGGATAATTGAAAAGAATGTGACATACATATAAACATAAAATAGCACCAAACCTATAAGGCTCAAACTTTTATGTAAGATGTTGTTCAACTATGTATATGTGGGCCCAATCTTGAACTTTCCAAATTTGAAATTTCATTTAAGTAGGAGCTGAAAGATAAAACTTCGTTTGTTTCCCTAATACCTACTTTAATTTGACAATTATAAATTGACCATGCAAGCAGCAGCTACCAAACTCTAAGTCAAATGCCATATTCTTAAGCTGATCGATAAATCTCTAAGACACCATACTGAGTTGACAATAGTTCAAACAGGCATTTGATCAAAACAATCTAAGGCACAAGGGATTGGATTCCCCCAACCACCCTCCCAACCCCCAAACAAAACTACCTGTTTAAATAGTAAAAATGGCCTACATGTGGATGAGTAAGCAAAACCGTAATTAAACAACTGCAGAAATGGTTACCCAGTGCACAGATTGGCAGACTGCCATTGCCTCTGCCCTAATTTGGTTAGGAAATATTTCCGATAGAAGGAGACCAGGAACTGGACCAGCACCCAAGGCAAAAGTTAATACGAACCTGTTTGAACATGTTATTGATTAATATATCACACCATTAAACTCTTGATAAAATAGAGTTTCATGAGCCAGTCTTACTCCTTTACTACTTTTGCAATTTGGTAAAACCATAGACATCATAGCCTACACTGATTGGAACATGCGACATACTTTTCAGCAAGATTTCTAGTAATCATTGACTCTTAAGTTTAAGCATGTAACCCTACCCAGAACAATTCAACCATACAAAGACGCCCAAAGAATAATTCAAACATGCTCTTGTTTCCCAGACAATAACTAGATCAAATAATTCTCTGATAATTTACTGCAACTGCATCGGGCAGCATATTTAGTCAATAAATGTGTAGCTTCAGAAATTTAGCAGCTGCCTCTTATGCATTAGCCTCCTGGTGATAATGTTTCAACTTTTCAAATAGTTGAGAGTAGATTACTCACAGCAACATTCCTCCAACAGAAAGATACATTTCCCCAGATCCCGATACAATAGAACAAGCTGCAGTTGCCTGGATACCCATTGCAACCGCCTAAACAGATCAAACAGATAAAGCAGAGTCAAATATTAAAGCTAAAAGACATTCTGCAGAATCTGAAAATGATTCTAATCAGCAGCGAACAACATCCATCCAGTAACATAGCCAGATGGCATTGAAAGAGAGACAAATGTATATTGGCAGTTATTTAATGGAAGATTTAAGCATGCTGCACCTAAATATTGGACTCCTTATTTCAGAAAGTTTTGGACTAACCATGCCCATAAAACTCCAGATGAGAAGAAACTTCCTTCCTAGTTTATCCATCAAAATCATTGCAGCAATCGACCCTAAAAATATTCATATATTGTATTATCAACATGAATATTCTTGACAAGTAATGTAAGATTCTTGGGATAAAAGGTGCCTATACCTGATAAATTTGCAATTCCTATGCAAATATTTCCAATGTCTGAAGGCACTCCAGCACGATTAAAAACCGCAGAAGAGAAATAAAACACAGCATTTATACCAGAAAGTTGTTGAAGAGCAAACAAAATTGACCCCATTAAAACCACTGCAAAACGAACATAAGATGAATAATCATTTAGAAGCAAAAGACTTGATGATAATGAGAGGTAAGAAGAGCTAGAGTAGAAACAACAGGTCAAATATACCACTAAAATGGCGACCACACAGTAACTCTGTTATTTTTATTGAGTCTGCATCATCACCTCTGTCAGATTTGAATAATTCTGCCATTGCAGATTTGGCATGTGATCCTCCCAAAAGTTTCTCAAATTGAACTTCCGCTTCAGCACCTCGTCCTTTCTGATAGAAAGTTATAAACTTAAATAAGACTTGTAATTGACAGCATATATGTTATGGGTCAATTAAAAACAGAAACCACCGAGAGCAACCCGGCATAAGCTAGGGTAAGAGGGATTTAATAAGTAATAATTACAGAAAATAACCTAAACACTGAGAAAGAATTGAAAAACTAAAGAACTCAGCAGCGAATGGAGAATTATGGAGGAAAAGCACCAAATACAAAGGAAAATGGAGATCTTGCTTGGAGCAGTAACATCCTCTAAATTATGAGGCTCCCAAGATATTTTGATCCCAGAGAATATTAAGATGCAAAATAATTAATAATACCTTCCTTCACAAGGTTGAACTTTTGGAGTGGATGGTTTTGCCATAAAAGATGATATCAGAGTGGGAGATCAAGTCATGCCAAACTCCTTTCACCCCAATTTGAAACAATTCAACATGATTCGATGGATTACACAACACGTGAGGGAAAGTATTTAAAATATAAAATAAATTAATAACACTTCACAAGTTTGAGCTTTTGGAGTAAATGGTTGTTCACAAAATTTGGAAGAGAAAACGGATGAGGAATCTCCATATTTTGCAGCAGACAAAATAACAATAATAAAAAGCAATCCAGCATCTTAAGATCAGTACCCTCCTCTAGGAACTAAAATATATCATGTGTGTCCACAAAAGGCTCGGGGTATGTCATCCAATTTACCCCCAAAGGAAATGGAACAAAAGAAACCCTGGTCCAACAGCTGCCGTCCCATCAATGCAATTCCAAGTAGAAATCCTCCAAAAAATTTGGAATGATACCGTAAAGGTTCTTTGAGGCACTCCCTTGTTTCCATAAAATGAAATGGACTTACTGTACAAGCAATTAATATCATTGCTTGTCCATAACTGCTCCAATGACAGTACCTTCCTATCATGTTCCCATAGAACACTTCCCAATCCACCACCCATGTATCAACCTCCGCCTTCAATCCAAAATAGGATTCATGCTAGTCATTGGTCAGTTGGCAACACCATGAGCACATGGCTACCTCATGATTGTGGCATGTACAAAAAGCCATATCCCTTGAATATCCTCACTCCTCAGGAACAAAAGCATACATGCCCTACCACATTCCAATTGCACCTAATGTAGGCACGCAAGCACATAATTGCACAAATACATGAATGTGCCTTTTGCGTCTTTGTGTGTGTGTGTGTGTGTGACTCAATAATATAACTTCGTACAAGTCAAACCAACTAATGACCCTTGTCAGAATGCATTTTTCAGTACAACCACAATACAAAATTTGTTCTAGTCATTTTCCACAGCAATTGAATTGAACCATGTCTAGCCATTTGTGGTATAAGTTTTGCCATATTTTATCATCTCATAAATATGAATCAGAGCTATATGGATCTATCCATTTGATGTCAAAGTATCATAACTCATGGCGACTTTGAAATGAAAGGTTAAGATCGTGTTACAACAAATAAACTGTCAAAAGAACAGAAGTTGACCTTGACAAGCCAATGCGGACTCTCTGCACAGAACTCCATGAGAATAGCAAGTGATGCTGCAGGAATGGCAGAAACCCAAAAGCAAATGCGCCACCTGAGCTAACCAGGAAGTATAAAAAATAAAAAAATAAAAAAAATAACAAACATTATGCAATTACATGGTGTCCAAACCAGAGAAAATGGTTCACATTTTAAACAAAGGGAAACCTGCATTGTCATCTAATTTTTCCTACCAACCAAGAATTCCTTTTGCAGGTATTCCGATAAACAGTGACACCATCAGCCCCAGACAAGTTGATATCTGTATAAAGCTCCCATAAGCACCCCTCACTGACGAAGGTGAAACCTGCTCAACCCGAAGAAGCATGATTTTCCCAAGAAAATAAACAGTAACAACAAGAACTTGCATATTTAAATATAGAGTAAACTGAGAAACTGTCATCCAATATACCTCTGAAACATAGAGAGCAGCAACTGGTGGTCCTAGACCCATCCCTGTTCCAACAAATGCTCTCCCAAGAAGCATACCTCCAAGGCTTGTTGTTGTCGCACTGTCAGTTTGGATTTAAAAAGTCAATTCATAAGCCCCATAGGATTCAGTTAATAGGTTAAAACAACAAAGTGATAGAGAGAGATAACTTCAAGCTTATAATAAAACAGGATTTTTAGACAAGGAAATCTCCGTGTCCAGGTAAGATTATCATTTTCTTTACGAATTTCAGATTCTTCTTTTCATGTTTAACATGGGTGAGAGGGATATATGAACACTAAACCTTCCACTAGGTCAGGGCCCAATCTTCCTGTTTCTGACCACTGGGCCAAAGGCCTGGATCTTTACAAAGCAATGCTGAAAGGAAGAGATTAATAAATGATAATCCCATTGAAAAACTTCAAGAGATTCCACCACGAGGAGGAAGATGACTTTGAGCTTTTGATTTGTTAATATATTTGCAATACAATTGGCACCACAAGCTTATAACTTCAGCAACCTTGGTCAAATTTGTAGAAAATGAACAAATGGAAAACTGTACTGTAGTGCATATGATAATTCTAAATGCACATAGGCATGACATAGAAAATATGTTTTCAAGTATCTTCATGTTTACTTATGTATTTTTATCTGAAATACATTTTTCAGTAACTCATTACAAGTCTTGAGCCTGCAATTTTCTTTAATTTCATCAACAACTAAAGAACTGTCTAATATTTGTATTTATCTATTTTGTTTTCATATAATCTTTGAAAAAACCCCCCTACCGGCATACATATCTCGTGCTTTTTCGGCAACTATTTATATCTTTCATACGGAATGAGCAAAGATTACTTCTTCAGAAATTATACCTACTCCATTCTTCAGTCTTAATTTTATGACCAGAATGGTTAGCTTGAGGGGCGGGGGGGGGAAATAGCTCATGCCACATACTAATTTAAGGATTACATTGTTTGTCGCCATTTGGATTCACCATTTTGTCACCTTTTTCTACATTGACAAAGAATTTTCCTTTTGATGAATAATATTGACAAAGAATCTTATCTATATATATTTTCCTCAACTGAAAGATCCTTTCAATCCCTTACCATGTTTATTAAGTAGGATAAAGGAGTAAATTTCATCATTGAAATATCCCATTGTCCTTAATTTACTGCAACAAACCAGGTCTAGCTCCTATATCTATGAATGCCTTCTATGTCATTTGAGACTAAATTCACTAGTTAATATAAGTAATCTCCAGACTAAAATGAGAGACATGGATTATGAAAGTATTCTACACCCAAGAAAATTTTTCAGTTGATTTAGTTTTTATCTAGATTTAAATGAATGGCCCTTCTTAGAGATACACACGTCGATATACCAGCATTTACTCAGACGCATAACTCCATACAGGTGGGCAACAACTAAAAGCAGCATAGGTGGGGAATATATATTAGCAAATTTCTCAATCATCCAATTGTAACCTACTGGGAGCACCTGGTCTTTAATCAGATAAATCTGAAACATATTACTCTCACAACAGAGCTATGCGGAAAACATGCATTACCGGCTATATCTCCAGATTCCAGCTAATATTAGTTTATCTACTCATGATGGTTACCAATATAACATGAGCCACGACATATGCACTAGTACAAGACCATATGTCATTGCTTAATTTTATGATCAAATGCTAAAAGAAAATATAAAATGAGCCAAAACACACACAGAGAAACAGATGAAATGAACACCCCTGCACGGAATACCAAATTAAATAAGCCTAAAGAATGTAGCATCCATTGATCTCATTTGAACCATGGTACAAGAAGTCAACCGAAGTCTTAACTAAGCCCACTTCTACGTTTCTTGGAGTTATAATCTTCCTATTAATGATTGTGACAGCTTTTATGGTATACATACGACCTCGGGGTCAAATGAGCATTGGGGAGACAGGGGGTAGCAAAAGTGGTTTTACATTAATTAACAAACTTCTCAAGAAAGATGCCATTATAGGACAGATGGAAGCTCCTCTAATTCTTTAAAAACGAGTAACACAACTTACTTCAGTAAAAGTAAATTACAAAAGGAAGACGATAAAAAAATGACCAACACATTATTAGTACCTTATAGAGGCTCCAATTATCATTGGTAGAGCAAGCAACTGGAATGACCTGCGACGTCCTAATCCATCAGCAATCCAACCGCTAAATGAGGATCCAACAAATGCACCCCCTAAACATGTACTCACCACCAGGCCTTCATTCGATTTAAGATATCAATCGAGTAATAAACGCAGATGTCAAAATCACCATAAACCAAGATTGAGAAAAAATTGATGAAGGCGGCATATCACAAATATACCTTCAGCAAGGGTATTCCCACTAAAGTCAAGGTCATAAGAGATACTCTCTAGTGTTTCGTTAACTACTCTGACAAAAGAAAAAAAAACAATAACAACAATAATAATAATACTAAATGAGAATTTTTCTCGCTTTTTCAAACTAATTCACATGGAAAAGAAAAAAAGAACTTAAGTGGGAACACACCCGAGATGGTAGCCAAACAAGAAAGAAGAAATAGTTGCCACAAGCACATGTGGGAAAGAGTGCCTCCATGATGGGGTTCCTTTATCCTTTGCAATACCATTCTGCCCTTGAACTACAAGAGATACGAAGAACAGCTTAATCATATTTCTAACTTCATGAAATGACAAACTATTTCAAGTAAAATATCCATTCTTTCAAAAAGTTGCTTACATGGACAACATAGAAAAAGACTACTTCCACTAGATCATATAGAGATTTATACTCAAATAAAGATGCCACAGCTTTAATTGCATTCTGTTCATGAAATCCATAATAAGATAAACCCGTTTTTCTGTTGCAACATCATCAAATTCAACAAGAGTAATGTTTGATGTACCAAAAGTCAAAAGTCAAAAATATCAAATCTAATGCAGCACAATTTCATTCTCATTAAAAAGTGCATGAAAGCACAAAGAACAATTTGTCCCAAAAAAAAAATGAAATGAGACTATATTCTTAACTCCTGCAGTACCACTTTGTGGCATAAAACCTTTTTCTTCTCCCTTTCTGTTCCCATTAGTACATTGTTGTTTGCCAAGCTTAAGAAGTAAACTCTTCCCAGACATTTTTAATTGCTTTAACGTTACTTAGCTTAAACTATGCATTGATTAGAACACCTCCTTTCCTCCTATGGAACATTTTGCATTGCTCAGCCTTTCAGATTTCTGAAGTGGAAAAGAAAATACTGATACATGGGACAATTTTTATGATACATTAAATTTGATATTTTTTTGGAACATCTCCCACACCACATATTGTATCTAATTACAAATACCTCTTTTATGCCATAGAACACTTTCTCCTTTCTTTTTCAGTTTATTTATTTATTTACTTTTGCTTGGCAAAACTGTGGCAGGGGCAATCAACATCAGTACCCCCATATTGGTATTAGGATGAGGGCATTCGCCGATGAGCCATCATAACCCCACCGAAGTGCCTTTCTGTTTTTATTATTATATTACCACTACCATTTCGTCCTTTTGTTTAAATGTCAAAGCCTTTAAAATGAACAAGTTTAAAAAGTCTTGACAGACATTTTTAATTGGTTAAACAATAAATTTGCAGATACTACACATTTATTTAAAATAGCTCCTTTACCCCTCATTAAACTTTTCCCACTGCCAAGCTTTTCCCATTTAAATAATTCTCCCAAAGTACAACTTTTGCCATTCATGACATTTTTTTTTTTTTCTGAATTTCCCACAATAGAATAATAGCTAGAACAAATCAAACACAGGAACATTCTAAGCAACATAAAAGCACAGCTTTGAAGTGAATTGCCCTAAAAATCCTCTCCCCCCCCCCAAAAAAAAAGAAAAGAAAAAAAAGAAAGAAAGAAAGAAAGAAGGGACCATTCTTGATTGAGCAAAGAAAGAGGTACCAGAATTTTCTTCTTTGTCGAGAGCATTCAAATATTCCCTCGACGGCATTCGCTTGTGCGTCTGAGAACCTTCTCGTTGCCTTCCTCGCATCTCCGGTTTCTTCATTTTCTAGTAACACACACTGCCATTCCAGATCAAACGTAACAACATGTCAAAAATTACTCTGCACTAAGTTTAACCTACAAATCCGATTTCTTTCTGACACAATCAAAATAATACTTACTCTCTCTCTCTCTCTCAACCATGTTTAAACTGCAAATATGATTTCTGGTCCAAGAAAGAAAGAAGATGAGCGCGCACGAGCGCGAGATAGAGAGAGAGAAGTGATTATCATCTACATTGATGTCAATTAACCTCAGAAACAACAATTTTTTATCATGTAGAAGAGATAGATAACAGCATTACTTCTGATCCAACGTAGAGAGAGAGAGGGAGAGAGAGAGAGAGAGCATACCTTCTTTCAAAGCTTGAAATGCTCGCAAACTCAGAGAGAGAAAGAGAGAGAGAGAGAGAGAGAGAGAGAGAGAGAGAGAGAGAAGAATCGTCCCAACTGATGCAGTGAGAGAGAGTGAAGCGTCACTCCTTCAGTGCGACTGAAGAAATGGAAATGTAAGCGAAGAACTCGAAACCGTCTTTTAATAATCAGAGAGAGAGAGAGAGAGGAGGCAGAAATATGATGACACGTGTAGAATACGGTGAGTATTTAAAATGACGGATCTAGCCTTGAGCTAGACGACATTTTCATTGCACGTGCTTACCCTTGAGTCTTGGCCTATCAGAATCAGAATGATTACGTGGCGACAAATCGAGAGGAAGGGTCCCAAGTCCCCTTCCCTCCACCTCAACGGAAAGCAACCTATCACCTGTTAAACAATTATTTTCCTTAATTACCCTCTTCTCAATCTTTATTTTTTCTTCCTCTTACTTAATAAAATCGTAATAATAGTAATAATAATTATATTTTTTTAGTGATATTGTTAATTTTTTGTCCTGTAAAACAAATTGTATTACAATTAAGAAAAAAAGTATATATAGGTTAAGAAACTTTAAATAACTGATTGATAAATCTAAAGTTTGAGAATAATTTAAAAATATTTAATATAATATATTTAAAATTGTATCTATCGAAAATTTTTTAATCGAGAGAGATACTAATGAATCCAGTCGTTGAATACTTATATTCTTTAAATAAAATTTTAAATTTTTTAAATAAAATTTTCAATTTAAATATTATATATAGTAAAAACAGATATTTAGAGGATTCTATCTTAAAAATCAAATCTGGCTTAAATCGAATCTAATCCAATTTAACATAATTATCAAATATTCATTATTTGTTAGAGAGAGAGAGAGAGAGAGAGAGAGAGAGAGAGAGAGGGACTAAAACAAAAATCATGCTTACAAGAATAACTTTATTTGAAAATTTCTTTGGCCAAAATCATTACCTAAACGAAATTTTGTTTCCCCACTCAAATATCGAATTTTATGTTTCTTTGACTTGAGTTTCTCCCACAAAGCCCACTTGCAAGGATAAGGAGTCCCCCCCCCCCCCCGCCAAAAAAAAAAGACTTCCGAAATTAATTTTGTAAATTTGCTATCACACCAAAAAAAAAAAAAAAAGATAAACCATTTCCCAAGACATTTCCCCTCAAAACAGAGAGAACCTCGGCATCTATTTCAGCTCGCAGGAGAAAATAGAAATGTTGTCATAGGAATACTTGTTTAAGGTAGATGTTTTCTTTTCCTTTTAATCTTACGAATTTGAAAGAAAAATATTAGAATGACAAGAACAAGAAAATGGGTAATCCCATATTTCCTCAATTTCCTCCGACCAACAAAATAAATGGACATGAGGAAAAAACTCTGAATTTCATAACTTCAGCATTATTTACATTCCACAAACAATCATCTTGCAGTTTTGTTCTACATGTATTCGTTTCAAAAGACAAGAATTTTCAAGCCAAAATTGAAACTCACTCATCTTTATGCTATACAACATTTTTCTTTTTTGGGCTCTAATTTACAATTCATGGAGGAGAGAAGACTTATGCTGTCAAAGACCAAAGAATGCGGGCATAAGTTCATGAATGTAGGAGACCATTTTGAGCAACAAAGCAGATTTACTGCATACAATATAATCTACACCACAAGGTCATGATGAATTTTAGGTCACGGATAAGCAGACTCTGGCCATCATGTGGCCCCAATTGAAGAACTCATCACCTGAATCTGTTGAGTGTTCGATAAGAAGGCGCATAAATGAGTATCAAATCTAGAAAAACAACTCACACTTGTCCAATAAATGGTCGAACGGAAGAGAATACCTTATTTACTAGTAAGTTTACTTGCTCCCTGTACATCTCCTTCAGGTCCACTATATCAGCACGGAGTTCTTCCAGCTAGACAAACAAAATCCATTTTGCAAATGTCAAGCATTGGATTACATGTTGCTTAAAAGAAGGAAGAAATCGGCATTGCTGGGGCAAAAAAAAAAGACACCTTGGGAACTTTTTATCCAATAATTTCATAAACTGCACAGTGTTAGCCAACCCCCGACCCCCCCCCCCCCAAAAAAAAATAAAAACACTAAAGATGGGCCTAAATTCACCACTTTCAGGCAGGAGCTCTTCTGGAAACTAGACATACTAAGCCCTACGATTGATGGACAACCATATTCAGTCAAATTCAGATCCTAAATATGCTTCATTGATGGGTCAAAATTTAAGTGAAAGAAAAATCCAGGACCTTTCCTGATTAGAAGAGAGGTCCAGCTTAATAAGCAGAGCAAACCACAAGGACTAAAAATAGAGAACCCCACCCCCCCCCCCCAAAAAAAAAATATATATAAAGAGCCCTAAATTCACCACTTTCAAGCAGGAGCTCTTCTGGAAACCAGGCATACTCAGCCCTATGATTGATGGACAACCATATTCAGTCAAATTCAGATCCTAAATATGCTTCATTGATGGGTCAAAATTTAAGTGAGAAAAATCCAGGACCTTTCCTGATTAGAAGAGTTCAGCTTAATAAACAGGGCAGTAGTGTTTGTTGTTTTATAACAATATACAATAACAGAAACATCATGTTTGCATTTCTGCGAGTCTCTTGTGAAAAAAGAATGGTAAATGTGAATAAGCCACATAAATAGTTTGTAGTGCCAATAGGCAATTATGGATATTAAAACATAGTTATTTGCATTACCTCAATTGTTAGACAAAAACTAAGCATTGTTAGGATCATATATGACATCAATTGGAGAAAACTCAATTTGGATCAAATCCACGTAAAATAAATTGTGTTGTCAAGGATATTGATTGCAACCCTTCTATTACTTAAACAATTACTTTTGGAAACCTTTGCGTAATTTATAACCAATTAAACAATGAGAGCTTTTCAACCATAAATAGATTGATTCAAGGACATCTAATTAAAAAAGGAAAAGAAAAATTCTTAATCCATGATCCAAATCTGTATGATGCCACAGTTCATGCCCTGTCTTTTGGGGTAACCAAGGGTATGAAAGGACTAAGTTTCGGAAACCTACACAACACAAAAATATAAATGCCCAAAATGAACCTAGAAAGGCAAGCCGATTTCTTTTCAAATGCAACATTAGCCTTTGCCTTCAAAACAGTGAAAACATGATTAGTGAAGGTGTTATGATTCAAAAAACTGGTCACAAAAGCTAGTATAAACAATTGATTTTGATCAGTGTTACTGTCTTATATGTATGAACTTTTCCCATACCCATGCTTTATACATAGAATCAGACATTAGTACTAAACTATAAATATAATCATATTCTGAATATTATGTTCTTCTCCATCCCCCCCCCCCAAAAAAAAAAATACGTGCACCAAAAAAAAATGATCACATCAAAAACACTCATACAGTAGCCACTACCTCTTCCCAGAAACTTTTCTCCACTTAAAGAAAAACAGAAAGAAGAATAAAATCATGTACCTCCTCATCACGTTCACCCATTAGCTCCAAAGCTGCAGAGTGCCTCCGCCTCAGTGCATCTAGCTCTGCCCGAATTCCAGGTAGCATGGCAGCCTCTGCCCGTAACTTCTCACACTGCAACCAAATCATGTTCAAGATAAAGCAGGATAGTAAAGTGGAAAAGAAATAGGAAGATTAGATGCTGGCAAACCTGTGCTGTCATTTGGACAAGATCCTCTGCAAGAGAGTCACGAATAGATTCCATGGACGTCTGTAAATTGAAAAGACAAACAATAAAAGCTCTATAGGAACAAATGACGGCCTCAAAGGATGTTATATCACCATACATATGCAAGAGAGGAACACTAAAGAGGCCCTAATGGGTCACAAACACTTAGAACCTGGGAAAATATTCTCATAATCCTAACTTTAAAAGTAAGTGCCCCTGATGGAACCTAAAAGTAAATAAATAAGAACAGTTTGTGGTGTGACAACTTGGGATTGTAAAGTAATTAAAAAAATAATCAGATGCAACAGAACAGGTTTATTTTCTGGAGAAGATTATTACCAAACGAGATATATAGGATGAAATTTCACCCTCCTTCTGGCGAAGGGTGGCTTCTAAAACACTTGGTGTCATGCCCTTCATGTAATGTGGACTCATGGGAGGCTCTCCAGGGTTTCTCCTTTCAGAGTAAGTGTCCGATGAATCTAAAGATGCTTGCAGGAAAAAGCTCTCCTCCATGCTGCCTAAACTACTAGCACTTGACAATTTCCCGGTCAAGTTCCCTGCAAAAGAAAAGAGAGGAAAAGATGCATCTATGTCTAAATAAAATTGCTGACAGACAATCATTTCAAGGAAATACAAAGACTGGTTTCTCCTTGACAAACCCTTTTGCATAGATGAAGTTTTCTGACAATCATCCAACACTAACAAAATATCCTTACCATTTTCAAAAGGAGAACTACGTCTCACTGTTGGAAGTTGTTCAGATAATACAGGAGACTGCAGACGTGACATCCTCTCTAGATCCAACCGAGCAGTTTTCTCCCTTTCTAGCTCCTGGAGACAAATTTTAAAGTTGAAACTGAGAGCATTATCCGGTCTATAAGGCAAACAGATTAAGACATGAACACAAAAGGGAGAAGTGGGACATGGGAGAAAAACTAAAAGGGCAGGAAAGGAAGACTTCTAGACTTGCATGTGCACTCAAACTTAATATTAAAAAAAAAAAAAAAAAATAGTGTGCCCATGATTTCCTACTTGCAATCAAGATCTATCCCAAGCACTGATGCATGCCAGCAGTACTACGCTATTATACAAAGAAGTTGGAAACAAACTCAGCAATAGGAGACTCAGCATCCATTCCAAACATTTCACTGCTGAATGGCTAAAACCATCCAAACCATCATGGTAGAAATCTATATAGAAATCTGCCATTGTCATTTTCTTAATAATGTAGAAGGCCCTTACTTGTTTATTGCTTCTATGATATTGGGAACATGCCAATATAAGGTTCCAATTTGTTATAATATCATGTTTTAGTTTGAGAGATCTGAAAAATGATTTTTTTTTTTAGGGAGGGGGGAGGGTTGGCTAAGGAAGCTTGATCACTTATTGAAATGAAATATCCACACCCTTTCTGTTCCCTTTTTTCGTGTCAGCCTCCCTTGCTTCTGCCCCTGATTCTCTCTTTCCTTTCCCACTACCTTTCTTCTCCCCTTCCCTCTTCTTTTCTTTCTTCTCCTTCCATTTTCTATGCCTGTTACCAAACACCAAATTGGAGATGGATTATGTTACATAAGTTGCATGCACTACCTGTTGCAGAAGTTCCCTCTGTGCCAGTGCTTCTTGCAAGTCTTGCTTGTGTTTCTTCCTGAGCTCCCTAATTTCTTCCTCCAGCTGGTTTGTGCGACCTTGATGAGTGTCAGCTTCTTCCTTTGCAGCAAGATATTCTTGCCTGTTCTCAACAGCTCTCTGCCTCTCCTTTTCGAGGGACCTACTTAGCTGTGTCTGCTCTGCTCGAAGACATGAAATCTGCAAAAAAAAAATTTGCAGCATGAACAAATGTCCAAGCTAGATCTGACAAATAATGTCCAAACCATGACCAAAGAAATCATCAGACCTGAGCTTCAAGATAAAGTTTGAGATAATCGTTCATTAACAGATCGCTCTCTCTCCTCGGCGGCAGCAGCTTTTGCTTCTGCTTCCTGTAGATTCAGAAAAAAAGTTACCCATAACCTAATCGTGCAACAAAGTTCTAATAGAGAAACTTCAGCAGGCTTGCAAACTATTTCAATGAACCTGTAGCCTAGAGTTTAATAATCGCTCAACAGCAGCCCAGGCCTCTGCCTTCCTGGCAGTTGTCTCCTGTTACCATTCAGAGAAAATTAAGCAATTAAAATTCACCGAGAGAAAAGCATCTAATCTAAGGGTGAAATAAAATAAGGCTGACCTGCATGGCTTCAATTTGCTTTAAAAGAGGCCTAGTAGATTCAGGAACTTGAATAACCAACTCCTCGCATCGCCGTTCACTTTCCTATAATACAATAGGACATAAGATATCTATTTTTGATGACAGTACTTTCATCAGAAGGGAAGAGGAACAAAAAGAAAAAGCATGACTCATTCTAATTCAGATGATACACACTCGATAACGATTTTGAAGATCCTCAATTTCTCGGCGGAGTCTATCTTCTCTAAACGCTGCCTGCAGCAGAAAATATGAATTTCAGAAAAATGCTAATTTCCCAAGTGGTTGAAAAGACATTGAAGAGAAAACATAACCTGTTGCTCCTTTCTAGTTAAGGTTTGTCTTAATTCTTCAAGGTCCTGGACAAGCATAGTTTCACGTTCCTCAGCCTCCTTTAAACAACTCTCCAGTTCAGTCCTGGCTTCAGTGTTTGCCCGAGCCTCCGCTAAAGCTTCAGCCTCCTTTGCAGCATTCAAAGCATTAGTATAGTATTCTTTTTGAGTTGTGAGCTCTGCATGATGTTTTTCTATTGTTTCTTGGAGCAACTTCTCAGTTGCAGCCTTGTCCTTCCTAATGCTCTCAACCTTATTTTCTTCTACCTGGAATTGGTAGATGCAATATAGTTCAGAGAAAAATGGGATTGATGGAGATTAGAGGGCTGGGAAAATTCCAACTAAACTAAAATAAAGATTTTACTACAAAGTGACAAACTAAAAGAAAAATTGGCAGAACAATTTAACAATGCTTATGAGCTTTGGCACCTGAAGCTTGGTGGTTAGGCCTTTCTTCTCCTCTTCAAGCTCTCTGATCTAGCTTCCACAAATAAAGAAACAAAGATCACACACATTTGAAAACGGAGGGATAAAAAAAAATAGCTTTTAAGGATGAGAAGGTGCAAACCTGAGCCCTCAATTTCCTGATTTGAGATTCTTGAGCAGCTTGCTTTTTCGAGAGCTCTTCACCTGAAAGAAGAGAAACACATTCAGGCCTATCCTTTGCCTAATTCATTAGAAAATCTAAATTTCCTACAAGGTTTAAAGTTTTATTTGGTCTAGTCAATGATTTTCAATGGAACTAATATTTAATACCAACAATTTGTTGCAGAAAATTTACAATACTTTCCAAGTAAATTTACCAAATAACCACATTTTGAAATCATGTTTACAAGGGTATGCCCCTCTATTCACATCTCAGTTTTCAACCCTTTCTTGTCATACTATTTTAATGAGGACAGAAACAAGAAATATCTCTGGCGCAATTGTGGTTTGTGGGCTATGAGCAAATAAGAAGTCCCCCCCCCCCGGGGGGGCGAAGGGGAAAAAAGGCAACACTCAAACCAACAAAATCAGCATTATATATAAATGAACTCAAGTGGACCTAGGGAGACTCGTGGAAGCATAAACAATATATATGCATTACTGAAAAAGTATTAACTAGTATATGTCCAGCGTCAACATTCCTTTAGAGTAATTTTTGTCAGCCCTACCTTCAGCCATAACTTGATTGATTATTTCATCTTTTTCCTTTAAAAGAGCAGCAGCATCACTTTTCTTACTCTGCTCTCTCCGTAGTGTATCCCTTTCCTTTGTTAGAGCATAGACCTAGACCAAAAAGCAAAATCTCTATTAGTCAATAATAATGGCAATTTAAGGATCTAGAATGCATTAAGAACTCTTTTGGATACTCAATTACACTAAGCCTTAGTTCCAATTTAATTAAAATTGGCCACCACGATACTCAAGAAAAGAAAAAAGCAAAAAAAAAAAAAAAAGAAGATATGAACCTGGATAGCCAAATAATAGTATCACTGTCATAAACCTGATGAAATTGCTCTGATGTCGTTTCCCCTTGCGTGGTTGAATTAGGAAAATTTTTACTTTTCACAAATTTTTCTGTAATGATTTCAACCAGATTTCTTTTTAGAGAGAGATGGACAGTAAGAGAGATATCTAAAAATGAGAAAAATTAAAAAAAAAATTAAAAAAAAAAATCACGTTTTCCATTCTTTTCACTTTTTTTGGCTTTTCCCTTCCCTTTACCATACCCGCGGCTGCAGTAACTTTTACTCCACTTTGGGGGTAAATGTTACCCTATCTTAAATTTAGATGAGAAAATTGTTTGCCAAACACAGTTAAAAGGAGGTGAAAATCTATGGGAGTAATATTGAAACCCTATCCTCTCCTACCATGCATATCCTTGCAGTGACATACTTTCCCTGTCTCAGCTCATCAATTGGCCATAGAAGCAATAGGAGGGAACTTTTTGACAGTAAAATTCTTTGTCTATTGCCATGTAACACAAAAGGAGTTGTTCTCATGCTACAGGAACATCGCAAATCTCAAGGTTACAAGTAAGCTTCAAATGACTTGAAGACCACTTTAAGACATGAAAGAAATAGGTAACAGATTGTTTCAGAGAGAGAGAGAGAGAGAGAGAATTGCATCAAGTTCCAACCACCTCAATCCCCCAATAAAACAACAACAACAACAGTAATAATAAAAGAAAGCACTAGAACTGACACACTCAAGACATGTCCTGAATGCAAACCAAATAAACATCAGTCACTAACCGTTTCCTGATTGGGACACAAATGCTTAAAAACAAGAATACATTGCAAAAAGAAAGTCATATAGATAGGAAGCAAACCAATTGCAAAGTTTTGATCAACATCAACACAATCTGAAGCACAAAAATATGCCTCAAACAAGAGAAAACATACCTTTCTTTCAAGTGCTGCTACTCTCTGATGATACTCCTCTCGCAAAGACTCAATTTCGGACTCATTAGATTTTCTCTGTAGTATAAGTCCCAAAAGTAGTAACATATTTATGAACCATGAGATGTATAAACAAACACCAAATCAGAAAACTTGCCAGCACAAACTCATACATGTATATCAGTAACCTAAATGCAGAATATCACAACAATAACAAGAAAAATTGAAGTATCATAAAAACGATCAAGACATGCATTCCAACAACAAATGTCAAAGTTAAATTCTCTCATTACCAATAAATAAATAAATAAATCCACTACAAGTACCCTTTTTGGAAGGGGCGGGGTGTCAATTCATGTTGATCTTACATTACCATATCATGATATGGGTCAACACAAACACAATTAGTTATTTGTGTAAAAAATTCAAACAAGAATACAACATGACACATATAACACACTTAATATAAGTGTTTAGGTTAAACAAAGACAACACATTTTAAAAATTATTACATGAGAATCATACAACTCAAGTTGTATGATGTGTTGAGGGAGGAAATTCTCCTTGACCTGATGTGCAGCCAGCAGATGCCAAGTCTCAAGAGTGACTAATAATAACCTTCCCACTAAACTAGATGGTACCACCTTCACAATTACCAAAAGGCATAAGCCTTCTAATATAAATACAGTATGAGATGACTGGGCACAACTCAATTTTTTTTTTTTTTTAAGTTCCCCCTAAATAACATTGCAAAGCCATAATCAACAAACAAGAATAAGTATGGTCAATAGAATCATACAAGTCCTGTAAAAACTTAAACAGCATATGTACCGATGCAAGAGTCATGGAAAAGTATTTAGAAGCAAACTCACCTTTAGATCCTCAATTACAGATTTTAAATGCTCATTTTCATTCATCAATTTTGCAATTTCATCTGCTTTGGCCTGAGGAAAAAAAAAATAAAAATTGTTGGCATATCAACTTGGGTCTAAATTGGCAAATTCAACAAATTAATGTGTCTTGAGCATTAAAAAAAAAAAAAAAAAAGCGTAAAAAAAATAGACTATGAAGGTCATTTTAGACATACAAAATACATTATTTCTATCACAGTGGGTGCAACATCTATTAAGTCCTAGATGGGAAGCAAAAGTTTTCTGTTCTAATACTGAGAGAGCTTTCTGCTAAGCCGGAAGATATCCAAAAATAACATAGTACCTGAGCCTGTCTGGCAGCACCCTGTAGAGCACTTTCCATCATTTTCATTTCCTTCTTCAACTTCTCAAGTTGGACTATGGCAGAATCAGATTCCATACTTCCTGAGCTCAAATGAGAGCCTTTATTTTCACCTTCAAAATCTCTGCTCTTCTGAATGACTTCAACAGCCTCAACAACTGCATCAGTTTCTGTAGGAATTGATTCAGAAGTCAAATCCTCACTGAGTTGAACTGCATTAGTCATATCAGTTTGAAGAGTTTCAGCAGTACTTTCAGTCTCCCTGGTGCTGACAGAGCTTGAATCGAAGGGCTCACTTCCTGTAAAAACTTGGCTATCATTTGATTCCTCAACTTCTTCAGTATGAACTTTATCTGCATTCTCCTCTGTTCCTTTGCTCACTTCATCAGTATTCTGATGCAGATCCATAGCTTGTGACTCATCTGACAAATCAGATATACTCTGAACTTGAATCACCTCATAAGTCTCAGACTTGGCTTCCCCTGACTGCAAATTTTCTGGGGAGCCTCCTTCGGATCTCTCTTCCTGTTTGATAGAGTCAGATGAGGCCATTGCCTCAGTGCTTTCCAAGGGAGGCTCATTTGATTTAACAGGTGAGAATTGTGAGTCAGCTTCACCTTTGGGGAGTTCTGGTATTAAACCTTCCTTGTCTTCCAGATTCAGACTGTCTTTCTCCTCCGCAGAGCCTCGATGTGTATCATCGTCATTGACTTTACTTCCTTCTTCAGTTTCAATTTGTGTATCATTCCTGTTAATTTCAATCACTTCTGCAGACTCTGGATGCAATTGATGTTTTTCCAACTGAACACCTTTTCCCTCTTCAGGAGGCACAGACTGTTCTGAGACATAATCTGCTGATCTTTCAGATTCAACCTCCTTTTTCTCCTCTGAAGATTGATTTTTCAGAGAATCGGGTTTTGCTAAACATTCGGGCTCCTCCAAACTTTTAGCTGTACTTTCCTCATTGTTGTGGCCCATAAAAGCCATGACAGGGTTGAACAATGTTCTCCTGTCTGTGCCAGAAGGCCATGTTCCTGAAGCTGGTAATTGAATATAGACATTAACAAGAATTTTTTTAAACCACCCCCCCCAAAAATCCATAAATACAATCAAATTGTAAAGCATGCATTCTGTAAATGGGAGTATTTATTGAATATAGTTGTGTGCTACTCACTAGGGAAGAAGAGATCATAGAAATATACTTAGCCCAGGGCAGAAGCCTATGTCTAAAGCTAGAGGAGGAGCAATGGTACCTCAATCATGATTACTCAATCTTCATGACACTGAATTTGGGTAAAGGAACATAATATATTGCCTTTTCTTATATGCAATACGTGGGGCTAAGCTTAGCTCTTTCTAATGGTAGTTTGCTTTCAGTCAAGTACTAGACATGTTTAAATGTATGATTTTCACTAAGAAACATATGTAATTTTAATCTTATAAATTTCAATTAACACTATGAAATTAAAGAAGAGAAAAATAAGTATTTTAAATCCTTCCCATGTATGTATTTTGTATATTGTAAATGTTGTCAGACCTATGTCAAGTTCTCATCGCCCATTTAGTAATCTACATCAATATAATACTATATTTTAAATCGCATGATCCTGATGGCAGATAGCTATGGGAAAGATTGATCTTGGTAACCATGAGGAGGTGCAAAACCCTCTATAACCAACACGAGACAGAAAAATGGTGAAATCACCCGTCTACTAAACCCCAATAAACCCGGAATACGGACGAGACGGCCACGAACCAAAAGGTACATTGCAGACACATAGCCCATCAAAGATCTCCAAATCATATCTATTAATTGAAGTTCAGTAAAGGGTATAGCAATACAAATTCAAGGCACTCATAACATAGTTTAAGGAATGGCCCACCAACATAATTTTTGGCATATGAGACCTAATCAGCAAAATCACAAGAAGCCCTAACACTACACCACATAATAAACAGAAGCTCCTATCATGTAACACTCAAAATTTCCACCCGAACTAACTATTTGGTTTCAAGAACCAATGTTACATTCTACCCAATGTCAACACATAAGAGAGAGAGAGATAGATACCTTCTGCAGAATCAGATTTCTCTTCAAATCCAAGAGCGTTATCGAAATTCTTCTCAATATTCTTGACGCTCTCACTCAGCTTATTCACTGCTCCTGCAAGATCCGGAAAGTTCCCCAACGAAACTCTACCTGTAAACCACGCCATCTTCTGTCTGTTTGTCTCTCTCTCTCTAACCTGCAAAATCATTCCCAAAATACAACAATCACCAATCAAGAACCCTAGAAAAACACATTAGAGAGATCAACAATCTTGATCAAGAAGAATTGTGAGAATGCACGTAAATTCTTGGAAAGACAAATCCGAAATCGATTTAATTGCGAACCTTGATTTACCAAATTAGGCCATGTGTCTGAGAATTTTGGAAAATTGAAATTGGAGCTTTAGGATCCACAGAGAGAGTGAGAGAGAGAGAGAGAGAGAGAGAGAGGAGCAAGGGCTTTTGAATAAAACATAGAACATTGAGAAATTTGTGTTTATTAAAAATGTTTTTGGAAAGAAAAAACAAAATTAATAGAAATGTCGGTTCGGTGGATTCAGAAAGCCTTGAGATCCAGAAATTGAAATCTGCTGGAGACCAACGTTCATTGCAATTTCTAGGGCTAAACGACGCGTTTCTTTCTTTTAAAGAAAGAATTTTTAGGCTAATGAGTTGGCACCACTCTCCTTCCTCTTTGTAACAGACTCGGACTCAAGTCTCTATATACCAAAAAAAAAGAAAGAATTTTTAGCTCTGCTTTGAGTTTATTTATTTTTTATTTTTCAAATAAAAAAATTCAATTAAAATTTACATTTTAATTTTAATTTTAAGTACAAAATTTTATTTGTAAATGAATTTCATAAATTAATTCAGAGGTGCTTAGTAAGAGGGTATCGAAATAAGAAATCAAAATGAAACAAAAAAATAATATTTAGATTAATACCATAAGAATGAATATTTTGGAATCATACTCAAAAATTTAAAAATCCACAAAACTCAAGTGAAGTGGTGGATTTTGTTAAAAATCCATATTTGATTCCCAAATAATCATTTACTCTCATACTTATCCAAAATTACTCATTACTCTCTACTCACATACTTTATTTTTTATTTTCTTATTTTAAAAAATTATCCATTATTTATTTATATATATAACTAAATAAGTAAAAATATATATATAATATTTTATTACTAAGTTAATTTTTTTTTAATTTGTGAAAAGAATATAAAATTTACTTGATAAATTCATATAATATTTATTTTTTTCATTATAAAATTTCTCATTACCCATTACTCATACAATATTTTTATAAAATTATTCATTACTTATATATATATATATATATATATATATATATATATATATAAATTAAGCAAATGAAAAATATAAAATTTTTATTATTAAGTTATTTTCTATTTTTCTTTTGTTTTTGAAAAAAATATAAAATTTATTTTATGAGCTCATATAATATTTATCTTTTTCATTATAAAATTACATATTACTCATATATATATATATATATATATAAACTAAACAAGTAAAAAAAATAAAAAAATTTCATTTATAAGTTTTTTTTTTAATTTTTGAAAAGGATAAAAAGTTTACTTGATAAATTCATATAATATTTTATTTTTTTTAAGTGAAATTAATTCATACAATATTTTAAAATAATTTATTTTAAATTATTTATAGTTTTTATTGTATATTGGAATAAGAGTAAAATTGAAAAATTATTAATTACTATTAAAAAAAAAACAAAACAAAACACTAGATATAGTAATGATACACATTCTAGTGTACTGACCCAAATAAATGATTTGAAATAATTCTGTCCATTCTGATTTCAGAGGATATAATTCTGATTCTCAGAACTGAACCAAACGCCCCTCAGTTCTAATGAATCCAAAATTCTCTTTTCATTTAATTTTGAGTGTGGAGCAAATGAAAGACCCACCACCCTAGCTATTCTAATATATAATATGTTAGATGTATGTATTATCTACTTAGTGATTAATTTTTTTAATAAATTATCGGTATTCGATAATCATGATAAATTTGACTAAATCCAATTTGAATTGATTTAGACCCTTAAAGGATAGATTTATCCAATGACTGAGTGACTAATTATTATAACGCTCATCAATTTACTTATTTACACGGTGCATGTTTATAAGTTATAGCGTGCCCACGCCCTAAGAAGGGGTCCATTGCTGCTATCAAAACTTTTTCTTCAAAACTTGTTGGATTTGACCCTCCACTCACCACTTCATCCTTGGGAAGTCTTGTTCTCACTTCATCTTTTTATTTTCGTTTTTATTTGATACGATAGTTATTTATTTTTATTTTCTCTCTCACTTAGCATACATTGGGGACAATGTATGATTTAGGTGTGGTGGGATATTTCATGTTTTTGTTTGTTTGTTTTCCTACAATAGGTTTAGTTTTGTTTTATTTTATTTATTAAAAAAAAGACAAAAAAAGAGAAAATTGAAAATTTTCGAACTTTCTAAATTGATGTGTTATTTGGTTGGCTAGAAATTTATGAAAAATAGCTCGTATTAATAGTTTTTGTATTTGTAATGACTATTCATATCTTTAATAGTTTTCTTTGAATGATAAACATGCAAGATTTGACACAAACCTCATTTCAAAGTGAGGTTTTGAGTCTAAAACAAGCAAATTAATTCTTTGTGTTTGAAATTTCTTTTCTTGATGAGTGAATATCACACTTGAATTGGCTATTCTAGAACTTGCATTGTTATGCATTTCGAGATCACATTTAGGATTTCATACATTGAAATGATAAAAACACCTAGGTTTTATCCCATTTTGGCTTTCGTAAAAATCTCGACCTTTGATTTATTCCCCTTAGTGAACCAATTTGAGCCTAAGACCCTTTTCTTTCTTCAAAACCCTTCAATACAACATCACAACCCTATTTTGGCTTACATTTCAACTCTTGTACCAAGAATATATGTAATTGATTGCATAATATTGATTATATGATGGCCTCATGAGATATGTATCGATTAGAGTTTTGAAGATGATATTTGCTACATATGACCAGGAAGGAAAACGTTTGATTTGTTTATCTTTCGTACTGAGAAGTTCTTCATAAAAAATAAAAAAAAAAAGAAGAAGAAGAAAAAAAAGCAGCAAAAAAAAAAAAGAAAAGAAAAAAAACAAAAAAAAAGAAAAAAATGTTGTATCTCTGAAAATTTCATTTCAGTCATGGACCGTGGAGAAAAGATATTGACTGTTGGCTATATTGAGCATATATGAGTGTCAAGATCATGTATTTTTTATATGCTATTTGTGTGGGGCAACGTGTTATCGCAGAAAAAAAAATTATATGATTAGTTGCATATTTTCTTTGGTACAGTTTAAACCCTTGATATACCATTTTTATCCAACCCTTTAACCCTCACCACGTTACAACCAAATGAAAGACCTTTTGATTTATGCATGAAATTCCAAATTTTAAGTGGTGGAGATTTGATATATTTGCAAGCATATGGTAATACCAATTCCAATGTATTGATTTGAGTGTTATTGATATATTCTCTAGCCTCATTTTGAGTGAATTTGAGTAAACCTTTGGAGATGATGTTGAATCTTGCAGTTTTGATTTTATTGGGAATTGTTGGGATTTGTAATAATTGTTTTCATACGAAACATTGTTAAGTACTTGTTATTTTGATTATTTTTCTCGTTTGACTCTCATGGCATACGTTGACTTAGTAGTTCGAAAGAAAAATATTTGCTTTCAGTAGTTTTAATTTTATTTGAGTTAGAAATGTTTGAGGACAAGCATTATCTAGGTGTGGAAAAATTTGATAGGGTATAAATTAGTGTAATATTTACAATTGATTTTGTTTTATTTTTGAATAAATATTGCACTAATTATTATATTTTATATGTTAAGAATGATGGAGGAGACATGAAGAAAAATGAAGGAAAACAAGACAAATTTGGAAGTATGAAAGATTTGCAAATATTTAGATATTTATAAATATTTGGGAATAAAAATTTTAAAAATTTCAAACTCTTGTAATTTGTTATTTAGTAGTTACCTAAAATTTATGAGAGTCTTCTCTTTAAAAATTAGGTTAACTCATTCCAATATATAGAGGGTTATATTGTGCAATTAGGAAGAGCCCAAAAGAGAGAGAGAGAGGGCCGCCCCAAGGGGGCAGCACCCCCACATCCGCAGCCCCCCTATTCCCAGCAACACACATTTTTTATTTTCTTTTTCTATTCCCTTGGCTGCTACCCATTCAATAGAATAGGTTTTTCTTCTCCATCATTGGGTGGCTACTCTATTTTCTCTTCATTACTTCCAGCAATTTTCAGCATCAATAAAGTATTTGTGAGTATTTGTTCTATGTATTTTTTATTTTAGTTTTATTTTTTAGTTGAAAGTTAGTTGAAACTTTGATTCATGATATTGTGAGATCTAAATGTGTTTATTCATTCATCAATCATAGGTATTTATTTAATTAATGTACTTCATGAATCATGATTTTCTAAGGTTTATTGAATAGATGACTAATGTTTAATAGACTTAGATTAATCTATAACTAATTAAAACGGCAAATCTATAATTGTTTGTTAATTTTAATGAAGTGGTAAATGATATTCATGTCATGAAATTAAATAATCTAATTTAAATGAATCCGTCGTGTGTTTGTTAATTAGAATTGGATCTCTCTAGATCTTAAGACTGTTGAGACTTTCAATCCTAAGAGTTTCTCTAGAGTTGACTCTTGATTAGGGAAATAGTTAATGAGCTTCTCTTAACTATCGATAAAATAATGAGAGATTGGTCGTTGGGCGTTTGTCGATGACTATAACCAATTTATTTATTCATTGTTGAATCATCCTTGAATCAATGATCAATCGATTGAATCAAAGTGGAAACGAACCCTTCAACTAGGTCAATTTATCTTGATTTTTATTCATTAAATTTTGTCATATTTTATTTTGTCGTTTTGCTTTTGGATTTTAATTCTTTGTTTATTTAAATTAAATAGTTAATTTAATCAATTCAAAACCCCCAACTTTTATTTTTATTTTATTTTCCTTAAAAGAAGTAAATCCACCGTTCCCTGTGGATTCGACCCTGCTTACCCTAAACTCGTCTTTGTGAAAGTAGGTATATTATTTTTGTTAGTTTGACACCTACCACATTTCCACCTGCAAGGAACAATGCGTGTACCTTCCAAATAAGGAAGAGGACCTTTGAAATCTTATCGATAAGAAAAGAAATATTTCCGTATCACTAAATTTTCTCCAAAATCTCTGAATCTCCTCGTAATGAAACTAAGGTTGTAGCACCTCGGATACACACGACTCTTACAGCACCCACGTATAAAAGCATTCGAATCACTGAAACCCAAGTACACTCCCTTGGACCCAACACTTAACACACGAACCACAAAGAGACCAACTCTCTCTCTCTCTCTCTCTCTCAGTCTATTTCATTCCTATCGAAAACTGGCCTTTCTGACTTGAGCGTCGGAACCTCCCTCACCGGAGCACCCTCCGATAGTTTTTTACAGATTTTAAATCATTTATTCAAGCAACAGTTCAAGTCAAAAGGAATTAGAATCTGTAAAGTCGAAACTAATCTCCAACAACATAAAAAAACCCACTAACAAACTAATTATCCAAATAAACTTATAATGACAAAAAAATGATTTAATTTGTTCTTATTTTCCTACATTATTCGTTTCTATTTAAAATCATTTCCACAGTTAACCTCTTACCATCATATTTTTACAAATACATTGTATTCATATTTTCAACGGTCTATTGTGATATTTCATTAAATCCCTTATATTTAAACTCTCGATTCTCCTAGTTGTTGCGTTTTTAGGTCTCTGTTGTACATATCCAAACCATCTCAGTCTATGTTCTCGCATATTATTCACAATTGGCTCTGTTATCACTATATTGGACAAATATATATATATATATATATATATTGTGCACAAGAAAATAACCATTATATATAAGAAGAGAGTAAATATAAATATGTGCGGAGACAACTTGTAATAAATATGAGGAGACTGTATACCATGTTAGTATTACAACTAAAATGAGAACGATATCATGGTAGAAATATACAACTTCAAGAAGCCGTCCAGAACTCCTTACAATTCTTTTGGTCCTCTCTTACTCGACTCTCTTGAACACACTATGTTTCTAATTATATATTCCTGTCGGTGTCCCTTCTTTCTTATTCTCTTGTTATCTTTTTACTCTACCTTTGTGACATACTATAGCCTCCTAAGATGATGTATGTCATTGATACTGTTAGAAATTTACGTGACTCATACACGCAGCGGAAGCAATAAAATAAAATTTCAGAATCATAAAAGTTTAGGATTCGCGATATACCTCAACTGGTAATGCAAAAATCTTCGGAACCGCGAACTCCGAACACGAACTTCTCGAAGTCGGGATGATAGTCACGTAATCGAACTATCACCGCAATATCACAACGAACCAACCCTTAACCCGGTGATTTTACGTTGATCGGAAATCCCTTTAAATAATTGTTCTACTCAACAATTATTCTAACCCTAAAAAATGGTACAAGTCTCTTTTTCTCTCAGACTCTACGTTGGTTCTCACAAGAATGTTCAACACACATCCCACAAACTCAATAACCAAAGTTAACTCCCGTAGGAGTCATGTAGAGAGAAAATAGGGGAGAGTGGGTAATGGGTAACTACCCATTACCCCTTATTAGAATTCAAATTATTTTTTACTATGGTAAAAATATATTAAATGGCCCCACGTGGGCACATCTAATATCTCCCACTTGCACACGAGGGCGTTTTACTTCCGTCATAAGATCACAACTCATGCAATCTACTATATCACCCTACAAGGTTTTCATACAGGGTTGGTCGTCGTGCGACTAGCGAGTACACCTGCAAACAAAGACTTCTCGATACACCTGTTAGGATGATCGAGTAGTCACCGTTAGTATCAAAAGAAAGCTCGCAGTGCCCCAGATCCAAGACAGATTGCATCCATCGAGCTATTTTCCTCATCGAAAGTAATCCCCAGATATCGCTCGACTATGTATTTACTATTATGTTCAAATCCCTACATGGATGAACATAAAAGACCGGTCGGTGAATACAATACAGTGATGCAGTGTCAATTGGTCTTCCTTTCCCAAACTCAAATCTATTGGTTTCAACTCAGCTGCTTTCCTAGACCTGTCCCTCAGACCTCAATTTATCTTCCGGGCCATCGGTAAACAGACTAAAGTAGCAAACACTGAATCAAAACCTCAAGAAACAGCCAAAAGTAATAAGGGCACAAGAGATCCCACCCAATGGATCTCGGGTCTCACACAGTGGGGCTCGGGGATAAATTTCAATTTAATGTCTCAAGTAATATAGCTCCCACTATCCCAAGTCGTCTTTTCACACGTGGTATGAAACACGTGCCACAGTGTTATTCCCCCATCTCTCAAAAAGGGCATATGTCAGATTTCTCTAACACTGTGCAGGTATAGGGACTCAGTCTACACATAAGACTTTACCCAGAGATCTCAGAGAGAGTTCCTCATAGACAATATCACAAAACGCAGGTGATATCTGATATCTCAAACCTGGCTACTCACAGGCTACATGGATGTGGGTACGTCCATGTCGGTCATATCGCATATGACCTCATCCTGAACACGTATCAGGGCGACTTATGTTCTAGCAGGGCCGCTCTCAAAACCTCTTATAGCTAGAAGCCGTCTCATCCCCGCTCACTCAGAGCTAGAGGTGGTCACTCATGTGAGAGAGTTGACCTCGCCTGCCTGACATATCTATTATCACATCACAAAATATATATATGATTATGAAAGCAAGTGCATTAAATGAAAATATAACACAAAAGTGACTGAAAAATGCGTTGTAATCATATATATAGAAAATCAATAAGCATCAATGTCATCAATAAGTACAAACTGAGAAATGTCAGAAAATACTCAAACCCAATGACTCTCTATGCCCTAGAAAGGAGTCTCTACTAATGGGTTTGGTGAAGGGGTCAGCCACCATGCTGTGTGTCGAAATGTACTTGACGGTCACTTCACCCTTCTCGATGATGTCTCTAACATAATGGTATCTGGTGTCAATGTGTTTGGTCCTACTATAAAACTTAAGGTCTCGTGTGTAAGCGATAGCGGCCTGATTATCACAGTAAATCATGACTGGCCTCCCACTATCCGCTACAATCCCTAAGTCATCAAGTAGTCTACGGAGCCAAACACTCTTCTGCCCGCAACTGAGCATGCCACGAACTCAGCCTCCATCGTAGATAGAGCAACACAGGTTTGCTTCTTACTGCTCCAAGAGATGGCCCCGCCATTGAGCAAGAAAGCAAAACCTGATGTCGATTTGCGCTTATCCAAATCGCCTCCCCAGTCGGCGTCTGAATAGCCCACAAGGCGCAAATCACCTCCTCCGTAACTCAAGGAGAAGTTTGCAGTTCCCTTTAGATATCGGAAAATCCTTTTCACTGCTCTCCAGTGACCCCTTCCAGGATTTGCCTGATATCTACTCACCAGACCAACTGCATAACAAATGTCCGGTCTAGTACACAACATTGCGTACATTAAACTTTCCATTGCACTGGAGTAAGGTACTTTACGCATTTCCCTTACTTCTTCCTGAGTTTTCGGACACATTTCCAGGCTCAGGCCTTCACCTTTGGCGATCGGAGTATATATGGGATTACAATCACTCATCCCAAAACGCTCGAGAATTTTCTTAATGTAGGTCTCTTGTGAAAGAGCTAACATTTTTCTCGAGCGATCCCTCTGGATCTGAACTCCGAGGATGAACTCAGCTTCACCCATGTCTTTCATGTCGGGCCCGGATGACAACAACGCTTTGATGGTCATTAAATACTGAATGTCGTTCCCAGCCAACATTATGTCATCCACATACAACGACAGGATCACAAAAGAGTTATCGGACCGAATTAGATAGACACAATGATCCTCCTCGACCATCGTAAAATCGTAAGATATCACCTCCTTGTGAAATCTTAGGTACCACCGCCTGGATGATTGCTTCAGGCCGTATATCGACTTCCGAAGTCGACAGACCTTGTTCTCCTGACCTACTAGAACGAACCCGGGGGGCTGTTCCATGTAGATCTCCTCATCCAGGCTCCCGTTAAGGAAAACGGTCTTAACGTCCATCTGGTGTAACTCTAGATCCAGACTAGCGACAATCGCCAAAAGTAGACGGATCGAAGTAAACTTGACTACTGGGGAGAAAGTCTCCTCGTAGTCAATGCCCTTAGTCTGCGTGTAACCCTTGGCTACCAGACGGGCTTTGTACCTCTCAATCGATCCATCGGCCTTTCTTTTAATTTTGAGAACCCACTTGTTCCCAATTGCCTTTCTATCCTCAGGCAAGTCAACTAGTTCCCAGACTTCGTTGACTCTCATTGATTCAATTTCCTCATGCAAGGCCTGTAACCAATGGTCCTTTGCCGAACCCTCGAGAGCCTCCTGTATGGTTCTCGGCTCTTCGTCATCTTCGGGAGTCACGATGAGAATCTCATCCTCAATCGGGAAACGACGTCGAGGCATATGTCCTCGAGTACTCCTACGAGGAGAGAGAGCCTCCACACCTTCAGATAGACCGTTCCCACTAGGACCAAGATCTGTAATCGGCTCTTGAGTCCCGCCACTGGGATAGGCTGAGCCGTTAGGCTCATCCATCTCATAGAAGGTGAAGTCTCGATCGATTTCTCATCTTTTAGGGAAATCACTCTCGAGAAAAGTGGCATCACGAGACTCTATCTCAGTGACAGTGCCGTCCGTATGTTCTCCTAGGAACACATGTCCCTTGGACTGGCTCCCGAGTATCTAATAAAGATACACTTCTTTCCTCGCGGGCCTAACTTGCCGTACTGATGCGAGGAATCATGAACATACGCGGCGCAACCCCATGGCCTCAAGTGGCTAAGGTCGTCGTCTCCCTGTCCAAAGCTCGTATGGGGTGCTGACTACGGACTTCGTCGGAACACGGTTAAGGACGTAGGTTGCAGTCAACAACGCATTCCCCCAATGGGAGATAGGTAAGTTGGCTTGCGCCATCATCGACGTCACCATCTCCAACAGAGTCCTATTCCTTCTCTCGGCTACTCCGTTCTGCTGAGGAGTAGCAGGAATAGTCAACTGTCTAGTAATGCCTCTATCGAAACAGAGCTCTTTGAACTGCTCAGATAGATACTCGCGCCCCCGATCGGTTCTGAGAGTTTTCACCCTCATGTCTAACTGATTTTCAACCTCGCTGATAAACCTCCTGAAGCACTCTAGTGCCTCACACTTGTGCGAGATCAGGTAGACGTAACCGAAACGAGTGTAGTCGTCTATAAACGTAATGAAATACGTTGCTCCGTTTCGGGCTCTCACATTCATGGGTCCGCAAATGTCGGAATGGACCAATTGCAATGGAGTCCCAGCTCTCATTGCTTTCCCAAATGGTTTTCTAGTGGCTTTGCCCGCAAGGCAAAACTCACACACAGGCAACTGGACCTTGGTTAGCGGGCCCAACAAGCCACTCGTAGCTAACCGGGTCATCCTCTCTTGCCCTATATGGCCAAGCCTACTATGCCATACATTCACATCATCCACTGCACTATCAGATGCAAAAGCAATAGTAGAAGAAGAATAAATCTCATAAAATGAAATCAAATCCAGTACATAAAGTCCCTCATGGACCAAACCGGAACAAATCAAAGAACTGTCATAGGTAATGGAAACTCTAGAGTTTCCAAAAAACACAGAATATCCTAACAAATCCAAATATCGGACAGATACTAAATTCCGCCTAATCTCAGGAGCATACAAAACGTCATGAAGATATAAGACTTGGTCACTTCAGACAACGGCCTTGCAAGTGCCAATCCCTTTTACTTCAATAAATGCTCCATTCCCCACGTACAGCCTCCTCGCCTGGGGACTCAAACGGCGGAACTCCATATACGCACTCCTGTCACGAGCTACATGGTCCGTGGCTCCTGAGTCTACAATCCACAAAGGAGAAGAGTTAGCGAGCATCACACTAGATGACACGTAACTCAAACCATGTAAAGAAGAAGGACTTACCTTTCGCTCGCTACACTCGCGTGCGAAATGCCCAGTCTTGCCACACACGTAGCATTGGACCTTGCTCTTATCGAGCTCCTTCTTCTTGCGTTTCTGTCCTCTGTCATCGGTCTTGGCAGATTGCTTCTTCTTGCCTTGGCCCTTGGCCTTCTTCTCATGCTTGCGCCATTTGCGCTTTACTCCTCGGGAGCTCTTACTCGACTCCGCAATGTTAGCATGAGCATAAGAAGACCTAGCCACCTCCTGTCGCTCCTCCTCGAGCTCACAATGCCTACTCACTTCCATGAAAGTACGAATACTCTCAGTGTGCGTGAGATAGGTCTTAACCACATCCCAGGAGTCAGGCAAAGACTGGATCACACCCAGTACTTGAAGCTCATCAGACATCGGCTCCCCCATACTCTTCAGAGAGGCGATCATACTCGACATATGCATTAAATGCTGCTTCATAGTATAATCGTGCCTCTTCTTGTAAGTGATGAATTTATAAGTCAACAGCCTCAACTTAGGAGCTGACGGGGCGCCATAGTGCTCTCTCAAAGCATGCCAGATCGACTGTGCAGTAGGATACTGCTCATAGATGGGAATCAGCTCATCGTGCATGCTGCTAAGAAGGATCACCCTCGCTTGGCCATCTTTCTTTTTCCAAGCACGATACACCTCCTGATCCCGTCGTGCTTGTGCCGTGGTACCCTCCCCGGGGTCCACCATCTCGTTCTTAAGAACTTCCCCGAGCTCTTGTTCATCGAAGACAAACTGAACCTTCCGGTGCCAAATGTCATAGTTGTCACCGTTCAGTTTGTCTCCCTTTACGAGATCTAGAACGACAGTCTTCGTTGCAGCCATGTCTCTGTCACACAGAAAAAAGAGACATTAGTGACATATTGATACTTATTTCACAATTTTATGTACTCTACGAATCACCAAAACCAAAATGACTCGAATACAGATCCCAAGACGAGCGTATGAGTCAACGGACACCATACACCACAATCCGTGATTGCATCTCACCATTCGGAATAGGATTCAGTACATAAAAACCCACAATTAGTCATTTTTTATCACAAAACCCTCAAAAAATCAGAAAATTCCAATTTCAGGACGACCTACGCGCCGCCGGGAGGGTTCACGCGCCGCCAGGCTCACGGCGGCGCGTCTCACGCGCCCCCACGCGCCGGGAAGGCGCCTGGGCGCGTGCAGGACGCGCTGCGCGTCAGGCACGCGCCTGCACGCGCTCGGTGCGCGTCCGCAGACGCGCCTGACGCGCGGGCGCACGGGCGACGCGCCTACACGCGCGCGCCCGCGTCCATTGGGCCGGATCCGGACGCAGGTCCGGTTCGGGACCCGGAACCCGGTCCGGATCCACGGTTCGGGTCGGGTATAAACCGGGGTCAGATCTGACCACGTCAGACCCGACATCTCACGCGCCTACGCGTGCGTGAGATACACGCGCTGGGGTGCTGTGCATAGACGCGCCTTCTCGCGCGTGTACTGCACTCTCCCGCGCTGGCGCTAACACGCTGCCCCTCGTAGGCGTGTCACGCACGCGCCTTCTTCTTCTTCCCCGATTTCTGCAACTGCGTTTATTTTCCGACCCCATATCCGAAAATCTCAATTTTCGGTATCAAATACATGCTATATATATACCAAAATGTAGATCTAACAATAACAAACACAGATCTACCATTTTTATGCATCAATTTGACCTAAATCTCACCAAATCTGGGGTTGAAGTGTTCGGTCACTATTCACGGCCGAATGCTTCAACCGGAATTTTCATGGCCTAAACGTGCCCAAAAAAATTACGAAAAAATATTTTCGTGTTCTACGTGAGTTGGGTAACACAGTGGTATAATTGGATTCACGAAAATCATCCGTGATCCGAACCCCAAATTTTATACCCTATATATTTATACCCAAATTTTATTCCGAAAAATTATTTAAAAAATTTTCTAACTTGCTCTGATACCAATGTTAGAAATTTACGTGACTCATACACACAGCGGAAGCAATAAAATAAAATTTCGGAATCATAAAAGTTTAGGATTCGCGATATACCTCAACCGGTAATGCAAAAATCTTCGGAACCGCGAACTCCGAATACGAACTTCTCGAAGTCGGGATGATAGTCAGTAATCGAACTATCACCACAATATCACAACGAACCAACCCTTAACCCGGTGATTTTACGTTGATCGGAAATCCCTTTGAATAATTGTTCTACTCAATAATTATTCTAACCCTAAAAAATGGTACAAGTCTCTTTTTCTCTCAGACTCTACGTTGGTTCTCACAAGAATGTTCAACACACATCCCACAAACTCAATAACCAAAGTTAACTCCCGTAGGAGTCATGTAGAGAGAAAATAGGGGAGAGTGGGTAATGGGTAACTACCCATTACCCCTTATTAGAATTCAAATTATTTTTTACTATGGTAAAAATATATTAAATGGCCCCACGTGGGCACATCTAATAGATACATGGTACATGAATCAAACTCTACATATTTTACAAGCTATTGAGTTCCATATTTATGACTTAGACATCTAATGACTCTTAAATTTATCATACACATTAATTCTAAATCATTTATTTTTGAACAAGCACAATGAAGAAAATAGAAACAATTCACAGTATGAAGTTCCAAAGGAGAAAAAGAGTAGTCCGCTGCTACCAAAGCACTCATATTTTTATCATGAAATGATTCAAGCCAAACTTTCAAACAGCAAGTTTCCAGAAATTAAGCAAGAAGGTTGAAAGTGGCATAGAGCACAAAACTGCAAGTAATTGCTCCTGCCTCAAGATTCACTAAAGAAAGTCAGTAATTCCATTCAAACTACAATGCCTTAATGAAGGACTATGTATACATGATCTAGCACAGTTTTGTATTTATAAAACAGCTTCTCCTACATAAGTTTCCTCTGATATAGTATGGAAGCTGGTATCTGTCAACTGACATACTACTGATGCAAAGCAGCAGCATAAGTACTAAGAGAGACAGCCATTTTCGCAGAAAATGCACAGATGCGCTAATGAGCTATAGCTCAACTGGCACCATCCCCCTCTCCCTTGTAAATATCTCGAGTTCGAATCTCCTCATATACCAAAAAAAAAAAGCACAGATGCAGCAGACAAGTAACCATGATATACACAATTCAGTAGAGTGATTTTGGACAAAGTATTATACATTTTTTGACACAAACATAAGAAAAACGTGGCACAGGATTCAACTAATATTAGTTTTTCCTCGAAAACAAACATGTTAACATGTACAATATTCATTTTAACGTAATACAATGCATAATAAAATGTCAATAACACAGAAATATCTACCAAAATGCTCAATATTAATCAATTGCCAGTGATATGGACCCATAAGATGTATTTGAATCACAAAATTCTTCTTCTTACAAGCAAAACCAACCAAAAAGATCATCTCATACCTAGCAGGAATGTATTGAAGAGTTTGCAGCAAGATTCGCCCTACAATGAAAGAAACAAAGCAACAAAGTAATCCCCATCTCATCCCCCATCCTTTGACCACCAAAAAAGGGGAAAAGCAAATAGTCCAAGATTCAGAGAATGGACCTCATCTAAGTGATAGAGACTCTCTCGGTAAACAATATAGGATAATGAGAAACAGAGGAAATAGTATAGTGTACAAACAATACCTTAACATCTGCATCCTAGAGAGACCAATTGGTTCAACCGAGCAACAAAATGCCAGATCAATCCCCCACCCAAAAGAAAAAGAAAAAGACTCCATGATTCAGATTAGTTGACAGGATCTGAATGAAAATAGATTTGCTTTCCGGTAAACAATATAGGACAATAAGAAAACGTAAACACGAGGTTACACAGAAAATACCTTCTCAGTAATGCAAGACAGTGGGACAACCAGCATTTTTTGAATCAGTTAGCATTGTAAGTTGGAACTTGAGTAAATAGAACAAGTAGAAACAACTGCAAATTCCAGGAGAAAGGAAATTTTCTACAAATATGATAAAGAAGGTACAGAATGACTGTCAGAGTGCGTTGGCACAGAATTGGTAAAAGTAAAAATGACTCATTTTTGCAACAATGCATTGTAAACAGTTTCCCTTCTAAATGTGCTCCTGGACTTTGTTATTCTAATGTCATTCTCCCAACTCAATAATTAATGTCACCCTTGCCACCAATGTCACTTACAAGGCCCGTACACAACCCAGTTTAATCATGTATTGTAACTTACGTCCAAATTATGATATTTACCTTAAATAGATTATCAAAAAGTTTTTATATTTATGAAAATGAGAGAAAATAATTATTAGGAATAAAAAATGTGAATTTTCTTATTCAGAATGGTCATGAATTTTTAAAACACTTAGTTGATGAATTTTAAAATTTTTAAATTACCGATAATTGGAGTCCTAATCACCAAAGCCATCGGTTATTTAGGTGTTCAGCAATCGGTACTTGGTGGATTTTAACCGTTCGGTACTCAAAGGGATTTTAGTGTTTGGTAGAGATCTAAATTCAGTGAAAAGTCCCTTAAATTTTTGGTTTCTCAGTCAATAGTCGATGGTAATCATCTACCGATCGATAACTATGAGACACCCATCGGTATTGTGAAGATGAAGTTTAGATCTGTCAGTAGTAGGTTCCCAAATTCCTGTTGGCCATCTAGCCATCGGTTGGTATTGAAACTCTCGTTGGTTTTGTGAGAACCGGTCGGTATTGAAATTCCCGTCGGTATTGTGAGAACCGGTCGGTATTGAAATTGTGAGATTTCTAGGTGTACATTGAAAGGTAGAATTTGTAATTCCTCATTTAATACACCTTTCGGTACATTTTCATGTCCAAATATTTTCCTATCGGTACCTTACTCATTCATTTATCTTACTCGTTCGGTATTGAAATAATTACACTATCGGTATATTGTGAAACAGATGGATTGACCATCGGTGACATCCAATTTTGAATTCCCATTTTATTTTGTAACGAGATACCCATGAAATTCCCATTGATTATTTTGCTACCGATCGATATTGTGTATTTGTGATCGGTAATATGCATCGTCGGTAATGTGAGATTTTCTTTACTACATTTGGTTGTCCGGTACAATATATTTTTATTTACTGTTCGGTACCATTCCCTGATTTCATTTTTCCATGTTCGGTCATCGATCTGTGCTTTTGCTAATTTCTCCATTCTGTCACACCTATCGGTCAACATATGTAATTGTCATTTGTCATTTACCGTCGGTCAATGCATTTGTCATTTTGTATTTTCTCCCTTCGGTCAAGTAATTGTTATTTGCCATCAACTCAGACCATTGGGTTAATCGGATGAATATCACTAAAACCCCCATATGTAGTGCCAAATATCCTCCTTATTTTCCAATTGAACTACCGAACATCACCTTGCCAAATTATCTTCCTTCAGTAGGTGTAAATTTCTTTCATTTCCAAAAGAAAACTTACCACCAAGCCACTTAAACCTTCGTTTATATATTGTTAAGTTTATATTATATTCTTAATTTTAAGATTTTCTCAATTTTCTATAAATTACAATTTTAATCCTCAACTTTCCTTGCCTATCGGGAGATGCATTGCCTCTAATAAAGCATGACTTTCGGTATTCAACTCATAATGTTAGCCTTCCCAAAGACTTAACAATAATATATTGAGCATTTTGTGCAAATAGAAAATGGATGAGGGTCACTAAGTAAATATTAAAAATGAATTGATGATAAAAAGGGGAATGGGGTTCCAGAACCTACGAAAGGGCATTTCTCATTTTTTTTCTAGAGTATTCTACTCTCTTTCTTTCTCTCTTTTCTATTTTCTTCCAAAACCCAATCAATCAACATCAAATCTCTAGATCAAATGTTTCAAACTACACATGAAGACTTCAAAGATTGATTTTAGTTTTGAATTTTAAGAAAAGTTTAAGAGTTTAGTGTTGTCACAAAGAGAGAAAAATCAAGGGTTTTGGTGTGATCCAAGCTGGAAGGATCTTTGGGGACAAATCAAGGTAATATAATTTTTCTAACTCAAGTTTTATTTTATTTAGCTCTCTAATCGTTTGAATTTGGAGAATCTTAAGTCAACGGACGTGAAATAAAAATTTGGTTTTGAATGCTAGGGTTTTTGGGTAGATGTGAAATGATCAGTAATGATAATCTTGATTATATGATGATGTCTCATAGAATCTGGACAAGCTGATCGGGATAGAACCTTTGTTGTGGATAGATCTGGGAGTGACTACCCTCCCTAAGAACTATGAGTGGACGGTTTGTTGTGTTTGTGAATGAGAAATGATTTTCATGATTTTCCGAAATGATTTTTTTAAACTGACTGTATGAAATGTTTTGTGATTGTGAAATATCTCCAAAAATGTGTTTTATTCGAGCCACGAAATTCATTTTGAAACATGCTGAATTTTTTTCCTGCAGAAACATTTGCTGAGTTTATGAACTGTGAAACATATTGATTTTTATGGCATGTGATATAATGTTTGAAAAATGGTTTATGTATTGGCTTTGGGGCATGAGCCTGAACCCCCATGGTGCATGTATAGGGTGTGAGCACCTAGTTATGAGATGACCGGTCGAGTTTAAGTTTCCACGGACCGATTTGAGGGGGTGGCATGGAGAGTTTGGTGAACTTGAAGGGGTAGGCGGCGGTAAAGAGATGCCCCCAAGTCCATTTTGAGGCTATTCAGTTGTACCTCCGAAGAGGCCGCGAACCAACGCCAATGTCGGGGTTGATGTTTTATGACCGATGATAATGAAAACCCCTTGGCGGTTCCGCCGGATGGTTCGGGCCAAACCATTGGTAGAGAGATTTTGAGGCAAACTCATGATATTGGAAAAGTATATTTTGTGTTGTGGAAAAATCATGACTCTTGATATAAATATTTGGTTGATCACTTGATATTTTGTTGGAACGTAAATATATTTTGAGTGTTTTGTTTGACACTTCTACACTCACCACTCATTCACTCACACAGTTATACCATTGCAATCCACTCGCTGGGTATTCCTATATTCACCCCTCCTCTTATCCCTTTTCAGAAGAAGTGTAGAGACAGATCCCCTGATCGGTAGCTAGGGTCAGCCGAGGAGAAGAGCTGTCCGGGACTGACCGTCGGTATTGGTCTCTCTTGATAAAGATTTTGTGGCATATAATCAGACCCATCGGAGGACACTTTTGAAAACTCTTCATATAATAAATTTTCTTCGTGTTTTTTTAAAGTAAAAATCTTATGTCTTGAAAGATGTATTTTGAAACACTGAACAACTTATTGTTTATTATATTTTTTGTTTTAAAATATTATGCAAGCTAATATTTTTTTATTGGAAAATGGTATTATCATAGCTTTGCGGGATCTTGGGATGCGTGTTGGCGATAGCACGTACTTCTAAATCACGCGACGGTTATCGCATGCTCGGACTTACGGGTCGGGACGTGACATGTATATTCCCAGTCTTGCTTCATCATAATTATTGTATAAGTTACGCAAAGAATTCCATTTATTTTGGGAGTTTGCAGGTTTATCAAGCGAGAGACGTTGATGTAAGGAACTTGTTATGTTTCCTTTTTCTCAGATCCACACCTCAAGTCTCCATCATGGAATCATCTTTGTTTCTCCCCAAATACCTCAGTTTGTAAAAGTGCTTCTCATTGTGATCCTTACCAGTAATCACCACAAGAACAGATACCATCTTTAAATGATGGTAATGATTAACACCTCTAACGATTATCTCCCTACCTGTAACGTTCGAAATGAACTTTATTGCAACATGACAGTCCTCACAGACCTTGAGATTCTTGGTTATCAGAAGTCGAGTTCCTGGTGCGGTACTAATCAACCCAAATGCAATTGCTCGCCTCTCACTGCGAGCCATCACCATCCTACTCTTCTCATCATCATCATCGTCATGGAAAACTGGAGCAGTATTGGGAACATAGCCCGCTTCTCTCAGTAGCCCACCCACTCTGTCTAACTTAGCATATCTCATCGGCCATTGGATGTGAAGTATCACCAGAAAGAAATGCATGGACCTTGCTCTTTACCTTTGTCCAACTACAAGCAATGCATTTTTTATTTGCTGATCAGTCATCAATTTTCTGAGCCCTGCAACACCTTCCCAGTTACCTGCTTCAGCATACATGCTTGATACAATCACATAATTACCTGCATCATCAGGCTCAAGCTCAATGAACCTCCTTAATGCCATTTCGGCCAATTCCACATTTCCACAGATTTTGCATGAATTAAACAAAGCACCCCATAAACCAGAGTCAGGCACCACTTTCATTTGCATTATAAGATTATAAGCCTCATTCAGTCGACCCAAATGTCCCAAAAGATCAAACAACAAGCATAGTACGGCACAGTAAGGGTAATATTATAATCTCCCACCATCAAGTCAGAATAGGTCTGTCCCTCTTCCACCATACCAGCATGGCTGCAACCAGATAGAACACCCACAACCATTATATGATCAGGCAAAGCCTCTCTTTTCATCTCCTCAAACAATCTCAAAGCCTCACTGCATGTCCATGCATCGCATACCCAGTAATCATCACATTTCAAGAGAATGTTTTTCTCCATTTGTCTCCCAAACAAATTCCTAGCCACCTTCATTGCACCACTTTTAGCATACATGTCAACCAAAGCAGTTTTCACCTTGACTTGAACTTCAAACCCATGCCACCAACTAAACCCGTGAAGCTCCCTCCCTTGAGGCAATGCTGCAATATCAGCTGCAAGGGTTACAACCATTGGCCTCAAACCACCCAATGAAGCCATCTCGGTAGACAAAAATAGACAATCCTCTGGATGCCCATTTTGTGAATAAGAAGAAAGCATCGAATTCCATATCACAACATCTCCTTCCACTCTCTTATCAAAGACCTCACGAGCTTTCTCCACGCACCCACATTTTGCATACATATCAATCAAAGCCGCACGCACAAACACGTCGCTCTCCCACCCGTTTTTGTCACGTTCATGGGTCTTTCAACCATGTTCAATCGAAGCAATACCTGAACATGCTTTCAGCACAAAAGGGAAAGTGAATTTATCGGGCACAAGACCAAAATCAAGCATTCTGTAATAAATATTAATCGCAGCCTCATGTGGGCCGGTCCACGCATAAGCACGAATGAGCACATTCCATAGGAATATATCTCTTTTGGGAATTCGATCAAACAAGAGATGAGCATTAACCAAATTGCCACATTTACAATACAGAACGACTAGTTTTGTAACTAGGATCGTATCATAGCCAAGCCCCGACACGCATACTTGTGCGTGAAGCTATTTTCCGGGTTCAATTGCGCAAAATTCAATGCAAGATTGAAGGAGGGTTGTGTAGTTTAAATATGATAGATTTTTCGGGATTTTGTGGGAATTTAGCGATTTAGGGATTCAGGGGTTTGCGGGTATTTTATAGTTCAGTGAAAGTGAGAGATTTTGATTGGGGTTTGGAAGGGGAGATGATGTAGTGAATGAGTGAATGTTACCGAGGAGAGAACAGAGAGTGAATGAAGAGATTGAGGTTCTATTTCGATTTGGAATAGAGCGAAGAAGCATCTGGAGAGAGAGAGAGAGAGAGAGAGAGAGAGAGAGAGACACACACACACACACAGAATGGACACAAACATTGGCAAAATAGAAACCACCACTTCCATTTATCCTAATTGCTTTCTCTCTCTCTCTCTCGATTTTGCGAAAGCTAGATGATATATTCATAGAATATCTACAATAGGTCCATAATCTTTCTCTAGGCACAAGCCAAGGCATGAGTTGCATAGCCTTTCCTGATGTTGTTTTCTTTTCATTAAACTCTCACTTGAAAACGCCCAGTAGAATTCGAAATGTTAATATCGGTATTAACCCAAGAATGATAAGAAAGGGGAGCATTTGTTATGATTATTTGTTGTTTACTATTAATTTTCAATTAAATAATTGATACCTCATTGAAATACTAAGAACAAATCTTATATTTATGTTGATTTGCTTTAAATTCAAATTTAAATTATTATATTAAGTGCATATTATTTCTGTAAACAACACTAGAAAGAAACCTTCAATGCATGGAAGAAAGGAAGCTAATAAAGGTGCGTAGCTTCCCACATCGTGTGTGTTATAGAGAATTCGTTCAATAAAAGTTCGTTTTGGACAGCCTCGAACGCCGAGCCCAGTAACGCGGGCTTGTAACTCAAGTGAGGGCTTCAAGCGGATTGAAGATCGGCTGGGCCCTATGGGTTGGGCTTGGGGATAATTTCCTGGCCTGCCCAGTCCAAGTCGGGAGTGGGCCAAGGATTTCAAGTGAAGGCTTGGAGTTCGTGGACCATAGTGAGGAGGGCAACGCGCCAGGCTGGCTTCACAGAGCAGCGACTACCTCCCTCTCTCGACGGTGGAAGGATTACAGGCCAGTTTCCCGAAAGCTCACGAGCACCCAGCGGACCTTCCCAACCCAACAACCGCTTTTTAGAAGGGAAAGCAGCAGGCATCTACTTCATGGAAGGAAAACACAGAAGGGTGTTTGCTAATAAATGAAGGCAACAATCAAAGTGACAAAGAATTCAAGTGCCTCTTACATTTTTCTAGCGTTCAACCTTCGGCTAAACCAAGTGAATCATTCATACAGTTGTGGGCTTTCATGGGCAATCCTGAGAGAATTCCAGGATCAAAGCTGTTGGGAGTTGTGGGGTTGCTTCTTTTGTTGCCTCTTCTTCATCTTGTGCTATTTGTGGGGTTTGTGGGCTTTTCTTCTGAAGTTGAAACCGGGGTTGGATTTTTTTCTCTTGGTTCTTGCTGGGTGTCCTTGCTTTCAAATGACATTTGATGTGATAGAGGCAGGAGTGTATATCTACATGAATAGATTGTGTTGTGGCTTCCCAGAAACGAAAAGATTTTGTTGTGGATTGTGATTAACTTTGATGACCCAATTTTCATTTTTCTGAATTTTATATTATATTCGGGAGTGAGCAGAAATGAAATACACATCATTTGACTATTTCCTTCAAATGATGAAAAAAAAAAATATATATATATATATATATATATATATATATATATATATATTGTTAATTAAGTCACTGACCATCTGGTACGAGTAGCTTAATTTTTTTCCCATTTTCAAATTAATAAATGGCAAAAAAAAAAAAAAAAACCCATTTAACAAACTTCAATTTATCTTAAGTTCTCTCTATCTTTTATCTTATTTCATTTTATAATACATTTCTAAAATTAATTTTAATTTTTTGAAAAAGTTAAAATTTTATAAATTTGAATTAAATAAATAATTAAAATTGATATACTACCTTTTATATTAAGAATTTTACCTAATTCGGTCTCTTACTTCCCCATCCAACTTGACGCAGATTCAAAGTTCATGTTTTGGTTAGCAATTCGATTGTAACTTCAAAGCTTTTTTTTTTTTTTTTTTTTTTTTTTTAAATCTGGTTTAAAAGATGAGAGTGAGAAGTTCGGCCCTTGGAGTCCCTTGTTCATCATGCTTCATTGATAATCATTGTGTTCAGAGAGACGGTGTGAAGAACGCAGTGAACTTTTACTTTGGGTTTGGGTGCTTTTGATGTGGGAAATAAAGAAATTTGGTCAGGTAATCTTCTTCAAAACCGTAAAGGGTAACTCCTTATAACCTGACAAACAATACAATTTGGAGTGAAAGCATTTTGTTTTCGTGATAGTTTGATTATAACTTCTCTCCTCCAATTTAGTGATTTCGAATTTTAATTTTAATTTGATAATTTTTGTACAAATCATCAAATAAAATTCATAAACAAAAATTTCAGATCGAGTTTGGATTAAAATCACTTATCTCTTTCTAATGATTAAATATCCTAAACTAAGAGGACGTAAAAAAAATTGAATCATCCCATGTTATCTACGATCCAAATGTGTCATATTGGTGAATGAAATGATTATCAAGCCCCTTGTCAAGTTATTTCTCTCTCTTGGAACATAAAAATATTCTATAATAACCCAACACAATTTTTTGTTTCCTTTTGTTGGCAACCAAAAAAGAGGGACTGCTCTTTTCTTTTTTGGTATTTTCACGTACAAGCACACTCACATGCATAAGGGAAGTTGTGCATTCTTCGTTTCTTGATAGAGAGAGAAAGAGAGTTAGTTATTTTTAAGAGAAGTTGGGGTGGTTTTACAAAACAACCACCCCTTCCCTTTCGTTTGAATTCAAACTTCAAATAAACGGGTATGTGGGCGGACCCGTATCCTTCTTGTTGGTCCCAATAAAATCAAGAATAAGGGTTGAATTGGTTTAGTTTCACTTAAAATTTTACTCCACTAAAATCAATCCTAAAACATATGACCAAATAACATGAAAAATGCTAATGTAATGCACAAATAAAAAGAAAGGACAGAGAGATCAAACCCAATTTATAGTGATTCGATTTTGTGTCTACGTCCACTCTTCCAGCTCAGCAATCCAAGATTTAGCGATAACTAGTTTTCACTATGCATAAAGAGAGTTACAACTACATGTACATGGATTCAATGTTGACAATCTGTACCTTCCATCTTGAAAATGTATTAGTCCAATACTCACCAAAATCTAACTCTCTCACACCTAACCTATCAACCCTTGAGAATATTCATCATACTCTCCTTAAACTTGTAAGACTATACAAATAAGAACTCAGAATAATACAGGAATATATAAATTTAGTCGACAACAGAAAAATACAGCAGAAGATATGATCGAGTAGTTGTATTTTGGTTCTGATTTCTCTCAAGTCAAGTCTTGAATGAAGTCTACAAAAATCTTTCAATAAAGTCTGAATATTGCTCTTCAAAAATCACACAAGATCTTCTTCAAAAGACTACTCTTTCAAATTGATATTAGCTGCTCAAAAGTGCTTCAGAACCAGCACTTGACAGATTTTCCAGATCCTAAAAATCAACCTTCTGTTCAGATTTCAAAATCTCCTTTTACTATAGTAACTTTTTGAGTTTCAAATCCAACAATACTCTTGTAGTAAGGGGAAATCAAATTTCAAAAATTTTGAAAGTTAGAGAAGATATATAAGATTATAAAGTTCCTGAAAACCTATCAGAAATTCAGAGATTACTTAAATTCAAATTCTGAATTTGATTTTACCTCCAGTAAAAGTCTGATCTGAGCTTGAATTTGAATCACCCATTAGAATAGGTTTCATGGTTAAGTACAGCTCCCAATCTGTACTTAACATGTTGAGTTAGGATTTGAAAGCAGAACACAAACACATCAGAAATCGCAGCAATTAAAAATCTTCTGAAACTCTGTTGCTTCTACCCAGATTTGCTTCTACCCCACTTCTGTGACAGTGTTTTCTAACCAATTGTACAGAATTATTTATATAACCTTGTGTTACATATTCTAAACGTCTGCACACTTAATAAATTGTTAGAAACACATACAAAATTTTATTATCATCAAAATATATTAGGGTTTGACAATAATTTCCTTAACACTTTTTTCTAACATCTCCCACTCGCACATGAAAGCTATACCACACATAGCATGATCATTACTATCGAACACCAATTTCATACAGACAAGATAACCGTATGATCTGCAAGAATACCAAGAGCTCTAGAGTTACACACCGATTAAGAACATATAGAAGCTCATCGTCAAAGTAGTGATGAGAACATCGTATCTCGCTATATCTCATACCTCTTTTATTCGACATAATCAATGTATCTCTCATCCCTCAAAACAGTATAAGAGCATTTTTTATTCAAATTCAATCATGTATTCACAATTACGTCTCAAAATACTAAATTACAGATATAATTGGTCGACCTATGAATACAGAGTAACATGTCGGTCAAAAACAGTTTTCCTTTCATACTACTGACTTTCAATTTTATCTTAAATGGTTTCCTAGGCATACACCGCCAAACCGAATCATCTATGGCTTATTGGTGACACGCTAAAGTAGCAATACTAAAATAAAATTTCAAGAGACAGACAAAAGTCCTAAGCGTATAAATTGAGTTTGAGTATAAACCTCTGAATCTCACACAATGAGATGAACACAATGAGATAAAGAGAAATGTACTATCTCATTACTTGTATGGTCATGTAAGCATACGTGATATGAAATACGTACTACAATACTTTTCTTTCCATTTGGAAGCATATGTCTTCTTTTCTAAAATAACGCATCGTACAGGTTTTATTCCAAATGTACACAATACTTAACCTAAGTTTTCTTTCTTATAAGTCTTCCAAAATCTCACAACATTAAGGAAAATCCACACCTAACTATTCGACAAGTTTAATAGATTGTGGGGAATCCATTTCGATTACCATACATGTAGTATATTTAACCGGTAATCTCATATTAGTACTTAACTAAGGCGGCTTATACGTGTGTTAATCCACTACTAATTAACACGCCTCATCTCTATATGTCACACAAACGTTAGAGGTGATTGTTCGTATAAGAGAGCAAATCTCAAAACTTGTCTAACATACTTTCAATTCCAGACGCAAGAATTTTGGATACAAAAACAAAATTCAAATGTCAACAAATATGAGTATTATAATATATATACTTTCTGTATATAATCACAGTTACTATCACAGTAACAAATACTGTCACAATCTATGCAATCTATGTCATCTAACATGTCTCACAAACATGTGTTTAGAAATTGGCCTCCAAAAACTGACAAGTCACTACCAAATGTATAGATACATATTTCAATGTTATTCCCCTCTTTTCAATAATGTCTCTAACAAGACTGATTTTCGTGTCTATGTTTGATTTTGTTATAATATTTAGAGTCTCTTGTGTAAGCAATAGCTAACTGATTGTCACAATGAATCATCAAACTCCCACTGGGTTACTTACTACTTTCAAATATTGCAACATCCACTTAACTAAACTCATTTTCTGAACTGCAAAAATAATGACCACAAATTCTACTTTCATCATAGAAAATGATACACAACTTTGTTTCTTATTTCTTCATGAAATAACGCTATCAATGAGCAAGCAAATATAACCAGAGACAGATTTTCTCTCATGCAAATCTCCCCCCAATCAATATTCATGTATTATTTCAATACTATATCATTTACTTAATAATGAAGGAAATAATCTGCAATTCCACTCAGATATCCTAATATCTTTTTCACAACAATCCAATCATTCTATCTAGATTAGACAAATATCTACCGACCAAACCCTATAGCATGACAAATATCGGAATGAGTACACATCATAGCATACATTAAATTCCCAACTGTACTAGAGTGCGATGTTCTGGACATTTCATCTATTCATTAGGAGTTATAGGACATATGTCATCCTTTAAACTATCACCTATAGTCATAGGAGTATCAGTGGGTTTGTAGTTTTTTAAGCTGAACCATTCCAGAATCTTTATAATATAAGACTTTTAATATAACTCCAGTAATCTTTCGAAACGATTTCTCTGGAATTCAATTCCCAATCTACCTTACCCATATATTTCATCTCGAATGTCATACTTCTTATTATTCGCCGCTAACAATATGTTCTCGACATATAATGATAGAATTACAAACTTGTCATTGGATTTTTCAAGTAGAAACAATGGTTTTTGTCTATCATGACGAAATCATAAGAGATCACATCTCTATTAAATATCATTATCTCGAAACTGTTTAAGGCCATCATTTGCTGTCTTCTTAGCCTTTAATGACAAGATCCTCTGGTGGTACCATACAATTATTTTCCCCCAGTTCACCACTAAGGAAGGCAATTTTCACATTCATCTGACGTAATTCCAAATCCAAATTGGCAACTATTTCCAATTACATACGAATGGGGATAAATCTCACTACCGAGAAAAAATTTCCTAATGATTAACACTTTTTTACTGAGTGTAACCTTCTGTTACTAGTTGAGCATTTTATTTCTTAGTAGTTCAATTTGCCCTACGCTTGATTTTGAGAACCCAGTTGTTTTTAATAATCTTACATCTTGATAGAAGTTCAACCAATTTTCAAACATTATTGGTCTTCATTGACTCATATTCTTTCTTTCATTGCTTTTTCCATTCACGCTTAGTAGGACATGATAGAGTCTCATATGCGTTGTGAGACTCTTTTTCATATTCTGAAGAAATAACAAATACGTGCCCTTCAATCTCCAAGTAACGCTTGGGTACGGTTTTCATAACACTTTTCTGAGTCTATAACTCAGTTGGATCGCTAGAACTTAAATCCGTCCCACTGGGATCAGTACCATTCTAATGATCTGGAATAGATAAATCTATTATTTGAATTAACTAATTCAAATAATAACTCTATGTCCTTCATATCACATTTGTTAGGAAAATTATTCTCCAGAAATGTGACATCCGTGATCTAATCTCTACAGTAGTACCATCTTCTTATTTACTAATAAATATTTAACTTTCAAACTGGTCGGAGAATCCAATAAATATACTCTTACTTCTATAGAGATCCAATTTTCCAAACTTATTGAAAAAATCTCAAAATACAAACTACCAATCCTCAATGTTTGAAATCACTAAGACACGACCCTCTATCAGTTCAAAGTCTATATCATGTCGTTGGTACTTTCTATAAAGACACTTTATTCAAAAAAATATAAGGCGCAGTCAACCAGGCATCTCCCCAAAAGAGAAGCTGACAAGTAAACCTGTGTTATTATGGATCTTTCATATCCAATAATATCCTATTTCTTTTAACTATAACATCACTCTACTAAGGTGTATAAGGAATGATCAAATATTGAATTGTTCCTCTTTCATTATCCAGATCCTTTAAATTGATCTGATAGATATTCATGCCATCATCTGTCTGATTTTCTACCTTGTTTATATAATGCCTAAAACATTCATATGCTTCAGACTTGTGAGAAATCAAACAAATATGATCAAATGCATGAAATCATCAATAAATGTAATGAAGTACGAAGTTCAATGTCTAGCCTTCATATTTATTGGATCACAAATATCTCAATGGATTAAACGCAATGAAAATTTAACCCGTATGATTTTTTCAAATAGTTTTCTCGTCATTTTGTTAACAAGACAACATTCACACATTAGTAAATCAACTTTTATGAGTGAACCCAATGGTTCTTCACTCACTAGTTGATTTAACATATTTTGCTCTAATGTGATCAACTCTATCATACCAAGTCACATTATCAACATTTACAAAATGATGAAACCATTTGCAAACTGTCCAAAATCATTATACATGTCATTTAAATATCAATCAACCATATATCTCTGAAAGTTCAAATCATAATCGAATTCCAAAAGAACAAGAACAAATATTATTCTGTCGAATTTCTGACACCCAAAGAACAACATGCAGAATGAGAGTTCGGTTACTTTGTAACTGTAGTTTACAACTGTCAATTCCTCTAATACTCACTCTTATATTGTTCTCTACATACTATTTACTATCAGAAAACAATTGACGAAAAACTCATAAATGTTCTCTATCTGTTCTTATATCCAAGATTATTCTTTTGTTATTCGTCTACAATCTTCTTTCATTCCTTGCTTTTGTTCCAGTTTCTCTAATGCTTAGAGTCTGAAACTCTCTTGGAACTAGACTTTATAACAAAAACATTAGTTATGAATTTTGCAGCACCAAGCCGCTCACCTCCAAGTTCTACATGGAGAGTAACGTCTGAAAAAGTTTTCACACTGTCATTGTGAACCGAAATGACTTTCAGGTGCTCCCACTTGGCAGAAAGGAATCAGATCAAGGTTTGAACTTTCTATTCGTTAGAGAGGACATGACTAGCTGACTCCCACTTTCTAACCATACTAGACATGAACTTCAAAAACCGTCGATATTGTGATCACTTCATCCTTTTTTTTTATATATATCAAATTTCATGGTCAACTATCTAAAGTGAGTCACTCATACCTCTATATCTCTTTGAGATACACCCTAATGTCATGAGCAGTCAAAATATTGCCCATATTTAGATATCATGTCTTCAATCTCAAAGCTAACCAGAGTCGCTCGAGCAGTGGAATCTATTAGTTCCATGCCTGGTTAGCATCTAGTTCGCTCCCTTAAAAGGGCAGCATTGCCCACTACAGGGTATTACTTGACATATTTGATGTATTCTAAATTATCTTGTTCTTTCAACTTATTTCACATTTTATGACGTCATATCTCATGATAATCGCTGTTCAATTTGTCATTTCTATTCAAATACCTAATAATAGGTTTTGATGCTATGGTTTGGGTTTTCTAAGAGAGTAAACATATATTCTAATGTTCACATTATGTACATAATTTTGTACTTCAAAATTAATATCCATGACAGGTCAACATCAGGTATAGAATCGAAAGTTTACTAGGTTCTCAATCATCATCTATAGTTCTAATATATCACTATCACGAATTTAATTTAAAATTACAAAATTCTATAAATTTTAGGTGACAATTATTTAAATTCTTCCAATCTAAAATCTCTCACTTAAATATACAAAGTATTTAAATACTTTCAATTTTTTATGAGAATTATTTAAATTCTTCCAATCCAAAATTCCTTTCAAGATATCTTAATGAATCATCTATCTCTAGGAGAAAAATCTCCTTATAATACGTGAGTTAATGCTATTTATACTGTGTGATGACTTTATTTCATTTGAGTTTTCAAATTCTTGACCCTCTATATTTCTATTAATATGAGACTCACATTGTCAAGAATCACATTCTCTCTCTCGGCAATCATCTCATCATCTACGCTATCCTAAAAAAGAATCAAAATATTTCTTAAAACATATATGTTATCCTCCAAAAAAAAAAATGACATAATCCAAGAAGTTCCAAATATTGTACTTTCATGATGTTCAAAAGATCCAATAAAGTATGAGTTGGGTCTACCAAAAATTTGACTCAACCTCATTATTCACTCTGAACTTTTAATACTTTAACTCTCCTTTCGAAAACTCTAATATTCTATCCAAATATCACCATTACTCTAAAAAAACGGTACAATATTAGATTGAACACTAAGCCAATCATAATATTATTATAAATTTTAAAATTATTTATTTCAAATAATATACTTAATTTCCAAACAATTTTATATTGAAAAAATAAAATTTTCACACATAAAAGGAGAGTATAAAATCAAAAAAGTATAAACAATTTACACTCAGATAGTCAAAAATAAGAAAAATAATTTTCTAGTCCAATAAAATTTTTTTAGAATTTTCTGGATTGAAAAACTATTTTTCTATAATTTTTTAAATAATTTATTATTATAAATCAATAAATTATAATATTTTAATTCCGAAAAATAAATTAAAATTCATAGAAAATCAAAAATGATTTTTCAGACTCATATAAAATATTTTCTTGTAATTTTCTAAAAATTTGTTAATTTAATAATCAATAAAAAATATTTGTCATCTCAGAAAAATAAATTTTAAATCACAGAAAAATCATAATAAATATAAAGTTTATTTTGGTGAAAATTGGGATCAAAATTAGCCTGACACATGCCCACACGCTCCTATAGACTTGACTGTAATAAAATAAAGTCTGAAAAGGCTTTCACTTTCCTGTGGTGGCGCATGATTCAAACGTGCCGCTTTCTTGACGGATTTCGATCACCATATTTTAGTACCTCCATTTTCGATATCAGTAAGTTCAATGGTAGTCTTAGATTTTGGATCGAACTTCTCTAGTGTATGGGATGGATTTCACTTGTCGTTGCTGATAGTGAGAAATAGATAACACTGTTTATCTTCTTTTTCAATTTTTTGGTTTTCAACCTAAATATCGAATAACAATATCTTTTTCAATTCTTAACCATTTTTTTACGATTTTTATATGGTTAGAAACCATTTTTCTTGAAAAATCTAATTATATAAATTTCATGTCATAAAACTCAGTATTTTAAAAACTACGAGTACATTAATTTTTTGCTAGGGTTTGAAATATTTTTTAATGTACTCATCATATGTATGCCAAATTTTACAGATCAGATCTACATATAATAAGGATGTTATGGTTTAAAATTGAGAGTATTTCGATAAACCAATTATAAGTTGTCATTAATGAACTTCTAAGATCATGAATGACATTTTTAATTTTTTTAAATACCCACAGGAAACAACTTATACATGTTCTGATACCAATGATAATTTTCGTACAAACCATCAAATAAAATTCGCAAGCGGAAATTCCAGATCGAATTTGGGTTAGAATCACTTATCTCCTTTCGATGATTGGGTACCCTAGGCCGAGAGAATATTACAAAAATTGGATCATCCCTTATTATCCACAATTTAAATGTCATCTTGGTGAATGAAATGATCATCAAACCCTTATCAAGTCATTTCTCTCTCTTGAAACACAAAAATGTTCTATATTAACCCAACACATTTTTTTGTTTCTTTTTGTTGGCAACCAAAAAACCTTTTCTTTTTTTGTATTTTCACGTACATACACACTCACATGCACAAGGGAAGTTGTGCATTCTTCTTTTCTTGATAGAGAGAGAAAGGGAGTTAGTGATTTTTAACAGAGATTGGGGTGGTTTTACAAAACAATCACCCCCTCTCTTTTTATTTAAATTCAAACTTCAAATAAATGGGTACGTGGGTCCGTTCTTGTGGGCGGACCCGCATCCCCTTTTTTAACATGATTTAATCCAAAAAAAAAAAAAAAGAGAAAGCATTTCTCTTTTAATCATACTAGGTCTGAAAAAATTAAAAGGCAACAATTAAATGCTCGGTATAAATAAAAAAATGGCTGGAAGAAGAGAAATTCAGGAGCCTACAATGCAATCATGTGCTAGAAGAAATGAAATTAGACCACCCCTCATGCTCTCCGATTCAAAGTTAACATATCTTAAATCAATTTCAAGATTAAAATTCAGTTATAGTTATCGATGATTGGTGAAGTAATTTTTTCAATAAAAGGGATATAATACAGTTTATATATAACCCACGTTGAACTCATGTTTTCAATTGGATGTCTTAAACAAAATGGTCATTGCAAGATGATGCTCACCCAAATTTAGTGGAGGAAGTAGTTTCATCATTTGACAAAGACTCACCCAGACTACTACTTGGTGTGGATCAGGCATTATGAGTAAAGTTCAATCAGGTTCCTGTTTCTTATATTCTTCTTTTACGAGGCAGTGCACTCACTCAACCACATGGTGCTTGTTTGCACGGAAACAAAGGTCACTTCGACTTTACAAAGTTGGATGGATAAAAATTAACAAAATATAAATTAACTTGCTCAACCCGTGTTTTCAACCCCTACCTTCAATAATGGTGGTGGGGGTTGGCTGTATCATCATCATCATCATCATCATCAAATTATTAAAATCGTGAAATTACATGTGATCATAAAAATTTGAATACTAGATTTCAAAGAACACACTTGAAAACCATTCGGGTATCCTTACATGGACCTGTTTGTTACGTTATAAAGTTGCTTGATTTTCATTTCTTTTGAAGACCATGTCATGTCTGACATTCCTATCCCATGCATTCAACTTGTTCCACTCGATTTTCCTATTGTTCTAATCGATGGGTCGAGGATCTGAACCTTCCCCATCTAATGTACAGGTAAAGGAAAAAAGGCAGTACAGTGGTGCACTTATCTCGCTTCCTGACAACATTGTAGAACCAGAAAAACCAAGGAAATGCATCAATCTTATTTCCAATTGCATGATTAAGGAAATTACCAATGTCTAATTCATGATCATATATTATTGGATTAATTTGTAAAAAGAGAATTTGGAGCAAAACCAAGTGCTTGCCATTGCAATGGAGATCATAAGAAACAAGCATAGTAAATTCAAATTTCTATAATAAGTATCATTCAAGATTGGGCTCTATGACATGGGATAAGTACACCCTCAACTAGAATACAACTGCCTGTCATGTTGTACAATAGCAATTCACTTGCCCAAGATTTCTGATGCTGACTTGTTGATGGCCTGGAAAAACTCCTCCCAGTGGACAAACAACAACAGATGCATGGAATAAGTGCAACAAGAATGGGCAAAAGCAATAGGGCTGCTTTGTATTTTTGCTTTCTTCAGAATTTAAAGTTTCTGTTGCATAAAAGAATGCAAGTTTCTTGGTGACAATGTCGAATGGATGCTAAAAATTTTGATAAAAAGAGGAGATAAAACATGCACGAGAGAATGAGGAGTCACTCTTACCTGTCGGGCTTGAACAAGAGATACCGGTGGATGAACCACTGTAACACACAAAAGCATTCAAGTCAATAATATCGAAAGAACAATGATTTTGCATGTTTGACAACACTATTTGCCAAGGAAAAGTACTCAGCAAAAGATTTTGAGAAAAATGCCCTAATTGATTGTGACCAGAAAAGTAGAATGAAGAACTTCTGAACAAAACTTTCAGCCTCAAAAGACTCTTCTAGCAGAAGAAAGAGGAAAATATGTGGAAATCTTTTGAGAACACATATGGACAATACTTGTTATCGTCACATTCTCCTGATGTCTCCCATCATCAAAGAATGAATAAGATGAATGAAAGTATAGAACTACTTACCAATGAAGAAAGTATTCCAATGATCTCAAGAACACTTGGAATGAGAGGAAGTTTGTCAATGGCCTGTTTCCATCAAGAGACGAGGAATCGTGTAAGAATGCAGCATTACCATCTCCATACTTTAGTGATGCCATAGTTCTGATATGAATTGCGGCGCACATCAAACAGCTAAAAACAGTGTTGCATCTAACTATGAAAACTTTAGATAAGAAAAGAAATAAAAGGAAAAAAAAAAAAAGAACTACAGGATTACAAACAAGAAAAATCACAGATGTGCTGTCTTTATTCAAATCAATGCTGTCTTAATGCTGTCCGATCTTGTGAATTGTCCAATGAATGTGGAAATCTCTTTAAACAGTTTTTCACACATCCTAGGTGACGAGGAGGGTTTATGAGACCACTTACTGTAACCAGATTTGCTGATGCCCAGAGTGCTACAATACCTGAAAACCCCAAACCAATGAGAGCAAATCGATCTTCAGGTTTCTCCCACTGTCAAAAGAGGAAAAAAAAATTAAAAAAATTTGGTGCCAAACAAAAGGCAGCGACATGGACTAAGGAGCAAACCAATAGCTTGTCTTATACTTATATCCCCCCCCCCCCCCCAAAAAAAAAAATTGTCAAATTCAGAAGGGAGAAACAGAAGACATGGAAAAGGACGACCAACAAGCAATTAGGCAGATTGTCTTATAAGCTTCCCACTAGCTTAACTGTAATTCATTGGGAAATGAGTAAATGGCCACACTTGTGTCCAACGTATAATTAAAAATGAAAAAGCCACCCACTGAAAGACCATTGAAGCAAATTCTGAAGACTACATGGGAAGAAAGTAGGAAAGAAAAGAAGGGCATCCGGTGCAAATTTAACTAAGGATCCAGGACATTTCCAAAGCATGATACCTATCATCCTTATATACATTCTGGGAATAGCAAAGAAAGTGACCATGAAAAGAATTGAAAAGAATTCAAAGGTGAGGCAACTTACAATTGTTTGAACAGACTTAACAATACTTAGGGAAGTTGAAGACTCCGAACTCTCCCCTGTAGCCTTTACAAGAAACTTGAGGCGGCTTGATTTCTCTGCAGTTTAGAAACGAAAAACATATGACTCAGTACATCTAAGTGAACTGAAGAGCAGTCCAGCAGAATGAAATCCAGTAATTTGGTTGCCTGATCAGCAACAGAAAGTCATCAAATTGAGAACCACTACAAGAATCACAAACTGCAGGTAAAGGCGCGCATAAAGGCACAAGCTCCATGACAAGATGGTGATACATTATGATGCTAAACGTAAATGATCTTCTTAGTATAAAAAGGGAGAGCCACCATTAAGAAAGCCACCGCAACCAGAACGTCTGAAAAAACAGAGGTTGCAGGCTGAATGACCATTTGATGCATCTGGCTTCTAATGATGGCTAAGAATGAGCTATCTCATTGCTTTACTGCCACCATGGTTAATATTTTGGGTTCGATGAATGGGACTATGTATTGGGCACTATGGAGAGAGTGCAAAAGGTACCCATGTGGTAGAGCTAGGAAAAGCCAACATGTGCATAGAGGTTCTGCCTTTTTAGGATTCAAGAACATATTCTTGTTTAAGTACTGAATTTTGTGAACCAGTGATCTTGCTGATTGAAAGTGAAGACATCAATTTCAAAAGTCGCTACAGCTGCTGTTGTAGTGGTATTCAGACTTTGCGGCGAATCAATTGCTCTCATGATGTGTAGCTAACATTTAGTTTCATAAGAATTAGATGCTGCCATTTATGCAAGACGAAGACTGTTTTTCCAAGAGAAATGTACGGAATTGATCCAAAAATTATTTTAAAAAAAATCTTAAAATAACCGAAGAAAAAAAATTCAATTTCTAATTTAGGTTGTTTGAGTTTTAAAGACTCGATCGACATTATTCATAGGTTGATCGAGTTTTCAAAATTTGACTAACACTGTTTATGCACTATTCACAGATTGGTCGAATATTTAAAACTCGATCAACCTTTATGTAAATAGTGTTGGTTGAATTTTAAAAACTTTACCAATCTGTAAATAGTGTATAAATAGTGTTGATCGAGATTTGAAAACTCGACTAATCTGAGTCATTTTTTGAATATGTTTCAAATAAAAGTTTTTTAAGATTTTTTTTTTCATTTTGGGTCAATTCCAAACGACTCTTTTCCGGAACAAAATCCTCATAAGTTTTCCTTATATGTTATTTGAATGGAAAGATTTGGTGAGATAAAAAAAATTATGAGAAAAAATTATGATTTTCTTTCCTTTTGAGAGTTTTAATACGAGAGAAAAGGAAAAAAAAAAAGAAAGATTTAGAAGAATTTCAATTTAAAATTTTCTCTTTCCCAAAAATGAAAAGAGACAGAAAAAAAAGAAAATATTAGAGTTAAAATATTTTTATATTTCAAAAATACCTTAAAAAAACCCCAATCAATTTTATTTTATTTCATTTCTTTCATAAAACTCCTAAGATAAAAAAAAAAATTATAATTTTCTCTCCTCTTCTCTTCTGATTTTTTTTTTCTCCGAAACTCTTAACCATACGATACATTGTGTCAAATTTTTTTCCTTAACACATTTCACAACTCAATGTAACATGAATAACCCAAAGCCATAATCTCACAAAATCCAGAATGGCTTCATACATTTTCCTTATAGCCTTAAAGAATTCCCGCCCAAAAATTCACAAATTGCAACAGAACCATCTACCCAAAAGCTCAACATTATAAAAAAGAAAAAAAAAAAAAAAAAAAAAAAAAAAAAAAAAAAAAAAACTCTCCCTCCTTATTCATCTGAACAAGCAAAAAGTCAACCCTAAACACCATAGAATTTAGCTTACTAGTTCCAAACAGAAGTGACCCCAGAAGATATTAGACCAAGATAAATCGGAGATGCTCACCTTTAAGACCTAAAAGACGAAAATTTTGAAGTGACCGCGAAAGGGGTTTTCTTGAATTAGGTAATAATAAAGGTGAAGGCAGGCTTGAAGTTACTGAAGCCATGGTTGTACTGCAATTTAGGACAAAAATGTCAAGTAGATGAGAGTGAAACTTTAGGGTTTTACCTTCTTGACACCGAGAAGAGAGAGAGAGAGAGAGAGAGAGAGAGAGAGAGAGAAGTGTGTGAGAGCCATACAAACGTGTGAGCAGAGTAGGCCTTGCTGCTCTGTCACCGAGACTGATTCAGTGTGGACGGCTCTCCCATTACAAGTATGGGGCTGACTGTGAAAATTAGTCAATGTTGTCCATAATTGAATTCAAATTTCTTGGTAATATCATATATATATATATATATATATAACCTAAACAAAGAAAAATAAGTATTCCACTAAGCGGTTGAGATTTAAATTTTGTCATCAAGATTTTAATTTTAATTTTTAAATTATTTCCATTAATATTTATTGAGTTCATCATGCATAATTATTGATTGAAAGTAATCTTACTAAATATTAAAAATAAAATATTGATACACACTTGTGTTTTTTTTTTTTTTTTTTTTTCCAATTCTCGGATTTGGGAGGATAGTCGGGAGATTTGATGTAATAATTTGAAAATTTTTCAACACCTAAACCTAGTTAATGAGACATACTTCACTATTTGCTTGCAAGAATGTAACTATCTTCCTAGTATAAACAAGACTTTCTTGTCCATGTGAATCAAGCAACATGATTTTAAATAGGTACTAAGGTGTGAATTTGAGATGAGAGTAGTGTAAGAAATCTTTGTTTTTTATACAATGATGTCTTGAAGAATCAAACCTTTATGTACCCTCTTACCTGTTATGCAGAGCCTCACTCAAATTTGTTGATGAACCTCAAAAAGAATAAAAAAAGGTAAAAAAATACATTAATTACATGCTCAAAGCTCCTATATGAGGATGATCATTTTGGCTTTGTCTTCACCATGTTAACAAGGTCTCCAAATAGCTTGTCTTCTGGCCTTGGTGGACCTCTCATAGGTCCTGAGGAAGGACCAGTGTAAGAAGAATGATGAACAGCATTATTGTCTCTCAGAGATAGCCCTTGCATGTTCTGATCAAGATACTGCATTTGTGGAGACCCATAACCAGGAATTTGTTGAGCATACATTCCAGCCCCTTGCATTTGCATACCCATCATTTGGTTTCCTTGATAGTATTGAGGGTGGTTCTGCATATGGTGGTTTTGGATCTCTGCCAGCTGACCATTTGTTATCGGCTGAATAAACATACCGACTACTTGGTTGCTTCTGAAAGGATGCTGAAGATGCATTCCATTGTCTGTAGGTTGAGTGTGTGTGACTAGAACTTGGGTGACTTGCATTTGTTGTGGGTAGTTTGAGTGCGCCATCCGCATATTGTCTGCTGGGTGTTGTGGGTAGCCCTTTGCAGGCACTAGCTGCATATTGTCTCCTGGTTGTTGAGGGTAATAATTTCCGGGAACTAGTTGCAAGTTGTCTTCTGTTTGAGTCTCCCATGGTGGTGGAGGAAACGCTCCACTGCCTGCAGTATCTGTACAAAGAACACATGAAACTCAAAGGGATGGTAAAAGGCATGGTGCCCCTAGGTCCTTATAATCCTTGAACCATACCCCAACTCCAGTCTAAATTGAAGATCTCCATATCCAAATACTCTATTTTAGTAAATTACTGCCAGAAGGAAGAAACTATGAAGCACGAGCAGAAACACAGGACATAGATAGTTATCTTTGTCAGTCTTTGTGCCTCAAATAGGGAAGAAGAAAATGTCCCTAAGCTGAAGATAAATTCAAGAAAAACAGCACAAAACTAGGTGAAGGCAGGATGTTCAATGCATGCAGTTCATGTGGAAGGAACACTTAAAATTACCATAACCAGGCGATTGAGGCTGCTCCTGCTGCTGGTATCGAGGTGAATTGATATTTGGAACATTACCATTGGGGTGCATCCCAAACGGAGTGCCTTGAATATTCTGTCCTTGCATCTGAAGGGTCATAGGGTAACCTTGTCCAGATAAGTAGGAAAGTTGAGGATCAGAGTTCATCGCAGGATTGTCATGAGACGGCATATCTGTGAGAGGATTCTGCTGCGATTGACCAGACGGCCCAGGATCTCCGACTGGAACAATTGCTAGGGGATTGTTCTCTTCTGTTGACTCTCCACTCAGGAGGTCAATTTTGGAATTCATGTTTGGATCTGAAGAACCATTTGATGTGGAGGCATCAGGGAGCAATAGCTGAAGGGGATCATCCAAGGGGTTAGTCTTTGAAGTAGACCTGCACAAACATATCAGATCCTTCTTTGAAGAAGTGTATCATCTCTTCAGCTCTAAATGTAACAAAAGAAAGAAATACAGGTGTAAAGTAATTAAGCAATGGACTTCACTCACCCTTCCCCAGGCTGCTGATCGCCATAACCAAGATCTATGAGAGGCTGGTCAGATTTAGACTTATCAGGTTCAACAGGATTCCCAGAAAGAAGAGCTTCATGCTTGGCTAGTAGGCGTTGCAAATCATCATTTAGTGTCAATCCTTGACCAAGCAAAGATTCATCCCTAACATAGCGAATACAAGATTAAAATAGAATTCTGTTTGTTTATTAGGTTATTTGTGAAAACTAAAGGGAAACAATCACAAAACAAGTTAGACCACTTAACCCTTCTCTGATAGCCAGAACATAGAAGTACACTGCTTTCCAACTGGCAAAAAGAAAAAGTTTATTTCCTATTTTTTATTATCTTTTTTCTTAAATTTTGATAATTACTTGTTGACAGATGACCATGAGGCTGGTTATAGTGTTTTTTGGGCTGGAGTTAACAATTTTGGCTTCAACAGAATTTGAATACATAAGCTTCTTTTTCATCTACTCTTTTTGCCATGAGAACATGTATAACGAAAGCAAGAGAAATGGGATAACAATTGAATATTTAAGGAGGTACAGGAAAGGGCTTACATAGTAGAGTTAATAAGGTGTACCACTCTCTGCTTGTATGTTCTGCATTGCTGAACCAGGTCTACAATTACTTCCTCACTAAAAGCCTGCGATTTGCGATTCCACAACAAACATGAGCTACCATGTTACATTCAACTAAGATCATAGATTTACAAAAATGTGATGAGCATTGTATATAGTCCAACTGAAATGTACCTCCTTGTTGTCTGGTTCAATAGCATTTATCATTTCTGCCAGGACATTCATTATGTCTCTTGCCTTCTCAATTTCGTTCAGGCTGCAAAATGAAACAATAAATCAACTCCACACGTAGGCATATATGGAGCATAAATGCTACAAAAGCTTTTTAGCTTGGAAGCTCAACGATTGAACTTTATGGTGTTACCTTAAGGTTGGAAATTCAGGATCTTCGGATCCTTCAGCAGTTTCTTGCTGCTGCTGCTGCTGTCCGGAAGCATTGTATTCATCGATATATGTCAGAGGGTGAGTCTGTATAGGTGTAAATATGGGTGCAGACTTGTCATATGCCGAAGAATACATCAATCCAGCATGCTGAAACATGATCAAACACATTGTCTTCGCATTAGGGGGTGGGGGAAAAAAAACCATGTCTTATGTATACCAATTTGAAGCCAGAAATATAGAAAGCAAGCATACTAGTAATTTTTGGTAAGCTATATAGTATTGAGGATATCTTCCTCTTGCTCCTCCAAAAGCCTCATTCCAAGAACTAATTAGAAATATAATCTTCTCCCTAACTCTAGGATCGCGCTGCAGAAAAAAAAATTGAAGAAATTACATAATATGGGGACTAATTTTGACAAGGACTAGATAAGGGTAGAGATGTTGAAAAGGGTCCTGACCTTCTTTTTTGCGACTTTCACCATTCTGCTTGGTATCTCCTTCTCTGCTATATGCATGTGAATTATGTCGGTGCAGTTTTTCACCATTGTTTCCAAAAGCTGGAGCACAAAGCACACATATAATTCTCAGCTGGAATAACGCAAGCATGACAAATTTTTCCTATATAAAACTTAAAGAAGCAAAAGGAGTTGCTGACTCTGAGAATTATGTGCCGCTTTCAGTAGTTCAAACTAGAAGAATAAAGCTAAGACCTAGTACAACATGCTTCTATCATCTATGTCTTACATAGATATCCTAACTTAATCCTGATTTGAATTGGAAAATTCTCATTCTCTATTTGAAATCATGAAGCAGAAAAACTTGGTGAACATGAATTGAAACAGAATCGCCTTCAACTATGGGCACAATCCAATCATTTCATTTACAAAATTCAGTTCAGGCAGCTATCAAGAAAACAAAGATCATCAAATACACATTTGGGGTCACTTCTAGGTTTTACCAACTTCTAATTGAGTTCAACACGATAAAATCAACGAAACAATAATTGAAACCTTGTTAAGTATCTTCCTCGTGTAAGTAATTTTCGTGAAATCACCTGCAATGACAAAATCTAGTTCCAGTAATTGTGCGACTATAGTGGGATCGGAATATGGGATTTGTCTTACATAGAATGGGTTCGAATACCAAGAAATTAAGTGAATGCGAATTCCTTAAAGATATCCATCTATAAAACTTTGCATTTTCATGAAATTTCATCTATATGATCCAGGGAGGAGAAAGAAGTAAGGAGTTGGGGCTGTTGAAACTTACTGTTAACGCAAGAAGCTGAACTTTTGCATTCTTACTTCGAATCCGTCTCTTTAGCCCCCTGCAGACATCTTTTGCTAACCTGGTGGCCCAGTAATGTCAAGAGAAATGTCAGTCCATTGAGAATTAACACAAATGATGATGATCAATTGCCCAAAAAGAGAAAAAGGTGTGATGCCAAGAGGGAGCTTATGGCAATCAGCATGATCATAAAATTCAAGATTCTAACTGATCAATTTCAAGAGTAAAAGATTACAGATCAAATCATAAAAAGAAGTTTATATTTAGGTTTTAATTATGTGTTCTTGGGATTTTTCATTTTTTTCTTGATCGATCTGAAAACCCACTTTTGATTTCTTGGTATTGACCAAACAAAATTGTCAAATAATGAAGATGAAATTCATTGTTGGATAGTAATTGGATTGCAAACATCCAATCAAAGCAGATATTATTAGAAGGAAAAAAAAATCAAATAATGGGATGAAATGTAAATTTGCATACATAGGATCACGATTAAGAATGTCACAAATTTCAAGATTCTTGGCCCAATCTGGACCGATCAGCAAATCGCTTGTAGCTCTCTCTACCAACGGATGCACCATCCTCTCTCTATCTCTCTCTCTATCTCTCTCTCTCTCTCTAAAACATAGAAATAGATCTCAATGATCAAATTTGCAGAAAGAAAACAAACGTCAACTTTCTCTCTATCTTCTCTCCCTCTCAAATTTCTGCGTTCATTTTCATCCAGAGCTTCCATGCCCGCTTGGAAAGGCCCGTTGTAACTAAAAAACAAAATCCACCAATCCTCTCCTGCCATGTGTGAGTTCAAGCCTTCCCATGTGTGTTTAGGTGTATTATTTTGGTTGAAGTATACCCACCAAACTTTCACCTGAGTTTACCCTAAGCCATCTATTTATGGAATCAATAACTTTTATATTTTCTTTCTTTTTTTTTTTTTGCAATTTATTTATAACAATTATTTATTCGTGGTCCAAACTAAAATGAAATAAATATATTATTTTATCAATATATGTCGTTTATAACCGGTTATAAAATAATCAATTATTATAATTTAATTTTAAAATTACTTAAAATTTAAAGATTTTTTTAAAATAAATTATCGATATCTGATAATTACGTGAAATCTGATTAAATTCGATTCAAATCGGATTAGATTTTTAAAAAATATAACTCTCTCGATATCTATTTCTCTATAAATAAGATTTGAATCTGAAATTTTATTTAAAATGTATCAATATTAGATACTCACGAATTGGGTATTGGTATTTAAAATTTTAAAAAGAAAATATTTTATGTATCCACCATGTGCATGGGAAGAAAAAGAGAGATGATTTTCCAATTGGGAAGCCAAAGTGATAATAACTAGTTACCGGATGAAGAAAGAAGATGGTTGAGGTGCCAATTTTGAAGTGATTTTTCTTCATATACAATATAGGATACAATTATTGTGTTATGCTACTTGAAATGGAAGAGACCCCATTGAACAATACAATAATTTTTTTCTATAATTTTGTATTCGTGGATGAAATATTTTTTTAACTAAATTGACATAGGAGAAATAAAAAAAATTTAAAAAGGAACTTGCATTAATAACTTCAACACTAAAAAATCTTGATGGGGTATGGGGAATTTTTATTTCTATCATTCAATTTCTAGTTATATCGACAATAAAAAATCTTGGTGGGTTATGTTGGCAACTACAACATATAAGTAATTTAAACAAATCATATTTAATATTGAATTAATTTAAAAAAATTGATACTTATATCGAAAATTAAAAAAAAAAAAATTGATAACATTATATTGTTAGAAAAGACTATATTTGTTTATAAAAGTACGAGTGGAAAAACGAGTGATCCAAATCAATGTTTACATATATTTATTTTAATAAAAATAATAAGAACGACTCTTGATACAATGGTAGAGCAGAGTCGAGATATAAAAATAGTGTCACGTCTCAACCCGCAGATCCGAACACGCGATAACCGTCGCGTGATCTAAAAGTACTTGTAATCACTAACGCACCCCAAGATCACGCAAAATTATAATAATATCGCATCACAATAAAGGAATTTGATTTTCAATCATTTAAACTTAAAATATCCAAAAAGTAAGTTATCATTAACATTTCAAAATATGAATTTCAAAATATAAGTTTAAAAGTAAGAAATACATATATATAGAATATTATACAAAAAGAGTTTAAAAAAGTCCTTCAATGGATCCGATTACATGCCTCTAAAATATCCACAACTAGAATGGTCCTATACCACAGTTGGTCCCGGACAACTCTTCTCTCCGGTTGGATTTAACTACCAATGAGATGATCTTATCTTTACACTTCCTCTGAAAAGGGATAAGAGGAGGGACGAGTATAAGAATACTCTGTGAATAGAGTGCAATGGCATAGCTGTGTAAGTGAGTGAGTGATGAGTATAGAAGTGTCAATAATATTTTTAAAATATATTTTCGTTCCAACAAACTATCAAGTAATTATTCAAACATTTACATCAAGAGTCATGACTTTTCCATAACACAACATACACTTTTCCAATATTATGGGTTTGCCTCAGAATCTCCACCGATGGTTTGGTTCGGACCATTCGGTGGAACCGTCAAGAGGTTTTCATTATCATTGATCATCAAACATCAACACCCAACCTTGCTGTTGACTCGCGGCCTATTCGGTGGTGCAACCAAATAGCCTCGAAATGTATTTGGGGGACATCTCTCTACCGTAGCCTACCTCCTAAAGTCTATCAAACTCTCCACGTCACCCCCTCGAATCGGTCTGTGGAAGCTTAAATCACTTGACCGGTCATCTCATAACTGAGTGCTCACACTCTATACATGCACCATGGGGGTTCAGCCACATGCCCCAAAGCCAATACATAAACTATTTTACAAATATCATAATATGTGCCATAAAAATCAACAAGTTCCATAAATCATAAATCTAGCAAACGATATCCGCAGGAAAATTCATCATGTCTCAAAAATATATTAACCAGTGCATAAATCTCGTGATTCAAACAAAACACATTTTAAGAAACATTCCACAATCACAAAATATTTCATAAAATCAAGTTAAGAAAATCATGAAAAATATTTCTCATTCACAAACATAACAAACCGTCCACTCACCGTATTTGGGAGAATAGTTACTCCCAGATTTGTTCATGATAAATGGTCTGACTTCAATCAGCCCAGTCCAGCCCCTTGTTTGTGTCTCCAAGATATTTTTACAGTTTGGGTCACACCAAACCCTTAATTTCTCTCCTTTGTGACAGCACTAAACCCTTAGGTTTTTTTTCCCCCCTCAAGATTTAAGGTTAAGATTTATCTTTGGAGAGTCTAATGTATAGTTTGTTTGATTTAGGGATTTGATATAAATCGATTAGGTTTAGAAGAAGAGAAAGGAAAAGTCTAGAGAGAGAGAAGTGGAATTTGGATTTCGTAGGTTCTGGAACCTCCATTCTCTTTTTATCATCAACCCATTTTTAATATTTGCATAGTGGTCCTCTTGCATTCCAAAATTGCACAATTACCTAATATGTCCCCTTGGATCAATGGGGTGGATACCCAAATGGGTTTAAGTGTTTGAAATTATATTTCACTAAGGCTATGATGCTCTGCTGATGAGCAAGAAAAATTGAAAGTAAAAATACGCTACATGAAAGATAACTTAAAAATGTTAAGGATTTAGAATATTTAGGAATATAGAATAAAATATAAATTCAATATAATATGATTGATAGGTTTGGTGGTAATATATCTTTTTGAAAGTTTGGAAGGTCATGAGCTCAAGTCCGATAGCAAGCACAATCATTTTTGGCAAATTGTGAAGGCAAGAGCAATTATGTGTAGGTGAAGACCGAAGGCCAAGTGAAGATCAAAGCAATTACACATGTTGACCGAAAAGAGAAAATGCAAGATGGCAAATGCATTGACCGAAGGAGGATTTTCAAGCATGACCGACCACCAATAGTCTTTGTCGAATTTCCAATAGTGCCAAAGAGCTCAAGTGGAAGTGCCAACAAGATAATTAAAATGAAAAGGCTCAATGATCGAACAACAAAATGGTAAGTCTGAATTTGGATGCTCGATGACCGAACACCATGTGATGACTGATAACCGAACGGGCATGTGATTACCGATGATCGAACAACCATGTAATGACCGAAAAGAGCAAGGCAATGACCGAACAAGAAAATGAAAATAGGGAATAAGCACCGAATGGTAAATGAAAATACATTGCACCAAACAGCCATAGTCTCATATTACCGATGGTGTATATTATTGATTATGGATTCACATTACTGATTGGTGACAAAATAATCAATAGAAATTTCATGAGTATCTCATAAAAATAAAAAATAAAAATGAGAATTCAAAATTGGATATCACCGACAGGGTGATGTAGTACCATTAGATAATATGAGTGGAATGTATTATACCGAATGGTATATATAAAAAAAAATGGGATATATCGACGTGTATATAAAAATTATAAAATAATAAGTATACCCAAGATTACAATTTCCTCAATTCACCAATAGCCTATTGGTCTCACAATACACCAATATGATTCTCACTTATATAATAGCAGATGATCACCTTCAACTACCGATAAGAAAATCAAAATCTAGAGAACTGTTCAACCGAACTCTAAAAATCTACTGAATACTGAATATTTAAAATTCATCAAGTATCGATCACCAAACATCAAGTAAACGATGACTCTAGTGATCAGAATTCTAATGATTGGTAACTTACAAATTTTAAAATCTATCGACTAAGTATTTAAAGAATTTCTGATAATTCTAAATGACAAAAATTCACATTTTTATTATTCATAATAATTATTTTTCCACATTTTCACATATATAAAAATTTTCAAATAGTCTATTTAAAGTAAATAGCATAATCCGAATTTGTCCGGTATTACAAATAGTCTATTTACAAAATGTAAGGGAAAAACTACGTGCATATATGCTCACCCTCCCCCTATCCCCCATACTAAGTCGGGGAGCACTTTGTGTATTGGGTGAGCGCTTTTATTTATTTTAACAAAAAATTATTAAAAAAATTCATTTTAATTAGCTTTCAACTCTAAATTCCCACTTCTTTGAGCTCTATTTCTCACCATGGACTTTTTACAAAAATAACGTTTTTTTGTTCAAAATTAAATAAATATGGTCATTTTTTTTGTTTTCCAAAATAGAGATGTCGCGCTCTGAGATTGCGATATGCACTATTTCCTCCAGCCCATTTTTTTTTAAAAATATATATCGCGATCTGGAATTGCGACATAAGTTGCGCGATACCAGATAGAGAAATAAGTTGCGCGATCTGAGATCGCGCTTGGGATCGCGACATAACTTGCGCGATCCCAGATTGCGATATTGTTGTGTTATAACCCCACATATTCGAAGTGTTGTTGCTTTCTTCTTTCGTGCTCTCTCTCGTTCTCTCTCCTTCTGATCCGGCCTCCATTCCTTCTGCGATGGAACCCTAACATTGTGATTGTTTGGCTTCAATCTTGCCACATCAAAGCTTCATATCACGCACGAAGATAACGCTACATCTCCATTTTTCTATTTTTTCTATTGTTCGCTCATAGGGTTAGAGTTAGGTTTTTTTCTACTTGCAAACTGAAATATGCGAACTTAGGGTTAGGGTTATTTTTTTTTCTACTGTTCGCATCTCCTGCTGCTTGCTTGTCTTTGTTCCTGCAATATGCTAGGGTTAGCATTAGGGTTTTGTCTCTGTTTGCCCATGATATTAAGTTATGATCTTAGGGTTAGGGTTTTGGCTTCAATTTGAAATGTGTTATCTGCATGCGATTGCTTGTGAATGTTTGTTTCCTCTCTTGTTGTTCTGCGAACTTAGGGTTAGGTTTTTTTTTGTCATCTTGTTTCTTCTCTTTTCCTGTTGTCATTTGTTGAAACTGAACAATCATTCAAACTGAAAAATAGCTGAATGTTCATACTGTTTGCCAATCAATGTCGATGTTTATGCTAATGTTTATTTTAATTTTCATAATATTTGAAGGAAGATGGCTGATGTTCATTTCAATTTCAAATTTGCAATGTTTTTTTCTCTTGTGGCAGTTAGGGTTATTGCAATGTTGTTAATGTTGGTTATTGCAGCAAACTGGACATTTCGCTGAAAGAAAATGTTGGGGTTATTGCAATGTTAGAGATGTTGTATCATGATCTTCTCTTCTCATTTCATTAAATAATGTATTATGTTATTGTATCATGAATAACCCAATGTTTGAAAGAAAAAAATCGCAATTGTATGAATGTTGATGTTTAAGCTGATGTGTATTCTGATTTTCATGATGTTTATGTTGATGATCATGATTTGTATCAATTACAATCAATGTTATGAATGTTCATTCTGTTTGTCAATCAATATTGATGTTCATGTTGATATTTATTTTAATTTTTATGATGTTTGAAGGAAGATGACCGATAACCATGTGAGACTTCTGTTTTATTAGGGGGTCCAAATTGGTGGACCTAAAAATGAGTATTGATATAGTGTAAAACTAAAAACAGGTGTTGTGGTTCGTAATAATATTCGATGGGAGGAGTTTATAAATGTGTTGCATCATAAAAGTAGGATTGATTCTAGACAATTTAAACTGAATATTTCATGTAGATATTCTCTTTGGTCCGATAATTCTCTTTCGTATTGTGTATTACCAGTGCAAGATGATGACTTTTTGTTAGAGGTGTTGTCACTACCAAAATATATCTTTGGTTTGACATCAGTTGAACTTTTCTTAGAGCAAGAACTAATTATAACTACGCCTATTGATCCACCTATAGTAGAAAATGAGTCAGATGCCTCAGGTAGTTCATTTGGGGGAGTCCCAGGTAGTTCATTTGGGGGAGTGACAAATTTTAGATTTTATACAGAAATGTTGACAAGTGTGAATATTGGAGATAAATGACTATAGTATGGAGCATTCATTTCAGTTGATGTTACATTGAGTGTTCCTTGTGAATCAGTTATGCTTATGACAAATGAGTTTGGAGAGCCTAGTTCCAGTAAACCTTACGAGGGGCAGGAGAAAGATCTTGTAGAAACATTTGTTGATGAGGAATCGAAGGGTGAAACTGACGATGATCAGAATGTTGTAGATGAAGAATATTGGATGGATGAAGATGAAGAACACATACCATTTCTATACGATATGAGGGGAATAGGACATGATGGTTGATGAGTACAATGATTTCAATAGTTCAACATAGGATGATGATCGTATTTTGGAGTTACAAGTTGGGATGATTTTCAATTCCAAAGAGAAAGTTCAGCATACTGTCAAGTGTTGGTCCATGCAGTAGCACATGTATTTTAAAGTGTATGAAAGTAATCGGAACATATGAGTTGTGAGGTGTTCTTTCTACAATAAGAACAATTGTTTGTGGCATGTTCGGACAAGACTGAAAAAGAATCTTAACATTTGGGAAATTACAAGATTAAATGCAAAATACACATGTTTTCCTCAAATGTCTGTGGGGGATCATCCAAATGTAGACTCTAATATGGTGTGTCGTCTAATCAAAAGTCACATAAAAAAGAATGTTGACTATAAAGTGTGTGATGTGATCGAGGATATGAGAGGGTATGTGGTAGATCTGTCATACAAGAAAGATTAGCTAGGGCGTCAGAAATTTCATAAGATTAGCTGTGCTCATGGATGTTCCATCATGTACTTGTGAAAAGTATGCTATATTCAAGTTTCCTTGCTCTCATATATAGAGAGTTTGTGCGGACTTGGGACGTGAGTATATGTCATATGTAGACAAATTTCATAGTTGTCAATCAATATTGCTTACATATGGTGACGAATTCCATCCTCTTCCACACAAAGACTATTGGCCCTCTCCTCCTTTCTCTTTGTTGCCCAATATTTCACGTCTTAACAATCAGTAAGGTAGACCACGCAACATGTAAATTCATAATGAGATGAATAGAAAAAGAACTTAGCGCTGCAAAACTTATGGAGAATACAACCATAATCAAAACCATTGCCTGAACATGGCCCAGTTGCAAGAGAGGGTAAGGCAAGGTTGAAATACCATGGCTGCAAAGCTTCCTTACTTGTATCATATTGTATCATGGATGTTGTATGTGTTTTGTTGTTCTCGTGTCATATCATGGCTTGTTATATGAAATGGATGTTATATCATTGATGTTGTATGTGTTGTACTGAAATATCATGGATATTATATGTCATATCATGGAATGCTGAAATATCATGTTGAAATACACTTTAAGGCAATGTACTTAGCCTTTCTTATTTGTTGTATTTCATATTTAATTGTACTTAGCCTTTCTTATATATTGTTAGGGGGTGAAATTGTACTTATATGTTGTATTTTATATGTTGTATTTCATAAATATAGATTACACTCAGACGATATTTACCTCGGGTCCACGGGATCCTAATGTTTTGACCCTTTAGCCCATACACCGGTCTTAGTCTATATGAGAAACTGGTAGTGATACCCCTAGAGGTGCATCAGTCAGATTGTGGTTTTTGGACTAGGCGACCACTTGATATTAGAGTTCAGGAGATTTTGTTACGAGTTGGTTTTTACAAAGTGTATAGGTATAGACATATTTAGTATGAGTATGCGCTGATTACAGTGTTAGTTGAGAGATGAAGATCAGAGACTCACACATCTCACTTACCCGTCGGTGAGGCCACGATCACTTTATTGGACATTTCAGTCATTTTGGCTTGCCTATTGATGGAGAGGCAGTTGTTAGGGTAGATACTAGTTATTCTATCTCTGAGTGATAGGATTTATGTCGTAATCTTATAGGTTTCTACCTTAGTCCAGAGGATTTTCATGGAAATCGACTTAAATTGCGGGCGATCACAGTATTTCTTGATTCACATCCTCTGGGAGATGACTCAGATAAGACTTTAGTGGACTTTCATGTATGGGATCGTATTATGCAGCTTTTGGGTTCTCTGTTGGGAGATAAGTTTGGATCGATGGTGAAACTTATGTACTTAGAGCTGTTATGAGATCTTGATTGTGCTGGAGTTTATAGTTGGGGTAGTGCTGTACTGGTGACACTTTACAAGGCTATATGTCGGGCTTCATTTGACGGTGTTAGATAGATTTCTGGATCAGTACTACTTATACATGTATTTTATCTCAATTTTGTTGTTTGGTTTGCATCATTTTTTTTAAAAAAATAAATATTATGTAATTTATTTAATCTTTTGTTCTCTTTTCAGCTCTGGGCATGAGAGAAAGTGACGATATTTACCCCGACTAAACACCATATCATTGATCCACTACCTGTTACTCCGAACATGCCTGTCGGTCCTCGAAAATCTCTGTATGTAATCTTTATTACGTTTATCATGCTATTTTTTATCTCTTACCGTGATTTCATATAACTCTATCTAATTTAATATTGTTTTATTTTTAATTAGTTGAGATATTTCTCGTAGTTATGTATATTGTTTTATTTTTAATTAGTTGAGATGTTTTTCGTAGTTATGTGTATACTGGACAGTTTGTTCTATGATCATATCGGGATCAGCTCGATCATCTGAGGAAGGGTGGGGTGAGTAAATTTTCTTTCCCTTATCAACTTGATCACCACTTCTATTACTACAAGTTCAAGTAACACATTTTTTTTTTTTTTAATAGTTTATATGAATGTCATATTCGTATTCTGACATTAGGGCGTTACCTAAGTATTGCCTTGTCGAGAGCAATATATGACGAGCTAGTGTCCCTCTTATATGTTTCAAGGTCGTTGAGTATTATTATCCTGCGAGAGTTTTGCGACAGTTTATCTATCGACAAAATATTCCTTTACCCGTACACACCGATATGGACTTGCATACAACTAACCGACATGGGCTAGATGGTTGTGATTGGACGATAGAGCATGCGGCACACTTATAGATATGGGAAAATCGTCGATTCCATATTGCGACTGGATAGGAGTGTTATGGTGATGTTATGATGACACCTGACTACATGGCTTAGTATCGACAAATCACACGCATGCTGATTGGTAGTCCTGCACATCGGTATAAATAGGGATTTCGACCGACGACAGACGATGTGACGTAGATGGTAAGTCAAAAGAATTTTGTCATCTTATATTACTTTTATTGTGTTTAAAATGTTTTTATACTTACAATTTTTTATCGTGCAGTGCTACCAGCTCGAGGATTTACATTTACTAGCATCTGACGTCCTCACTATCCTAGGAATAGATACTCAAGTTGGTTATATCAGAGACATGTTATGGGACACACTGCAACGATTTGGACGTACGGAATATCAGAGAGATCGCCTTTCAACATCTATTCAGGGAGATATCGATTTAGACGTTCCGTTTACTTTAAGTGCTACAGGTGCCTTTGAGTAACATATAGAGATACCGATGTATTCGTATCCGACTCCTACTCACACTCCAACCTTTACACAGTCACCTACCAATGGGGAGCATGACAACACTACGTTGAGTGAGCCTCCGCGACTTAATGTTTATCGATTGTATCGTCGTCGATATTCAGAGGATACTAGGACTATTACGTTTCACTATCCTGAGAGTGATGAGGGTAGGTAGGCTCCTATTCTCACGAGACGTCAGCCGCGTAAAAATATTAGACGATCTCGATACGATACTTAGTGTAGGCTTCCCATATACATGTATTATATTATAATTTTGTAAATTAAAATTTCAAATTTAATTTATAATCATTTGTTACTTGTGATTTTTATAACCCTTTTATTTCAAATTTGTTATTTGTGAATATTGGTGTTTGTTGATGATTGTTTTGGAATATTGATTGATGTTTGGTATATTGATTTCTATTGGTTTGTGGAGTTTGGTGTTTTGTAGGGGATGTGTGGAGTTTAGTGTTTACTGATATTGGTGTGTAGAATATGTGCAGAGTATTGTATGGTGCAGAGGATATTGGTGTTTTGTGGAGAATGTATAGAAAATGTGTACAAGACTTGGCTCAATGTAGAAATAGTCATGTGATGGTGGGGCCAGGAAGATGTCACGGTTGGAGAGCATGACATAAGTTGCGCACCCTTCAAGACACACATAACATGTTTGCTTAGTGTGACAGTTATTTCGTTTTTACTGAGCGCAAAACTTATGACGTAATCTGTAATGCGATATGAGTAATTTTTTTTTATTTTTTACATCATAAGTTATTTATTTTTTTTTTACAAAATGAATAGTGGGTATCGCTATTACAGGCGTGATATTTCTATTTTAGGAAATAAAAAATAATCTTATTTATTTAAATTTGAATTAAAAAAAACCTATTTCTGTAAAAACCCCTTCCCACCACCATACCCCCAACGGTCCATCAGCACCATATTTTTGCTAGGCTCCTTCGACTACTCAAAGCATTTGCCCTAAAACCCCAATCTCTCCCAATTAACTCAGAAGCATCACATTCTCCCCACCATAGAAATTTACGAGATCGCAACCCTGATTTTCGACTCTCTTCAGCGGCTCCGGTCGAATTTTTTGATCCCGGTGGCTCCATCTCCGGCAGTTCTTGTAACAGAAGTTCGAGTTTTCTAATTAATTTTCAGGCGAGGTAAGTTTTGAATTCTAAAGTTTTTCATCTATTAATACTCAGTTTGTGGCATAATTGGTTGAATGTCTCTCTCTAGATTGAATTGTTAAGAGTTTGTGCCCTAATTTATTGTCCTTAAAGGAAGATGCTGTGTTGGAGCCGGTATAGGTTGACAATTTCTCGTCCTAGTGGAACATATGAAGTATTCTTTTGTTGGGTGTGTAAGAGAGTTGTGACAAGACCGTACAAAATTTTAGAGGAGTGTTTCGGGATAGTGGAGGGTTTTGATTGTTTAGTTCAATTGTTTGTTTGTTGTAAGACGCCCTACGCTTGAGATGACCCGCTAAACACTGTGAAAAGCAAGACATAAACAACCTTTTCTTATTTTTATGGATTTTCTGTTCAATAACTTGTTTTTCTTCATGTGAAAGGGGAAGACATCATGTCCACATGCTAGAGGCTTCTTCTAAGAAAATGCATTGCCTACTCTAGAATGTATTTACATAAAAATTGCTGATACAATTTTTTCTGCTTAATAATTTGTTCTTGACCTGACCAGAATTATACACCATGATATATGTTGTCATAATCTGTTGCATTGCAGGTGAAACATGTTCCCTGTGTATTCTCGAAAACATAATCACTGTTCATTCTTGGTTCTTTCCTATTCTTATTTGGCTCAAGCCTTTGGTGGGTAGCTGCTGCTGCTTTATTCACTCCTGATCTTATGCAATATTCGATTGGGGCTCATTGTACAAGTGAAATTACTGCCTCCTTTCTCCGAAAGAAAGCTGCCATTGGTTTCAGTCTATAAGGGTTTAATGTTCAAACTTTGAGACAAAAGTGCAGCATTACCCCGGAAGTTATTGAGGAAGCAGAGCCAGAGAGGGGCTTGCTAACAAATAAGACATTATGCTGTCATCTTTTCTATTGTTTGAGGAGAGCTATCAGCCTGATTCCTCCAACTACCAGGATGGTGTTAACTCATATAATGGATGCAAGGATTGTCATTGTCCATCCGTTCTCAACTTCAAGCAGTTTCTCATGGCTTATTATAGCAGCCAAAACATCAAGGATGGATGTATTGCCTTTTTTAATTGCTATTCAACTCAAGAAGAGATGTGGAGCCTGCTTGTATTTTATTCTCAACAAACAGCTATCTAAGCGGCATGAGATCAATCCTCCCCTAGTCATAATCTTGTTATTATTCAGGTAATTCTTATACCCTCTTTTAAAAATGAAAAGGTTGACCAGAAATATGCATTGCCTTGTATAGCTGGAGACATAGGGGCGGCTGTCTGAATGTCTTCGTTTCTTGTTAATATTCAGATGTATTTTCTAAGGCTTATGAGCCTAGGAGCATAGAACCAATTCACATATTTGTATTTATAATCCCTTTCCAAAAAAAAAAAAAAAAAATGCGAGAGTTTAATGGAAAGTTCTATTTGTATCCGGTATGTTGGGATTCTAATGTCTTAAAGGCCCTTCCAAACATTGGTATCCAGAGGGCTAATGACAACATAACTATATTTCAACGTATTTAATCCCCATCCCTCACATACAACTATATCATTTTTTTAGAATGATATTAGCAGACTATTTGCCAACTTGAAAATGGTTGAATAATATCACGTCCTTGCATATGCCATCTCATTTAATTTAGGTTTCTGTTATCAACTAATAAAATCAGGATAGCAGTTCACCCACCCTACATGCTTGTGTGGTATGTTCATCAGCTTCTGCTCTCCTCCGGACCCCTGGCACAAGATGACATTTAATCCAATCTAATAAAAATTAAATTCCTTAATTTTAGCCCCTGTAAGATTTCCTTTTTATCATTTTTGTTTTAATGGGACCTATAAAACCTAATTCACGCTATTCTTAGGTGACTATCTCCCTTACATTGGAACTCATATTGTATTCCTTGACGGTATAGCAAAAGGTTGCAGCAGACGTATTTTTTAGCAAAGCCATTTGCTATTCAGACGTTGGTGAAATGTTCTGGGGTCGCATGAGGGACACCATGATTATAATGGTTCCGTTTCTTTTTGTATTTATTTTTGCATTGAAAACCTAGTATCTGTCATATGGAATATAGAAAGAGAAGGAAAGGAAAATTGTGAAGTAGAGGAAAAGCACCTAAACTTGGGGATTAGAAAGAGAGGGAGAGGGAATTTAAGATAGACACCAATCGGGACAAATTAGGACTTCACACAAAAGGACGGGTTTGAAGTTGCCACTCAGATTCCTTGATTTGTTCCATCCAAAATCTTTCTTGAGCACATCTAGTGTTGGATAAGGAGCACTGCTTCCAAAAGTAATGCGGGTTCTTAGAATCTCCTCCCTTTTAACCATTAGCATACTCAATAAAGAGTGGTTTAACCATCGTTAAAAAAGTTTATGATCCAGAGAGTCAATCCCAAAATGCCACGCAGTGATGTCCTAGACTCTCATACGCATGGATGCTGCAAAATTTTCTTTGATACCATCAGTGAAGACCTAGGTGAATGGGGCCTCAACAAGAAAGAAGAAAACTTCTCATCTTGATTCCTGCGATCAAAGTATATGGAAGCTGTGGGTGAGAGGTAATTCAAGAGCAACTTGGATTTTTACAGCAGACGAGATCATATTATTCTAGTTCTTCAAATTACAAGGACTTGAATTTACTGATACTTGAAATAGGTCCCCATTTTCATGCTCCAGTAAAGGTGCTATCATGAGACCCATGCAAATTGTGTTGCTAATTAAATGTCCATGTATGTGTTTGTTGACATTAAAAGTAGATAGAGCTTTTCTACAGAACAAGGATCACTTTTACCTAAGGCAATGAAGTCCCTCATTATTGAACACAATTGACAATCAAATTTGAAGCTACATTAGATATTAGGGCTGTTTGAACCATGTGCCTTCACCTTTAGCTTAATGATAGTCTATGAGCCTATCTTGTAACTTGAGAAATTAAAAACAGACCAGAAACAGCTGCATTTGGGGGAGGGTGTTCAGTGGAGGAACTTCTTTTATTTTCTAGAATAAGTTAGATTTAATATAAGATAAGCTAATGGATTATGCCCCTTTTCTTTTAGGCCTTTTACCATCTTGTTGAAATGTTATCCATTTTTTTTGATGTAGAGATTTGTCCAAATGTTATAACCTGATAAATGTGGAATGGTTTTATGGGCTTCTTGTCACCCTTTCAAAGGCTTCCATGTTAAGTTTTGTATGATTGAAGTGTTTGTGGGTCTTCGCTTTATTTTCTTATTGAATGGTGTCCTGTTTTATGATGAAATTTCTTTGCAGTTTGGTGTCAAGATTGTTTGTAAACAGAATGATTCTTAGGAATTAATTTGCCTCATGTATCTTCTGTAGTTCAGTGTAGCATGTAAATATCTTGCTTTACAGTCTTGTTCTGATAGTTGAGCCATGTGGAGTGTACTTTGTGCAATCGTCTTACTGTTTTCCTTAGGCATTTTTTCAAAATGAGGGAAAACACTTACATAGATTTATGTTCAATCATCATTATCATATTTGATCCATTGCAACCTGGAAATAGCTGAATCTATGGATAAGAAGCCCATAATGCTGATACTTGTTATCAGATGTTTGTTATTTGTGATTACTTAGGACTGTTGAGCTATGACTTGTAGCTTGTGATCAATGAGCCAGTTTTTTGAAATTCCTAGGCTGTTGTTTATTTTATTTATCATCATCATCACCACCACTAGCAATGTTGTCATTCTTGTTTCTGCTTTTGGTGCTGTTGTGATTATATTGGTTCTTTTTAGTATATTCTTGTGTATGTGTGCCCTGCTGGTCATCCGGTGATGCTACAAGGCAATTCGATTTTAACATCACAACAGGTTGTAAAGAGATTGGACTACGTTGCAAAGCTGAGTAACAGTGTCTATAGAAAGGACGGAACTGGTTTGCTTGCTGGTGATTCTGTTTTGTCAAATGAGTTGATGGGCAGATTTGCAGTACGACTCCATGGCAGCTTCTTGGTCTTTCAGGTCACAGCCTTTTTTGCAACCTAACACGTTTTACTTTGAGTATTGAAATGAAATGGTAGATGTTTGATAAATTGATTCTTCAGGTTAATGTTTGTGCATCACCGTATAAATACAGAAAGTAGAAACATAGACCATACTAAATACTTGAAGTATACTTGGAATTAAGATATACTCCGTATGTCCCATACCATGTGCAGGCAATGCATTAGGTGTGCTTGAATGCTTTTGCATATATATGCACACGCTAACATGTATGTCTGTGCATGCTCACAAATGTAATACTGGGAATGTGCTTTTTTTAGCTGAATACAATCACATCATGCCAGTCATGTATTTGGAGGGTTTAATCCTGCATGAGATGAAAAGCTACTAATGCTAAAAACTGTATCTTGCATTTTGAAGGTTAAGATACATAATAATTTATTTTACAATTGCTACACAAAATATGCAACAATCATCAAATATCACAACTTCTTTGATGACCTTGCATAAACTATGTTAAATTTGGTGAAACATGGTCTATAAAGTTAAGTAAGCCTTTTGTTTTGTTTTTGGACTTTTTAATTTTTTTTTTCTTATTTTCATTTTTATCTTTAGATAGCAAAAGAACAGAATTTTGATGAAGTAGAACAATATACAGAGGACAGAAGAAAGGATAAAAGAAGACGGGCAAAAGTGCATTAGTAAAGTGGATTTCCCATCCCTAATGATATTTAAGAAATAATAATCCCAAAAAGCAAATGTAGCGGAGGGCCAAAGACATGCCAAGAGAACAGTTTTATCTTGCTAAGGGTTAATAGGAAGACTTGACCTTTGAAGATCCGAGTATGCCTCTGTAAGTATATGAATCATAGTGTCGCTATTTTTAGTGCACTCCCAAAGGAGATTTGCATCCTTACTACGACCAAAATCTTTGAAATGTGTAAGCAAAAAATCCTCAATAGTATAGGCACCTAGGTAAGCTCCTGGGTCCATTATTTGTCATGCATTGATGATTTGACAGCATGTTTCTTTACATATTTGTTTAGAAGGAAATGAGACTATGTTTTATTGTCCACAGTCTCATTCGTGAACGCTGCTTTTTTCTTGGCATCTTCAATATTTCCTTATTTTTGTGTGCCATAGTGGTACGAGAACTGGTCCTACAATTGATTGTTGGGAACTCACTCCATAAATCATATAATTGTCATGTGAAACTCCTACATTTAGCATATGTGAGCTTTGTCATGCTGGCATCTCATATTAATATCTTAAATTTGACAAAAAGTGGGTATTTTGGCAGTCTAGCAATAGATTTTAGACCATGCATGCACTTGGTTTCATCCTGCTATGGTGATTACTATTTGGTGCTTTCCAATACCTTGAGCTTGGAAACTCTCTTCTCTAAGAGGATGATAATCCAGATGTAACATTCAAAACCTACACAAATTTATTTTTCTTTTGATGAAGTTCTTTCTCTTGTTTCCAGTGACAACTGATTTGAAACTTTGTTTCTGTGTGCTGTTATTTTTAATAATGCTTTTGTAGCAGTTTCTGCATAGTTCTATGATTTGAAGGGGGGAAAAAGAACTAGGACAAAAAAACGACCATAACTCAGGAATTATGCATTTTATACTTATATGGTTGTATTAGTATATTTTCATCCATGTGGAGATAATTTGAGCTATGGAATCTGGGATCCCTTCTTTTGGAGGAAGAGAGTTAGTTGTGACTGGTGGATATGCTCTACATTCCTTATCCTATTTTTGGTGGGTCATCAGTCGAGTCATCATATTATGAGGCTACTTATTATATTTGTGATGGCGAATATTCAAGATGAAGTCTAGCCATCTGATATTTGTCGTAGACGAATTCATTTACTTGTAGTGCTAGGACTGTGAAAATGTACAAGTGCCTAACATTTGTTGGTACGGCAATGGTGGTTGACTGCGCTCAACAGAATTGAACTTGAACAATTTTGTTCTTATTTTAATGAATTGGTTTCAACCTTCAAAAATGGCTCCTCTTTCAACATTTAGGTTTAATATCTTATGGAAATTTAAGATATAATTCCTAAGGTTTTTGTAGTTGCCTTTATCCTTCATGAGATATCTAAGAAGTTGCTTATGTGGCTTGAAAATTGACCAATGTCTGTAGACAGAATGTGATGCTTAACTTGCATAGCCATCTAAAATTTGGACAGAGATTCCGAAATTTCTAATTTAAAAAGATTACTTGGTTTAATTTATTTAACCCAGGTTTGATGGTATTTCTGTTATTAATAGTGTAAATTGTGGTGAGAAAAATTTTGAATTGTTTTAGTGCCATGTTCACACCTATTATGTTTTATATTTCAAGAATGTTGTGAATTATTATTTATTTATTTTATTTTGGTGTCACATCTTTGATCTCCCATGAGAGAGAGAGAGAGATGCTTAATTAGTTCAATTACTAAGAACAGACAAATGATAGTGGTGGATATATTCCTTATTTGAATTTTCCGTGGCAATTGGCATTCATGAATGCGTGACATAAAAGTGTACAGACTATCAAGGCTCTTTTATAGAAAAATCTCCTCCATAACATTTAAATTGCATTTATATCATTCATTATCATCAATTCAATGTTGCAAGGGGTTTTCTAATAGTAGCTTTTCACCTGACATCCAAATCCACCATTTATCTACTCTTCAATAGCTAACTGTCTCCCAAAGTTGGGTAGGAGGTTAGAGTTCTTTTTGAAAATGCACTTTCTCACTGATTTCATTGTAGTCATGTTAAAACTGATAGATGTGGTTCCTTTATTTTTGCTTCATTCTCGTGTAATGATATCCCAAAGTTTTGTCACTTGTTAATATCCAGTAGGCCATGTGGGGTTTCATGTTGTTGCGTATCGTGTTTGGATTTCTAACATTAATCTGGTAATTGGAGATTTCAAACTTAATGTGATTTTATTAGTCCCAACACATGCATTGTATTATATATAAGGTAAGGCTTATTTTTTTGTAATTTGCATCCCATATTCTTCTGCTTGATGTTAAATTAAAAGGAAGAGCCTATATATGTTTAGTTATTAGTGTTTCTTAGCAGAGAGAGTGTTTCACAACTAACTTTTGTGGGAGGGACGGGTTGTAGTTGTATCTGGTCACAGTTTTCCAGAGAAAAATTGGTTTCCTTCCTGACCGTATCTAGTGGTCGTAGAAACATTGCAAAGTGGAGTTGTTGTATGTCTGCCATTTCCATTGTTTTTACACAATTTGTACTTCTTTGGTTGTAATTGTAAGATGCTAAAGATTTTTATGTTGTTGCTTCATTCCTGGAGAAGAAATCAACTTAGTGTAGTAGTGTGTCCCCTCTATATTATTTTGATAAGTCTTGAGCATAATTACAAACACTATTTTTTAGGAGGAGAGAGAGACAGAGGAACTTGAATTTTCTTTCGACAATCATAAGGTGGTTCCAATTATTTTCCAAGCAGTCCTATATCCCCCATCTAAATTCTGTTGTAGGATGTTAATTATAAGCACATTATTTTCACACTACAATTTTTGCTTTTGATTTTCTTCTTATTTTTCCATGTCTTTTTTTCTTTTTTTAATTTCCTTTTTCCTTTTTTTTCCTTCCTTTTCCTGCTAAAGTTATAATCATATAATCATAGATAATTTTCCAATCTGGGAATCAAATGCAGGTCTCTGTATATAAACTTGCAGTGAGCAAGTTTGGCATTTCCAATTAACACCATCCTTCATTTTTAAATGAACTTTTGTTTCTAAATCATTCTTGCTTTATATAATTTTCTCTTTAAGAGCCATTCCATTTGTTGCCTTCTGTGCATTGGTTTGCCCTTTTGAATTGAACATATTGTTCATCCGCCATATGATATCTTGTCATATCCATCAAAAAAATATATCATTATCGTCCCAGGAAACCAAAAAATTCTTGATTAATCGCAGGAAGAGCACTTTTTTCCTGTTATGCATGTCCAGTCCGTCTTTATTTTCCTATCTGCACAAATGATTACAATGGCATATGGGTGCTAGAAAGATGAACAGTAGAGAGAGAAACACATCAGGAACCTCAAACCTATAAATACACAGGTTCTAGTTTTAGTTATCGTGTTCATGTGATTGCTTCACACTATCTACCATTCCCAACTACCAGTATTGAAGACCAGGGAGTTATATATATGACTCCAATTATGGTTTGGTTTATTTATTATGGCTAGGGTTGTGGATGGACATAGGACATAACAGCGCCTTATAGTTGTAATAGACCATCAACCCTGGTTTAGACTCTTAATTAGCTCACAAGCAATCTCTGAACAAATGTCTTCTGTGGATGGTTACAGATGGTGGTAGAGGAAAACATTTTAAATTACAAAAAAAGATGCAATTTACCAGGATAGGAAGTGTTTTAATATTCACTGTTTTTACGTATATATGGCCGTGCTTATTTTCATATGCATACAAAGGTAAATTTTATGTGAATTCTACACGAGTAAAATACCTCTCTTCTGGATATAATGGAAGGGAAGGTTAGGCAACTGCCTTTCCAAGCCTACATTCAGTAATGTTTATAAATGAACGCATATTCTGAGTAAAGCTTTATTGTGAGATCATAGCACCTTGATATTTCCTAGGTTGCTTTTAAAGCATCTAAGTGAAAAGCTTCACCATGACGTATGTATATTGTAGGTATATGACTTTGTGTTGCTTTTCTTCATTAAAAATGTCACTTTCAAGGATTTATCCTTCTTGTATGCTGAAGTATGGAGGTTCATTCTTGGATATAGGGGTCTCCACTAATTGTTTTATGATATAATGCTAGCCCCTTTGCATAAACTAAGATACACAAATACATAAATAAATATAAAGCAGTTAAAACAAATTCAATAAAAATGTTTTCTTGTTCTTTATCGAAAAGACTTTAGTTTGGATTCTAATATTTGTTATTTTCAATTACGATGTGGCTTTAGATATGACTTATGTATCTTAGAAAGAAATCTTAAATTTTTTTGGGGGAACTTGGAGGCAAATTCATTAATTGCATTCATTTCTTTCAAACCTTTAAATGATATAAGACACATAGGACAATTAAATATTTATTTATATACACATACTGAGAGCAACTGGAGACACCACACAGCCTCACATACAGCCTCATGTTCACATATTACAATGTGCATCAACCATAGGTCCGTACAGTTTGACCTGAATAACTGGTTAGCTGCTTGGCTTGGCTTAAAGCCTAGCCAGTTCTTTGCTTGCTCTTTTCTCCACCCTTCAGGTTGAGATCTTTGTGGAATGGAACATAGATCAGAAACGAAGACCCAAGGGAAATCCATTTTGAACTTGATTAAAAGAAATTATTTTGTAGATCCTAAACTAGTCCTGGAAAGTGCACATAAATCCTTAACAAGTGAACATATGTACTGTAATTGAAATTTTATTCCACAATTTTAGCAAATTTTGAGCTGGGTATAGATTACACGCAACTTCCAGGAATAAAAATTAGGGTAAAATTATAGCCAAGGGTGAGAAGCAATCAGCGATAACAAACCCTGTAGACATATATACAATGTATAGGCATCTTACAAACTGTATAAAGTACAAAGCCTAATTAATCTTAATCAGGGGAGGAGAACGGGGGAAGAGTAGGTACAGAGAATGGAGTCTGGAACAGTAAGGGACCCATGTGTTCTTAATAATCTTTAGAGCCTACAACTTGGTTGTAAAAGCCATCTTATATTGATTGAATGGCATGTAATACAGAGAAATGAGATTCACGCAACATTGGATGGAAAAGAGGAAGAAAAAGAGAAAGGAAAAAAGTGCATTGGTGCTTGGGAAAGGTTAAATGCAACTTCAAAGAAAATTTCATGACTTGGAATGGCTTGGATTATCAAGGTTTCTTTGTTTTTCAATTACAAAGCTTGAGCAGAAATTATTTTATTTGCTGTCTGATCAATGGAAGTTGGTCCATCTGGGAATTTTCCTTCTTAAACATGTTTTAAATCTGATAATTTGATCTACTGGTAGTGAGTAATTTTATATATGCCAACCATATATGTAATTTCATCAGATTTTTTACAAATACATAGAATGTGTTGATAGATTCTATTCTGAATATGTTGGCAGGGTTAAGAAACTTTTGAAGCCAGATCACACAGTTGAGGCTCTGTATGGTTAATTGAAGTTGTTCCCTCTTCGAATTTACTTTGTAAATTGTGTTTTTTAGTCCGATAATTTGATTTGACCTTGGCGATATATATGATGATTTGTATATAAAAAAAAAAAAAATTAGTCTTTCACCATAGGGTGAAGAGATTTGAAGGAAGATCCAAGACTTTATGCTGGTCAGAAGTCTCAAAATGTTTGGATCAATGCATAGGTGGCTGTGCTATGAAATATGGAAGAAGAAAGAGGAAAACATTATAAATTATCTTAAAGCTATTATTGTGTATTTATTTTGTCTTGGGATTACGAGGTTTTGTGCAAAATTAGGGCATTTAATAATGCTAGCAGGGAACTTACTGTCTGCTATGACACCTGCGGATGTTAAAAGTTAGCTGAAAGATAGATTGGGGAAACCTGAGACCTAAGCCTGGTTTGACTCCCCCCCCCCCCCCCCAAAACAAAAAAAAAAAGATTTTTGGTTAATAGTAGTCTATTCCTTGCTGATTGAAGGTGAAGTCTGGAGGATTGAGTAATGTTTGTAAATACTAAAAGTTCATAATGTCAAAAGCAAATTTTTATGATTCAAGGAATTTTTGGAGAATGTCCTGATTTCATGGATTCGACTATTGAATTTTATGCGGATAAATTATAACTCAATTGATATTATCATCTTTCTTTTAGATGACTCAAGTTTGAGTCTCTTTTGTGTATATATAAAAAAAAAAGTGAATTTCGTGAGAAATAATGTCAGTTTGAAGGAATTTGATAGAATAAAATCTTGGGTCCGAGTTGGTAACCTTAGGACTAGGAGATGAATATATATATATATATATATATATATATTCATCTCCTACTCCTAAGGTTATTCATCTCCTAGTCATATATATATGTGTGTGTGTGTGTGTGTATGTATTTTTGCACTAAAAGAAGTGTTTTGTGGTACTGGATCTTACAATTTATTTTGCACAGGTACTCATAAAGATGCACTAAGTGTGTAAAGTAGTTTATTTATGCTTTTCTTGAGCTCAGAAGCCAGGCTCAAGCCGCTTCATAGAACTGTATAAACAGTTGGAGATTCAACTTCTTAAAAGTTAGTTGAGACTGGAAATAGTGCTTTTAGATGTTCTCCAAATATCTAACGGTCAACTCCTACCAGCCCATTCCCCGCCCTCTCTCTCTCATTGTTTTTGAATCATGAAAATGTAGTGGACTCTGAGTTCGTTTGTTTTATATCCTTAAATCAGGCAGGCCCCACATTCTCTCTCTCTCTCTCTCTCTCCAACCTTTTCTTCTCCATAAAACAACCTAGTTGTCACCCAGGAACCTAAACTGCCATGGGAGTCGACATGTCCAATCCACCCACTTCGCGCACCAAAGATTTCTTTGCTTCTCCTGCTCTCTCTCTTAGTCTTGTAATATACCCTTCAAACCCTTTTGAGTTTTATTCATATAGGTTTTGTTTCTTTTGTTCTTTTTCCATGACTCTGTGTGTGGTTCTTTTTGCATTTTTTGAAGGCTGGAATCTTCAGAGATGCTGGTGGTGCTACAGCAGCAGGGAGCGCCGATGTGGAGGAAGGTGATGAAGGGAGTGGTGGAGGCCGTAGGGATGAGACTGTTGAGATTAGCAGTGAGAACTCTGGACCTGCGCGGTCACGCTCTGATGATGAGTTTGATGGTGAGCAAGATGATGATGGTGACGGTGATAAGAATAAGAAGAAGAAAAGAAAGAAGTATCATAGGCATACTGCTGAGCAAATCAGAGAAATGGAAGCGTGAGCTCTCTCTCTCTCTCTCTCTCACACACACACGCACACACACATGTTATGATATTCACATACAGACAAATGAATGCACAAGAAAAAAGCTGCTAAGGCAAAATAAATTGCGGGTATGGGTTAGGAATTGACACAAGTCCATTAATGCTATCAATGCAATTGGCTAATATGATCAGTTCTGTTCTGACTTCTGAATTGAGGTCCTTGACATAATTGTTATCTCAGTGGTCCATTTTGTCTTCTGAACCATTGGGCTTAGATGGTTCTAGCAATGACTTGATAACTAGTTGATTACAAGCTTGGTGCTTAGAATTAAATTAGTTGGCTAAACCAGATGATTTTGCAAAGACCTGCCAGAATTGTCAAAATTCCAAGGTATATTCATGTCCCTCAAGTTGTTCCCTGTTACATTTGTCACAGGGTGATGAATAAGGGAATTTGCTTGTCAGTTTTCTTTTTCCATGCTAATAACAGGAATTCTTCATGTGGAGAAATTAATTAATTTATTTATTTATTTTTTCTGTTTAATATATTCGGGTTGATGTTTGAAAATTCACATCATAGTCTATACTACAATTTTTTTTTTTTTTTTTTTTTTTTTCCCTCAATCAGTCTGCATATGTTTGCAGGCTATTCAAGGAGTCCCCTCATCCAGATGAGAAGCAAAGGCAACAACTAAGCAAGCAATTAGGGCTTGCACCCAGACAGGTCAAATTCTGGTTCCAAAACCGCCGAACCCAAATAAAGGTATTGCAGATAAAATTTTGTTACTTGTATTTTGAGTATTTTTTTTTTTTTTTTTTTTTTTTTTTTTTTTAAATTGTTGGAAATGAAAAGAAAAGTTATCAGAAGAAAGATGAATGTACAAAAATACCAAGGATAAGAAATCTGCTGGAAAAAACAAAGCAGAAGCAAAAGAAAGAAAATCTTCAAGGTCACCTCAACCCTTCTAATCTAAAACCAGAATAGCTTCATGAGGCTACTGACCACAAAGACAAAATGTAGATCTACTCAGTGTTTGATCCATTACAAGCCCACTTAATTCAATTCCAAAATGACATATCATGAAAGCAGCAAAACTCCCATTCAGAATTTCATGTTTCTCTTTTACCCAGAACAGTTGAGTAAATTCATTTGTTTCTTTCAAAAATCCATGCTCATTGTTAATTCACAACTTATTTCATAGGAACGGAATACTTATTGCAGGCTATACAAGAGCGTCATGAAAATTCTCTGTTGAAATCAGAAATGGAGAAGCTTCGTGAAGAAAACAAAGCCATGAGGGAGACAATTAAGAAGGCCTGCTGTCCCAACTGTGGCCTCGCTACCACAAGCAGGGATGCTACAATGACCACCGAGGAGCAACAGCTACGAATTGAAAATGCTAGACTCAAAGCAGAGGTTTGGAGATTTTTCTTCTTTTTCTTTTCTTACTAAATGCATTTAACCATGTTTTGACATAATAGATCATGCACTTAAAACAGTTTCATCTCAACATGTAGGTAGAGAAACTTCGATCAGTTATAGGGAAATACCCTTCTGGAACTGCATCACCTAGCTCCTCATGCTCGGCTGGAAATGACCAAGAAAACAGAAGCTCATTGGATTTTTACACTGGAATTTTCGGGCTTGAGAAGTCTAGGATCATGGAGATAGTCAACCAAGCCATGGATGAGCTCCAAAAGATGGCTACTGCGAGTGATCCACTTTGGATACGAAGTGTAGAGACCGGTCGTGAGATACTTAATTATGATGAGTATACAAAGGAGTTTTCTACAGAAGATTCTAACAAAGCAGGGCCAAGGAGATCTATTGAAGCCTCAAGAGAGACTGGAGTTGTCTTTATCGACCTCCCAAGGCTTGTGCAAAGTTTCATGGATGTGGTACGATTTTGTGCTTGTTCACCTCAATTTTCTCACATTAGAGTAGGCACAATATGCAAATTTGATGACTTCTCATTAGTAATGTTGCTTTGTGTCTTACTACTGCTGCAGAATCAATGGAGAGAAATGTTTCCGTGCTTGATCTCAAAGGCAGCTACAGTTGATGTTGTCTCTAACGGAGAAGGTGCTAACAAAAATGGCACAGTGCAACTAGTAAGCAACTCCTATTGCTTTCTCCATTGTAAATCAACACATTTCCAAATCAACCAGTTTGAATTGCATAAGATTTTCAGCATCTGAAACCAAATGTAAAGGGAGAGGGCTTCCTTCTGGTCTTATCGGAGATATGAAAAATAGGCTGGTCAAGAGACCAACAGGATCCACTTAGAATGCAAACTAAATCGTGATTTTTGTCTCTATATTGATGCAGATGTTTGCGGAGCTGCAAATGCTCACCCCAATGGTGCCAACAAGAGAAGTTTACTTTGTTCGCTACTGCAAGCAACTAAATGCTGATCAATGGGCCATTGTCGATGTCTCAATTGACAAGGTTGAAGACAACATTGATGCTTCGCTTATTAAATGTAGAAAACGTCCCTCTGGTTGCATCATTGAGGATAAATCAAATGGCCATTGTAAGGTAGGCATCTACTTATTTTGACATTTGGTAATGTTAACTTTTGCAATTGTTAACTTTTGCAACAGTTGTTATTGTTGCTGTATGGTCTTTCTCTTTTGTTTTTGTTTTCGAATTTGTTTGCCCTTTTTTTTTTTTTTTTTTTTAAATTTCGGAATAAGTCACCATCTATGATACTACAGACAATATATGTCTCTCCAGGAAGTTGTATAACAATCTTTTAGCTGTAAGCAGGTTATTTGGGTGGAACACTTGGAGTGCCAGAAAAGCACAGTTCATACCATGTATCGTACAATTGTTAACAGTGGTTTAGCCTTTGGTGCAAGGCACTGGATGGCAACTTTGCAGCTACAATGTGAGCGCCTAGTATTTTACATGGCTACAAATGTTCCCACAAAGGATTCAAGCGGTAAGCCTACATGTTTTAACTGTGGTGCCAAATTAACTAAATTAACTATCATATCCATCAAAGCTTCTGAACTCTTAGCATCATTCTCAACAGGTGTTGCCACATTGGCGGGAAGAAAAAGCATTTTGAAGTTGGCACAGAGAATGACATCAAGCTTTTGTCATGCACTTGGAGCATCAAGCTATCACACATGGACTAAGGTCTCCAGTAAATCAGGAGATGACATTAGAGTAGCTTCTAGGAAGAACTTGAATGATCCTGGAGAACCCCTAGGTGTTATTCTATGTGCAGTTTCTTCTGTATGGTTGCCTATTTCTCCCCATGTCTTATTTGATTTTTTAAGAGATGAAGGCCGCAGAAATGAGGTAGGCTTGCTTTTTACAGTGTTTGTATTATATATCATGAATGAACTAGTCTTCTAGTTTTACCTACGTTAGAACTTCAGTTTCTTTCTTATAGTTCGTGTTAACTATTATCCTGTAAAATCCAGTGGGACATCATGTCAAATGGAGGACCAGTACAATCCATTGCAAACTTGGCCAAGGGGCAGGATCGCGGTAATGCGGTCACCATCCAAGTGAGTTCTTTCTCACAGATAGTGAACTTCCATTCTTGTTCTTTTCTAATTCATAGCTGACTCAAATTTGCATTTGGTTTTGCAAATTCAGACAATGAAAACAAAAGAGAATAGTATGTGGATACTTCAAGACGGCTGCATTAATGGTTACGAGTCGATGGTGGTCTACGCACCTGTTGACATCAGCGGAATGCAGTCAGTAATGACAGGATGCGACTCTAGCAACATTGCCATACTGCCTTCTGGTTTCTCTATTCTTCTGGATGGACTAGAGTCAAGGCCTTTGGTGATCACTTCAAGGCCAGAGGAGAAGAGCACAGAAGGAGGGTCTTTGCTCACCATCGCATTTCAAATCCTAACCAATCCTTCTCCAACAGCCAAATTAACAATGGAGTCTGTAGATTCTGTTAGCACTATTATATCATGTACATTGCAGAACATTAAGACAAGCTTGCAATGTGATGATGCTTGATTAGAATTCTCTCTACTCAAGAAGATAGAAAAACACCAATTAATTGTAAAATTTATAGGATTAGATGGTTTTGTCCCTTTTTTTTTTGATTTATATGCTGATGAGCTATTACTAATTTAGGATTTTTCGGTATGACATAAGTTTGTATGGAAGCTTGGATTTCGTCATATTCACTTAAGAATGAAACTGAAAATAGGGATTAATATGATACTTGAGGTTTTCTCATTTTCCCTTAGCTTTTATTTTCTTGTCTGTTTCTCTTCTTCCGACCCTTTTTGGTTACTCATATGTAATTTCTTGTGCACTTACAAGAATATTTACTAGTCCTTGGAACTTAATGAGTTCTTCATGCATATCCCAGGGGGTGGAATTAATATGATTCTCACAAACTTGTTTGCATTATACTGCTTGTCGATCTCCTGGCTTCAAAGAGGAAAATCTAATATACTTTATCTTTGACCAACTTTAACAAGGTATGAAGTTGATTTAGCTTTTTCCTTTTGCATCACAAACTGCAGAATGTGATAGAATAGCAAAGTCAAGCAAGCAATTTTCAATGACCATATTATAATGTCAGAAAGCCTGTGGCAGATGGTTCTCATAATAAACAAACAGGCAGGCCATTCAAAAGGAAGAAAAAACTTCCTAGGATTTGGCTAAAACTCACTTAGCCATATTCTGGTTCGGAACATGTTTGGTGCCCCGTTGTGGTTGCTCTCATTAGAAAAATGACATACCATGAGCGATCAAAGCCCTGGATGGGGCATTTTGACTTAAAGGCAAGCTCATGGGACGCCTTTTGATGCATGATACAGCAGAAAGGGCCTAAATGGTTACAAAGTCAAACTATCAAGCAAAGCGTTATACTAACAAAAACTAACCAAGGTACTAGTTCTGCCAAAAGATGAAGGGTGAGGGGGGGATGGACTTTGACATATTTTGAATGAGCCTAGTTAAGTAATTTGACGTCAAATCACAGTCAGCAATTAAAATATATATATATATTTGCTACCCTCTCTTATAGAAAAATGCTATCAGGAACACAATGCTAACGAGCACACATTTGAGGAACAAAACTAGAGCATGAATATTTAGGAAAGAATCTCCACTTGAGTATTATTTATAAAGATATATATATATATTTATTTATTATAAATGTTAACCACATCATTTGTGATCTATTTATATTTTTGTTTTTATTATTTTGCTAAGTTATTTGCCCTCAGTTTATTGTGCATAATACCCCTCTCCCTCTCTTTTGTGAGTTCGATTGAATGTAACTCATAAATCACCATGTAGCACAAATTCTTACACTTCTGCTATACAAGTCGCGTTTAATTGCCAATAAACACCGCTATAAACGCTCTCATTGACAAATTATCAAACATCTAGCTTTCCCATGTCCCAACTCCTAATTGCCAATCAATGAGCCTCATCCAAAGCAAGCTTTTCCCAATTGACATGCTTTCTTCCCTCCCTCCCTTTCCAAATTGACCCATTATCCAAAAACACAAGCAGAAACTACATCTAATGCCACATAAATGTACAAAGAGCATAACTAAAATCAACTCAAGCAATGTAACAACTCCAGAAACATGTCCATTTATATGTAAAACATCGTCCAATTCAAACAGATAAGTGATACACATAAAAAGCGTCAAAATAAACACAATTTTAAAGAAAATAAAACCTCGCAGTTTAGGGTTCTAAGCCTTGCTGGGACTCCAGAGGAATATTAAGCTCAGAATCCTCCAAACCCTTCTTTTGAACCTTCCCAGGAATGGGAATAGCAACAAAAGTCTTGGTTTTGCTAATGGGTCTACTCTTTTCAAGCTGAACAATGTCTCCAACTTTGAACCGGTTCTCAGGGTCATGTGCTTGGTACTTCTTCTTCTTCCTCACTCTGCGCTTGTACTTGGGGTGTGGAGCCAGACGAGTGACTTCAACAGCCACTGTTTTGTCACTTGTTGCACACACGACTTTGCCTTGCATTGATTTCATGGCTTTGATTGTGAGAGTGGAGGGTTGTGATGGGGTTGGAGGTGAGAGAGAGGATGAAGAAGGTCTGGGGAGGAGAGAGAGAGGTGGGGTTGAGCCATTGAGGAATGGAGTGGTGAGTCTGAGGGACTTGAAGGATGGGAGAGAGAATTGAAGAAGAAAAGTCATTTTGGTTAGGGAGAGAGAGAGAAAGAGGTCTCTGGCCTCTCTATCTGACGGTGCTTTTGTTATCCACTTCGGTGCTGGCGAAGCGATGGAAAGGGAGGAGGGAGAGGGCTGAGATTCTCTGCGTTTAATTTCCCTACGGTGAGGACTAACGGGCCTAATGGACGTGTGCTTGGTCGGTTTAAGGCCTGGCTAGAAGGCTCAAAATTTTCTCATGTTCAAGTATAGTCCAAGTCTAAGTCAGGCCCACTTTGATCAAAGCCCAAAAAATAACCAGGTTAGGATTGTGGAATCTAAACTTGATCCTGATATGGTCCCAAAGAGCCTTAGGCCTCAGCCCAAACCCACCTGAAGGACGAGCTAACCTTATTGGGCTGAGCATTTTATCATCCAACTCGGTCTAAATTTCAGATATCGATTGATTATGAAAAAAAATAAATATCTTATTGTTATGTTTCTTTTATTTCTCTTTGAAATTTTTTTTTTGGGGGGGGGGGGGGGAGAGCGCGCTATCCACTTTGCATGATATTACGAATACTTTCACTGGTTATAAAATATCTGAAAGTCATAACTATTCAAATTTCCTCAAAATTTTAAAAAAAAAAATAGTAATTTTAAACCTCTTCTCCCTATAAAATGTTTAATTGGAGTCATATTTATTATTTCTATGATAAATCTGTCACTATACTACCATCATTCTTAGAATACCCAATAAAAAGCAAGGTATACTATTTGTAATTTTTATCTTTTGCCCGAGAAAGGACACCATAACAAGAACCTACCGGAGAGATGATCACTCTTGTATGTTGCCAATCACTAGCTATACTAGCCGGAAGCACTAAATACTAAATCGGAGAAATGGCTGATCTTGGGATTTGATTCAAAGCACAAACCATAGCTGCAGAAGTAAAAACTAGATTAAATATTCTGTTTTTGTAACTTCAAAAGAGGTAGGATCATGCAGTCAAAAAGGGTATTTGTAGAGGTAACAGAGCACGACTCAAGCTCTAAGTGGGTGATTTCACCAGCAAGACAAAAGAAGACATGAATGAGGCACAACCAAACGCACAGCATATGTTTAATGTACTTGGACAACTTCCCATCTGCAATAAATTTCTATGTGCTACAAATGAAAGAGAATTCAACAGGTGGTATAATCACATTATGCATCGTATTTGCCTTTTACCCTAGTTACTTTCAATCAGTAAATAGGCATTGAAAAACGGACCTACAAATCAACTTTGTATGCTTGAAAATTGGAATGAAAATGGGAAATTTTGAGCTGAAAGTTTATGGGGTTTGGAAGATTTTTTTTTTTTTTTTGGGTGGTTTTAGGTTGTTGTATGGAACAGAGCAAGTGGGTGTTAAGTGGACTTGAGCTTCATTTCTATAGAAAAAGTTGTCCTAACGCAGAGATGGTAGTGAAGCAAGAGTTGAGAAGATGTATGTTGAATGATCCTTCTACTGCTGCTGCTCTCTTAAGACTTGCTTTTCCATAACTGCCGAGTTAATGTAAATTCTCTCTCTCTCTCATGCTTACAGAAACAAATGCACATATTGTTGAGTACCTGGTAGAAAATTTGCTTGCATGTTATTTGAGACCTTGAGTTCAATTCTTAAAAGCAATATTTTCTTGACAAAATGTATATAATCTTTCTAACCATTTTCCACCATTGAGGGCCACATGTTTAGCAGGATGTTTGGAGCACCAAGTGATGCTAGTACCCAAATTAGAGATACATTTTAAGATGAAATTAAAAGGACTTTAGATTAGTACCTCAAAGCCATTACTCCTGTATTAATTCTCTAAATCTTGTTCTTCCCTTTTTCCTCTTTGTGATATGTGTTGGCCTGTTGGCTATTTTCTTTTCTTTTTTTGGGGGGTTGCAGGGTTGTGATGCTTCAATACTTCTCAAAAATATAGATGGTACAACAAATCAGATAGGGTCCGATAAAAATTTTGGAACAGGAAATTCACAAGATTAAGAGCTTGATTGGGAAAATTTGTCCTTAGATTGTTTCTTGTGCTGATATTATCCAATTGGGTGCAAGGGAGGCTACAAAAGGACTCATCCGGTACATAAAATGCTCCATTCCTTAATAGAGGGAAGGAATAGGTGGATAAATATGTACGTAACTATTCTCTTGCATTTTTACAAAGAGACTATATTTCTAGTTAAATAAAGGGAGGCTATATTTCTGGTTAATACATGATATTAATACCTTACATGCAGAAATAAAAAACAAAATAGAGAACATAACATCTTAAGTGTATAATCCTAGATTTTCATGATTATATCCATTAATGTGCCTGCAGATAGGAGGATTATGTAAGAACAAGATGGTGATCCATCACCAAAGGAGTAACTAAGCATGGGTCTCAATAATGGTTTCAATAATGATTATTGATAGCACAATCATTGTAAATAGGGACAGCCATAACAATGGTTCCTAAACTTAATTCATTAGTCTCACACACCATTTAAAGAGAGAATCGAGAGATTGGAAAGCTTATTACATGTCCAGAGGTGCTGGAAAGAGAATTGCGGTCGTCGGAATCCATGGCTGGAGGTATACTTTGCTTCTGCTCCTTCTTTGGTTGAATTTTGTTTTGTAATTCATGTATTAAACTTGCATGAACCTCTTACATTTTGTATCATAACTATTAAAACCTCTGTCTGCATTTTCCGATGGATTTTTCAATTTTTTGGGTTTTGAATTTTTTAAAAATTGACCCAAATTTGAAAAAATTTTGAGGTTTTGAGGTTGGAAATGAGTTGTGCATAAAATTTCTAATGATTCTATATTTTTAGAGCAAAAAATGGAGTTTTTCGCACTTTTCGACGACATTCCGGCATTCAGACCCGTCGGATCCGGGTCGGGACCCCTCGAGGTCCATTCGGGTGAAGAAGACCCGGATGCAGGCCAAAACGACATCATCTTGATATGCAATTTTCTAAAATTACGGATCTACCCGAAATATTTTTATAATTATGAAATTGCCCAAAAATTTTTTAATCTATTGCCATCTGGTCCCTATGACCTTTCTAAAACTCACAAAATTTTAAAATGTTTCACATTGGGCCCCACCCTTTCTAAAAAGCCCGATAAACCTTGGAGTGTTACTGATTGGTCCTAAAATTTTGAAATGTTACAGATCAGTCCTTTGGACTTAAAAAAATAATAATAATCCAGAAATTTCAGAAAAAAATTCCAAAAATTGGACAATTTAGTTTTTAATTTTAAATTCATATTTGGGTCATTTTTTAGAATTTGAAATTAAAATTTTTATATTTATGTATATTATGGTAACACACATGAATGGAAAATTATGTATTTTACACAAATTAATTTTTTTTATATAGTCTTTTGCATATTGAGGGATGTGTAAAATAAAGATTAAGACCCGTATAAAATTATAAAATCGTTTTAACTTTATGATTTTGTACAAATTAATTTTTATATGACTTTTACATATAAAGACGCATGCAAAATAAAGGTTAAAAGCTATATAAAATTAAGGAAAAATATTCTTGTGGTTCGTATAATTTCTGATTGTTAAGGTATAGTCACAACAGCTCTAATATAAAAGAAATTATATATTTGGATAGTTTTGATCACATAAAGTAAAAAATATTATTTGTGATTATTTATTTTTGTGTGACAAATTTTATCTTATAGGAATTTTTGTCGCATTAAAAAAATTAAATAGGATTAGATGACAAAACTGAATAACCTATTTATGTGGATAGTCTACCTGACTTTAGAACTTTCTCCTACAAGGTTTTTCGAGTTCAGCAGATCGAGTGCATATCTAGGAAAGTCCTGTCAACAAGACGGGGATAAATCTAAGGTTGACTAGTTCTTAAGCGGTCTCATGTGACCCACACCACCTATCTGGGGACTTTCCTGGTGCATGAGTGATATTGTCTTATAGATTGGTAGAGAAACTCTAATTCAGGGAAAGATTTTTTACATGATTTCTCCTAATTAGCCCACATGCATTAGGAAATTAGGTAATCTTGTCAGTCTAGTCATAAAGTATAATAAATCTAATATGAATTAGAAATTCAGCTCTCAGACAATTTCTATATTAGGAGATTTATTTTATATGTTTTACATTGGTAAACATATGTTAAAGTCTCAGCTAAAATTTGTAAGCATTTCTGTTGCAGCTACCGTTGATATCGTTGAAGTTCCCATATTGAATGGTGAGAACTACAACGTGTGGAATGAGAAAATATTTCTCAATTTAGGATGACGAAATTTGGATTATGCTATAAGGCATGATGAGCTGCCTAGGATAACAGATACCAGCTCTACAGCGGACAAAACTCCTTATGAGAGTTGGGAGCGATCTAATCGCCTCAGTACGATATTCATTAAGGATAAAATATCGACTGGTATCCGCGGCTCCGTCAGTCAGCATAATAACGTCCGTGCTCTTCTTAAGGCAATTGATGAGCAGTTCGAGACGTCTGATAAAGCTCTCGTTAGCACCTTGATTATAGAGTTCTCATCGAAGAAACTCACCATTATCCATGGAGTGCGCGAGCACATAATGCGTATCCAGGATATAGTGGCCCAACTAAAGACTTTTGAGGTAGAGATGTCTGAATCCTTTCTAGTGCACTATATTCTGAATACCCTCCCACAGTCTTATAGTCCTTTTAAAATTTCCTATAACTCACATAAGATTAAATGGTCTATCAATGAGTTGATGCCATGTGTGTATAGGAAGAAGGGAGGTTGCTCATGGAAATGAAGGAATGAACTGGTAACGCACATTTGGTCATGAAAGGAAAGGCGAAGGGAAAAGCCAAGCTGAAAGGAAAGGCAAAGGGACCTATCCCAATCGTAAAAAGGAGTCTACGTATTTCTTCTGTAAAAAGAAGGGACACATAAAGAAGGACTGTGCTAAATTTCAGAAATGACTTGTTGCCAGAGGTACGGAAATCTTTTTTGTATGTTATGAATCTCTTATAACTGAGACTTCTTATGATACATGGTAGATTGCTTCTGGTTGCTCAATTCACATTCCGAATGTGTTGCAGGGCTTGCAAAACCTGCGGGAACCAATGGGCCGTGAGCAATTAATCTATTCAGGAAACAAGATGAACTCGCATGTAGAAGCCATTAGAGATCGCAAACTCATGTTGCTAGAGGTACGGAAATCTTTTTTGTATGTTATGAATATCTTATAACTGAGACTTCTTATGACACATGGTGGATTGATTCTGGATGCTCAATTCACATTACGAATGTGTTGCAGGGCTTGCAAAACCTGCGGAAACCAGTGGGCCGTGAGCAATTTATCTATTCAGGAAACAAGATGAACTCGCATGCAGAAGCCATCGGAGATCGCAAGTTCATTTTGACTAGTAGACATGTCTTGCAATTGGAAAGAATTTTTTATGTACCAAGTTTTTCTAGAAATCTAATTTTTGTATCAAAACTTGTACAATTCGGATATTCTTTCCAATTTAATAATACAATGATATTACTTTTGCATTCAAATGTCATTGGTACAGGTCCATTAATTTACGAACTATACGGAATTAATTTACAAGATAACACATGGTATAATACAACACAAGTTGGTGTAAAAAGGTATGTCGTAAATAAAAATTTCTCTATGTTATGGCACTGGAGATTAGGGCATATCTCCATTGAAAGGGTTATAAAGTTAGTAAATGATTGAGTATTTAGTACTCTAGATTTTAATAACTTTGAAATCTGTGTGGACTGTATTAAAAGCAAGCAGTCCAATAAGTCAAAGAAAAGTATCAAGATGAGCTCAGATCTGTTAAAGATCATTCATATAGACATATGTTGTCCGGATATGGACTCATATAACCAAAGGTATTTCATCACCTTTATTGATGATTACTCACGTTATATATATCTTTATCTCCTTCGCCATAAGGATGAGACATTGGATGCTTTTAAAGTTTTCAAGACAGAAGTAGAGAAATAATGCGGTAAACAAATAAAGATAGTGAGATCAGATAGAGGTGGAGAGTTCTATGGGAGGTATACTGAGGATGGATAAGCACTTGGTCCATTTGCTCGGTTTCTTCAAGAAACTGAGATTGTTACCCAATATACCATGCTTGGTTCTCTGAACCAAAATGGTGTGGCTAAAAGAAAAAATCGAATGTTGTTGGACATAGTAAGGAGCATGATGTTTTGCTCTAAGTTGCCTAAATCCTTGTGGACTGAAACTCTTAAGACAGCTGTATACATATTAAATCGGGTTCCAACCAAGGCGGTTTTCAAAACCCCATTTGAAATGTTCAAAGGTTGGAAACCCAATTTGCAACATGTACGTGTTTGGGGATGCCCATCAGAAGTAAGGGTTTATAATCCATAAGAAAAGAAACTGGATCCAAGAACCATAAGTGGGTATTTCGTTGGATATGTCGAAAGGTCCAAAGGGATACAGATTCTATTGTCCATCTTATCATACTAGGTTTGTGGAATCAAGAAACGGAAATTTCTTGAAGATCACTTGATCAGTGGAAGTGATTCTTTTCAAAACTTAGTCCCTGAAAGAAATCTATCAATTTTGCCTTCCACTTTAAGTGAAAAAATGATTGTCATTCAAAGCGTCCCTCCAGTACCCATGGACGTTGATCTGATTATAAATAACAATCAAAATATTCCACAATCTGCTGATACCGAAACAGGTCAAATTGGATAGCCCTCTCCTAGAGAGATTGTTGAGCCGACATTAAGGAGATCTGTTAGGATCAGGAAGTCAGCAATACCTAGTGATTATGTAGTCTACCTCAAAGAGTCTGACTATAATGTTGGTGCTATAGACGATCCTGAGTCGTTATCATAAGCTATGAGTTTTAACGATTCGAGCTTGTGGCTGGAAGCCATGAAAGATGAGATTGACTCTATGAGAAGTAACGAAGTTTGGGATCTTGTAAAGTTACTTGATGGGGTAAAACCCATCAGATGTAAATGGGTTTTTAAGATAAAAACTGACTCATTTGGCAACATTGAGAAATATAAGGCCAGACTTGTTGTTAAAGGATTCACTCAGAGGAAATGAATCGATTATTCGGAGACATTTTCTCCGGTATCTAAGAATGATTCCCTCCGTATTATTTTGGCAATTATTGTACATTTTAATTTAGAGTTGCAACAAATGAATATGAAAACGACATTTTTAAATGGAGAACTAGAGGAAGAGGTTTACATGTATCAACCTGAAAGATTTTCCTCTAGCGATGGTAAGAATTTGGTTTGTAAACTTAAGAAATTTATATATGGATTGAAGCAAGTCTCCCGCCAATGGTATTTGAAATTCCATGAGACAGTCTCTTCATTAAGTTTTGAAGAAAATGTTGTGGATCAGTGCATATACCAGAAGGTTAGTGGGTGTAAGATTTGCTTCCTAGTGTTGTATGTGGACGATATCTTACTTGCAACCAATGATAAAGAAATGTTGCATGAGGTGAAACAGTTCCTTTCTAAGAACATTGTCATGAAAGATTTAGGTTATGCATTTTATGTCATTGGCATTAAGATACATCGATATAGATTTCATAAGGTTCTCGGACTATTTCAAGAAATCTATATTAAAAAAGTTCTTAAGAAATACAAAATATAGGACTGCTCACCGAGTGTAGCTCCTATCATCAAAGATGACCGATTCAGTTTGGACCAGTGTCCCAAGACAGAACTGGAAAGGGAACAGATGACCAATATTCTGTATGCTTCCGTAGTTTGAAGTTTTATGTATGCATAGGTCTATACTTGACCTGTTATAGCGCATGCAGTTGGAATGTTGGGATGATATCAAAGTAATCACAGTTTAGAGCATTGGAAGGCTGCAAAGAAAGTGTTACGATACTTGTAAGACACCAATAACTACATGCTTATGTATAGGAGGGCCGACAATTTTGAGGTGGTCGGATACTGGGATTCGGATTTCGCTGGCTGTGTTGATTCTTGGAAATTAACATCTGGATAAATTTTTATTCTGGCCGATGGAGCTATATCGTAAAGGAGTACTAAGCAAACATTGGCTGCGACCTTCACTATGGAAGCTAAATTTGTGGCGTGTTTTGAGACTACGTCACAGGCGGTGTGTGACTGGGTTAAGGATTTTGGACTCCGTACCTAAATCATTAAGTATATTTTGTGATAATTCGGCTGTGGTATTTCTGGTTAAGAATAATAAAAGTGATAGTCAAAATAAGCACATCAACATTAAGTACTTAACCATAAAGAAATGTGTATTGGAAAATAAGGTTGTAATCCAACATGTTAACGCCGAATGTATGCTTGCTGATACTCTGGCTAAAGGCATGCCTCCAATTAAATTCAGGGATCATGTTGTAAATATGAGTTTAAATCTCAATTTTAATAAAACTTTGAATTGAATTTTCTCGTATAAAATTATGTGTACATTCCAGTTTTAAGAAAATTTTATAAAAATGGATCTCGAATAAACATTGGGTTTCTTCATAAATATGGTTACCATAAGGATATGGAGGAGTATGCATTGTAATACTCGCTAAATTAGAGGACTTGTCGCTGTGATATATGTATGCTTTTTCCATTAAGTTTCAGTTTGGATAAAGTCATCGAGTTGAGTGAGTGGACTAAGTGGGAGAATCTAAGAACTAGAGGGTGGTCCATCACCCTCCATACCCTGCAAGTTCATTCCTGCAAGTTAGGGATTTTCATTCATCAAAGGGGTAACCAAATATGGTACTCAATAATGGTTGTTAATGTCACGACCATTATAAATAGGGATAACCATAGCAAGGGTCCCTAAATTCAATTCATTAGTTTCACACACTATTTAGAGAGAGAATTGAGAGTTTGGAAGGTTTCTTGCACGTGCAGAGGTGCTAGAAAGAGATTTGTGGTCGCCAGAATCCATGGCTAGAGGTATACTTTGCTTTTGCTCCTTCTTTGGTTTAATTTTGTTTTGTAATTCATGTATTAGACTTACATGAACCTCTTACAGACCATACATACAAGTTCTCAATGGAAGAAGAGATTCTGTCTTTGCGAGTGAGGAGAGTGCTGATAAACAACTTCTTTCTACTACTGATATATCTGTCGGGACATTTTCCAACAGAAGACATTAGTTTGGAAGAGGGTTGCACTTATAGGTATCTACTCATGAATTATTTTTTAAACCTTTCTTCTAAATGACTACACACACAATGTAGGAGACTTTTCCAACACGACAACTACATAGATTTCATGAAGTATATGCTTATGGGGTATATTGTAGCTACATGTCAATGCAAATGTACATAGTTACTGTTGGAGGTGGATTACGGCTTCATAGAAACCGGCTCTTAGATGACTCAGTTGGGTATCGTTGATGGGATACAAGACCTATAAAAGACCGCCGAAAGATACTCCATCAGTAGAGGTTCTGACGCTCAAGTAAAAAAGAACGATTTTCGAATGTAATGAAACAGACTGAAAGTTTTAGCGAGAGAGGGATAGGTCCGATATACGAGACTTTCAAACTATACTTCACACATTATTTATATATCGGGACACAACCGTCGAGAACATGATTCGCCATATCCTCTTCGCCAGGCAACTATTACTAATATAAATGATTGTGTTTCAAATAAAAATTTTTAATAAGATTTCATTCAGATTTAATTATTTTACAAATGAAGAAAGCAATTTGATAAAATAGTCAATATACAAAAGAGTTCATTCATTAAAATTTCAAATTTTTAACTATTGTTACTTATTTGGCTTGCAGGGTCTCATACTGTAGGAATTGGGCATTGCAGAAATTTTGTGAATAGTCTTCAACAAAGAACCAATCCAATCATATCTACATGTATATTGGATTGATGTTGAAGATCATCTGCAGTGATCCTTCGTTGACAGATGTAGCCTTGGATACAAATGACGCCACTACCTTCTCTTTTGACAATCAATATTTCTTGGACATACTAAATGGAAGAGGACCACTCAAGATTGATTCGGATATTGCAGGAGATCCTAGAACAAGACCCTACATGATTTAATTTGGAAGAAATGGACAAAATTTTGGATGTAATTTTTCTATATGAAAAAAATAGATGTTTAGATAACTTCGATCCTTAAATATAAGTGAACTTCGATCCTTAAATATAAGTGATAAGTGATTTATAAAATTATGTATATATCTTGAAGATTTCGTCCTTTCATTTATTAAAATGAAAAAATAATAATGTTACCCTCTGGCCAAGGTGTGTGTTCGATTAGAGCATTTAAAAATGCATGTACAAATTAAGCTAAAGATTACTAACAATGTGGGTTAACAATGGCTGAGTGAAGTTTGACTATCACCGTGGAATGTACGTGCCCTTCAAAGACCAACCCCTACCCATGGTAGAAATGGAGCAGAAGAGGAAAAATCAAAAGAATAAAAGCAAAGATCAGAAATTGGATAGCCCTATCCAATCTCAACCTATGTGGCACTCACTAAATGGGATTCGATATTTCTCTCAAGAAAACCCAGTTGTCCACGTGGCAAGCTGTGATCCCTGCACGAAGATCACATGTAGACTCTTTTCGGCAATTGAAACTAAGAAAAAGGCCTATACTTTCAGAAACCACAGGGTCGGCAATCAATGGCTTCTCTAGCAACCTTATCTGCTGTCCAACCCAGCACCGCTGTCAAGGGTCTTGGTGAAAGTTCCCTCACCGGAACTAAGCTCCACCTCAAGCCCTCTCGCCGGAACCTGAGAGTCAACAACGGCAGGTATATTACTATGAAAATGCTATTCATCATGGTATATATATGAATTATGACCTTTGACAAATGCTTCCCCATCTATTTATTTGCAAATATGAAGACTTCCTGAGCTTAATTTTGGAATATGTGTATAGGTCTGGTGCTATTGTTGCAAAGTATGGTGAAAAGAGTGTATACTTTGATTTAGAGGATTTGGGCAACACCACAGGACAATGGGACTTGTATGGTTCTGATGCTCCCTCACCATACAACCCACTTCAGGTTTGTCCCTATTTCTTAATTTTGGGTATATACTAATTAACTCTGATTTGTAGAAGAAGCCTTTTGTATTTATATTTTGAAGGAGGTCAACCAATGGTAATTGCTATTTCATGCCCACAAACTAAACACTGCAACATGACTGTGGTCAACTATGATATTGTGACTGTCACAGATGACCCCTGCCCACTAGAATGTTACCAAGTGATATGTCAATGGAGGATGTGGTCTCCATTAACCCAGTAGACTTATTGTGAAAAGTCACATAGATTTTTGAATTTTGCAAGGATCAAGATTTAGAATTGATTTAGAATCCATATTTGTTTGGGAATGTGAGAGAGAAAATATAATTTTTCTTTCAATTTTTTCAAAGATAAACTAATCAGGAGCGCTTTCTTTGCAAACCTGACATGACATTTTAATGGCAAAATGCAGAGCAAGTTCTTTGAGACATTTGCAGCCCCATTCACCAAGAGGGGGTTGTTGCTGAAGTTCTTGATATTGGGAGGTGGTTCAGCGCTTGCTTACTTGAGCTCCACTGCTTCAGGTGACATTTTGCCTATCAAGAAGGGCCCCCAACTACCTCCTAAGCCTGGTCCACGCGGCAAGATCTAAATTGTATGTTTGACCTCTCTTCACCTTAGAACTTCTCATTGTGCTTGAATGTTGCTTCCTTCTTCCGTTTACAATTTGTAATTATTGTCCAAATCCCACTTGAGACAACCTTTGCTAATTGTTCAAGGATACTTTTGATGGATACTTTTGAAAATGATTTTATTTGACATTTATAATTTCACTGAGTTGTGTGGTTTTGTGTCCTATGTTAGTGTTCCACGCCCATGCTGGGTAAGCTGGGAACTCTCTGCCATATATATCAAGTAAGCCTCCACCAGACAATCACAACCATATGTTTATATAATTTAGTACTAACTGGTTATCAGGAGCACGGAAGGATGTTGTGCTCCATGAGCTGTAGCAAATAGCATTTTCCTGCTTCCTAACAAATTAATGCATTTATAGCCTCAAATCAACTTGAGCACTCTCGAGTTCAAATATGCAGTTTGTCAAAACATCCCAAACTAATATTAAGGAGAATTTTGAACTGCAAAAATAGTATAGGGAGTTGGGGAAAGTTACTGAATAAATTCAGGGTTTTTTTTTTGGGGGGGGGGGGGTTTAATACAATGGGTATTAGCACTGAAGGTGAAGTTGTAAAAGTATGAAACGAAAGTTCTCTTGTTGTGATATACTTTTGAGACTTAGATGTTTATACTCGCAGGTATTCTAGAGAAATTTATGATTTCAGTAGCTACAAGGACTACAAATTTGTCATTGCACATGAAAAATTATTTGCTTCAGACCAAGTGCCTTGCAATACACTTCCCTATTTACAAAATAAGAAGGAAAGTAATACATTTAGGTGCATTTCCTAAATGGGTCTGAACATGCCTTCTCCCGGCACCTGGGTTTGTGTTTGTGTTTCTCTCTTTCTTTCTCTCTCTTCCCTGATTCTCCATTTCTATATTTCTCTCAATGGCGTGCCGTTGGACTTCTCAAGCCACCCATCTCAAGCTTCTCTATGTATGAAACTTTCTTGTTGGTGTTGATATTAGAAGGTGGTTTCTTCACAAGTATTTGGTCATCACCGTTGAAGAAATGATCAAACTCATCCTCTTTCTTTGCATCGTTCTCAGATTGATCCAAATTCCATCCCATGAAGTCTGATAGTGTCATTGACTCTGCATTAATAACCTTCTCCATTTCCTGTCCTGGTTTTAGGAGTGTCACAGGCGCTCTAACCGGTGGAACATCTTTCAAAGGATTCTTATTAGCTAATGATGGATTTTGAGCAACCGAATCAGCATAAAGAACATCTTCAATTCTTGACATTACTCTAAATGCCAAGCTTTCTATAACTCTTGAATAGCTTTCTAGTACTGCTTGTCCCACATCCTGTCAAACCAATGGATTTAGGTACCAAGAAAATACAAAGTGTAATGTTTTTACGACTTTTCAGTGTTGTGTTCTGTCTTGTATCTGCATATGTGCTTTATACCTTTTAAACAAATGGGTGTTTTCTTACCTGGTTGAATTGGATCTTGCTGATGTCTAGCGAAGACTGAGGGATTCCAGGATACCGATGCTTGAGTAGAAGTAAGATAGTTTCAGCTCTCTCTTCGAATTGTTCTCTTTTCTCTATACTTACAGCTGAACCCCAAGCTGATTTTGCATCTTTGTTATTCATTTTTCTCTTCCAAATCACAATAGAAGCCTCAATCCTGTTCTTGAGGTCAAGAATCTTATGCTCGGATGACATGTCCATTGTCGACAGAAAGTCATCAGGATCAAAATAGTCAACTGTAATGCTCTTATAAATGGAATCGCCCAGGCTTGACCTTCCATTCTACATGGCAAAGGTGCGCATACATAGCGGTTAAAAGAATTTAGTACATCGTAAATTTTAAGGTCATGACAAAGTTGTGTATGTTCCTTACTTTAGGGAGGTTGTTAATGTAGTCTTCAGGGATTTCCATTTCGGATAGAACTTGAGCATTTATGGCCATTGCAGCTTTAAGAACTTGGTGAACAGAATCCTTTTGAAATTGCAACCATTTTCTTGTCATATCCGATAAACCATTTGGAGGAACTTTAGGAGTGGGTACCCACCATTTGTCATCTTTTCGCTTGTTCTTTGCTTTTTCTGCTTCATCTGCATTCTTTGAGATGTAAGTGAACTCATTTTGGTCTTTGAAGTTATCTAAGCAGTCCTGTTTGTCAAAAATGCCATTAAGAGTGTAAGTCAAAAACCTACAAAGTCAAATCAGATGTAGCAAAACAAAACTAATGGCATAATCTAAGCGTCTTCTTACAATAAGCATTGCATCGAGCTTGCGCAGGGCAGGAATGTTCATGAGTAGATCGACCCTTTGCCGTGTTACCATGATCTGTTCCATCAAATTTAGGAATCTAATCAGGTTTATATGCATCATACGTAAACAGAAAACACAGAGAGAGAGAGAGAGACCTCCATATTTTTTCCATCCTTGGTTTTTTGTTGGGTAGGAACAAATTCAACAATGTGATCAGTGACAGATAATAGCCAATCTATTTCTTTTCTCCACCTTGTTTTCCTCTCTATTGGCATTGGCTCTAATTTGCTTTGTTCACCAAAGATGGAAGCTGCATTGTATTATTAAAAATAAAAAATAAAAAGAAAAAGATAGTTACCACTTCCTTTTGAAGATAATTCTAACATAAAAATGCAACTCATGAGGCCAGAAAGATCATGCTTATATACCAGAAAGGTTTGTGATGGCGTTTGACAATGCCAAGGCCGATGAGACACCCTTTCCTCCACCAGACATATCTTCTCCCAAAAGCAATTTTCCGAACTTTTCCTTCAGCAAATCCACATCTGAATCAAACCCCATCAAGAGAATCAACGTAAAGAAGAAGAAGAAGAAATTAAAACAGATGGTTTTCAGAAGCAAGAATTTTCTAAAACACAAAATGGACTACCCTTTAATAAGCTAATCAATGACCCAAATCAACATACTTTACATAAACTTCGCTGCTAAAAGACTTTGTATTTAGACAATCTAGCACACAAATCAAATGCCATTTATTTCCACATTGAGGATCAAGCCTTGCCAAGACAAGTTTATACAGAGTTTCCTATGCGCTTGCCTACCACATATGGCTTTTAGCAATTTGGTGTGTCTGATAAAGTTACCCAGTGTTCAAATTCAAATAGCAATTAAGAAAAACTAAAGACCTGCAACAAAATAGAATAAATCATTGCATACAATGCTAAAATTGGCCTAATTTCACTGGATTCAAACTCCACATGTCAAATAATTAGCTGTTGTGCATCTTTTCATGGTGCAAGACAACTTTATATATATACAACAATAAAATAGAAAAATAGGAATTATTATGTGACAGACCTGAAGGCTGCTTGTCCCGGCCTTGTGCAGCACCACCCTCTTTGGTCACATCTGAGGATCGCGTATCTGTTGAATTCTTAGTATTTGACATGGTTTCACCATCTAATGCAGACCCATCATTAGTTGCGTCAACAGAGCCTTGTCTTCCTCCACCCTCTTTCATTCCTCTAAAATAATGCAACCTAGATCTATAATTCCCTCTCTCTTGTTCTAGTGCACCCACCATTGTTCTTCTCCCGAATTTTGATAATAGAAAGGAAAAGAATCCTATTGTTGCTGTCTGTGAAACAACAAATACACTAAAAGCATTCCATGAGAAAACCCAAAACAATAAGGGGGAAAAAAGGATTGTCAGGAAGATGATGAGAGACTTTTAATGGGTTTTGGGAGAATTGGAAAAAGGTCAGAAACCCAACTTCCAATTAAGCAGACAAATGATTTTTTTGTTGCTTTTGTTTTTCTGTTTCTGAGAATTAGTGGAGGTCAATGATTCTGGTTTTTTTTTCTGTTTTTTAAAGATTTACTTTTGTTTTATTTTATTTTTTATTCTAATATGAACGTGGGGCGCATGTTTGAGAACAAGGAATTGAGGTGGATCCGTTTCTAAGATTGTTAAGATTCAGTGGTTGTCTTTCAATTTGAGCTTAAGCCAGCAATAATCCAGGGAAGACAACCATTGCCAACTCTCTCTCTCTCTCTCTCTCACATATCTAATTTTGTATGGAAAGAAGTCTTTTTGTTCCTCAGCGAAATGGATCTATTTGTTTCATATAATATGTTATGATATCTACTCATTCCTTTTCTTGATAACATTCCAAACAGAGAATGCTCTAATGGCAAGCCATCAACTAAGGAAACTAACTGATCATTCTTCACTATTTCATCTAGTTTATAACTTGAATCCATGATTTATGTACAGTAAAAGTAGTGTGGTAGCTGGTCTTGAGAGGGAGAAAATTGTGATGAAGAAGAATTAGAATGGTAACTTTCTTAGCCATTTTGATCATATATGGCTTTTGAATTTATTTATTTATTTATTTATTTTTGAAACCTGAGTTGCTTGTGAATGCACACCACAAAGCAATGGCTCAGAGTTTTCACCATTATAAATTAAAGTTTATGTAGGGCATTATATAAGTTATAGAGGTGCTTGTAGGATACCCGAGTAGTAAAGAGCTCCTGATCAAGTATTTTTTCTGAGATCTTATGTTTGAGCTTTCGTAGATATATATATTTTTATTTTTTATGGTTTTCGTGATCTTTATAAAACAAATATATATATATATATAAAAGTAGTAGAGGCCAATATTGCCTTTTTAGGGTACAAGAAGGCGATCATTGTCTTGGACTATATTGCATGAGAAAATTAAAACGAATACAAAACAATAAGGAAAAATGATATTTTATAAAAATATAAACCGAAATGTAAATAAATACGTAAATATAAAAAATATAAGAATTTTTTATATAAATATTAATTATTTTATAAAAATAATAGAATGGTCATCTTTTATAATAAAAATTTAAAATGATCAAATATATAATTATTAATTATATAATAATTAATATAAAAATAAATATTCTAATTAAATAAATATGTAGTTATAGAAAAATAAAGATTTTTATGTAAATATTAATTAATTTAATATAATAAAATATTTCAAAAATATTTAAAAAATGAGAAAGGTTTCTGAAATGAGAAAACACTGGTATTGAAAAGTTCAACTATTTACCCTTCTTTAAATTTAGAAAAAGAAATCATGTTTGTCTCAAAACAAATTTGCTAATAAGAAGAATATGTGAAAGAGTCAACCCATGCCTAAATTATTTTGGGTCAAGATCAAGATATGTGCACATGACATGAGGGATGTCTTTCCCATTTCAAAGGAAAACAACATATATGCCATCTCTCTCACCTTAAATGATTGGAAAAATTTTAGGAATAGGAATTGCGATTATTTACTTTGTTTCTTTGTGTTGCTAAAGAAAATATAAGACTAATTGTTCCAAGTAGAAATACAAAATTTGAATAGAAATTAAAAAAAAAAAAAAAAAACTCACCCGATACACAAAATGCTTCTCAATTTAATACGGGGATAGAGGGAGGGTGGACATATATATACATAGCATTCCCCTTGCATTTTTATAAAAAGATTATTTTCATGTCTCAAACTCGTGATCTCAAGATCATCAAAAGAACATCTTTATTATTGTGCCTTGTTAATCGTCATGAATAAAAATATATTAAATAAATGAAACTAATTAAGTTTTTAAGAAAAAATTATGTGATATACGTAAAGAATTTATTCTGAAGAATATAACAGTATTCACTAATTGTTAAAACTAAAAAAAGTAATACTACTAATCAAATAAATTAAATATCTACGTGACAAATCAGACATATATATTCTAATCAATAAATAGAGAGAAGACTTTTCCTATTTCAATCTTTAGAGCACATTTTTCCTTTTTCTAATATGTTTTCCAATCTTTCTATATTCAATTTCTTTTTCCAATGTTTCTTTTGGATCTTTTTCTCCTCACTTCAAAGAAGTTGCCTTTTGTTTTTAAAGATTTTGAAACTTAAAAGGAGTTTGAAGATGGTTAACTCTTCTCTATCTCTCTCTCCTTTTGCAATCGAATAGTTCATTTTTTCCCCTTTTTTGGGTTAGTGTCAATTTTTATTGGGGTATTAGGTTTTTATTGGATCTGTTTAAGTTATTTTAGGCTTGTATAAGTTTTTTTTTTTTTAATTGGGTGTGTAAGAGTTGGGTTTTTGATTAGTTTATCTTTTTTTTTTGTTACACTGGGATTCAAATCTGAGATTTTCAGATCGATTGAGGAGTTGTGATCACTAAACTGTCTCCTTTGGGATTGATTAGTTCATCTTCATCACTAGTTCATCATGCATGTTGACTACTTCTGGCTAAACATGTTTTTGTTTCAATTCAATGAAAAACCCTAATGCAGTCACTTGTTCATTATTAATTGGATGGGGAGGAGATTTGGTGTTCAACAAAATGTGTTGCAATAAAGCATATATCTCCTCCAATCAAATTATCCCTTTGGCGCTGCATGCATATACCACCTCTTTCCTTATATTTTCTTCCAAAAGGTATTTCGAAACAACAAACAATCAGAATCAACGTTTAGTAAATAAGAGTATAAAATTCTTAATCAAGTCTAGAATTTAAAATTTTAGAATAAAAAAATCTACATTAAAAGAGTTTCTTTCTAAATTAAATTTGATAATATTCAAATCGAATTATTCAAAACGTAACTTAAAATAACAGTTAATTATATATTAAAAAAAAAAATCAACCCAAACCAATCCAAAGAATTTGGGTTGGATTGGTTTTAATTTCTTCTAATATTTTGAAACCCACCTAGGTTTATTGGATTATCCAGACAGGCCCCAAGATTTGAGAGGGACTGGGCCTAATTTCTTGCTCAGATCTTTGTCACATAACGATTTAAACTCAGAATTATCAAATTAAGGAGGAGATTATAACCATTAAACTGTCACTTTGAAAACCTCTGACCTTTGTATTGAGCCAAGCTGAACCTAATGCCCTGACTTTTATTCTGTAATATTCCATTTGATCTTACTTGATATAGGCCATGGGCCAAGCGTGAGTAATTTCTCCTCATGTTTTGGCAGGATTTTGAATCTGAATTTGGAGAGTTGATAAACTTTAGGGTCAGGGCTAGCATTTAGGGGACCTTTGGTTTGTCGTAAGAAATCGAAATCGGAATAAAAAATTTTAAGAATCGGAATCAAAATCGAAATATGATATCTCTTGCTCGATTCAAATTCTAAAATAGATATGATTATCATTGTTAATATTTAGTTTATATATCTTTCGAAATGAAAATTATATAATTATCAATTTTGTTCTTAATAAAAAATATTTTTATGATTTTAAAATTTTTTTATTAAAGATCCTTCAAAATAAAAATATTTGATAAAAAATGAGTTTTTTATGATAAAAAATATTTGATCAATTATTAACAAAACGGTTTTTTTTTTTAATAATTGCCAATTATGATAAAAAAAATTCATTTTGATATAAAAACCCATCTTGATAAAACATTTTGATTAAAAAACCCCACTTTGATAAAACATTTTGATTTAAAAAAAAAAGAATTCAAATCTGATATGATGGAGTGGTTGTGATTATTAAGTTAATAAACCCATTTCATAAAATTTACCATCATTGTCAGCAACCTTGTCCGAAAAGAAAAAATAAGAGAAGAGGAACCCATCATTGTCTGAGAAGGTTGCTCTGGAGAGAGGAAAAGGACAGGAACGGATGGAGGAGGAAGATAAGGGAAGATGAAGGAGCTTAGATCCGGTGAGAGTAGAGGCCATCGAAATCCTCCGCCGATGGTGGTAGCGTGATACATTGCAGTGGCAGAGAGAGCAATCGATGGTGACGAGATTGATGACGGTAACGACAACAAGATTGACGGCTGAATAGAAGGGTGAAAGGATAAAACGACTATTTTTTTTTCCTTAGGTTTTAACAATGGATTTCAATTGAATCCATCACTGTAGTTAGGTTTCACAAAATCTATATTTCTTAGGTTTCATTCTTAAATTTTCATTCTCATTTCATCAATTCTAACAATTTATATATACCGTCTTATAAAATTTTCCATGATAAACCCCAATTTGTTCCTTACTCTATTTTACATCCGTTTGGTCCATTCATTGAGCCAGCACTCCCCCGACCCGGACCGGGAAGACCCTGGTCGTCCGATCAAAACGCCGTCGTTTTGATCCGTCCTATTCATTTGTCCGCTACTCACTCGTCATCTCCCCTACTCATCGGAATTTAGAACCCACGGTTGAACGAAAAACATGAAGACACTTCCAAAAATATTGGAGAACAACAAAAGCTTATAAATATAATATACATATACATATATATATATATATGAAATCCTCCAATCCAACACTAGATTTTCCTTGGCCGTCGGATGAGTTAGATTAAATCTTGGCCGAGTAGAACTTAATCCGACGATCACCAACACGCCGGTATCAGAACCTGAGGCAACGGTAAGATGAGCGTCCTAGTTCCGACACCAACACTTTAAATTCCAACCCCAGGAAGAGATTATCGAAACACACAACAAAAAAGCCAAAACCCTAAACCTAATTTTCAGTGATGGAGTCAATCGGCGTTTTAATGGCATCTCCAGTGAATCCCTACCTAGAACAGGAACTGGACAAGAGATTCAATCTCTTCCGATTGTGGGAGTACCCATCAAAACCTGAATTCCTCAAATCGCATTCCCAATCGATTCGGGCAGTCGTCGGAGGCGTCTCCGCTGGCGCCGACGCCGAGCTGATCCAAGCGCTGCCCAAGCTGGAGATTGTGGCGAGTTTTAGTGTGGGGTTGGATAAGATTGACTTGCCCAAGTGTAAAGAGAAGGGAATTAAGGTAACCAACACGCCTGATGTGTTGACTGAGGACGTTGCAGACTTGGCGATCGGACTGATTTTGGCGACTCTGAGGAGGATTTGTGAGTGCGATCGGTATGTGCGGAAGGGTTTGTGGAAGAAAGGTGACTTCCAGTTGACCACCAAGGTTAGCATTTTCAAAGACAATATTTAATGTTGCCCAATTTCAATAGTTATTGAAAAGCAATCTTTTTAATAAATGTAGCACACCATGTTTTGTCATCTTTCTAGTTCTGAAATATGGTTTCATTGGTTATCGTAAGGTATGTAATAAAATTATTTAGCATCAGCATTATTGTACTAATGAAATTGTGCTTGTTGGAAGGTGATAATGTAACGATCACGACTTTTTTTTTTTTCTTATTGTTATTTAATAACTCAACACTCAATATCATGCGATAGCGTAAGTCTCACCCCAATTCTATAGAACTTTCCCTTCAAACACAGTGGTATCGTGCGATCGTAAAGAATTCTAAATGTTTTTTTCCATTTCATCTGATGTCTGAATTTTATGACTTATATTTTCATCTATATTACCATTATTTTGAATGATGGAGTCAAGATATCTCAAACGTTCACTTTTTGGTACATTTTGTCCATCTAACCTAATCATTTTTTCATCATCTTGATGATTGTCGTTAAATCTATATCTTATATACTCAGTTTTCAATCTGCTCAATCTAAATTCTCTGAATTTCAGTGTGACCCTTCGTAACTCTAATTTAATATTAATACTCTATCTAATTTTATCAACCAATACTATATTATCTGTAAAAAGTATACCCCATAATATTTAATTTTGGATACTTTTTGTAATTTTATTTATCACTATTATAAAAAAGATAAAATTTAATACCGAATCTTGATAGATCCCAATGTTAATAGGGATGTTATTTTTCAGAACCCAGTAAACTCTTACATTGGTTACAACTCTCTCATATATATCTCTAATGAAATTCATATATTTCAAGAAAATATATTTTTTCAACAGCGTCCACCACAATACGTTTCTGAAAACTCTATCATATATTTTTTCTAGGTCGATAAATATCATATATAAGTTTATTTTTTGTATTTTATGTCTTCATCAAATGTCTTAACAAGTGGATTGCTTCCGTGATAGATTTTCTTGTCACAAATTGAAATTGATTCTGAAACACTTATCTCCAATCTATATTTATACTCTATCACTCTCTCTCATAACTTCAGGATATGGTTCATAAGTTTAATTTCTCTATAATTTGAGTAATTTTGTATGTCTCCTTTATTCTTATATAGTGGTACAAGTGTGCTCTTGCTTCACATTGGGGAATTCTGTTGGTTTATCAAATTTTGTTAAAAATATCCATTAATACCAAATTTATCGAAACATTTTCACAATTCAATGGGAATACCATCAATTCTATAATTTTATTATTTTCATTCTCTTTCAAGCGTCATTCGTTTTATGGGAACGAATTTTACATTTAAAATCTCTATTAATTTCTTCCATAAATATCTCGATATTTTCTATATCTATTATACTCTTAACATTAAAGAGATTATCAAAATAGTCTTTCTAACATTTTCTTATGTTTTCATTCCTTACAAGTATACTATTGGTTTTACTCTTAATACACCTAACACCATTTAGATCTTTTTCCTTTCTCTCCCTTACTTTGGCAATTCTGTAGATCTCTCTTTTTCTATCTTTAGTGTTCATTTTCTTATATAGTTCATTATACACCTTATTTTTTGATCCGTGGATAATTTTTTTCATCTCTTTTTTATACTTTTATATTTTTCATATGCATCGCTACTACTAGTGCCTTTAATATTCCTATAGCTCTCTCGTTTGGTTCGGATAGCAGTTTATATTTTTTCGTTCCATCACCATGATTCCTTGTCTGGGGTCTGACCCTTAAATACACCGAGAACCTCTCTACGTATATTCATAATATTAGTAAACATCTCTTTCTATATTGTTTCTGAATCATCACTAGTGGACCAATTTACTACTTGAATTAATTTATCTCTAAAAATCGTCACTTTTTCTTTTTTCAAATTTAATCACTTAATTTTTTACTTTATAAATAGACGATACTTTTTTTGTCTTTTAAACATACGTATATCTAAAACTAGGAGTCTATATTGGGTTGTTACATTCTCCCTCAGTATAACTTTACAATCCTTGTAGATCATTTTATCGCTTCTCCTAGTGACAAAGAAATTTATTTAACTATTATTGAATTCACTTTTATATGTAACTATTTGCGACTTTTTTTCTTAAAGCAAGTATTTATAAGTATCAAATAAAATACTATGACAAACTCTAGGATGGTATCTCTCACCTCATTCTTATTATCAAATTCAAAGTTTTCATATACGGTTTTGAATCTTTCATTTTTCTCTCTTACATGTCTATTTAGATCTCTTTCAATAAATAATTTCTCTCTACTATATATGATATATATAAATTCATCTAAATCCTCTCAAAATTATTTTTTATTAATTACATCTATACCTAGTTAGTGCGCATACACTCTAACTATATTAACTATATTTTTTATATATACTAACTTGACAAACATAATTTTATTTTATTTTTTTTCTTATCTTTACTACATTCTCTATTAGATTCTTATGTATAATTATTCATATCTCATTGTTAATTTTATCTTTATTCGTGTAACAAAATTTATAATGTTTTAAGCATTATAGGTTCTTTTCTTGAAAAAGCTATTTAGCTTTCTTGTGGTTGCGAGAGCATATGGTGTCAGAATTTTAATGTAAGTTTCTATGGATTATAGAAATGCATGGTGCTGGATAAAGATAGGAAAGCAATTCGCATCCCTCTGCTTTGGAAGTTAAAAAGTTTCAGTTGAGCTTCCTAATAAACTATCCACGTGCTGACCCAAAGGATCGAACTTTGAACCTTTCACAATTTAGATGATTGATTTTTACTGCTTACAAAGTGTGGTAATGCATTTTTTAATTAAAAAATTGAGCTCAAGCCTATAGATACAGTCTGAAGAGCTATTTGTCGAGTTCTTGAATATAGTGTGCAGTGCTCTATTGCTTATTTACAAAAGCTCTGACGTTATTACGTAAAAAACCAAATGGTTAAACATTATCCAGCTGACTTACATGGTACAAAGTAAAAGCATACTGTGCTGCATTCAATAGCCAGTTTGTGATCTTTCACTTGGTATTCAGTCGACTTGTATGTGCAAGAGAGAGATAGGTGAAGGAGCGAATGCCAAGAAGTGGAGACAAGTTTTGATATTTAGGTGGTGGCAGACTTGGGAAGAGTTTGGAGTGGCCATGGCCCACTCAAAAATTGTACATTTACTCCCTTTGCATCATATTTTGATGTGCTCAATTAAGACCCGCTTAGAATACAATGAATGGCCCCCATTGAAGTTTTGATGTGTTCATATTTTGATGTGTGCAATATTGCATTGCCCCCCCAAGATCACTGTTGCTTGTCTGCCATTAAATGCATTTAACCTACATTATAAACTTTGCTGGATTATGGAACAAGAACTCTACAAACATGTAAGAAAAGGTGAAGCTTTCAATTTAACATTCCATCATCATAAATACAACGCTAAGTTTGAACCTGTCATCTTGTAAAAAGTGACTTAACTCACATTTTTTTTTTTTTAATAATCTTTTTATCACCTGTTTGTTTGCCATTTCAGTTTAGTGGGAAAACGGTGGGCATAATTGGATTGGGAAGGATTGGTATGGCAATTGCCAAGAGAGCAGAAGCATTTCGATGCCCTGTCAGTTACTACACCAGATCAGAAAAATCAGACTGCAAATACAAATACTATCCAAGTGTGGTTGAGTTGGCCTCCAACTGTCAAATTCTAGTTGTAGCTTGCCCTCTAACTGGAGAAACCCGCCACATAATCAATCGCGAAGTGATCGATGCTTTGGGTCCAAAGGGTTTTCTAATTAACATCGCAAGGGGTCCTCATGTTGATGAACCTGAGCTTGTATCTGCATTGATTGAAGGCCGACTTGGTGGAGCAGGACTTGATGTGTTTGAAAATGAACCGTATGTCCCAGAAGAGCTCTTTAAACTGGACAACGTTGTACTTTTGCCTCATGTCGGAAGTGGGACCATTGAAACTCGACAAGCAATGGCAGACCTTGTGATTGGAAATTTGGAAGCTCACTTTCTAAACAAACCGCGTTTAACCCCCGTGATTTAACTATGGTGAAAATATTTGAATATTGAAAACTTGGGAGCTTTATCATTTTGCTTCCATTTGTATTTACCCCTTTGGATGGCTTCATTGTCCGGGAGGGTCACCGGGTTGGAATAAAAAAATTTCTTGAAATGTGGTGACCATGGCTTCATTTGCATTTGTGGTTTAAATGGTGTTCTTTTCTTGAGGAAACTAGAATTCCATTTCTTTGGTCGTTTGATATCTGGACTCTCCAGTCCTTACCGTTACAGCTTTTTGGCTTTTCTATTCACCCGCATAATTATCCTCGTCTCTTTTTCACTTTATCAGCAAATCAGGCTCAGGGTCTGATGTCCTAATTTCACGTTGTTACCTGTTTCAGTTTAGTGGTAAACCAGTGGACATTATAGGGCTAGGCAGGATAGGTTCAGCAATTGCAAAGAGAGCTGAACCATTTGGCTGCCCAATAAGTTACCACTCCAGATCAGAGAAGCCTAACACAGGTTACAAATTCTACCCAAGCATATTGGACTTGGCTTCAAATTTTAAAATTCTCGCCCTTTCATGCACTGACTGCTGAAACTGAGCAGATCATCGACCGTTAAGTGATTAATGCGCTAGGACCCAATGGGATTCTCATCAACATTGGCCATGGCCAGCATGCGGATGAACCAGAGCTGGCGTCTGCACTGCTTGAAGGCCGGCTTGGTGGGGCTGGGCTCAATGTGTTTGAGAACAAGCCGGAGGTGCCTGAGCAATTACCTGAGTTATAAATGGGGTCCTACAATCCCATATAGGGAGTGACACTGTGAAGACCTGCAAGACACGGCAGACCTTGTCCTCGCAAACTTGGAGGCACATTTTCTCAATAAGCCTCTCTTGGCTCCATGTTGGAAGATATATGATAGTGATTATAGTGATTATAACTTGTTTCTGTTTGAAATCTGCTATTGAACTGAGGATCTCTTTTTGTTGGCACATGCAGTTTTCTCTTGGATTTTGTAACTTTTACTGGTAAATTTATTGGTTATCTCCCCCCCCCCAAAAAAAAAAAAAAACCCATATTATATTACCAAAGGGAGACCTAGAAGAGAGAGAGAAACACGGTTCGGTCCCACATTCTTGCTCGCCAGACATAAGGTTTCAATCGCTAGTCTTACAATAGTCGAAAACATGAATGATTGTTGCACATACCTGCAAGGTAAGGAAAACAGATGGTACTTTGTTACTTGAAACCGTCCTATTGGCATTTTAGAGAAATGTGCAAGAGTTTATAAAACTAGTTGAAGGTCATCCCACATCAACGTAGTGCAGCATGGAGTGAAATTCCAATTTGGGGGAATCTCTCTCTCTCTCTCTCTCTCTCTCTCTCTCTCCAGTTGTGGCCGTGAAGAGCTCATTTTGTCGGTGGGCATAGCTGTGAAGTGAAATCGAGTGTGCCTACAGCTTCCCTTCCTGATCCGTGATGTAAGATTTAATTCCTGTTGTGTAAAAAAAATAAAATAAAATATCGAGTGTGCCAGCATTCAGATGGCAGGGATCCCGGTATAACTCCAACCTCAATTGTCCTCGCCCTTCGGGTTTCCCTTTTCATTATATCCAAAAAGATTGAATAACGTTAGCCAAGCAAGTCCGGATTTTAATCCCTTAGGAAACATCCTTTGTTGTCTGCTTCGAAACTAGCACATGGGTATGGTAGACTAGGCACATGGTCGGCAAGACCTTGTCTGTATTTCAAGTAACACAATTTGGGGACTGCCTTTTTTTTCCCCCTCATTTTTCGTTGACCCCTGAGGTCATGGTTTCAAAATTTCTTTTTATTACCCATTGAAGGATATGTTTATCTTCATACTAAAGCAGACAGAAAAATAAACAATCAAAAGTTGCCACTTAGGGTACTAGAGTTGGGAAAATGACATTGATGGGATAGAGACTTGGCTGTACAAAGGGAGCTCTGTAGATAAAATGCTCCAATAATGCACTACATGACTTAACCCAATTGAGGAATCTAAAAACCCCTTCTCTCTGCCATTCTCTCCTATACAAGCCTCTCCATGTTTCTCTTAATAATCTTAAAAAGCCCAGGGGGAGAGAGAGAGATGGACAAACCCCAGAAAATTAACAAGTGAAGAAAAGAAATGAAAAGGACAGGTAGTAAATAGGATAGAACATTGAACTTTCGCTCCAAAGGGGCTAAAGTGAAAAGGGGGACGCATCTGGTCCTTCATCTACTACCTTTTTCTCCAAACCCCTGTTTCTTCTGGAACTTTCTATACAGCCCAACATAGCCGTAGCTTGCCTTCAACCAGATATGGACTAAGAAGCTCCTTTGAAGATGAGGAAGTTGAGAGTCTCCAATGTGAAATAGATGAAAGTACCTTTAGAATGAGTGAAAAAGCAACCAAAGTTTGAACCCACCACACATTGCCATCCACTTCCATATTTCACATCAAATTCCTGTCAATAATTAAATCAAAATCAAAACCTTAAATTCACCAAAGCCCACTAATCATATACAAGTATTTACAAATTTTAAAAATAAAACAAAATAAAATAAAACCCACATAGAAAAATCCGTTTAAACCGACTCAGGAAGAGAAAAATGTTAGATTTTTCATCGTACCTTTTTAATGTGACCTGCAATAGACTTATAGTCAAAGACATCATATAGATCAAGAGCTTCAGAAGCAGAAGCCATAGCCTGAATCTGCATCTTCGCTGGCATGTCTGTGTCTTCAATTAGAGCTTTTCCTTCCAACATCTTATCTCTTTTTTGCAAATCCAAATAACACCCAAGCTTTATTTTGCTTCCTCAGACTCTTTCCTTCAAAAACAACAAAGACCCAGGTAGGATTTAGCCTGTTTAAAGATAAAATTTTGCATTTTCTAGTACCTATCCAGATTTTTCTTTCAAAAGTTTTGAGGGGTTCTGCCCTTTTATAGGCACAAAATTGGAGAAACCCTCCAAATGTAAGGGAGTCATTTGATGTATTTCGAGACCGGCACGTAGTTCAAACTTATTTTTCTTTTTCTCCACATTTTTGGCCCTCTTTTAACTCTCACACCCCCAACACCCCTCCCTCTCTCTCTCTCTCTCTCTCTCTCTCTCTCTCTACTTTATCGGCAATGTCTAAAGAAAAGAAGATAACAATGTTAGAGGATAAAGGGGGAGAGGCCCAAAGTAAAGCCAAGGGTTTGTGGATTTTAGTGAAGGACTGACAGGTGAGTCAATTTATATTAGGCTCTAAGTCATATTATTAGTTAATGATAATAGCAGGGAGCATCCAAGGTGCTTTGCTTCATGGTTTTGCCCTTGATAAGGGATTTTACAGTGAGGTTGGTGATATGAGGAAAAGATTGAGTTGAGATTCTCCCCATGAGAATTGATGAAATAGTAATCACATGAATAATAAATTAAAAATTCTTAATCAATTATACTCATATTTTAATTAAAAATTAATTCATTTAATCTATTTAATATTACTCAAAAATTAAACAAATAAGTGATTTCTTATTTTATTAGGAAGTATTTATATATATCCACTTTGGGTAGTGACATTATTAAGCATATTCTGCTTAGCTTATGAGTCAATGGAATTATTATAACAAAACTTATCATCAAAAGTTAGGTTGCATGAAACCGGAAAAAAAAATGGAGAGATACAAAAGAATAGAAAATATAAAAATTTTATATAAATATTAATTATTTTATAAAAATAATAAAATAGTCAAATTTTATAATAAAAATATAAAATGATCATATATATAATTATAATCATAAAAATAACTAAAAATACAAATTATAAACAAATAATCAAATAATTCATTAGATATAAAAAATGTATAAATATAAAAATATAAGAAATTTGTATAAATATTACATAATTTAATGTGTTGAAATGTTTCAAAAATGAGAAAACGTTAGTTTTGAAAATTTTTCGTGCATTAGTGAAAAAAAGAATTTGAAACAATATTTGCATAGTAATAGAGAAATGAGGAAAAAATTGTGGTGAGAATTGGTAAAATAATAATAGTAATAGAAACAACTAATTTCTTAAATTGATATTTTTCCACTTTGGGCAATGATATTATCAAGTGTATTCTGACTCAGCTATGAGGCAATACAATTTTTATAACAAAACTTATCATTACTAACTTATATTTTGATTTTTTTTTTTTTTTGAAATTTACCCCCCCAAAAAAAGAAATTCTACTTTATGCCTTATTTCTACATAAAAGGTTAGTAATATACGCAATCATAAAAAATATTCGGCCTTTATATGCTTCCACTATCTGACCAAATTGAATTAAATTTGAATTCAATTTTTTAATTCAAATCGGTTTTCAGTTTAAACCGAATTTCAAATTTAGTTTTTGATTCGAATTTCAAATTGAGATTTTTAATACGAATTCAAACCGAAAACCGAATTAAGATTTTTAATTATCTCATTTTTTATTAATTTTGATTTTTTTTATACAAAATTTGATTGGCAATTTTTTTTTAAAACAAGTAATAAAATAGTAGTTAAAAAATTCATTGTTTTATCCATTCAAATTTGATTAAATTGGATTTATATGAAAATTTAGATCTCAAAAATCAAAATCGATTTATTTGATTTATTCGATTCAATTCGAATTCAAACCGAAAATCAAACTACGAATTTAAATAAATTTGGTTCAATTTTCAGTTTGGGGTTAAAAAATATTAAATCGAATTAATCGAGGAATTCAAAAACGGAACGATGAACACCCCTAGCTTCCACAAAAAAATAATTCATAAAATAAAGTCTCGCACTTAACTTAAAGTAAAAATAATTTTTGTTAGAATTTAAAATATTATACAGGATCAGGATCGAAGATACTGATATGAGTTAAAAGATATTATATTTAATTTATAGAAACAAAGATAAAATAAAAAAATTATTTTTGTCTTGAAAACAAAAATAATCGAAATTTTTTTATCTCCTTTTTAAGAGACATAGGAGATGGAGATAAAAATAAAAATTTTGAGAAATATTCTTTTCTAAATTTATTCTCGCACATTTTTTAAATTTTTGTCCAAAAATTAGTCAATTAATGACTCAACTTTAGTAAAATCAACTTTACCTATATATGATTACCTTAAAGGGGATATTTCATTTTGAGCAAAATTTTAATTTAAATTAAAATTTTAATTAATTTTGAATTATCATATTAGTCAAGACTATGTTATAGCACGTCGAGATCACTTTCAAATTATTATCTGATTAAGAAATTTAAATGAAGTATTATTGACATGACACCCCAAAATCATTTAATATGATATAATTAAAAAATAATCTCAATTTTAGGATTTAGCCTGTACCAAGTTTTCTAACCCGATTGTATGTAATACAAATGGTTTTGCAAATAAATCATGTCAATCATGAAATCTGTGGTGTTTGCATTGTTAAAGCTTGACGCACTAGGCTTTAACCATGCAAGGCTAAGCTTATCCATCCATGAGCAAATTGATCTTGAACAATTAACAAGAGAGCCTCCTCCCTCCTCTCTCCTCCTCTCTGGCATAATAAATCGATATTTAGAGTCATATTTTCACTAATCTGAATCAAGTGTTATCATATTTAATTTAAGAAAAATCTCTCTTAATATAATGTTTTCTATCCCTACATTTCAAATCCGAAATTTAATCTTGATCTAATAACCTTACCTATTAGGTTGACTTCTCTCTCTCTCCCTCAGCCAAACAAAAGCATGGCATATTCGTATAGGATTCAGATTACATTGAGAAATTTGTTTTTGATTTTTTTTTTATACAAAAAGAAGCAACTAAAATAGAATCAAATCGAAAAAAAAAATAATAAAAATTGAGAAACTATCACTTGAACTGTTCCTGAACAACGAGAAATTTGTTTTTGATAAAACAAGGAGAGGTGCCCACTTCCTATTTCAACACCTTTTCCATCTCTTAGATCCAAATTTATCCTCAAATAGTCCCTTACTCTTGGTTATAGCATTATAGATTGACATGGTGACTAAGCATGGCTGGCCGATCAACATCTTTTTTTCCTCCTTTATTTCTCCATGATTCCTTTTGTCAATACCAATCAACGGCGTATGAAACCCATCAACCAAAGCCACTAAAATTATCCAAAAAAAAAAAATCGAATTAACTAAATGAGCTGGAGAACCCTCCATGAAGAATTTTTAAATTTAAAAATATATTTAATTTTAATTAAATTATATCTCAACTTTATCGAGCAGACTCTACAAAGATGCGAGATCAACTACAACAATAGCAACAAATCAAGACATGATCTCAAATTTTGAATTCGATCATTTGAGAGACCAATATAAGAGATAATAGAAAGAAAAAATAATAATAACAAATTAATATAATATGAAATTAAAGTTTGAAAGAAAAAATAAAGAAAATAAAACTGAAAAATAAAAATAATAAAAATTGAAAATAAATTACCACTTAAAAAATAATAAAAATATATTAATTCAACTGATTTACTCGTTCAAGACCAACTCAAGAAAAAAATTGGGGGAAAAAATGACATCCTAAGTTTAGTCACCTCATCATTGACAAGGTCTAATGAGACCAAAGAACAAATTGGGTCAAACAAATCCAAAGCACCAATTGAACCCCGTCATGAAAAATATCTATTTGGATAATAAAAGATATTTGTGCTGCAAGTTTCAGTAGAGATTTTATGGATGTAGCCTCCCTATCAAAAGATATTATCCCACATCAAAGCATAACTAGAAGAAAAGGGGGGGGGGGGACAAAAAGCAAGAGAATTGAAAAAAAGACATACTTCTGACCCTATTCACATAAAAGACTTAATATTTTAAATAAATAATTTAATGATCATAATTCTTATTTTTCGATTTGATAACCTTAAGTTAAAATTTTAATAAAACCACCCAAAAAAAAAAAGCTTAGCTCCCTATTTTATAAATGATATATAAAATCATGTTACCTCATCAAATTTAGTTTCTAATAACGTTCTCCATCTAAAAAAAGTTCATTATTTTGTCCCATTTTTTCTGCTAGATTCATTTATTTGTTTTTAAATATTTTTTTGACATAATTTACGCGAGTAATATTTAAAAAATAAGACTGTGACAGATCGATAGTTAGTATCAGTATTCCTTTCCTTTTTGTTCTTTTCCTAAATCTGACCAAGAAGAAATGAATTACTCTTGGCCAGTTGTGGCAGCTACGAAGCCCACCTTAAGGTGTGAACACTGGAAGGAAAGTGGGTTTGATAAGAAACTTCAACAACCATGAAAGGAACTCATGAAAATGGAGTTCTAAGACCTTCCAAACCCAAGTCAAATTTTAATGCCGAAAGGAATAGAAAAGGGAAGGAAAGAAAGAGAACTTGTTTTGCATTCTCACAAACTCTTCAACCCTATTGACCAAACTTGTTATTTTTTGGTTGTGATACTTAATATTTGATTAATTATATGCCAACTAGCTTAAATCATATCTCATCTAAAAACTCCATCTTTTTGGCAATAATAGATCCAGGGTTTAGCTTGTCTAAAAGAACTATGTTTTATGAAGTAACTTGTCTTTAACGTTTTATAAGATAACTTATTTATCAATATTTAATTAGTTCGATTGTTGTATAGTGATACTTTTTAAGTAAAATCTCATGTTTGAGTCTTGTAAATAATAAAAAGACACCGAAAGAGTTTTATCTCCTTAAAAATTCATTCCATTTAAATCGAATTTAGTCAGATTTAACGTAATTATCTGATCCTGATAGTTTATACAAAAAATAACTTGTTTTGTTTACTAAAAGTCTCAATGGCTGAATTTGTTTTTTTTTTTTTGTTTAGATTAATAATAATAACAAAATTTTTAATTAAATCTAAATCGAAATACTATCAAATTAAATGTATAATTTACAAATTATATACATCGAATAAATAGTGTGTAATTTCAATTTTTAATATAATTTTTAAGCATTAATTTTAAAATTTATTTAGAAAGGGATAATTTTTTTACAAAAATAAATTAGAAATTATTGATTTGGCGGGGGTGAATAAAGTGATCAAGGGTAAGAAGTTGATGCCCGTGGGGAGAATGCATAAAAGCTTTGCAAGTAACTCTTTCATTATCCAAGCCAAGTGGACCCACTTTTCCTTTACCAATTTGTCCCTTCCTGAGATTCCCTCCCATTCCCCTTGTCTTGCTCCTTTTCCATTGTCCAAGTGTTAGTACATCATTTATAAGAAAATGGACGCAGGGGAAATAAAAAGAAAATGAAAAGTTTCCTTGTCTCAAGATTTGTACACTTGTTGTGTGTGTGTGCGTGTGAGAGAGAGAGAGAGAGAGAGAGAGAGAGTCCTAATCTATATACAGTAGTCTTCAAATGGAAGTATTGTAAAAGTTTGATGGGACCCTGACTCAGTTCCACATCATGGAGAGAGAGAGAGAGTTCTAATCTACATACAATAGACTTCAAATGACAGTATTGTAAAAGTTAGAAGGGACCCTGACTCAGTTCCACATCATGGAGAGAGAGAGAGAGAGAGAGAGAGAGAGAGTTCTAATCTACATACAATAGACTTCAAATGACAGTATTCTAAAAGTTAGATGGGACCCTGACTCAGTTCAAATCATGAAGCCAACTCACGAATATGACAGAATTAGGAAGGTTGTGTGACCATGGACTACCATGCACGTGTTTGCCTCCCATAATTATCCAAAATTAACATTTAGTATTCTTGTGGATTAGATTTGAAGAGATTCCACTTCCTCCGAACTTTCAAGTCTTGCTCCTTTCCTTCATGGGGGAACTTCCTCATTCAGAAAACGAGACACTTCTACTTCAATCTTGATCATGATTAATCCATTAATAGACAATAAAATATATCTTTTTAAACTTAATTAATTCGATTTAAATATCATGAAATATAATTTAAAAATATAATTTAAAAATAATTTTTTTTAACTCCTTTTTATTTTTAAAATTTAAAATTCAAAATCAAAATTTTAATTAAATAAATTTAATAATTATTAAATTTACATATCTTTTTATATAATTAACATCGAATATGGCTAATATAAAACTTTTAGAGTAGAGTGTGACATTTTTCCCCAAGAATCCAACAATTTTCTTAAAAGGGTATTTTTTTTTTCTTTGGGCATTTTCATTACCTGATGAGCTTTAAAAATTTGTTCTAACAGAGTGCAGTAAATTGACCCTATCCATTATGAATAGCATAAATTATTATTATGTTGAAAAAAATTAGATTTGTATTCTCAAGGAAATTTTAATTGAAAGAAACTTTTAATGGTAAAAAAAAATATTTATTAGATGAAAACATACAACAAGTTTGGTTTTAATGTCTGTTTAGTAAGATTTATTTTTAAACTTCTCTTCCTTCTTTAAAGAGAAATCTTATAAAAAAAAATATTTTCAATAACCTCTAAAAACAAAGGAGTTTTTTTCTTTTAATGAAAAAAAACAAAAAAAGAATTAGAGATTTACCAAAAGCTCCCGAGCTTTTGCTTCTCTTTCACCAGCTTTTATGAAGAATAATGTTCATTCGTTTCCTTTATGCCCCTCTTTATAAAATCATAATTCCCATTTCCTTGTCTTTTCAAAACCCTAATACCCCCAAAACATATGAAACCCATTCGCCACATACACCTCATTCTGGCTTACTCCTCACCAAGTTCATCGCTAGGTTCTCTTTCTCTCTCTCTCTCTCACAACCCAATTAACCCTTCTTATGACTTCTCACATCACGATTAGCTGAAGTAGCAATTAAATCAATTATATACAGGACGATTGTTTCAGGCCTAATCTTGAAATAGGTACGAAGAGAACCTTAAACTTTTTATCTACTTTGTTCGATTATTTTCTTTGCAATCTTGGATACTTCATCTGATTCACCTCAATCCATGTGATTATTATTATTATTATTTTGGCTAAATTTATGATTGAGTATGTGAACTAGTTTTTGAGTTCGCAATAATTGTTTTTTTTTTGGGGGGGGGGGGGGGGAGGGGTACACGCATTCAAGTTGCTCATGATTTTGCTTAACTTTCTAGGATCAGTTTATAATCCCAAATGAATAAGAATGATTTGTTATTAGTTGGGGGTGTCTGATCTCAATGGGCAAATGATTTTCAATCTCTGCATAGATTCATTGAAAAGACCCTAATTACCCTCTCTCTCTCTCTTTCTCTCTCGGGTTTTCTTTTTTTTTTTGGTTTTCTTTAAAATTTAATTTGAAGGGATTCTGGTTCCTGATACACTTGAGGAAATATTTTGAGAAAGAAAGTGATAGAATTACCCCCTCCCTTCACCCCAGTATAGATGTAGATGGTATCAAAACGTAGTCGAAGGGGCTTTGAGATCTAGATATGATACTGATAAGAAAGTTTGATTTTTTTTTTTGTTTCTTTTACTTCCATTTACTGTACTATATAGATGTTACATTTTGTCTCAATCTACTCTAACAAAGACAAATAAATTTAGTGTAGTAAGCGTTTCAAAAATTCATAAAATTTTTCCATGAATTGGTATAAATTGCTCTCTATATTAAGAAATTATGACACTGAATGCAAAAAACTATGGCAGTAGAGGTTGGCTCTTCTGCCACCCAAATGGTGATGAAACCAATGAGGTGATCATCAGATGAAGACCCCGTAGACACAAGTGTAACGTATAGTGTACAGAATACCTCATAGAGTGTAGATGTTACGTTTTGTCTCAATTAAAGGGCAAAGAATCGGGATTGGGATAGGGATAGAACCATGTTATTGGAGTCATTGAAGCCGATGCCACGTGGTGAGAGATCAAAATAAGAGTAAGTATTTTAATTTTTAAATATTTAGCTATTGTCAATGATTTAAAAGAATGAGTTCGTTTAAATGTCAATTTATCTTTATTGTTTGTGCAGGAGAATAAGGGATATATCAAATTTCGTTATCATGGATTGAAATATCATGATGGATTGGAATAACATTTTAGGGAATACAGTCACAACAAGTGAGTATGAATGGACATCAACAATGAATATCCAATTGAAGATAGTGCTAAAAATTCAAATCTAGTCATAGTAGAAAATTGTATTGAATCGGACAATGAAAACTTCAATATTGATGAACATTTTAATCCTGTGACAAACACTCAACTCAAGAGAAAAAGAATGATGCCAGAAGAAATGTGAAAAAAGATGACAAAGGGTAAGACAAAAGTTAGAACTACAGCAAGCATGAAACTGTCATTAGAACGAATAGTTGATACAGCAGAAAGTCATTATGCAATTAAAATTGCAAAAATATTAGTGTCATCCCAAATCACTGGATAATACTCTATTTCGGAATGCATTTAAGTACTGAAATCCTTAAAAGATGAGGGGGCATTGAGCGGAGATGAATTCAATTGGGCAGTGAACTTGTTTACGTCTAAACAAATGAGAATTATTCTTATGTCTTTGCCTGACAAAAGTGACAAGTTAGATTGGATCCTATATAACTATAATTTAGCCAAAAAGTCTACTAATAGTAATTAAATAAGTCAGAATTGGATTTGTTATTTTTATTGACATGCAAAACTTCAAACAATTATCTCTTTATATTTGTATTATTTGTTTTTATTCGTAACCGAATTCATATTTGAAAGAGTTTTCTATTATATTGAAAGAATTTATACGAAACTTCAGACAATATATATTATATTTATTTAGATGTTATTGTATTATATTGATGTGTTTGCAACAATATTTTGATTTATACTCATGTGTTTTGATATTGTCATACAGATGGCTTCTAACGAAATTAGAGCACTAGCACGAGTTGTAAAGAGAAGAAAACTTGCAAAATTGTATTAAAAGATTTATGGAGCAGTTGCTATAGCTGTTGTATATCACATGAAATATTTAATAAAACAAGATAACAGATTTAATTATTCTGATGGATGGCAATAGGTTCGGGAAACTATTGCTACTATAGGTGAAAACTATATAATGTTTAGAATAGAACCACATGTTATATTTAAACTTACATATTTATTGAAGAATAAATGATGGTTCCGTCCATCTAAAGACACAAAATTGGAAACTGTTGTTATGTTTCTTTGGACTTATGAACATAGAGAAATAAATCATAATATCCAAAATAAATTTGGAAAATCGAGAGAGACTGTGAGTAGAAAGTTTCGTGAAGTTTTAGATACTTTATGTTTACTGACCTCATAAATTGTTAAACCTCAAGATTTTCTGTTTGAAGAAGTTCCATCCAAAATAAAAAATGATAATAGATATTGGTCTTATTTTCAAAAATACATTGATGCTATAGATGGAAGACATGTTCCTGCTATTCTTTCTACTAAAGATCAAATTCGTTTCATTGATCAAAAGGGATATCCAACACACAATATTATGTTATTATGCAACTTTGACATGTTGTTCACTTTTGTTGTTGTCGGTTGGTCTGGTAGTGCACATGACATACGTATCCTTTCAATTGTACTTCAAGAAATGAAGGACGTGTTTTCTCATCCACTTGAAAGTATAATTTATAATTTTTATGATATATAAAATGATATTATTGTGTAATGTAAAATTTAAATTTTTTTTAATGAACAAATAATAAAACTTTTAAATTATTTTAGGTAAGTATTATGTTGTGGACGTTAGATATCCAAACGTGAAGGAGTACTTAGCACCCTATAAAGGTAAACGGTATCACATTCCTGATTTCAGAGGTTGTTATCAGCCATAAGGTAAACAAGAAATATTCAACCATGCATATTTTTCACTAAAAAATGTCATTGAAAGAACCATTAGAGTTTGAAAGAATAAGCGGAATATTTTATGTGATATGAAGTCATTTCCACTGGTCAAACAAGAGAAAATTATTATTGTAACAACAGCACTTCATAACTTTATTTGAAATTGTGGTGAAGACGAGGAGTTTGACAGATATGATCGTAATGCTGATTATATTCTTGAGGTTCAAGAAAAAAGAAACATTGATGAAGAAATGGCTAGTATTTCTACTTATGGAAGTGTTTCGGATGATGGTTACATGAATAATGTTCGTAACCAAATTGCAGTTTCATTGATAGAAAATAGAAATATTTGACCTGCTATTTATTTATAAATTATGTATTTTTAATAAATCATTTTATTAAACTCTTTTTTTATGATTTATTATTATGCATGAAATTTTGTCTCTTTTAGTTTGATTATGTTAGCAATAACGATTATTTGAATTAACGTAACTTGATTTATGTATAATTTTTGTATTTAATAGTTTAGAAAAAATATTAATTTATTTTTTATTTTGATCATTAGTGTTTACGCCTGTTATTGTAGATGTCTGAATAGTTAGTAGTATACTTGTAATACATCTATATCTTTTATGGTAATTTTAACTAAAATTATAATTTATATAGATTATTTTGCCAAAATGGAATTTTAATAAAAAGGAATAAAAACAGTTTTTAGAAGTGAAATGATCAAACAACCCCAACTTGTAGGCTAGAGAATTTTATTTTCTTGTTATATTTGTAGCGTGTGCGTATCTGTGACGTGAGGGGGGGTTGGGGAGAGAGAGAGAGAGAGAGAGAGAGCGAGCAGGGGACAAATCAGCAAACTGATAATGGGCTTTCCTAAGGGGCCTTAAGTGTAGGCTCCAAAAAACAGAAATTCATGAGGCCGCCCATTCGTCTGCACGGAGCTTCCCTTCAGATAGAGGACCCAGTGGTATGGGGTCCATATCCTCTCTCTCTCTCTCTCTCTCTCTCTCTCTGTGTGCAGGGTGGCAGTATTGTATGTTGCTAGTCAGGGGGATTCAGTCTCGAAATATCTGAGTGCTTCTTTGGCCATATCCAAGTCTACAACAACAACGACGCATGTGACTTCTGTTTGGCTTTTGAAGGACAAAAGAAATCCTTCCCCATCTTTCAGGCAGAAACAGCTTTAATCATATGAACATTCAGAGGTACTTCTGGAGCCAGAGGTAGAGCCATTACAAATATTGTTCATCATGGTCTATTAGGACCATGAAAGAAGCGATGTTTTCTTCTCCTGGAGTGATTGTTCAAGTTCTTGGGAACAAACTGCACCTAAACAAGCAACCACTTCATAGTTGTTGGAGGTAGGTTAGACTCCACAGATAATGGCTATGCTAACTCGAATGATGGACTTGGTCATCTGATGATCCGAATCGACGAGATCTGCAAAGAACCATCGAAAGTTGCTCCAGCATGGGAGATTCTGATGCTCAAAGTTAGAGAGCCATTTTTGAAAGGAAGAAAACAGACTGAAATGGAACTCTGCGTGCCTTGTGTGTAGAGTGTAAGTTAGAGAACGTACCTATTGGATGGCTAAATGACATATATAAAGTTTTGAGAGTCGTGTGTATACAGGATGTTAAAATCCTAGTTTTCTTATGAGAATACCTTGAGATTTTATGGATCATAGTGTAAGATTTTCAAAGATCTCAAACTCTTATTAGTTTGGAAAGTTCAAATCATCATACAGATCCTTTTCCTTATCGATTACGATTGTAGGTCTCATTTCCATTTATGTAAAATTGCTCCCGTGATTCGGGGAGAGTAAATATTACATTGGTGGATTGCGTGTTGATCGTAGAGCACCAAGGAGTTCTAGGTACAGATCAGCATTAGACTGAGCAATTAATTACTGAGGAGAGATATGGCCGGCAAATATCAAAAGGGTGTTGTTTAATGAATTGTGGGCTTTGGTTAGTCTCGAGCCCAACATGGCTAGGCCCAAGTCGCATCAATAGCCATCTCCATTTTATTAGTAATGCAGACTAGTGCAAACTATTTGCATGTTTCGTGTGACAATGTATCCAAAGCTTTAGGGCCTGTTTGGTTAATCGGTATGGGTTTCAGAAATGGAAATAAAACCATATAATTATTTGGATTAATAGAATGAGAATGTGGAATGAAAATCAAACTCTTAATGTATGGATTTTGTGAAATCCAACTAAATAGATGGGTTTCGGTTGAAACCCATCTGTGAATCCCATGCCCCCCCTCTCTCTCTCTCTTTCTCAAACCCTTGGCCATCTCTTTCTCTCTCTATCTTTAGTGACTCACCTACGATAGCTCATCCAACCTTCTCTCTCTCTCCTTGACGCCAATGATGTCCCTTCGTCTTCCTCTGAACGATGACTATGAAGGTGATTGAAGATGGAAGCGATGCAATCCATTGAGGCGAAGGTGATCGATCGGTCAATTGAGGCAAAGGAGACGAAGGAGTCGATCGGTGGATTGAGGCGAATCGAAGGTATTTGAAGACGAATTGGTTGGCGGAGAAATTGATTGAGTTAAAAGTGTTCGAAGGAGATGATCAGTCGATTGAGGTGAAGGTGTTCGAAGGAGACGAAGAAGTTTTGCAGAGGTAAAATGAATGGGTTTTGTAGACGGTATTCGAAGGAGATGGCAAAGGTGTTCTACGAAGGTGTTCGAAGGAGATAGCGAAGGTGATTGTGCCATATGACTGAGGGGTTTTGCAAAGGTGTTCGAAGGAGATGGCGATGGCGAATGGAAACCATACGGCGGTGGAAACTGAGAATTTTTTTTTAAATTGTGTAATTAATTTTTTAATATTTATTTGTATAAGTTTTTTTAATTTTTAGTTTAATTATTTTAATATTTAGTATAATTTTTTAATATTTAGTATAATTAATTTAATTTAATTATATTTTTAAATTTTATTTATATAATTAATTTTTTTAATATTTATTTTATTTATAAAAAAATATTTTTTATTAAGAGTAAAATTGATATTTATGTGATTTTCATTTTGAAAGATATATAAACCAAACATTAACAATAGTAATGATACTCATTCCAAAATTTGAACCAAACAGTTGATATTAAAATTTGATTTCGATTCTGATTCCTAAGATTTTGATTTCGATTCCGATTCCGATTCCGATTCCTATTACTGAGTGCGAACCAAACACCACCTTATTCTTATTATACAAAAGTAGCAAAATTTGTTATACCACTCTTTTAACTTTAACAACTCAAAAAAGAAAAGCATCCCTGCAAATGGAGTATCTCATTCAAACCTCAGTGTCATTTAGCCTTCAGGGGCATCTGCTGTATCTTTACCATCCCCATAAGTGCATTTTGGTCTGCAAATTTCTAATATATTGATAAAAGCTTGATGAGCTCTTAACTCGCAAGTGGGCAAGGTCAATAAGAGGCTCATGTTTCTCCTAAAAGGTTTTGCCCCTCACCAAAACCAAAGAAAAAATCTTGGCAGACACTCCATATTTTCAACTTCCAAATAATTTACCAATTACTCTACTTGGTGGATGAACATCTCTGAATATAACATTTTATGGCTATAAGGGTCTTGTCCATGAGTTCTTTTCTATAATACAAGTCGGCATATACTAAGTAGGGATTAAAAATTCAGTAGATCAGGACCAAAATCTTAAGTGAAACAACTGCTAGATGATGCATTAACATAGATGGCAAAAGATATTTTTGCAACATAAGGACTAGTAGAACTCCCTCCAAAGCTAGGGCATAAGACTGAGAACCAGTACCTGAGAATTATTGCGTATACCAAAATCTTGAAGCAATGCATCATAATTGATGAGCTTCTTCTTGTGGTGTACAAGACAAAAATTCGCCAAAACATGCTTCCTACAAAATCCAAATGCGAAGGAACCAACACAAAAAGAACTTCTAGTTAAACTGCAAAACAACAATAGCAATTAAGGATAAAATCATTATCCTCATCATTATTATCTCCTAAATTTTAGAATGTAATTATAATAAGAGAAAAATGCAAAAAGCACATTTGGGATCCAAAATGACCAAAAGCTTCTATCAAAGTGTTAAACTACAATTTCCCACCAAGGTGGTAGCTCAATGACAACGAAAGTTTAAACTTGTTTGTAAATAATAGTTTGTGTACTAGACAAACGAAGGTTGAATTTGAACCACAAGCACGTTGGTGAGACTATGTCAATGGACTCACCCATTATGCAGTGATTATGTTTAAAATTAAACATTCTGCAACGGGTGGGAGAAACCACCATCCCAGTCCTTGTAGGGATACTCGAGTGAGTTGTAAAGAGTTCTTGTTCAAATATTTTTTCTAAGGTAACATGTTCGAATTTTCATAAGGGCATATATTTTTGCATTTTTCATAGCCCTTATGTAACCAAAAAAGAAACCTCCATCCTAACGCTCCGAGGAAGTAACTACATTGGCATCTCCCGTTCACCCATTCCACAACTTGAAGGTCTATTTGGAATCCAAAATGGTCAAGCTTAGTTCTTTATGCGAATCTAATGCTCTAAATGATTTCCTGTAAAATATATATTATAGAGCATGATGTGATACTAGCATTGTGGAATGACACCATTTCTCCAGATAGCGAAAAATTCAAAGAAATTATATTGTTTCCTTTTCAAGAGAAAACAAGTTCATCTCACGCAAGTGATTTCATTCACAAATGCAAAGTAAAACAATTTCACTTCATAGGATAACAAAAAACTTCGAGAAAAGCAAAAATACCATGAAATATGTCGATGACTCATTGGGGATTGCTCGGCATCATTAACCTTTTTCTCGACTGCAAGCTTTAAATCCTTTCACAGTAGCGGAATTCAACACCGCCACATATTTTTCACAAAGCAACAGATACGCGAAGAATAGATATGTCATATAAGCCGTTTGTGAAAATGCCAAAAAGGGAAAGAAGAGAAAGGAAACAAAGAATAAAATGAATATTAACGAAGGATGTAGAGTCTAATTTAAGAACAGAGATGCGCATGAGGCAGCCTAATTCTAAGTTGATGAGAGTGTCAACATCGGACAGAGTCGGTTTTTTGGCACGAGGAAGTGAAGCGCAAACCGCTGCACCATGGGCGTTTTGGTCCACTCGATTCTTCTCTCTCTCTCTCTCTCTTTTTGGTACAAGTAGAGGAGACAGCAAGCAACACAGGCACGAAAAGAAAAACAGAAAAAAGACAGGACAAAAGGACCGCCGCGCAGAGCGCACGAGAAAAAAACAGTAAGGCCACTAAGGGGGCTGCATCTCAGGGGGAGGCTTTCTTCTCTTTAAAAGAGGAACCAACTCAGCCGGGGGACAACTAGAAACTTGGAGGCCAGCCTGAGACAGTCTACCAATCTGAACCAGCTTATCGGCACAACTATTAGCCTCTCTATAAATGTGATTGATCTCTGAAATGCCCAGGTCATGTCTCTCTCTCTCTCCCTCTCCCTCTCCCTCTCCCTCCCCCTCCGAACAGGGTACAGCAGAAGGCGGACAGTGTTAAAAAGAATAGGAGATCCAGGCCCAATGGCTCTAAGGTGACAATTATGCTGCTAGAGGCCCAACGGGTCCAAGGGCAAAGAAGGGAAAGAGAGAAAAATAATCCCTCCCCTTCAATATTTTGCCAATTTGGAGGAAATTGAAAAATGATAAAAATGAAATTTTAATAAAGTTTTAAAGCTTTAATTATTCTTATAAAATTTTCTTTTATAATTTTAAAATTAGATTCCAAGCCCCACTAGTTAGGGTTATCGGCTTAGTCTTAGCTCGGTCATTCAAAAAAAACAGATACCGAGAGAATTTTACCTCTTAACAGTTCAATCCGACTCAATCGATGATTTATTTAAAAAAAAAAAACTCAACCATTCAACCCAAATTCTTTGAGCAATTGTAATAAGCTCTTTTTTGTTAAAAAAGAAAATATTATTAATAATTTATACATACATATATTTTTCAATTATTTAAGATTTTTTAGTGAGATCATTAGGCAAATAGAAGAAAAAGGCGATGAAAAATTAAAAAAAAAAATTATTTTCAAATTTTAAATAAGTAAAAATCGCTCTTCTTTTTAGAAAATATCAAAAATCCAACTTGGATAGAAGGGCAAAATTGTCCCATTAAACTTTCACATTTTGTCAAATAGCCCATAAACTTTTAATGTTTACAATGTCCTCCTTAAGCCGTCAATATTTACAAAATTAGTCATTTCGTCTGAGACCATCAAGCTAACCTCATGAAAAATCGCATCCCTTGAACGTGATTAGGGGCAACTTTGTAAATTTCCAATAATAATATTAATATTGTTTAATTAAATGATTTCGACAGGGGAATTGGAAAAAATTTCAATTTTCAGATATTCCAGGGATGGAAATAGAAATAGAGGGGTATGTGAATTAAAGCTTCAATCATCTAGAAAAGAGTCTCGTTGAAGGCAAGAGAGTCGCACGTGCGAGTTTAATCCACAGACCCGGCGATGAAAAGCCGCTAGAGAGGAAATTCTTTTTTTTTTTTTTTAATTTTACCCTTAATTTTTGTGATCTCATATAAGGTTTAATAAAATTAAACTTTTTAAAAAATAAATTTAATTAATTAATTCTATTTTTAAATATATTTATTCAATTATTTTTTAAATTTTTATATAATTATTCTAAACAAAATCTGAAATAGAGTAGAATGAACAATTTAACCTTTAGTCAAGAAATCGACCCTTATACCTTCTCCACTGCCCTCCAGTATATCCAAAAAAATAAAAAAAGGAAAGAAAATTCATCTCCCTTAAATAATATCTTTTTATATAAACCACTGCTATTTGAGAATCACAACGGAGTCGATTAAATTCAGTTTAAATTGGATTAAATTTTTAAATAAAAAAACTCTTTCAATACTTATTTTCTCTGTACATAAAATTTAAATCAAATATCTTATTTAAAAGATTATAATATCCAACCACTAATCAACAAAACGTTGATTCCCTTAAATAATAAAGGTAGTTGATTTGTTAGCATTAACAACCCCCAACAAAAAAAGAATTTAATACAAAAAATTATCAATATAATGATAAGTTAAATTTATTTTATAAAAGATAAAATTTTAAATTTTCAAAATATTTTATTTTAAATTAAAAATATTATAATTAAAATAGAAGAATCTCAAACAAGGCCTTAATTTTCCTCGCCTAGTATCCTTTCATTACAATATAATATCATACATTTTTTCAATCCATTACCGATATTCAGAATCATATTTTGTTTAATTCGATTCGAGTATTTTTAAAAAGTCTATTTAAAAAGTGATTTTTTCAGTATGATTTTTTTGTTTTTAAATTTTAAATTTGAGATTTGATTAAAAATTTTAATATTTCATTTTATTAAATCAATTATTTTTGGATATATTATATATTTTTAATTATTTGTTGAATTAAAGAAGATTAGATTGCTTTTGCAGAGCATACCAACAAGCAGCAACCAACCGCAACACGAGAAAACAAAACAAAGTGGAGAATAGAGACAGCACACACGAAACCCATTGGACAGCAAATAAATTCTGGAAAACTTAGGCACTCGTCAAACCCCCCCTTTTAAAAATTCAAGAAAATTCTCATTAGCTCCATCCAATAATAAAAATGTATCAATCATACCACAATTATTTATTTATTTTTGGGATTCGACAACAACAATAATATTTTCATACAGATCAATTATATAAATCTTTTCACGTCATTATACTCTATCTTATAATATATATACATACAAATTCACTCAATATTAATATATATTATAATTTGATAGCATTTTTTTATGTGATCATATGTATTCAAAAAATTAACTAATTTCATTCAGATAGATGTAAAACTTAATTTACGAGTTGATTTATTTATTGTCTGTTTTTCTATCCTAAAATTCAAAGTTAAGACTTAAGTTTAAAAAATTTAACATAAATTTATGAGACGTTATTTTGTAACATTAAGACTTTGGAAATTTTTGAACCTAATTATGGTTTAAATGGATAAAATTTTAATATGTCATGACCATTTTTAAATTAAAATATTTGTATGTTTTTGCTAATTTAAATAAATAATTAATAAGATGATTAATTTATAATAATATAAGGGTTGCCATGTAAGGAAAAAAAAGGTATAGCATAAAAAATAAAAATAAAATAAAAAACAAAGATAGAAAAAGAAAAGGCAAAATATAAGCTGCCGACACTTATTCCCGAGCCTGTCCACTGAAAACGAGGTCTGGAGTCAGGCTCGGAATCCGAGCCTAATCTGTGACTGTTACCGCTACTTCTACGTAGCGTCGCATTGGCTGTTCAGAAAAAACAGAAAATCTCTCCTTCAGTGACAGACAGAGAGATAGAGACAGGGAGAGTGGGATTATTCCGACTGCCGCCCGAGTACAATCATACAATTTCTGATTTTGAAAAAAATCATATTGTTCTGATTAGTCAAATTATTGCTGCTTGGGTGTGCAAATTATTTGCTTTACGCTAGTTTAATCTGTTCATGAAGTTTCAAAACCGTTGCTTGTTGTCTTGCATGGTGAAATTCACTATGAACATTCTCGTATTGTGTTATCAGTTACAGAAAAAAGAAGTTTAGTTTTTCTTCTGTTTTAAGACACTTGGTTAGATTTTGAGGATTTGGGGTTCTCTGTTCTCTGCTATTGGTCATTGAATTTTCACCAATTTCTCTCGACCTGTTCAATTTGCCATCTGGGTTTTTCTCAAAACTTAGTGAAACCCCTCTTCAGGGCAATTTCGAGGTGTTGGGTGTCTTTTGTTTTCTGCAATCGATCGCTGAATTTCGTCAATTCTAACTCAACTGTCCAAATTGCCATCTGGGTGTTCATCAAAACTTGATAAAATCTTTGTTTTCTGTGTTTTCTTTTTTTGTTTCTTTCTCTTTTTTGTTACCCGATGAACCAAATATTTTTAAGTTTTTAGGTTGCAACCATCTGTGATAATTTGTCTTCTTGAGTTGAGACCCATAAATTTTGTTCAAGATGATGCACACAAAGTCTGAATCTGATATCACAAGTTTAGCTCCGTCATCACCATCAAGGTCTCCAAAGAGACCTGTGTACTATGTTCAAAGCCCCTCTAGGGACTCTCATGATGGAGACAAATCATCCTCAATGCAGGCGACTCCGATGTACAATAGTCCAATGGAGTCGCCATCGCATCCCTCTTTTGGCCGCCACTCAAGGAATTCATCCGCCAGCCGATTTTCAGGGATATTTCGGTCATCATCTGGTAGGAAGGGGAGTAGGAAGAGGAATGACAAGGGTTGGCCTGAGTGTAATGTGATTATGGAAGAAGGGTCTTATGATGACATGGATTATGACAAAGGTTTCATTAGGAGGTTTCAGGCTTTGATTGCTTTGTGTGGTTTCATTGTGCTTTTCAGTGTGTTTTGCTTGATACTTTGGGGTGCTAGCAGGCCTTACAAAGCTGAGATTACCGTCAGAGTATGCTTCATTACTATAACTCGTAACCCTTTTAATTTTATATAATTACCATTTATCATGATGATTTTGGTATTTGGATAAATTTTGTGTGCATAACTGTGCATGTTCTAGTTTTGTCATTGTCAAATGATTAATTGCTACTGTATCACGTTTTGTCATGAAAAATGGCATTTGCTTTTAAGAGAGTTTCTTTTAAAATAAAAATTAGGACTTGTTCATTCTCTGGTCTCTTAATGTTGTTCTATTATTTAATTTGCTAAATGCCTAATGTTTTGAAACTCACATTAGAAATTCCTGAAAAGAAGCCACTTGTAGGCATAGAAATGTATTGGCTGTTGTTGTGTATTTAATTTTCTATGCAAAGTTGACTGGATTGACCCCTTCCACACCCATAAATGCCAAATTTGCCAACTTTTGTTTCCAGCATGGTGGATATTAATCTTCTTCCAGGCATCGCATGAGATTGTCAGAGAATTCAATGTTCACAGACGAAAAAACCAAAAGGTGTCTGGTTTAACGAATGTAGAAGAGGATTATGATAAAGTCTTACCGAAGCTTAAGTTTTGAAGTTTGGTTTAGTCTTTACCACTTTTGGCATATATGTAATTGCCAATCATTTGCTTGTAGGGTGAGAAGTAGTAATTTAGCATTGCACGGTAAAATTATTCGCATTGCAAATTTCAATATGTTGTTTTTAGTATACCTGTACGGTGAAATTTTGGTTGGAAAGGTTAAAGAGTAGTAAAGCTGATTTCTAGGACGCCATTACATCTTTGAAAAGTTACATTTGTATAAAGGCTTCTATGTTTTAGCCTTTTAGGTAAATTTTAGAACAGGTGGTTCATATAGGTGCTTGGATTTAGATCATTGTTAGAGTTACGTTTGCTTTGCACATCCTACAAGTAAGCAATTTTTTACACACCACAAATAGTTTCTACATTGATGGAATCGGATGAAATTTCCCTTTAGATAATCCTTCTGTGTACTAGAAAATAGAATTCTTATTGGTCACTTTAATTTCATTGAGCATGGTTGTCCCTTCCTCCTAATTTTTGGTTTTTTTATGGTAAAATCCTAATTGAGAACACTATCCTTGCAGAGCTTGACAGTACACGATGTCTATGTTATGGAGGGTACAGACAACACTGGAGTCCCAACAAAGATGTTAACTATAAACGGCTCATTGAAGATGAGTGTATACAATCCTGCTTCATTATTTGGTATTCATGTTAGCTCTGCACCCATCAATCTTGTCTATTCTCAGATTGCAGTCGCATCTGGCCAGGTAAAGTCTCCACTCTCAGAGAAAGCGTAGAAGATATACTATATGTAATGTTGTGCCATGATAATTTATGAGGATTTTTATGTTACAGTTGAAGAAATATTATCAGCCAAGGAAGAGCCACCGACTTGTATCAGTTAACTTGGAAGGGGATAAGGTTCCTCTATATGGTGCTGGATCAAATTTAGCAGTTTCAAGTACTGGCGTCCAAGTACCGTTACAGCTAGAGTTTGTTGTCAAGTCACGAGGAAATGTTGTGGGAAAACTTGTGAGGACAAGGCATAGAAGGCGTATCTCTTGCCCTGTCCTCATCGATTCCACTAACACCAAACCGATCAAGTTCAAACAGAATTCATGCACATATGAGTGATCAATCGAGTTAAAGTTGTCAAGGTGTTGTAAGTATAAATGGGATGCTCTTGTTCCCCCACTTTTACCTTCCGAGGAAGAAGAGACTTTGCTTCAATTCAAAATGTCAAGGTTAGTGAGCCGAGGTTGTAAAAAGCCATTTACAGGTTCCTTTACAGGGTATATGGTTATTGGATGTCTGTTTCTTATTGTGCTGTGTTTACTTCAGTATCATTAATGAAAATCTGTCTGCGGTGTTATGATGAACATCTGGACATTTAAGTGAACTTTTACCCAAAATTGTCGGCAAATCAATGTGGGGCAGCATTCAACTTCTTCATTTATGCGTGCATAGAATATTAAGATCTTCAATGGCCAAGTACTGAGCCTGATGGACAGCCTGTTTCTAAGAAATCTTGCTGGATGTCAATTAATGTGTTATGACATCGAAGTTTGTATCTTCATTCAAAAGCTTACGTGTCGGTGGGATCTTTCCCTCTACTCAAGACTAAAGACATGATTCACCTGTTCTTCAAAGCACTCTTCTAACCAAAATCTGTAGAATCTTTTCCACTTCCCGTCATTTACCTTGTGCTTAGACTACAAGCTTAAATAGGGACATATTTTTTTTGATTCCGCAAGTGCTACACATGTTTGGCTTGTGAAAAAGAGGAAAGAGGGGAGTAATATAGCAACCCTAACCTGAAGGATTTTCACTCACTCTGAAATGTTTGGATTAAGCACTGCCTGTTTGCTCCAAAGTGTACAACAAGGTGAGACCACTGACATAGCATCCGATTTAGAGTCATCGTCTAGGGTGTCTGTTTCAGACTCTTGAATGACTAAAAGTTTCATACTCGCGATCCACACTAGATTGTAAATATTCCAAATACTAGTTGTTTCAAACACTAAATTAAGGTTGACATGGTTATCTTCTATTATTTTCTTTTACCTTTTCTTTTTCCTCTTACAGAATGAAGCGAGAATTAAATTGCAGAGAACTGTCACTCTCATGAGAAATACTAGACTTGAAACACTGCCTGCAGGCAGCCATGAATGCTATAGTTGAATTGTTTAATTGGGTCTCACAACACAACCCCCACATGACTGTCATAAAAAGAAACCCGTCACATTATGCTTGTTCTCTTTATTTTTCTCTTGCCTATCAAAATGGTGAAGAGAGCAAGCAATGGCCTCAAGTTCTTATCTCTCTTCTAGTGGGAGAAACAATTATGGATAGCTGATATACAGCCAAGTCTTATCTCTCCATGCTTCATTACTGGAGAGATACATATCGCTAGTGGTCCTCTCCTATTTCAAATGGATTAAAATTCTTTAACCAGTTTTTGTCATGGCAAGCAGAAAAATGAACAGGTGAAGGAAAAGTGATCTTTTAAGGCCTTAACCACTATAACTCCAAAATCAATTAAAGACCCTTGAGAATTTTTTATGAACCATCATCATGTTGCATTACATCCTAATCTACTCTACAGCTCTTTAAACTGTGAGAGAAACACAGACATCAAAACACAATCAGGATGTGAAGTTGAATAATCGAACACTCTATTCTTTAATCAGAAATTTTAAATTAAAACTTTGTAAATAGAGAAAAAGAATTTAAAAAATTTAATTCCATAACAAAAAGAAAAAGGATTTCAATTAAAGACCCTTGAGAATTTTTTATGACCCATCATCATGTTGCATTACATCCTAATCTACTCTACATCTCTTTAAACTGTGACAGAAACACAGGCAACAAAACACAGTCAGCGTGTGAAGAAAAAGTATCTCATCAAATTTTTTTAAATTGAATAATCAAATATTTTATTCTTTAATCAAAAATTTTAAATTTAAATTTTAGAAATAAAGAAAAAAAATTTAAGAATTATAATTTTATAATAAATGTTATAATATTTAAATTGAATTAATTGATCCACCCCGATAATGTAAACAAAAAAAGGGCTTACCAACAGAGGCTCACAATATAAAGTGATGTGACATAAATCCCAATTATCAATTAAATACATATTTTTATTTTTACATGAACTATCACTTAAACCCAGAACTGTTATAATATCTGAGTAATATTATGAGTACCTATATCACTGTCCGATCAAAACTCGATTCGAGCACGGGTTCAGGTATCTCAGGCTCAAGCTCGAGATCGAGCCCAAATGTGTCAGGCTCGAAATCCCGACGAACTACTCGAAAATTAATTATATATTTTTATATATTAAATATCTGACGATACTACCCAACGATACTATTCGATGATACTATCTATGACACTTTGAACTCGAACTTGAGTTCGAAAAATATAAATTTGAACCATATTAACTAACGACACTATCCAATGACACCCGATGACATTTCAAACTCGAACTCGAGAAATTCAAACTCGACGAGTTCAAACTTACCTAAAAATACTCGAGTCGAGCTCAGACATCGTGATACTCAAGTTTGACCCGAGTGTCATGATACCCCTACTTCAACCAAGAGATTTTAAATTATATATATATATAAAAAAAAAAAAAAAAAAAAAAAAAAAACTTCAACAAAGCAAAAAAAGGACATTAGGTATCAACACAAATTATTAGTTGAATGATTTTTTTCCCCTAAAAAATAGAATAGAATAAAATAGTTGATTCGTTCATGACAACAACATCGCATCGAAGTGTTGCACCTTAGTGGTGAGCCACTCCCTTGTGCGAACGATCAGCATGTTTTGACAAAATGTAAGAGAGAGAGGGTGAGAGAGAGGGAGAGAGATGACATGTGAAGTCAGAGTTCTCAACTTTTTTTCCAGTTACATGTTGGCCTTCTTCAGTTTCTAATCCGTGTTTTGCGCCTGTTGTCAAGTCCTTCAATAAAAATCACCCAAAATTCCAAGCTTCAAATAAGGTTATTTTAGAATATCTTAGCACGAAAAAGGGCAAAAAATTAAATTACTTTAGGTTAAGAACTGATCATTGATCACCATTGTACACACATCTTTTGTACGTATCAGATCTAGTCATTCTTAAAACCCTCTCCCTCACTCACCATTTCCAAAAAACTAAAACCTAAATCGCAAACAGATCTGTCATCAGACATTTCAAATTTCCAAAATCCATAAATCCATTCGATGTTTTCTCCAAAACCCACATTCAATTTCCTCAAATTTTCACTAAAACTTATCTTAATTTTCTCTCTCGTCATCTCAAACATCTATGCAGATGAAAACTCTAGGGACCCAGATGAGGATTTGAAGGATTTGGAAGACTTAATAGCATTAGATGAACAAGTAGATCAAGAAAAACAACAAGAAGAACAAGGTAGTAACCAACATGTGAAAACATCATCTGAGGCCGAGGTTTTGAGCAAAGCACAAAGAATTGTGCTTGAGCTAAACAATGATAACACCAAGAGAGTGATTGATGAGAATGAGTTTGTCTTTGTTCTGGGTTATGCTCCTTGGTGTACTAGGAGTGCAGAGTTAATGCCTAAATTTGCTGAGGCCGCAATGACTCTTAAGGTATTGGATAGTCCTGTTTTGATGGCTAAGGTTGATGCTGATAGGTATACAAGAGCAGCAAAAGTTCTTGGGATTAAAGGGTTCCCAACTTTACTTTTGTTTGTCAATGGAAGCTCACAGATCTATTCTGGTGGATTTACTGCGTAAGTGGCAATCCCTTGTTTTTATAATTTGAACCATGTTTATAAATGGCAATTCTTTCGTCTGTTGTTTTTTCGGTTTTTCTATTATTTAGGGCATTTTTATATGCTATAGTTTGACAATGTTTATTACCAAATTTGGGATTAGTGATGCTTTTGCACCAAATACTGATAATTGTACAATGGTTGGGGTTGATGAAAACTTTGCCATAATCAATTATTTATACCAAATTTTACCACAAACCCTTCATTATGAGGGGAGTGTTACTTTTAACGCGGGATAAGCTAGCTTATAAGTTTATGCCGGTGGACTGGTGCAAAAGGCATTTCTGTGTTATAGTTTTGAATGATTCTTGTGACTGACATTTCTGTGCTGGTTTTCAGTTTTCTATGATTGTTAAAACTGGTCACTATATTGTTTATGCAGCCTAGATTCACCTCTAAGAGCCTTGCCAGATAATTTATTTATTTATTTTTTGACCTAAGATCTCAGATATAGGAACAGATTTTATTTTGTGTGTCAAAAGAAAAGGAACATGAAAGTGGTGCTTCGATGTTTAAATGTTACATTTATCTGATGGGCTTACCGGCACTAGTGTGATGATTCAATGTTCTGTAGGATGCTTCTATTTAAAAGTGCCTTAGGTTGTGTACGTCCACATTAATACTGGAATGGGATGACACATTTGCTAATTTTTTGTGGCTTGTTATCATCAGGGAAGAAATAGTGATTTGGACAAGAAAAAAGACAGGAGTGCCTGTTATCAGAATAAGCTCAGTAGCTGCAGCTGAAGAGTTTCTTAAGAAACACCAGACATTTGTTGTTGGCCAATTTGACAAATTTGAGGTATGCAATATCCTTTTTAATTGGTAATTTAATTGTAAAAGAAAAAAGAAAATGGCTGAAAATTTACAGATGTTGACATTCTAATTTTGTTTTGTGCTGATATATGTTCAATGTTATGTTTGGCTAGGATTATGTTTTGTTCGTATCAATATCCGGAGCTTGTCCACCAATTGGGTCACAAAGCTATTAGATTCAATTTCTTATCAGAAAAACCTACAGTTTTTGCTGGCATTGCTTCTAATGTTGATTTTGGTTTTCCTGTAAAAGGGCCTGTGGAGTTTGGGCATGGTCCTTGCATATCACCAGCGATTGTTAAATTAGGAGAACTAAATTTTTGTTATATCTGTTATTTTTTTTTCCTAGCTGTATCTGATTGTTGTTGCTTGTACTTCTTAATTTGCTGTGTATGAGTATTCTTTAATTGCTAAATAATGTAGTGGTATTAAATTGAGAGTAGAAAGCTTTAGCAGCTTTAACATATGCTTACACACAGAACTTTACTTATTATTATTTTTTTTTCCTCTTTCAGGGTCCTGATTATGAAGAATTTGTAAAGGCAGCAACAGCCGACAATGAAATCCAGTTTGCTGAAGTGAGCGACACTGACACTTTGAAAGTCTTATTCCCAGATGCAAAAGATGGACGCCTCTTCCTTGGTCTGGTCAAAAGTGAGCCAGAAAAATACACTACATACAGTAAGTTGATAAAGCCTCTCTCTTCAAATCTACTGGTGCCTTGTTGGCCTTCCTGAATCAGTTACCAAATCTCATGTCTGACATTGCAGAAGAAACCTTTCAGATGGACAAGATACTGCATTTCTTGGACTACAACAAGTTCCCACTAGTTGCTACTATGACTGAACTCAATTCTGTCAGACTTTATGCTAGCCCTATTAAACTTCAGGTTTGTGGCGCTCTCAGTCTCAGGTCTTAATTTTCTGGATAGTTTAGTCTGCAAACCTATATATTTTTGTCCACTCTTTCCTGAGGTAAACCATGCTTTGCCTTACAATCTAAATTATGGTTGGACCTCTCAAGTGAGGGCATCTTTAATGCATAACCTGTTGTGATGTTATGTTTGTTTATGTCAAAAACTGTTCGTGTTACTCATCTTTAACTATAGAAACAGATATGGCATAAACAACAACAGTTGTAAACACATAAAAGCACAAATCATTTCCTTATCAGTTTCTAATCTCCCGATTCCTTATTTGAATTTCTAAAGTGTCATTCCTGTGTGTTTGGGATAGAAAATTAGGCAATAGAATTTTTTTTGCCATATATATCTAAACTCAAAATAGCTTTATGAGGATGGTGGAGGCACAATGCAACATTTTGCACCTTTTCTTGTGTACACTTGGCAGATGGATTCTTTATTTAATTCCCGTTGCTGGTGATAGAAAGATAAAAGATGGTGGAAAAGTTGCCTGGTTCATTATTGGTGGATACGTTCTTACATCTGATGGGTTGGTGGTGGAGGTGATGTGTTTGGCTGTTGCTGGAGGACATGGACTGATCACCTCATGGTTTTTTGTTGTGGTAATAGGCACTCTGCAAGATACTTCTCTCCTAGAGGTTTTCACCATGGGGATCTAGTTTATCCTTATCTCTATTTGGTGATGGAGGTGCTGAGCAAAGTGCTTGTAATGATAATAAATCTCAAGGTGTGTAAGAGAGAAGGAGGTCAGGATTGAAATTTCTCATTTGCTATTGAGAATAGGGAAAAAAAAATTATGTTGATGTGGAGCAAATGCTAAATTGAAGCTGTGTTGCTGGATCTAAAGTGAACTTGCCTAAGATTGAACTTCTTTTGGTTTGTGGGTACATTGATCGGGAGTACTTTGCAGCTATCCTTGGATGTAGGGAACGTTCTTGCCTCTGGCCAATCTGGTTCTCCTGCTAGAAATTGGGATTTTGTTATTCAGAAAGAGTTTTTGAGAAAATGTTTGCAGGTTTGAAAAGAAACCGTCCATCAAGGGTGTATAGCAACGAACTCTTCTGAGCAGCATCTAAACTTCATGCGGATTCTACATATGTATTTTCCATTTCTCACTTGTTTTCCAGAAGGCTGAAAGCTTTTGAGGGAAAATTTATTATAGGGCAACATAGTGGTGATTTTGAACATCATCTCATTTACCGTGGCATTGTTCCTTAGTAATTGCTGTTGTGAAGAGGTGAAAGAAGCAAATAGAGTGGGATTGCAGAAATTCTTCATGAAAGGAATGCATTTGTTCTCATAGTGGATCCATTTTGAAGTTGGTAACAGGATTTTAGTTTGAGTTCCCCTCTGGTGGATGTGGGATGCAGGTCAAATTCTTTGGAAAAAATCAATCTTTGGTCATCTCATTCAGTTTTTGGCAAGAGATAGAGATAATTGGTTATCTAATGTTCCATCTGCATAAGATAACTTGAAATGGGAATACCCCTTCCTGTGCCAGGATTGGGAACTTGAAATGCTTGCATGTGCTTGCATTAAATAACTTGAAATAGACGATATTATTGATAAATAGTGTTTTTAAAAAAAAAAAAAAAATTTAAAATCATGGCAAGTGCCTCATCTGGTGCTTCAGGAAATGACTGATACCCTTGTTATGCTTCTTTTTACATGTGCTTATACTACCCTGTTTATGTATTCATCGATAGCATGAGTTCGTAGAACATATGCCGCAGGGCTAGTCTCTTAATATCCTCCATTTGTCTTTATCAAGGTCTTCATTTTTGCTGAGATTGATGACTTCAAGAATCTCCGAGATTCATTAGAAGATGTTGCCAGGAAGTTCAAATCTAAGGTAGATATACTCTGGTTTTGAAACCATTGAAGAGTATGATTTACATTGCTAGTCTTGTTCTTACTGTTGCACTTCCCTTGTGCAGATAATGTTTATTTATATAGACATTAAAGAGGAAAACCTTGCAAAGCCCCTGTTGACTCTATTCGGCCTTGAAGAATCAGATAAAACCATTGTTAGTTTCTTAATGCATTACCTGTGAACTATTTTTTTTTTTCTGCCACACTTTATTTAGTTTTGATCAAGGCAATCTATTGAAATTACTTTCTTATGGTGGTAGGTGGCTGCTTTTGATAACAGAATCAGTTCCAAGTACCTGTTAGAATCTGATCTAACCCAAAACAATATAGAGGTACTTTCTTCCTTCATCTGACTTTGGTTTGATGTATTCTAGGCAACTAATGGATTCTATCGGCTTCTGTAGGAGTTCTGCATGGGTCTTTTAGATGGTACAGTGCCACCATACTATAAATCTCAGCCAATACCAGAAAATGTGAGTCTTCCACTCACTATAAATTCCTTTCAGGTTCTCTTTTATTTATCACCCCTTGCCTTAAGTTATTGTGAACACCGAGTTTCCATTGAAACTGTGGTTCCATGCCACCAATCTGCTCTTTACACTGTGGTAAAACGAAACTTGATTTCTGATTTCAGGACTTGTTTTTTATGATTTGTCTGATTGAGTTTCATGTTCGGTTTCTGTCCCTTCTGAGATTGTAACAGAGAGAGGGAAGCATCCAGGTAGTTGTGGGGAAGACGTTTGAAGAGCTGGTTCTGAAGAGTCCCAAAAATATCCTCCTAGAGGTCTGCTCTTTTATACCATTTATATGACCTTAGCGCATGAGCCGTTTGAAGGACTCCCTTGTTGCTCTTCCTCACTCGTGATTTCTAATGATAATTTGTTTTGCTTGTATCAAAAATGTGAAGGTACATACGCCATGGTGCATCCTTTGTGAGAGCACGAGTAAACAAGTGGAGAAGTTGTTTAAACATTTCAAAGGATTGAACAGTCTGACCTTTGCAAGAATGGATGCGTCTGCAAATGAACACCCAGATCTGCAGGTAAGTGTTCAACTCAGTGGTGCATAGAACAGAATAGAATAGAATTTCATGCATGGATTCTTATCATCCTTTTAACACACGCGCAGGTTGATGACTACCCAACACTGTTATTCTACCCAGCTGGTGATAAGTCCAAACCGGTAACCATTCTTGGGTGTTGGCTTCTTCTGATATATTCACGATTTCTGAAATGGCATTGGCTGATGAAAGAACCCCATTTGGTTGTGCAGATGAAGTTATCTACCAAAGCTGGGATTAAAGAATTGGCTGCCGCCATAAACAAACATGTGAAAGCTGAGGATAAACTCACTAGGGATGAACTATAGTCTGATTTCCATGTACCATAATGTTTAGAAATGTAGTATTTTGTAACATTCGATTCAGTCTACGTAGGATGCCCCGAAGGAACAAATGCATGTGCCTAAAGCCGTGGCATCGCAGAAAGCAAAAGACTTACACCACTGTAATTGAAAGGGAATAAGTTTAGGGTTTTTCTCTCACTACTCTAAACAGCATCTTCGATCAAAGTGGGCTTCTTGTCTTCTTCATCTTCTTCTTCCTCCTTCCTCTTTCGGTCTTCGATCTTCAAACCCTCAAGCGCATCGACACAAGCTTTCTCTCTCTCTCCTCTCCCTACCCCATAACCTCCTCCCACCAAATCCTTCGTACTCTCTGTCTCACTCTTCCCTCCCACGACCAGATCGCCTGCCGGCATTACTCCGCCCTTCTCCGTCGCGCAAGGTCCGTCAGATCCCCGCTCCGGCGAACCTCCGATAAGCGCGTCCTTCTTCTCCTGTTTGATTGGGAATGGATCGCTGATGCAATCGCCTTCATCGTCGGAGAAGAGATCGGCGGGGCGTGACGTGATGACGTTGGCTGCTTTAAAGAAGGCTTCTTTAATGAGGTCCGGTGGGAGAGCACAGTCCTCTAGACCCGCGTCTTCTAGATTGGGAGGACGGATCTGATGTAGTAGTCCGTACTCTTCTCCTGTGGCTTCCATTTTTGGTTTCTCTTCTTTCGCAGCGGCTGTGTTATTGAAGAAGAATTGTTTGAGCGTCCCTATTCCTACTGCCTGGTGCACGAATATCATTGTGCAATAGTTCTGACACGTGGCAAATCAGCGTGGCTTGGCTGGTCTAGAGAGGAGGCGTGGCGCCCATTTAAGTTGAGGTGAGGCAACAGAGATCGACGTCAAGCAAGCCTAGATAGGATTGGGTAACATGGGCCGGCCCGACATCAATGCAGGACAATTAGGCCCAATACGCAATTTACTTTGTTTTCTCCCAATTTATTAGTTTCGGATTAATTCAGTTAGAATTAATTATTGAGTCTATGAAAAGATCAACTCTTTCTATATCTATTTTCTTTATTCTTAAGATTTACTCAAATTTTAAAAATAAAAAAAAAAATTTTGTTAGGAGGGTAACTCCTGAATGGGTCATTATAAGTTTCGAATCGAAATTATTAGAATATGACTCCGAACATCAGTATACATAAAAAAAAAAAAAAAAAAATTGATATTTACTTCGTTAAATAAGGATTTTTCTTTTTTTTTGTTACATGGGGAAGATTCGAATAAGGGAGGAGGAACAATGCCTATTGTTTATTGGCTCGTTAAATAAGGATGGCACATGATAAAACCTAGCTACAAGATAAAAGGGGGCTAAACTATTCTGGCCAGATCAAAGGATAGCGATTGAAACAAAGATGTTGGGGAGAGGAGAAAACATGTAATCTAGAGCCAAGAGAGGAGGCTAGCTTATCCATTTTATGAGCGCACTCAGTTGCTTCTCGAGGAACATGAAGAATGATGCACTCCCATTGACGAGCTAACAGTTCTTGGCAGAAAAAGATCAAAGTACAATCTGCAAAAAATAATTTTTTGGTGTACACGGTCGGAATTACTTCAATTAATTCGATTCAGGATCTACTGTGATCTATTTCGGGGTTACCCTCTCGGCGTAGCTTTTTTCATTATGAAAACTCAAAATCAAAACTTTTATTAAAAGATCTAACGTTACATTCTACTAAATTAACTATCCATTGGTATATAATAGACAATAATAGATGTTCACTAGTTTAGCTCTATGTGAATAGTTGCTTGCCGAAAAGAGACACAAGTTTTGAACCCGATCAGCTCTATGGTTGAGCAAAAGAACTCAGGCCCCTGCACTTAATGTAGTCTTAGAGCCCCCACAATTGAGTTTTTTGTATCCCGGTAAGAAGGCAACCATCCCACCAACAGGAGGAGTTTATACGAATGTACTCAGCTGCATGGAAGAGAACAGTGGCGCTCCAATCCTCGGTGGCTCCATGAACACCATCAAGGAAGAGTTTATTCCTCCAAGTCCACAAGCACCAGCAAGCTTGGGGAAATGTTGCACCCCATTGAAGAGAACCACAAGAATGATATTTTCTGGAAACAGTGTTACTCATGAACCAATGTTGAGTATTAGAGAAGGAGAATTCATCATAAAATTGACGTGGAAAGTAGGACAATCTCGCAAAAGATGTAGGGTGGTCTCCATGTGGTTCCGGCGCCAAGGACGACAAGCATTAGGGACCTTTTTTTTTCCCCGGTTACAACAGGAATTCCTGTTCACGGGATCGAGAAAAAAGTTATTGTCATTGGATTGTCCCTTTAGAGACAAGGCAATGTTTGACTTGTGCTGGACGACAATGTACCCCAGCGATATCGAAGCATAGATGTATGAATTCTGATAGTATCCGAATTAACAACAAACTTTCCTAAATCCCATAAAATTTTAATTCTCCTACACTCTCAATAAGGAAGAAAACATTTTCTAAATACTAAACCCTTCTTAATTTTATAGGATTCTAAATATTTTAGAAGTCTTTGATCATAATATTTTAGAAGATCTCATATAAAAGGAAATTAGAATTTTTTATACCTTTTGGGAGAGTATAAATACAAAGCATAATACATGACAAAGGGATGACAGACACTAAACCCTACACCCACAATTCTCCGCACTTATACACAACTCTATAACCATAACCATATAACTATATGACTACATAATATTTTGTCTCTCTATATAAATATTTTGGAGGCATAAGGAGGGGTTGTCGAAACTCTAAAAATTAATACTGATTCCCTGATGCGATAAATTTATAGCAGTAGTGGTACCAAATCGATTCCTAAGAGAACTAAATTGATTTAATTTATTAGTTAAGTATTAAAAATAAAAATGGAGGTTTTGTTAAATAAATTTCTAAATTAAAAATAATAACTAAAAAAAATAAACAAATTAACAATGAAAATAATAACTATTGAAAGAAAATCCATCTACCCAAACTCTGATCCAAGGGTTCTCCACATTCAATTATTTCACTGATCATTGGTTAAAAATATTTTTCTTGCAATTCAAATATTAAACCTTAGATTTATTAGGATAACCGTAATAAATCTTGTGTTTTCCTAAATTAATTGACCAAACCTAGCATCCAATTAAAACATATCATTAATCGACTGGACACGATAGCGTTTCATATTAATATAATGATAGTATTAAGATTTGTGAAAACAGTTAAACCAAAATACAAATAATTGGAATAGTTGCAATTATTTAATTTTGTTCCATTGATTTTCTAGATTAAATATGAATACCGATAAAAGACCAATAAACAAAATAACCGAGTTACTACTTGTACCATTCATTCATGACAATTACGGATCACTGAAATTTTGGATTGCAATAGAAAAATTAATATTAAATTAAATTGTCAGATTAACCAATACTAATTTTTTATATAAATAAATCAAAAACCAACGAATACTTGAAATAAAATGATAAGAATTTAAATAAAATACATAATCTCACAATGAAAACCATCGAATGAAAATTCTTCTTAAATCAGAAAAATAAACTACTCACTTGGTGATGAGTTTTCAATAAAATAAAAAGTAAAATAAAACAAAAAGAAAAAAAAAAGAAAAATATTCTAAGGGAGGAAAAAAGGAAGAATGACCCAACCGACGGCCCTTTGCCTCTATATACAGTGGTTGTGAATAGTGCCGTCCATTTTGAAAGAATTGAGTGTTTTCTTTTTCTTTTTTTTTTTTTTTTTATGTAGCAACCGGCCCTTTTAATTGTGTTGATCTGCTGTCAATCTCTTTTGGGATGAAAGCAACCGTTACGAGAAGTCTTGAATGATTTTGTGTCATTTTTTTTAAAAAAGAAACTTTTCTCAATAAACTAAAAACTACTCCAATAAAAAAAAAAAATTAATTTCTAAAACAATTTTACGTAAAATAAAATTTCTACTAAAATTAAAAAAAATCAAGTTTTTTCTAAGACTCAAATGATATTTACTCTATTTAGCTCCAAATTACCTTTTTAAACCAATTTTATCAAAATCTTCCGATTCCAATTATCTAAAAATAAAAATCAATAAAATCAATTATTAAAATATTAATCAGTACAAAATCAACCCATAATAATAATAATAAATTTAACATTTTACATATTATCATCAATTCTCCACCATCAGAGATATGGCTTTATGTCCTATTCGGATACGATTTTATATTCAATTACATACGTTCATTATCTCTCATTATATACATACATCACACTTGGAGCCACATCTATGACCAATTATACATAGATCAGACAATACTCGACAAAACTTACATATTATTCTCAGTTTTTATTTTATCTACTCTTACTGAATTGAACGTCGGAGTCCCTGTTTGCCCACTTCCTGTAGAGATTTTGCAGGTTTTCCACCTAAGGAGATCCAATGAATATTCTTGACATATGCTCGCCGTTCGGGTCAAAGAGCAGATATCTGTGCTGGTAAAAAATTACCTCCATCAAATCAAATTCTATCATGAATTCCCAGCCACAATAAATACTTCATCTGACTGGGCAAGGGAGTTGCGATAGATTCTTCCATGGGAATCAAGAATTAGCATTCCAGGCTAAAGAGAATGAAAACCATCAGAAGTTCCCGACCAAGCTATTTTATCAGAAGTAGGGATAGTCGGGTTAATCCAAACCGGTATCTCATTTAGAAGAAGACTACTAATGGAATCCCATCTCCAAATGCCATCCTTAGTGCAATAATCAGAAACTGAAGCTAATAGCTCCGTGGGCGGGGCCAAGCAAACAGCTAACTCAATTAACGGTTTGTCGAAGAGCCAAGGATCCGGTCGAAATCAAGTTGCTTGCCCATTATTTATTGTATATTTCAGGCCCCTCAGATTGCATTCCGGCCTATGAGAACACTCCACCAGAGAGAGAAGGTCCTGATTTAGCCATACATGAAAGGAATTCTGGATTCTTCATATACTTAGCTTTAAGAATATCAATCCAAAACCCTTGCTTACTAGAAACAATTTCCCAAGCAAGTTTCCACAAAGATGCTTCATTCATTAAGTGAGAATGCCGAAATCCCCAACACACCATCGGCCTTGCTCAAGATTCTCCCACTTAAGCAATTGGAACCGCCCATGCTCATCAGAGCTACCCTATATGAAGCCACGAATCAGCTTATCAATCTCATCGCAAATGCCATCCGAGTTTTGAGGATCGCATAGCATGCATGGGTAAAGCCATTAAAGTAGATTTGGCTAAAACAACTCTTCCCGCAACGAGTGCTTCGACTTCCAACTACTAAGCTTAGACTTAGCTTTCACCCGAATATCTTCACACATTTTCTTTGTGATCCGACCATGAGCGTAACACGGACCCAAGATCATTGGTAAGCCCAATACCAAGATGATTGGCGAGAGAAGCTAATTCGTGTGGTGTATTTGGCAGCATGAAAACCTTTGATTTGGAGAGATCGATTTTCTGGCCGGAGAGATCACAAAATCTGTTTAACCACAGTAGCATTTCATCCACTAGATTCACTGAGGCCTCAGGATTAAATCATTACCGAAGAATACATGAGAGATTACCGGCCAGTCCTAGACATTGGAAGAGGTTTCCAAGCTTTCCCTACTGCTTCTTGAATTAAGTGGCCTAACTTCTCAATGCATACAACAAAGAGATAAGGGGAGAGCGGGTCCCCTTATCTCAAACCACGCTTACGACTAAAGAAGTCAGTCTTCTCAGCATTCCATACGTCTAACATGGTAGGGGAGTTAACACAAACAAAATGATATTAACACAATTACTTGGCAAGCCAACTCAAAAAAGGACATGGTGAATAAAATCCCAACGTAACCAGTCATAAGCTTTCTCCAAATCAATTTTTATAGCTAGATACCCTTTTTCCCTTTTATTTTTCACATTGTGTGAATACACTCCGACACAATCACTATGTAATCTCTAGCATGACGACCCGGAATAAAACTACATTGAGTGGGAGCCACCAAGGAAGAGAGGAGAGGACGAATTCTGATCACTAGGACCTTTGAAATGATTTTCGTGGCAACCGGGCACAAGCTTATAAGACAAAAGTCTGTCACCTTTTGAGGGATAGGCACCTTAGGGATAAGAAAGATCAGTGTTCTATTTAAATTGACACCAAAGCACCCTACTTGAAAAAAATTTTAGCAAAGGTACACACATATCCTTCCCCATAACCGACCAATTCTTTGGAAAGAAACATACCTGGTACCCATCAATACCTGGAGCTTTATAAGGCTTTTTAGCAAATAAAACATCATTTATTTCTTCATCAAGAATGGGCCTCATAATGTTGACCAAAGAGCTCTCATCAAGGGGCAAGGAGGACTAAAAGAAACAATCCCTTGGAATAGTGGGGGCAGGGTCCATGTAAAGCTCACGGAAGTCTAGAAGAATCAATTGCTTTAGCTCTTCATTTGTGCACAATGAACCATCAACTCGTTAGAGAGACATAGCTCTATTAGAGGTATGAAAGAAAGATCACTTGCTATGGGACTTGAAACCATTTCTTCATGGCCAAGGGTGTCATTATATTCACGAAGAAGGTGTTTCTCTAGTTGTACCAGGAATGGATTGTGCCGAAGCTCAAAGCTCTTTGAATGCCTGTATTACGTGCAAGCGGCCGACACTTAAGATGAAAAATGTTACCATACACCTCGAAATTCTAAGTTTTCATAGATGTCTCTTATGATGAAAAATGACAGTTTTTGTTTTCATAGATATCTCTTATGTCTTTTAATGAAGTTTTGAATTCAAAACCTGGGAAAAGGAAAAATTAAGTTGACCAAAGAAAAAAAAAAATGAAGGATGCCCAAGGATTTGGAGACACCAGGTTCGGGTGTCATTGGGCTTCCACTTTCGTATGTTTCCTTTTGTAATTGGGCCTCAACCTCCAAACAAAAGAAAAATGGTAAAATTCAAGGATTAGAGGGATTGGAATGAACAAAAAGGATTCAAAGGGTAAATTAATTTGATCATGTCACTTAGAGGCAACACAAAAGACGCATCAAACTAGACGAATTGAATGTTACTTGCAGGCTGTAAGATAAGTCTAAAACCTCATATTCTGATTTTGCCTTTTTTTTGAGCCCCCCCCGGGGGGGGGGGGGGGGGTTGTTAAGGGTGCTTGTCATCTTAATCAACAAGCACATGCAGGAGGGGGTGTCAATCATAGTTTATGAACAGACCTAGATTCACAATCGAGAAAACCAAGTACTACCGTTTGATACAATCATATGCCTCAGATGAGCGCATTGTCCAATAGAATACACTTCTCAAAGTAAACCGGCAGAAATATCACATACAAGAAGAAACCAATCGTAATAAAAAGGTTGAAGCTTTAGGATACACATTTAAACATTGATAACCTTCCCTCCAACATTACATTCCATATTTCCGCATGACAAATTGGGAAGGATATAAATGAGAATTGAAACTAAGATCCATGGAGCAGGGAATAGCCCGGTGGGTGAGTTAGTTTCATCAACATTCACATCCTGTAGATCTTTGTTGCCTTCCATCCGCAAATTCAACCGTGTCAGGAAGGTATCTGCCAACATGAACACACCCACGGTTGTCCAAAGCACTTGATTAGCACATGATGATTGTCAACAAAATATGAATAAACAATGCTAATAGTTATTCTCTTACCAAAAAAGGAAAACATGTGAAACAGGATAAGCATTTGATAATGGCACTACGATTGGTCATAACCTTTTTAATAAAATAAAAAAAAAAAAAAAAAAAATCTGTTCAATGATTTCTAAGATGAACATGTTTGAACAAGGAACATTAAAAAGGGGGGAAAAAATGTTTGAGGTGACAAAGCGGAATGATAAAAGACAAGGGTATCAGTTGGATAAAGGTTGATTCATTTGTAGTCCCAAGGAAATTGTTGGCACTAGACGGGGCTCTATAAAAAATTTGTTATCAAATAAAATTTTGATGCAAAGGGCCGTGCTATTTATAAAGAAGCTACTATGGAGAACACTGTTTCCTGTTCTGTGGAGTTACAGGAGACATTTCTTGGTTAAGTACACCTGGATGTTTGATGAATAAACAGAAAAAGGCGTAGAGTTACTCACATTTCTTCTTCAGGTTCATTCTTCAGAGCATTTTTAGCTATACATTGGAAAGCTGCTTCCACATTGAATCCTTCTTTTGCTGAAGTTTCAAAGTAAGGAATGTTTCCCTTGGAGGCACACCATGCCTTTGCCTTCTTCTCAGATACCTAACCAACATGAAAGAGTCCTAACTTTTAAGTAGGTATTCAAGAAAGGGCTACACATAAATAGACAACATTAACCCAAATGCGAGAAGACAATAAAATACAAGTTCTAAAGGGAAGGATATCCATATTACCACACGGCTGTTTCCACCATCAACATCAATCTTGTTCCCCAACACAACAAATGGAAAGTTTTCAGGATCAGAGGGGCTTGCCTGAACATCAAATCCACATAGAATATGCATCAGGAACTGTTTCAGATCAAAGTTTGGTTTCAGAATATAGAAAACTAATCAAGGTTTACCTGAATCAGAAATTCTTCCCTCCAGTTGTTAAGATTGTCAAATGATTTCATGACATTCACATCATACACTAGAACACAGCAATCTGCACCACGGTAAAAAGCCACACCAAGGCTTTGAAATCGTTCTTGCCCAGCTGTATCCCATATCTGGAAGTCATAACAAAATGCAAGTCTTAGAAAAAAAGCCAGAAGGATATACACTTTCTTGCTGACCCCATCAAACAAGACTATTATAACCTGCCTGAGGTTGTTGAGTATAAGTGCATCACTAATTCAACTATATCAGCTTCTTTCTCACAATTAAAGCAAATTTATAAAATATAATCCAAGCTTTCAGATATGCAGCAAGTTTATAAAGGAAATCCTATGAGTCAATAAAATGCACCTGTAACATCCAAGAAGTTCATGAAAGAAAAATGGGGGAAATCTACCTAAATCTTTTTTTATCAATCAACAAATGAAGAGAATCTATGAGTTAGCCTCATAAATAGTGATCATTAATGCAATAACATACATAAAATCCCTTTTCTCACCAAACTAGAGACAATAACCCGTTTGCCTGACTCTATTGCCTGAAGTTTTATTGAAGGGAAAATGATACAAGGGCATACATTTAGAAACTTAGCACTATAATTATCGAGTTCTTAGTTAGCATGGATCATGATTTTGCACAAAAAGATTTTATGCCTCAAAAGGGGACATAAGCAACCTAGATCTCAGGTAGAAGGACCCATGGACCCCTTTGAAGGCATAATAACCTCTTCCCCCCCCCCAAAAAAAAGTGAAAAAAAAAAAAGCCTTGAGACATCCTTACATATAACTTTACATGCATAGTTTTATTTTTCAAAAAGATACACACTGTTCCTTTTCCCTTATATTACACATGCCCTTTTCAACCCCAAAAACCCTTTTGCTAAATCTAGTAACAAAAAATGACACCAATAGAGAAGCATAGGTTGTGGATAACTAAACTAATCCCAATCTGATTCCAAATAGTTTGAGACTAAACTGCTTGCACATACTCTTTAATGTATGATCATATCTTGCTGTAAGTTGCAAGCCATCCAATCTTTTCTTTTCAAGAACAGTTATTCATGTTGACACCACCAACATGGTGGTGAAAGCCTTCTAGTCTACTTTACATGCAAAACTACACTTCCATTCTTTTTTACTTCTCGGCGTTTCAGGTACAACCCTCCTCTTTTTAGTGCACTGCTTTTACAAATTATAGCAGGCAGTTCTGACAAATAACTCTTTACACTAATGTAATCTCCAACGACACAAAGCATAGAAATAGTCACTGTTACAACTAACCCTTCAATAAACCATTACATACTTGGGAAGAAACCATAGCCTTCAATAATTTCTGTTTTCCCGTTTGTAATTTTATACCTAGTTCAACAGAAATTATATTCATTTGAACCTTGCTTATACTGTCAAACATCATTACTTGTAAATGATCTTTTTTACCTTCTAAGAAGCGACCTTCCCTAGTACACCAAGACCCAGATTGAAACTTAAACTCATGGTTAACTGATTCAAAACTTAAAATATGTAGTTCACTTAAGACATGCATTGTGAAGCTTCATCAAACAAACTACATGGTCTCACAAGTAACATCCTTGAGAGGTGAAAGCTTGGGGCCAATTGGTGCACTCAGCCCCGTGGCAATACCATCCTCCCAGGCCACCACTTATCAAACTACCTCCCACCCATACATTCAAATATTTAATAGTTGTAGAACTCCATCGATTAGTCTCCATTTCCGATGCTCGAGATGAATAATTCAAACCTAGTTATCTACAAGTGATTCAAGGTGTATTGATATCCAATAGGCTGACGCGACTAGAGCCATTGACTTGATAGCAACACTTTATTTCCAATCTCTATCACACTAAAAGTTTCTAGGTTAGATCAATACTGCTATTGTATTGGGTTCACATAGTGGCATACTGTCAGTTTCAGTCATTTTTTTTAGTAATAAATCCAAGCCAAACCAAATTGATCAGTTTACTGCTCTTCACAACTGCCACTAAGCACAACAATGAAATAACTGCCCCTTATCAATGAAGTTGGTCATGGTTGGAAACAGTCGATTTCCATCAGTTAACATTATTAGAAATAGTTTCAATGAGAGGTTACACTGGAGAAATTGTCCTTGATGTTGAATAAGTCATTGATCTTAGCGAAGTGGTTAGCACTGCAACTCTAAGATGGGGAGGGAGGGAGGGTCGGAGGGAGGGAGGGAGGGAGAGTGAGACAGAGAGTTGGGACTTGAATAGAGACGTGAAGAAAGAGTGTGAGGACGTCATCCATCGGTTAACATTATTATAAATGATTTCAGTGAGAGGTTACAATTGGAGAACTTGTCCTCGTTGTTGAAGAAGACATTGATGTTTGGAAAGTGGTTAAATCTGCAGCTTTAAGATTGAGAGGGGGAAAGGGGATCTGAATAGAGATGTCAAGAGAAGAGAGAGGGAAGGCCATCATGTCAGATAAGGAAAGGGAGAGGATATTTTCATGATATATTAAATAAAGTTTGAAATGACATTAAAGCCCTCTAAAGCATCATAATTTCATCAATCCTCGAGTGGTTTGGTTTACCATGGTTTACAAAATTCTCAGACCGAAGCCATGCCTACTAACATTGGTTTTGCCGCACCTAGACCCACAGCCACCATTAGTAGCCAAAAAACCGCTTTCAGGTTAAGTTGGTTTCCGTCTACTGGTTTTGTCGGTTTTCTGGTCAAGTTTTTCACCTCGAGGTTCACATGTCACAAAAAGTTGGCTTATAGGTTTATTCCCTTACTTAAGGTGTGGACTTGATCATATGAGGTTGAGGATTCAACAGGTAAGACTTTTGTTGAAGCATGTTTCATGTAGCTTGCACTTTCAATTTCACATGCTTAATAGGTAAGAATTTCATCATAGATAACCTAGAAATGGAGGATATGAAAATAGATATTTGGTCTCCGAAATACACTTGGAATATTAATCAGTCACCTCCTATAATATGCCCATGGAGGGAAATGGTTGGGGACACAGTTGTCTATCTGAATCTTTCTTTGGTTTCAATTGATATGTAGAAGAATGGCAGTTGGGCTTGAAAGTGCGTTGGATGCGATGATAAGAGAAGAAAAGAAACCCTCTTACGCTCTTTCACTATCATTTGATCAGTTTGGATGGAAAGCCCAAAAAAGATTTTCACAATGGAAGGACTGAATCATTTTTTTCTTTTGGCAGCCCTTGGCCTCGCCTCTTAAAGGTTTAGACTTCTTATGACACATTGTTTAACGAGTGTTACTCTCTTGGTGTCTCTCATCTTTTCATAGTTTTCTCGCACATGGGTTGCATGGCCATGTTTCATGCTTTTAAGCATTCAAAATCAAAAATCAATAATGACTACATCAGTATGCCTCAAGTATCCAAAAAATTTTAGTACTTAAAAGAAACTAAAAAAAGGGTTTTTGAAACATTCCATTTTGAAGCATCTTTGCTTCACAGACCCATTTTAGCCAAACAAACACGCACCAACCCAAACCAGCCCCACAAACTCAACTTACTAGAAAACTGGAAATATACTTTGTCTTGTGTACTGCAACCTTCCATTGCAATATATTGGAGAGGAGTTATTAATCTATTTTTGGCAGTCCTTTCATATCTAATACACTAAGTCATGATAGAAATTTCTTTATTTCACTTTGAACAAGACTCCTCTCTGTTTTTCTCAGATAAAAAAGAAATATTAAGCTCAGAAGCTACACATCAAAGTTTCAGAACAGGCACTCTAAAAGACTCCGGAGATCTCTCAGATCAAAAGGGTCCCTAAAAGCAATGGAAAACAACAAACCAATTTAGCAAACAACCAAACATAGACAATTCAAAAATGGCTCACCTGCAATGTGAACAACCTATCTTCAAACTGAACTTCCTTTGTCAAGAAATCTGCCCCTATTGTAGCCTTGTACTGATTACTGAATTTCCGATTTACATACCTAAAATACACACCACAAACCACAATCAAGAAATTAGTAATTCCAATCACAACCAAAAACACAACTCCTCCGCTACATATTATTGAATAAACAAGATCTGGGGTTCTGAGATTACTGATTCATCAGCGACGTCTTCCCTACCCTGCCAAACATCAAATCAAAGAATTCAGAGCCCTTGATTGAGATAGATAGAGAGAGAGGGGGTGAGAGAGAGAGAGAACGCATTAAATTCATGAAAAGAAGTAACGAAATTAACCATAAATTAGAGAGAGAGAGTGAGAGAGATCAAAGAGCTATTAAAAATAAATTCTAAACTAATTAAAAGAATCGAAAATAACCATGGACTGGCAGCAAAGAGATTAGAGAGATGAACATTCACAGAGAGAGAGAGAGAAAGAGACAAACCCGCTGTCGCCGAGGATGATGACCTTGAGAAGCATACGTCGACGAGAGGCCATAGATGGAATTCCTCTCCAAAAAATTAGGGCTTGGAAAGAAAAGAAAGAAAGGGAGGGGAAAGATAAAGAAACAAATGCCTAGTCGACGATGGAGTTCGACCTCTTCCCCAAATTAGGATTGGGGATGGGAATTTTCTAATGTAAATGAAGTCTCCAGGTATAGAGAGAGAAAGCGAAGAGAGAGAGAGAGAGAGAGAGAGTCAAGTTAATGAGGAGTGGAGATTGAATTAAACAACGATCGGTCAACCTGAATTTGCCAATTATACGATTCCCCTTTGACAGCTTGGAAGTTGGAATTCCAACTCCCCCACCCCACCCCTCCAAATTCCCAAAATGTCCTCGTCCTGTCACGTGTTTTCCCTTTACTTTTCCGAGTTTTGTACGTATTTAACTACATTTAGAGGAAAAAAAAAATAGTCGACAAAAAAATTTTCAAAGATAATACCCAGTTTTTAAGATTTAATATATATTATTCATATATTATATATATTAAATTTTTAAAACTTAATATATATTATTCATACGTTATATATGTCAAATTTTAAAAATTAAATATATATATTAAATTTTTAAAACTTAACATAAATTTTATTTTCAAAAATTTTTATCAATTACACTATTTTATTGATTTATTTATTTTCAAACGATGCTTAACCTGTACAAAGATCTTATTTTTCATCATAGTGGAGTTAGGGTTGCAAGTAATTGGTCTTGCGCGCAACCTGACTGGGAGTTAGGTTCATAATTGGTCTTGCAGGACACGGCATGCCATGTCTTGACTCAAAAAAAGAATCTTCCGATTAGATTTTTTAAAAAAAAATCATATCAATTGAATTTAAAATTATATTTTGATTAATTTAATTCAAATATTCATAAAAATTTTATTTAAGTAATGACTCTTTTAATATAATTTTTTTTGTTTCTATATTTTGAATTAAAAATTTAATTAACAGACCTAATAGCTCATTTCACTAAGTTAACTATACGTTAATTATCAATTGAACTATAATAATAATAGTAACAAATTAAATTTTAATTTTAAATTTTAAAATCGATCGTTTGACTAACCAAATATATGAAAGAAGATAAAATTTAATTAATCTCAAAAAATAAATTTTTTGATTAAGATTCTTTAATGTTTTTAGAAATAGGATTTTAAAAAAAGGTTGAAATTAGGACTATTATACAAACCAAAACGATTTTGAATTGCTCACGAACCACTCGATCAATGGCTGGACTCGATTTAATTTTGACCGAATTTGAATCGAGTTCAAGTAATAGAATTTTAAACACGAAAACTCATCGAATAACTCGATAACATATATTAATATATTATATAATAATCGATATTTCGAATTGAATTCGAACAGTTTTATTATATAATCAAGTCGAGTTCTAATCATATTATTTACTATTCGTTGAGATCGAATTGAATTAAAAAAATTGAGTTCTAGTTTAAAAATAGGAATACACAGTATCGACTCAACTCGAATACACCCTAATTGAAATGGTTTAATTGCTCTTTCCTTTCCATGATTCAAAGACTTCAAGAGGGACAAATCAAATGTCCAAAACTGATTAGCTTGAGCATAAAATTTCAACCAAGGTCACCCGGAAAGAACCATTCGGCTCATGTCTAGATCTATTGCAAGGTTGAAAGAAAACCAAAATAGTACAAAACAATCCCATAATTGTGCAAATTTTTTCCAATTATAATAATGATAATAATTATTTTTCTTCCTCACCTCAAAAGTTTTTGTTTGGTATTTAACATAAAAGAAACATACAAGCATCATGTAGAGACATCTTTAAAAAAGCAAACAAGCATCATCAGGACCAGAGTTCATAATTGTATGCAAGTCATTTGCTTCATCATCCCCACCTAACCTCAAGTCATTCACATACTGATGAGGACAGTCCCACAATACAATGTGAAATTGATTCCAAAATGAAGTCCAAGATTTCCACTATCACTATATTTTAAGCAAAGCATTTACTAACCCTAATTCGTTTACTTGCAAGTAATTTGATATTTGGATATGGGGTTGCTTCATTAACACCCCATTATGACTAATTGTCAAAATTTAGCATTTCTTGATTATAATAATAATAACAATTTAAAAAATATTAAAAATGACTTCTGTCTGCAAAATCTTATACTTTTATTAAAAAATATTACAAATAGAATAAGAACAAATTATGATAAATTTAATTCCCTTAATATCATCTCAACGTGCTAAAATAAATAAATAAATAGATTTCCCAAACTGGGGCTTTTTGGGTATTATGTGACATTAAAGAACCCGCACATGCTAGCTAGGCAACATGGTCTGATTAGTGACAACCTGGATTAGGGTTTAGTCAAACACATAAAAACGATTCTGAGCTACAACCAAAAAGTGCAGATTACTTCATGCAATCATGAAGATCCATCAATGCTTTTAAAGTATAAAGGATAAACGAAATACTAGTAATCGATCTGAAACCATCAAGTCAGTTACAGGCAATTAGTCCCAACATTCCCATCCCTAAAAAGGGAGGGGGAAAAAAAAAAGAAAAATAAAGGGAGGAGGGAAGGAATCAGCATTCGTTTAGATTGACATGTTCAACTCTAATGAACTCTACTAAAAGACTGCTAATTTATATGCACATCTATTTCTCAGATACACCAAAATCATCTACTGAGGATTATCTTATTAGTGTGGTATGGGCATGAGAGAAAATTTCCTGATAATCACTCAATCAATCTACTATTCCTGTTAATGGACCATTCAATGTGATGTCATGCATCAACCTCGATTCATGGAGATGCAATCATAGTGGAATGATTATACAAGCAAGGAAGAAGGCACCGTGAATGGAGAGCAAAATGGGCCAAGAGGAGCCACCAGTGTTCAAAACTTATGAAGGCCTGAAAATCTCACCAGAAGCTCGACTTTCTATCTCTCCATTTTTTATTCTTGTGCATCTGATGAAGATTGGTGGTTTTCAACGCTTGGACCAGATGCATGGGTTGCACTGGTACATTCACTGCTTGCACTTGTTTCCTGATCCTGACTTGCCCATGCGATCCTCTCAAAGTTCTTCATATCTTCCCCATAAAGGCCACTTTCAGATTCTGAATTTCCTGGGGGACCAAATGGGGAACTATAACCAGGTATAGTCCCTGCATTTAGCTCATTCAGAGGCATGTTTCCTTCCAAAACTCGGACTACCTGTCACATATACACAAGTACAAGATTAACGCAAGAGCACTCAGTCAATAAAAGATTGAAAAATGTGTACTTGTCTTATTCATTATTAAATTTTTCTTGTTTTTAAAGGTGCTCATTATTTCGCCTAGAGATAAATCTCTCTCTGGATGATGGGTAAGCTTCGGAACCCAGATGCCCTACCCTTTGAAGCCTACAATAATTATTACGGAATTTATATATATATTAGGGGGATCTGATGATCTGTGAACAACTGGGCATTGCCCTGATTTCTGTCAATCAGAAACAGTTACGAGATAATTAAAACACTCATTTCCTATGGCAGTTTTTGCATTCTTGAAAGAAGAGAAATCACAAGTTCTCAAGTGAATTATCATTCTCTCTCTTTTGGCTCATTGATAATGATCATTGACTCCTAGTCTGATATGGCCATTTAAAGCAGAGTGCTGAATGCCGAACTGCAATTTGGGTCTAATGTACAAAAAGAAAGCACCTTTATTGAGAATCCATATTAATTGATTAGGGTATTAGAATCAAAACAAAACAGTTCTCTTCATCACCTGGCTCATTTGAGGCCTGAGCCGTGCTGAATAGCGTATACAAGCAGCAGCACAACCAATCATACGAGCCATTTCACTGGAGTCATAACCATTCTGCAACTGTGGGTCAACAAGAGCTTCATATTTGCCATCCTCCAATGCTTGTGGGAGCAAAAGCCTACCCTAATTTTTAACAAAGACAAAATTTTTAAGCTTTTCCACACCATTCAAGTTTTCAATCTTCTACTGAAATACAAGACATAACTAAACTACCACAGGTAAAGAAACAAAAAAGAAAAGAAAATTTTCAATTTGTCAAATTATAACAAATCACAATATCCCAAAAGAAGATAGTTTCACATGCAAAAATTGTTACTAAGCAAAAAAGCAAGAAGATTCAAAGATATATTTTAACATAAAAGAAACCAAAACTACATTTAATATAATTTTTCTAATGTCAACCCACATGGTGAGCAGTTTTGACACTTCTAAAACTCTATTTGCCCATTAATAAATTAGTTTCAGACAGAGGTTGTCAATACCAAATTAGTCAAAGGAAAAGACAATCCAAACGAGCGACTTGGACTTTTGGGCTTTTGAAGAGGGACTTTTGTTCTCTCAACTACTTTTTTATTCAACTCATAAGAGCTTTCGCATCTTTAAGCTCATATCCAGAAAGCACTCTTATCCAGCATATTAGTTAAGATCCAAGTTACCATAAGCACACGATAGTTAAGAGTTTAGATAAGAAAATATCTTGGATAGGAACGAATGGTATAAGAATGATAGTTAAGAGTTTAGATGAGCAGATGACCTTCAATAGAAACAAGTGACGTAGAAGATTCCTCACAAATTAAATCAACTTTTATTTATATATTTATTTATTTTTTTTTATTTTTTTCATATTTGTTTCTCAAATGACCGACTCTAATTATTTGGATTAAGATTTAAATTGTTGTATTAGTTAAGATCCAAGATCACCTGAATTTGAACAGGTTCATATCTCCAAAAAGTAAAGACAAAAACAAGCTCACACCCAAAACCTTTTAGTTATGAATAGACACAATAATGCCCCCAATCAATGAAAGGCTGCTGAAGCAATAACTTAGCCACAATCCACCAACATTCATTTCTGATATAAAAAATAAAGTTAGCGGATATTCATTCTAAGCACTAACTTAAGATAACAGTGGTGTTGCTGACATGGAATACTGACCCAGTCAACTAGGCAATCCTCCATGGCCTGACTCCTATCAACGGGGCGACGTCCAGTGATCAATTCTAAAAGCACAACCCCAAAGGAGAACACATCTGACTTCTCAGTTAACTTCCCAGTCATGGCATATTCTGGAGCTAGGTAACTGCAAATGGTAATTATTGTGAGGCAGAGGGAACATTGAATAGTCTCAAGTAACCATAAAAGAAAAAAACAATCAACTATGAGGAAGGGGCACAGAGTCAAAACCAGCAGCCTTTTTTCAACAACTGATATCCCAGGGCTAGATAGCGTCACAACTCTAAAGTAGTTTGCACAGATTGCATGGTTATGTCTTACCCAAAAGTTCCCATTATACGTGTGGAGATGTGAGTCTCCGTATCTAAAGAATACTTGGCAAGTCCAAAATCAGAAACCTGCATGTTAAGTGCATGTCATCAACCAACACAATACACCAGTAATAAGTAATCTCAAGGAACTAAAGTGCAATTATTTTCAATTTTTTAGACCACAACATTGAGTAAAATGATGAAAAAAAAAAAAGGCAAAAGAGAATATCTGCACCAGCTTAAGTTATTTCATGATCATAAAAACTGAGATATTGGCATGCTGCTTAGTTAGACATACCATATAACTCGTCCCAAAGACAGACTACGACATATAATCATGAATTACCTCACTAAGCGTCTGAGGAAACAACACTTCACCTACATAAACAGTCCTGAAGATGGTGTGAATGTAATTTGACTACGTTTCTCTAATCAGTGAGACAGTTTTCAATAAATTACTATTACCGGATTAAAAAAGCATAAAAGCTGACCACTTCTGGGGATCGAAAATTTGATTAATACCAAAAATCCCTTTTTGTCTATAGATAAGTCACTGAGCATACCTTTGCCTCAAAATTCTCATCAAGAAGAATATTTGATGCCTTGATATCACGGTGGATTATCTTTGGTTTACCTGCAAGAAATTTTATTGCCAAAGGCATGGAACTCTCAAAACATATCTTTATGCAAAACATAAACCGATAGTCAAACAAATTATACATGAACTCACACTCCTCATGAAGATATGCCAGTCCACTTGCAGCACCTAAAGCAATTCTCATTCTTGTGGCCCAATTCATAACTGGTGTAGCCTTACCTGCATCATTTATTTTGCCAAAAATAAGTGACAACCTCGAGCATGGAGCAGTATATAAGTTAAATCAAAAGAAAAACAGAAGTAACTGCCCATAAAGCTAAGTGACCTAGAGCCATGAGTTTCAGGTATTGTTTGACACGAATGATACACATCATCGAATTAACAACAGAGGCCAAAATTCTATAAAACGTCCTTGGACAAAACACGCTTTCTCTCTCCCCCAACTTTGTGCCTCAGGTACCTGCTCATTGTCCATGCAGGAGACCTGCTATTTATGGTTTCTCTCAAGCCTGTTCCCAAAGTATTTTGCTAATCATAAATCAATAATAGTAACTCATGGCATACATCAGACAACCTACATAGCAAATTTCTGGCTTCCAATGGTTAGAATGGGAGACTTTATCAAACTCTGCAAATCAACTTCTAATGCATCACGAATTGATGAAATCAAGATGTGAGACCTGGCACCATTTCTGACTGTTTTCTTCTTGGTTTCCTTGATTTGAAAGGACAATCTCCCCCACCCCACCCCCCAAATCATGTTTTCTGGTATTTGAAAGCCAGTTAGTTCTTTTCAATGCTGAATTAGGCTGCAGACACAAGCATTCAAAGAAAATGGTTCCTCAGACATGGATTGTATAAGAGTGATGATGTATATGACTTCTGAATTGATAATATAGAAAACAATAGGATAACAAAGTGTTTGTGAATCCAACAAAGAAGAAATATTGTCCAAGGGGATTGAGGTAAGCAGCTTGGGTTCAGAATTTTCAGATGGAGAAAGGTTTAAAAGAATTACAACGAACAAGCTGGTCGTACTGTTAGAACAAATGCTCCCAATGACTGCAAAATTTATGCAGTTGATTGAAAGGAAAATGGATGTAGCTCCCATTGCATTGTACTTTTCAAACACTATGCACCCATCTTCTATTCACTTCTCTGCCATTTATTTTCTGAACAAAATAAACTAAACCTGCTTGTGACTCTCCTCTCCTCCAACCCCTCCTCCCCCCCAAAAAAAAGAAGTATAAAAGGGCACAAAGAAAAAAGAAAATAAGCAATTTAATAAAAGATTTAAAAATAAAAAAGGAAAAATTCATGCATATTCATGATTGTATTGTCACAATAAAGAAAAAGCAGAAACTAGAATAATAATCCCGAACCATGCCATCAGGTTCTTTTGATCAAATGGTAATTTGCTAAAAGGACAAAATCATGGTGGAAGAAAAGAAAACATGTCATCATACCATGCAAATGGAATTCCATTGTCTTGTTTGGAACAAACTCATAAACAAGCATTCTCTGAGAGCCAGTGATGCAGTATCCAACCAGTGAAACAAGATGTTTGTGATGTATACGGCTAATAATTTCAACCTCAGTCAGGAATTCACGCTCCCCCTGCCTACTTTCAGCTTTGAGCTGCTTAACTGCCACCTTTCTCCCATTTGGAAGGACACCTTTATGGACATAACCAAAACCACCTTGTCCCAGAAAATTGCAACAGGAAAATCCATTTGTTGCGGCTTCTAGTTCCTTATATGCAAATGTGCTCTCAGCCAAGGCAAGACTTGGGAATGCTGGGACGAAAGGTGGGGTGGGGGAAAGACACCCCGGTGATTTCAGCGGAAAAATCTCAGGTCTTGGTGGGAGAAGGGGCTTTGGCCACAAACAAACCATATTGCCTGCTGCTGGAGAAGCATTCTCTTGCTGAGCTAGAGGATAATCATCTGGGAAGCAAACAAACAGAAAAAATAATTTTAAAAAAAAATTAAAAATTAGAAACCCAGATCTGTTAGTACTGATCAATGACTTCACAGGACAAAACCGGCTAAAGACAAGGGAAAAGTAGATTTTCGTGTATCAAATTGCATAACATCTCTAATCTGTAACTATTGTTAAGAGAAGTCGTGATTATGGTGATTAAGAACATGTTAAGTTTTTATTCACCATAACAGGCCCAAATGTTAAAACATTTCATTTTCATTTTCTGTTTTTGGCTTTAGGAACTATCTCTTCCAATAAACAGAATATCTTAGGGCTAACGGATTTTAAAGAAGCTACTCAATCTCCAAGTCTTAAGTCCCACCTCATACATGTGTAAATTTCTAATTAATTATTTTAAATGCAATACTTGTATGATCGCATGAATCGAATGTATGCATGGCATCAGTGATGGCTATATTTCTTGGACACTTTTTGAAAGGAACATGTTCGTGTCGGGAACACAAACACAGTACACACTCTGTAACCCAGAATAGTGTAACTTAGAATAAAACGCTGGACCAGAGATTTCATAGACACTAGATCGCCATCTTTCTTACTCATATCCTACTTAAAATACAACTCTAGACCTTTGAACGTGGTTTTGCAGAAAGTATAATGGAGTTCTGATCTGGTTGTAGATTCAATTCAGTAGCAGATCACGTCCACAACTACATTAGTCAATCTCAAAGTTTGAACAGAAAACTTTGTTAAAAAAGCGAAAAGCAACATATCTCACCTTTGGATTTAGGTTTTAAATGCGAATTCAATTGCTGTATTTGTCTCTTCTTCTTCCTAGCCCACAAGATAATAAACAAAACACCCAATAAAAACAACACTATACATCCACCCAGTGCAACTCCGATTCCGAGGGTCACTAAATGAGTCGGCGCACGCGGAGGCAACTCCTGAGCCAGCTGTGGCGCAGATGTACCATTCCCCGTCGTCGTCGACGATGACATAGCCGAAGAAAAGTTTTCCGGCGGAATGCAAAATTAAAATAGGATCTCTCTCTCGCTCTATCCGGAAAGAGAAAATAGAGAGAGAGAGAGCGAGGACGGAAAAAAAGAAATCTAAAATTCGGCGAGGAGAGAGAAATCGGTGATTTTTTGGGGGCAGACGGGTGACGACGTGGACGGCATGGAAAGGGACCCGAGGAGCCGATCCCACCAAAACGGTGTCGTTTTAACTGACAATGGAAAGAAACGACGTCTCCATTTGGTGTTCGCCGTGTTTTTTGCTTTTTTAAAATCGCCGAATCTCGCGGGAAATGATACTTGCCATTCTACGTATGAACGCAATGAATATGAATGTTTTGAGTCGCAAGTGGTTGGCATTGAAACGACCTCGTTTTGCTCATTATTAGTAAGAATTACATACTCTTATTACTATGTGGCCTACATCAATTATAAAAACTTTATTACTAATTTTTTGTATAATTATCAAGAATGATTTTCTATAAAAATAAGTTAAAGAGGATTTTGTTTAATTGCATTTTTATATTAGTTGTGAAAAAAGATAAAATAAAAAACAACCGTTTTATTCTTAAATTTGATAATGTATATATAAATTTATTTATATAAAAGAAAATAATGTCCAATTTATTTAATTAAAAAATTTTATGTTTCCCTAAAGAAGTTTAAGGCACAACACTAAATTTGGTCGGTGTGCATGATTTGTGAACTAATACCGAATATTAATACTAAATCCTGCGATAATACTTGAAATTCTCAATATTGTAAATAAAAAAGTTCTATATAAAAATTATTATATGCAGTTTATTTGCAACAGGTCTTTCTAAGAAATTTGAGATTTTTATATACAAATTATCGATTCTATTTAAAGTAACAAAATATATAATTTTTCATGGATCAAGGAAGGCGCAGGCGCAATTATCAATAATATTTTGAAAATTAATATACATGTTATTAAAAATTATAAATCGAAATATATTTTTAAGGTAAAGAAGGAAGAAACTCATAAAAATGAAAAATACACATTAAGAGGTTATAGAATGTGGCATGATAACCTGACATTATAAGTAAAAATGAAATAATCTGAATTGGTTACGGTCTGATAAGAATTTATAAACTACATTTATATTATAAATTCTAATCAATATACTAATATACGTTAACATTAGCTTTTCCGTCCGTATATAATAACTCTGATTTTTTATAGAATGCGGCACAATCACAATTTGTTTTAATCCATTCATCCCAAATTATCCATATTCTAATATAATTTTAAATATCATTTTTCCTTTTAAAAAATAACCCTTTCCCTCTTTTGAAAGCTATTTTCTCTCTTTTATTATAAAGTTATATTTCCTCATTTGTACGGATGAATAATATCTTTTTCAATATTAAGGAAGATATAGAACATTTGTTTATGTTGAAGATACTAAGGATGATGACCAAACCATTGAAAGTGGGGGACGTCATTAGTCCTCAGACAATAATGGCTCAGTCTCATGAACAGTCTAACAATCACAATCTCTCTTTTAATCTGATAATTCTGAATTTGATTTTTGATTTAACAAAAAAAAATAATGGTTTTGTAAGGATTCTAGAATCTTTGACAGCAAAGCGTCGATTATTTTTTTTCAAAATTTTTATTCATAAAGATCATAAAAATATATATTTATAAAAAATTAAATATTAGATCTAAAAATATATTTAAACAAAAATTTTTTATCAATGCATGTATTATATTATTGGTACTTGTAGCTCATTTGTATGACATCGAGGTTTCATCAAACAAAATAATTAAAATTTAAACCCTAAATTTCTCATTTTATACAATTTTTCATTTAATTTTTCTTAAAAAATTTGATTTGTAGGTTTTGATCAGATTCTTTGTTCTACCAAAGTGGGCCCAGAACTTTATCCTTATGTTCTTATAAGTTCATTTTTTATAATTCACCTTTATTTGATAATTATAATATATTTTTTCTATATATATAAAAGTTGAATTCAAAATTTTATTTAAAAAGTATTGATCTAACACCAACTCTTGCCAATTAATTGATTTATCCTATATCCTGAATAAATTAAATTTAGATAAAATTTTTAACATAAAAAATTATTGATATAATAATAATTTTATAAAAAAATTGTTATTTATTTACAAATTTCTATTCCTATCACTAAGTTTAAAGTTTTAAAAAAATTATAAATAAAATATATAAGAGTGATTGACCCATATTAAAAGAAGTTGATAATTCTTACACGCTATTTTTTTCACTGGCCGTATTAAAAAAAAAAAAAAAAAAACATTTACTCTGTTAAATTAAAAATATAACTTTAAACTAGAAATCAAGTCTGAGCATTGTGTCATTTTTTTATTTATATTAGTATATTACAATATTAATTAGTTTTTGGGCATATGTTAGTACCAATAAATTGTACACCACTTGCATGAGGTGAATATATTAAACTTATTTTGCATATAAATATATATATTTTTTTAAAGTATAACTATCATTATTTGAATGTCAGTGTAAAATATATTTCTTGCTAATAATATTAAATATCTCTATTTATTGTAGAAAACCAAAATATGGGGCTATAACTTTTGACTTTGAATAAATGCTTACTATACCCCCACAATCTCCACCCTCTTGTAAAGGGTATAACCCTCCAAGGAGATCAAAATTAAGGGGGGAAAATGCCAATTATAAAGGAATACAAATTTGAGGGCCATATTTTACATTTTACTTTTACAAAAAAAATCAAAGGTATTTGATAACTACAATAGATATGACTAAATCCGATTCGAGATACGTTGAATTCTTAAAACACCTAAAGTTAAAATTTTATTTAAAGGGTATCATGTTAGACTAATTAGAAATCGGTATATTTTATATTTTATATTGATTTAAAATGCTCGTGAGGAGTATTTTTTAAATTTAATGACAAAGGGCACGTAGTACCGCACCAAATTTTTATTGGTGTAATGGAAACGTTACACTCCTTTTATCATAAATCTTAAGCTTAAACTATGTCAATAGAGAAATAAAATTTAAAAAAATTAATATTTTAATAAAATTTATAATATTTAGATCAGATTAATTAAATGAAATCTATATATTAGTTTATAGTAAAATAAATTCACTTACGTCAAAAAAAAAAAAAAAAAAGAGTACGCACCACGTGCCGTCGAGCCCTAATAACCTGAGACTTGCGCCAATAAGTCTTAATGGCCTGCATGAAATCACAAGCGGTGATTACTCTGGAGTCATCCTTACAGCCGCAACCCGAGATTTCCCTGGCTTTCGCATTCTTCTTCAAATCACACCAAGTAAAAACCAGAGATTGTCTTCTTAGTTAATTTTTTTTTTTTTTGGCAAGCTACTAAGTAGGGGAAGAATATCTAAATTAAAAAGTATCTCGTAATGTTATCTTAAGATATCATAGAGTGTATTAATATCTAATTAATTCGGTAATTGAATATTAATATTTTTAAATGAGATTTTAAATTCGAATCTTGTGTATAGTAAATATATGAATTAGGAGAGATTTATTCGAATTTAATATGAGTTAAACTGAATTTAATCAAGATTTAATGTGATTATGAATGCCGATAATAAAAAATACTATATATTCATGTATAACCATGCTTGCATGCCCACACCCACAGACATATATATATATAATCATAGATAAATACGTCGAAAAGTCAATGAAATTTGCGCGAATATATTTTAGAAAAATGAAACTTAGAATTTAGTCATTCATAATGTATAAATAATACAATAATACTAGAATTAAAGCAAATTTACTAAACTTGCATTATGAACAATTCAATGAACTTAAGTTACATGATCGTGTCAGAGGAGTGTATGCCAAATACATGAAAGGAGAATAAAGTTAAAAAGTTGAAAAGGAAAATATTTGAGCCGACTACCATTATGCTGCATCAAAATTTGTAATAAAATAGTTAATCAGATTTAGAGTTCAAGATGGTCATGGAAAAAATGAAAAGACTGTAATGACAACGTTGTTATAGGTGAATTACCTGTGTCGCGATTGCCAAGGAAGGCCATACGGATAGGATGGGGAGGCATAACCCTATCTCCAACAGAAGCTTTGAAACGTAGCCCCTTGGATTTTGCTTATCATCCGCTTTAGCTCCAACTTGACCTCATCCACTCCAACCACTCTAACCATTTGCATTTCGACTTGTTTTTGGTTTCTTGGCTTAGCTATCACTCGTTAGCTAAATCATCATGACTAATCCGAATCGACCTACTGTCGAACCTATTATTGAGAGAGATCTTCCAATAGTATTTTTTCCGTATCAAAGGAAATTCAAACCTGAGTTCTTGATTAATAGACAAGATATCCTTCCTACCATGCCAACAAACCGATTGGTTGTATTTCGACTTCTTGCAACCAATTGTACCATAGAAAATATATATTATTGATTTATAAATATACACCTGCATATATGCTAAACAAGGATGCTACAAGCATTTAAGCTTATGTCATATATGCAAAGGGGAGAGAGACCAATGTTCTATGAGTTTAATAATAGGGTATTAGGTTTTTTTAACCAAAATTTTTAACTTAAGTTTTGAGAATAAAAAAATATATACTAAAAAAGTTAATCATTAAATTAGACTCTACAATATTTGAACCTAATTAATTAAATAACTCAGATATCGGTTAGTCAAGAAGAGAGAGGGGGGGCTTTGACATTCATCCAATGATTGACTTTTACCTTTGTCCCTTTGGTTAAAGAAAAGAATGTTGACTCTGCCAAAACCCATAAAGGATCCTACTCCTTGCTTTGTCTTTATGTTATTTTAGACAGTGCATTTGGTCAGGTTAGGGATTCATATATAAAGATTAGAGTGTCAATCCACGAGGGCATAGATATCTTTGTGAATCTCTCTCATAATCATATCTTTGTCATTATTTTATTATCAAAATATAGATAAATATTTAAGATGTAACCTTTTTTTGATTTAGTTTACTGAGATCTTATCCCATATATGCCTCCTTTTATTAACTTACTCTGATCATATCCCCCTCTTTAACCTTCTTCTTCAATGCAGCCTGGCCTCTGAAGTGACATGAAAGCTTACGTGGACCAATGTCTTATAGGGTGATAGGAAATTATTAAATTTTATTAATTAAAATCTCAAATTTAAATTTTAAAAATGAAAAATTAGATATCAGGAGAATTAGTTCCTAAATTAAACTTCACAATGCTCGAATCGAATTGATCAGATAACAGAATACTAAATTGGTTTTTAAAAAAATGAAAGCATGTGTGGCAAAACCTTATTGCCTCTAACAGCATTAGAAAATATGTTAACACTAATAGACACTTCCCGCCTTCATTTCTAATTTATTTTAAAATAATGGCTTCGCTTGAAACTTATTCTAACTTGGGTAAACATTCGGTTAAATCATAACCGAAATAATTAAAATTGGAATTCCTGATTTAATTCAATTATATAATTTTCATATCTATAATTTAACCAAATAAACTAAAAATCGATCGGTTATTTAATTGAATTAAGCGATTAATTCGGTTTAATTACCTAAATTAACCAAATTATTGAAATATTTTACTATATATTATTTATATCAATTTGTGACTATAAAATATAATTTTAAAATTCAAAATTCACTTATAACTTTAATTCACTAAACGTAATTTTGTAAATTTCAAATAAAATAATAAAATATAAAACTTTTAAACTAATTGTACGACTTTGTTAGTAGTTCATGAAACAAAAAATATAACAAACTTTACATTAATTTTCAATAATACAGGTTCTAAAATAAAATGGAAAGGTCAAATTAAAATATGGAAATTGAAAATTTTCATTACTTTTGTACACTTCTTTCTAAATTTTTTCTCTTTTAAAATGGTCACATTGAAAATAAAAAAATCAAATTAAAAGGTGAAAATTGAAAACTTTTCATTAGTTACATGGTATTCTTTCTAAGTTTTTTTCTCTTTTAAAATTTTCATATTGAAAATATAAAGGTCAATTCAAAAAGTTAAAACTAAAAAAATTTCATTATTTTTATAATCTTAACTTTAAATTTTTCCACTTTTAAAATAATTACATTGAAAATAAAAAAGTCAAATCAAAATATAAAACTTTTCATTAATTGTATATTCTCCTTTTTGGTTTCTTCTCTTTTAGAACCTTTTATTAATTATAATATTTTTTTCTTTTAAATTTTAATTATAATATTATAATAATATTATATACATAAAAATTATCTAAAAAATATATACAATATTTTTAATTAATTCGATTTGATAGAAATAAAAATTATTAAAACCATTGACCATGTATATAAATCAAATTAAAATTCGGTTTTATCCAAAACCAAACCAAATACCTAATAAATCACCCAAAATTAAAAAAAGTGGTTCAAAGAAAATGATTTTTTATTTTATTTTAACGAATAGTGTTCACCCCTAAATCCAACTAAATCAACTCATAATAAATTAAAAAAGTGACTCAAAATTTGTAAAATTCAAGATAAATATAGCTGAGTTATATTTATTAAAAAATTTAAATATTACTCCGAGACTATGTTAAAAATTGAAAGCAATATAAAATAATATGAACTGAACCCTATTAATTTATTATTTTAAATAAAGTATTATAATAAATTAATTTTATATAAAAGACTCATTAGTATAAATATGAAAATATAAAAATAAAAATAGTTACGTATTCTTATAATATTTTCTAACAAAGTCAAATACTATCATAATAATTTCTGACAGCATTAAATTTAGCATTTTAGTGATGACAAAATCATAGAAAGAAAATTAATTAAAAAACATTAAATTCATCTTTTATGCATATGCTTAGAAAGAAAATTTTCTCTTTTACAGAGCAATCAATATTTTGTTAAAAATTGCAATTCTTTTCTATTAGGTTAACATGAATATGGTTAACTCCGTTTTGTATAGTGCAATCATAATCGACGTTAGTTAGCTCAGTTGGAAGGAAATTAAATTCTCTTTGTCATGGTCGTGATTTCGACTCTTTATGGATACGAAAAAAATCACGTTGAGAGATCTCTTTCTGAAAATGGGCTGACAGTAGGTCGATCCGGATTAGTCAAGACAAAACTCCGAATAGCGAATGAAAAACAAAAAAAAATCGTGCAATCATATCTGTGTACAAAATTATCAGCTCTGAACTTTTGATTACCTCAAGGCTTAAGCATATTAGAAAGCATAGAATTTATTAAATATTTATATTAAAATGCTTATGACAACAATGGTATTTTTATCATTTGTAAAATACTAAACAATAGATATATTCTTATAAATAAAATTTGAAATTAGATTATGGTCTGTAAAACATGAATCATTTTTACTTATGTAAGATAACCCCACTATTCTAACAGTATTATTTTTTATGAAATTTTTACGAAGGTGACTGATAAGAATGAAAAAGAAAATGGTTATTAGTAAGGAAAGAAAAAAGAAATATATTTAAATTATAAAAGCAAAAGGAGCATATGCATGTTTTCCATTTTCGTGAGACCCACGTTGCCTCAAAGACTTGGATGTTGACAATATCATTTGATGAGATAAGCTTTATACCAACACCCATATGGTTTAGTAGTCCGATACTGATACCTCTTAATTGAGGTGTCGAGTTTGAACATTAGAAGAATTTTGTGTTTTAAGAGTTTAAATTGATTTAAATTGGATTTAGTTATATTTAATATGATTATCGAATTATGATGGTTTATTTAAAAAAAAAAACTTTATGCAAACTACCAAAAATGTTTTTGAACTTGACCCGTAACAAATAATTAAATTGCAGAAGACATTTGACCATCAAAAGGGCATGTGAAAGAAAAAATTCATAAGCAAAAATGGCTATATCTAGTTCTAGTGTACTGTTTACCTTTTTCTTTTTGGCTAATCACAATGAAGTATATCATTTTCCTTATTAACTTTTTGAAATAAAATATTTTTGATTTTTTTTTCAATAATTAATAACTATAATCAAGCGATATTGATAGCAAATGCATTCTTGCTTCCCTTTTATCACTCTAACACTAAGTCCTTAAAAGGACAAAGGGGTTAAAAACTCTTATTTAAGTGTTTTTCTCAAGATCGACATCTAGCGTTTGAATTTTCATGATCTCTTATATTTTTATAACATTTTGTGACTCCTATATAACAAAAAAAAAAAAAAATCTCTTTTAACACTGAAAGGGGAAAGGAAAATGGGAATATGGCAAGTCATCATCAAGGTGGAGGGGAATAGAGTCGACCATGCTTAACTCCTTGTCGCATGCAAATCTACCCTTAATAATTCTCATGACTAGACTCCTATAAAAGTGATGAGAGAATAGAAGAAGTTTTCGAAGATGGTTCAAGTTTATGTTTTGACAGAGCAAAATGAGAGAATCACTTAAAACTTCATATCTCATCAAATACAACGATAATTAACGACAACAATAACAACAGTTTAGAATAAATTTCATTTTTTAGATCAAAAAAGACATTTGAAGAAACAAAAATGATATAGAAATTCAAATTTTCAGACATCAAAATGCAGAGGACGGAGAAAGAAAGTGATTCCAAAGTTTGGTGGGCAAAGACAAACTCCAAAATTTGAATTTCTCCCTTTTGGGTCTCGGTTTATCTCTATGAAACTTTCTTTCTCCCTTGCTCTTATTCTTATCTATCTCTTTTTGTCGAGGCAAATCGAGAGCAAAATTATATTAAAAAAAAATATTGAAAAGGGAAATATCGAAAAAAAAAATGTTAGTGAGTGGATGGGAAATTGACATCATCTAACTAGAGAGAGAGAAATGGATTTGGGGCATATTTAATCTCTAATTTAAATTTATGAAAATATTTATGATATGAGTATCTCTATAATTGACACCGATTTTGATGGGGTGTTTTTTAATGTTTTTTTTAATGACTTTTATCATTAATATTTAAAATTATATTTTAATTAATTTAATTTAAATATTTATAAAAATTCTGCTAAGTATAATTGTTCTTAGGAAGAAAAATGCGCTATATACCAAGGAAGAAAAGTTCATATTGTGTAAATGCTCTTCATCCTGTATGAAAAGGATACTTGGGGGGAAAAAGAAAGGAGAGTACAAGGAATGCACGTGGATGGTTTCATTGCATAAGACCCATAAAGAGCACGATTTGGGATCTGACAGCTTCTTTTGATCTGTCATTCATCCAAAGGATCAGCTTTGTCGTTGCTGGACTGGTACATCACCATTTTTTAATGCTTGACCAATCAGAGCAGGATTCAAATTATGATCGGACTTCTCGTTAGGGGAGCTCTTCCAAGATTCAAATATGAGTATTAATTAAGCGATTTAATCTTCTTCTCATTTGATGAGACGTGATTCAAGACCTAAATCAAAAGAGTCAATCCTCTAAAAACCCATGAAGGGCACCTGTCGATCAGTTTATAACGCTCACCATAATAATCTATCAAAAGGTCATAGCCGTCCCGACCAATCTATCGAAAGACCTCAGTCACCCAGGTTACTGAACGATAGAATCTCAGTCGTCCCGTTAACTGATTGTGACTCATCGAGCAGAGATAGTTACTCCGATTAATTAAGCAAATGTCAGCCCCTTGACCGGACAAATCTCAAAGGCCCCTCATCGGTCAAACGATCGAACAATACGCAATTTTCCAAAGGATTGTCAGAATTTCCTTAACTTCAATCTCCTATTTCATAATGACAAATCTCAGATCTCCTAGATAAGGAAAGCACCCCTTCTGAAAATGGTAGCTCTTCCGATAAATATGGATCGTAATTAACTCATAATATTTATTTCCGAGATTCCCGGATCAGCTCAAGAAGGAAGGTAGGGTTGGAGTCCTAGCAAGGCACATCTCTCAGAAGTATAAGTGATCCCAAAAACTCTCAGAATAAGGTACGCTCTCTAAGCAACACAGGGGACACACTGACCACATGGAACAACCTTCCCTCAACTTTCAGTTTATTTTCTTTCAATCGAAAACCGCTATTTACTCACTTGAGCGTCGGAATCTCCGCGTCGGAGCACCCTCCGACAGTTCTTGTAGGTGTATCCACCCATCAACGGCTACTGTTCGAGTAAAAAAGAAACCGATATCTGTGGAGTCATAACCCACCTTCATCAGATTGGCGTTGTTCGTGGGAAACAGACTATAGTAATTCCTTGTGGTTATTCTGATAATCATGCCTTCGAAAACTAGAACATCATCAAAAGTCGCTCCTCTTGTCGAAGGGCACACGGCTACACTTTTTGAAGTCGCTTCCCTTGCGGCGCCTGATCCAGCCACTCGCAATCAGGTAGCTCCCATGAGACCACCTCATCAAGAACGGGCCTTATAACCCGCAGTCTCTGTCCAACCCATGACCGACCCTATTCCAGAGCGAGTCAATCACCCCCAGATGGAGAGGCTGGAATCCAAATTTCAAGATGTGAGCAGACAACTAGAGGACTTTAGTCGCGCCCTCAGACCTGAAGTCCAATCCTCTGTCAGGGGATCTAGACGTCCACAGTGACGACTGTCGCCCCCACGTGTGAAGCATCTGAAAACTTCAAACCGGTTCCTTATGATCTTCGAAAGCAGATCGAACAACTGGTAGCCGAGGAACTAAAGTGGGTCAACCATCAGAGAGACCAAATCCCCTCTTATTCTTACACTTCACCGTTCGACTCAAAGATCTCCTCAGAGCCTATGCCTTACAACATGCTCCTGCCTCCCATGGAGAGATACAATGGGACAACAGATCTCCGAGATTATATGACCCATTTTATAACCGTAATGATCTCCGGGGACATGCCCGACGCAGCCATGTGCAAATACTTTCCCACTACTCTATCAGGAAATGCACTTACTTGATTCAATTCTCTCCCACCGTTGAGTGTAAAGACCTTTTGTCAGTTACGCGAACAGTTCGGGTCACATTTTGTGATAAGCAGAGGAGTCAAGAGGAAGTCCACCGCATTGTTATCGCTACACCAAGGTAAAGAAGAATCTCTAAGGAATTTCCTGAAAATGTTCAAGGAGGAGATGATGAGGGTCCCTTCTTTGAACCATTCAATCGCAATGGCTATACTATTAACAGGCCTACTATTAACCATTCAATTGCATTCAATCGTCTCCCAACAACATCTCAGTTTGCACCTCTTGGAGTTCTTGTACTGACATGATGCTCGTAATGTCACGATATCCAAAAAAGTCTGAGAAACAAACATCTTTGTGATCAGTAATGACTTTTTAACAGGGGGAGTAAAAAGGTGGAAGAGATATTAGTATGGAAAAAACTGTAATGAGAAAAGTCCTTATGAGATGTGCGATAAATGGTTTACGAAGACCAAAGCGACAGCAACCGTATTAAAAGGCTCTCGAACTTCCGTTTTAAAATTATAACTCATGGCGCATCTTTCCAAGAAAACCATGAGTTAGGAGCAAATGATGGGACGTGGCCCAAGACCCAAGTCAAAAAAGTTAATTCTCTAAGGTCCACAAAAGGCGCTTGCCGGTCAGTATTTAACACCAATCACAACAATCTACCGAAGGGCCATAGCCGCCCCGACCAATCTACTGAAAGGCCTCAGTTGCTCGGATCTACTGAACGATAGGGTCTCAGTCGTCCCGTTAACCGATCGTGACTTATCAAGCAGAGACAGTTACCCCAATCGATTAAGCAAATGTCAGCCCCTCGACCGGACAAGTCTCAAAGACCCCTCATCGGTCAAGCGATTGGACAATACGCAATTCTTCAAAGGAAGGTCAGAGTTTCCTCAACTTCAGTCTCCTATTTCATAACGACAAATCTTGGATCTCCCAGATAAGGAAAGTACTCCTTCCGAAAATGGTAACTTTTTTGATAAATGGATATCGTAATCAACTCATAATATTTATCTCCGAGATTCCCAGATCAGTTCAAGAAGAAAGGTAGGGTTGGAATCCCTAGCGAGACACGTCTCTCAGAGGTATAAGTGATCCCAAAAATTCTCAGAACAAGGTATGCTCTCTAAGCCTAACACATGGGGCACACTGAGCACATAGAACAACTTTTCCTCAACTCTCAATCTATTTTCTTTCTATCGAAAACCACTCTTTACTGACTTGAACGTCGGAGTCTCCCCGTTGAAACACCCTTCGACAGTTTTTGCAGGTATATCCACCCATCGACGGTTACTGTTCGAGTCAAGAAGGAGTCGGTATCTGTGAAGTCATAACCCACTTCCATCGTCACTAGACCAATCATTCCGTACCCTTTTCCTTATATATGCATTCTGCAGATTACCAAAAAAGTTTTCAAACTTTAAGTAATATTGTTAAATTTGTATCATACATATACACTGTACTGTGAAAATGGAATCCCAGAAAAATTCACATGTGTTTGTTTGCTCTGCAAGAAGATAACAAAAGATCATTACCTCCAGACAAGTGGGAATTGAGCATGGAAGGCATCAAAACATCCTTTTTGGGGTTCTAAGGTCAGCTAACACTATGATCGAGACCAGGAAAATCACATTTTTATGTGTAAAAATATTTATGTCAGACCGAGTTTTGAATAAAAGAAGAAAAATACACTCGGATGTTATTCTATTATTAGATAGCGGAATTAGAAATTTATTTTAGTGGCCTATGTCAGTGGAGCAGATGTCATAATTTTTTAAGAATAAACGACATTTAAAGAAATTTTTAATGGGTTTTTAAAAATATTTAATGATTTTTACTTGATTTTTAATGATATTTATAAAATTTTTAACGATATTTTTAAAGTATAAACCCATATTTTTCTTTTCAAAATTTTCCCCGCAATAATCCTTCAAAGTTTTTTAAACTTAAAAAAAAAAAAAGAAATGGCAAGGCAGAGGCTATGGGTTTATTTTAGAAAAATTGGATTAAAAATTATGACCAAACCTATCCTAACAGTAGATTGGATGGGCCAGGTAGGTGTGCTAAGACGTATAATTGAAAAAGGAGGAAGAATTTTTATTTTCATTTTAATTCAAAAAGGAAAAAGGTCGATTTTTTTTTTTTTTTTTTAAAAGTTAGTATTTGATAATCATATTAGATTTGATTAAATTTGATTTGAATTGGGTAAAGCTCTTAAAGAATAAAATTCTTCAAAAATATTAATATGCAATCATTGAATCAATTAATTGATAAGAAGGAAAAACAAATATAAATAAAAAATTTATTAAAAATTTGGAGAACTTATAAGGGGTTCAAGCACATCAATTATGAGAGTAAAATGATGCAGAAGGGGCATGATGTTTGTACTCATTCCTTCCCCAACTTATGTTCCTCAGCTATCAAGTGTTGCTCTTAAGGGTATATTCGAGATGATTGGATTTTGAGTATTTCTGTTCTCAAAGTCGAATTTAATTTTAACCCGACTCAAACTTGAAATCAAATTTGAACTCGACGAATAATAAATAATAGAACTTAAACTTGACTTGATTGTATAATGAAACTATTCGAAATCAATTCGAAAACTCAATTATTATATAATATATTAATATATTTTATTTTTTATATTATAATCATATATAATATATATTAATATATATTATCGAGTTATTTGACGGTAAGGGTGGATTTGACATAGTGATGGAGTCTTTCTATTGTGTTTTGAAGGTCTAGAGTTCGAATCAATCTTCTTATAAGAAAAAGCAAAGGAAAGACTGTTTAGCCATTCCTCCAGATCCTATAAGATGAAAATTTTGATATTGAATACGTTCTTTTTTATCGAGTTATTCAATAAATTTTTAAATTTTGAATTTTTATTTTTGGAATTCAATTCTAGCATAACACCCCAGTTGCTCCTGTGCTCATTTGTTATTTATCTTATTTTCTTTTTAAGAAAATAATAGGTAAAATTGATATATTTATTTAATTAACCATGTGACTGATTTGGTTGATTCAGCAACCCACCCATCAACTACAATTTATTAAGTTGAAAAAGACACGTGGCCCCCATGCACAGTCCCCAGCGGAGTCGAAACTCCCCCGCCCCTACTTCCCACATTTCTCAAAACACAAAAAACACTTTGAGAAAACATCCACAACACAGCCCAACCTCCAAACTCCCACGGTTAAACATTCTTTTGTTGGAAAATAAAAAATAAAATACAAAATTAATTACTGCAAAACTTCTCTCTCTCTCTCTCTTCTTCTTCTTCTTCTTCTCTCTCTTTTTAGCTCACAAAAACAGGAACCCAACGATCCTCGAGTGGAATGAGTGGAAGAAAATGACGAAATTTCAATTCGACCAATTTTGGTTAAGTCCTTTTGTCTCACATTCTTCGATCAAAATCTTCAGGTATGCCTATGCCTTTTTGATGATTCAATTCTTGTGCCGATGGATTGGATCCTGATCAATTTCTTTTTCTTTTTAGGGTTTTTGACGATCATGAAAAGGCGAGAGATTGAAATTTGAGGAGCAGTGAGCACGATGAATCAGGTGACAGTGAAAGACCTAGTGGAGGAGGCCAAGAAGCGGATTGTTTTGCTGGTCATATGCGTCGTTGGTGTTTCTTATCTCATGTCCTGTGAGTGCTTTCTTCGACTTCGGTTTCTTCTGGGTGAAATGAAAATAATTCTGATTGATAGTTTGAATTCAATCCTTATTGATTTGAGTTTAAAACTTTGTTTTTTCTCTTTGCACAATGTGGAATGATCTTGGGTGTTTTGTTGCTTATATCTGACTGATTGTGCTAAATTCTGGTGGGTCTAATCACCAATTACCGACCCTTCACATTTTCAAACTCTAGTATGTGCTCTTTCCTTACTCTAGTCATTTTGTGTGTATTAAAGAAAAGAACGCCCCCCCCCCCCCCCAAAAAAAAAAAAAAACTAAATTTTCAATGGTTGGAAGGAGCAAAGAGGGTTTAGCTCATCTTGGGATTGATTAGTGGGTTGGTGGCAACTCTACACGGGAGCGGAAAGCAAATTAATAGGAGAGGAAGACAAAAAGGAGGGTGGGCAATTGCCTCCATTAGATTAAAATAATTCCATTAATTTTTACATATCAAATAAATATTGACTCATTCAATCTAAATATTGTCCCCACTAAGATCAACCACTGCCCTTGTGATATTTTGCCGCCACTACGCTTGGGTCCTGGATTCGCCACCGAAGCTAATTCATGAGGGTAGTTTGCTTTTAAATGTTGTTCTATCCTTTGTGTGTTAAAAGCCATAAGCAGGTTCATAATTGTAAGAGTACATTGCAGCTTTTGCCTTGGGGAACAACTGTCATTAAAGATGGAAAAGTAATTGGACTGAAAGAAGAAATGAATTCAAACTAAGTTACCTCCCTTAGCTCCTATTTTCCGATTGGAGAACCGAAAGAAACAATCTCGGGCCCACCCAATATTGTGTTTTAAGTTGTGGGAAGAATAGTGAAACAAATATAATTAGTGGTTATAAATTGAACCTCTCACAGAACAAGATTTACATCGGCAAGAAGTGTCTCTGTGTGATTGTGTTTCTTACAAGTGAATGTTATTTCTCTCTTTATTTCTATATTGTTCCTAGTTATTTCATTTGATTGTGATGATTGATTTAATGTTACTGTTTTAATCTTCTTCCTTCAGTGACAAGCTCCTCAGTATTGGTCAACTTACCTGCTGCTGCCTCTTTAATAGTCCTTCTTCGCTATTTAGCCCTAGATTATGAGATGCGGCGCAAAGCTGCAGCATACAACAGCAAACTATCCCTAAAAAATACTGCCCCTCAGAAGAAACCCATTGAAACTCAAAAACTGGTGGTTGACAAATTGGAGTGGAAAAGGAAAGTTAATTCACCCATGGTTGAGGATGCAATAGACCTATTGACTAGACTTATTGTTTCGGAGTGGGTCATTGATCTATGGTACTCCAAACTGACACCTGATAAAGAAGGTCCAGAGGAGCTGGTGCAAATCATCAATGGTGTTGTGGGAGAAATTTCATCCCGCCTGAGGAATATAAATCTTATTGATCTTCTTACAAGGTTCTAGCATTGATGCTGATGCTTATCATTTCTCTCAAATTCACATTCTTAGTATTTTGAAAATGAAAGAGAGCTATTTTGTTTACTATTTCAGGGATATTGTCAATCTTATCTGCACACACCTGGAGCTTTTCCATGCTTCTCAAGCAAAGCTTGAAAAGAAAAAGTTACGATCATTATCTGTTGAACGCCGAGATGTAGAACTGAAAATTGTACTGGCTGCGGAGGACAAATTGCACCCTGCTTTATTTTCAGCTGACGCCCAGCACAAGGTAGTTTACTTTCCTTTTTAGAACTAAAAATTACTCTAATTAGGTGGAGGCCATTCTACTGAATGTCAACATAGAGTACATTTATTTATGTTTTGTCATACGAAACTGTCAGGTTTTGCAACATTTGATGGATGCTCTCATATCTTTCACTTTCAAGCCTGAAGATCTACAGTGCTTTTTCTTTCGTTATATGGCCAGGGAGCTTCTTGCTGCTGCAGTGATGCGACCAGTTTTTAACTTGGCTAGCCCTCGGTAGTCATTTCTTATCTTACTTCTGTCTCTGGTTTGCTTTTCTTATCTGATCCAGTCTGTTGCTGCATTGATTTTTTCTCTAATTGCTAGGTTTATCAATGAGAGGATTGAAGTTCTTGTACTTAATAGGTTTAATAAAGGAAATAGTGCCACTGAAGAGAGTACTCGATCTAAACCAAGTACTTCTCCAAAAATCGCACCAGATCATTTTTGTCGGTATCTAGATCCCAAGGGTACTGGTGTTGAACTTGTTGAATTGAAAAATGATCAATCCAAAATTGCTGCTAATAAATCTGCAAAAGATGGGAATGGAACACATCTTTCGATGGATCCCTTACTTTTGATGGACGCTCAATCTACCCGTTCATGGAGTTCTTTGCCCTCAGAATCCCGAACTATGGAACAAGTTGGTCTTCAACACCACAGTTCTGGAGGAGAATGGGGTGATATGCTAGATGTCATGTCTCGCAGAAAGACTCAAGCCCTTGCTCCAGAGCACTTTGACAATATGTGGGCTAAAGGAAGAAATTACAGAAGGAAGGAAGGTAAAAACCAAGATCAATTTACTCATGGTTCAACAGGTCCCTCTGATCCTAGGGATCAGAAAAATGTGTTGCCTAAACCCAAGGATAAAAATGGAACTACAAAGGTTAGTTTTCCAGAAAATAGGGCAGTTCTTCCTGTACATAAGGATCATCTTACGGCAGGAACTTTGGTTCCCAATACTGAAAATGAGGTTTTGAGTGGCTCTCCTGCCACTTCATTTGTGGAAGTATATGAGCACAATCTCATGCCACTTGAGGATCTTGATTCAGGAAGCAGCAGTTCCTATCCAACAGAAGATGATGAAACCAACAATATTACAGGTCTTGATTCTCCAGGCACGAAAGTATGGGATGGTAGAAATAACAGAAATCCCACTGCTTCTCACATTCATCATCCACTGGAAAGTTTTGAGGGCCATACAAGGAAAATGGGCAAAGGGCCTGTTCACTTGCAAAGAGTACCTAGAACACAATCCAGCCGGAAGAGATCCAGACTAAGCAGTCGGAAGGTGCAAGTCTGGCAGGAGGTTGAGCGGACTAGCTTCTTTTCTGGAGATGGGCAGGATATTCTAAGTTCATTGAAAAAGCATGCAAAAGATGAGGATACAAGTGATGACGAGACAGAAATTCTGGGTAGAGTTCATAGTGGAGTAGCTGCTTCTTCATCTGCACCGTCCAGTTACTTACCTGAAAGTCGCAGTTTGTCTGGCAATTATCTACAGAACTCGATGCTGACAGATTCTTTTTTAAAGTTGAGGTGTGAGGTAACCATGATAAGTTCATATTCTAACTAGTGATATGTTCACCTTTGGCTCTGATGGCACGTCACTAAGGGTGGCAAGTTGCATCATTTCACAGGTTTTGGGAGCAAATATTGTGAGGAGTGGCTGTAAGACATTTGCTGTTTATTCCATCTCTGTTACTGATATAAACAACAATAGTTGGTCAATCAAAAGAAGGTGCAGGACATAGCCATTTTAACTTTATGATTCTGTCCTTCATTGATAGTCTGTCAATTTTGTTCTCCATAGATTCAAAATTTGCAATCATTCATTTTCCTTTTCGTGAAAATGTACCTCATATTTGTGTCTTTACTTTGTCTAGGTTTCGACATTTTGAGGAGCTGCACAGGCGACTTAAAGAGTTTCCGGAATATAATCTTCATTTGCCACCGAAGCATTTTTTGTCAACAGGTTTAGATGTGCCTGTCATTCGAGAGCGATGCAAGTTGCTTGACAAGTATTTAAAGGTAATAGTCCTATCACCATGTTCCCCTTGATTGTATTTTGTGATGGTTGGAAGTGCAAACAAAAATTCAGCTTTTGGTTGAAGTTCTGGACACCTACACAGTTACTCTATACTCCTTTCTTATGAGTAATATGGATTCTTGGTCTCATAAAATCACAAAAAAAAAGAGGCATAAATTCTGTTTTTGTGTGGATACCTCTGTTTAATTGCCTTTTGTACAAGATCGTGTCCATAAAGCTTATACTTTATAATTATTCTAATTTGTCATCACTCTTCCTATGCTCATTTTCTCTATCGTCCAACTTTTTCTGCTTCTCAGAAGCTCTTGCAGCTTCCAACTGTTTCGGGTTCAATTGAAGTTTGGGACTTCCTCAGCGTCGATTCTCAGGTTTGATGTCTAACATTCTTTCCTGTACACACACTGGGCCAGAAATTACGAATGAAGAAAATTAACGTGAACAGATGAAAAAATAAAATAAAAGAGATCTTCTTCATCATTGGTGGTGTGGGTGGGTGTCCTTTGTTTGTAAATCTACTGACCTTTTCCATTCTAATGCAGACATACATGTTCTTAAATTCAATTTCGATTGTTGAAACTTTGTCAGGTGAATTATTTTGTCTCTGTGGCCCTCATTTCTGGGCATTCTTATCATTTTTTAACATTTTCTATTCCTGGGTACTAGTTGACCTTGAGGATAAACCACATGAGATCAAGAAGAGCACAAACATTTCAAGTTTGGGTGGCCTTGCAGTGGATCCCTTGTTTTCGAAGGGAGAACAATTTGGTGCTGATAGCAAAGAATCAAAATTGGGCATGAAACCTAATATGTTAACAGTTGGTTCAAGATTGAATGCGAAAGGGATAACACATTCCCCAATGAAGGGCTCTAGTAGAGAAAATGCAAAGCTCTATGAGGAATCAGGTAGTGATTCTGATTCAAGAGTGCAGATCAACACATCTAGCAGGAAACCGGTGAAAACTACGAACTCAATAGAAGATGATGGGCTAGAAGGGCCATCTGAACCACCTCTTGATGCTTCCACTGACCCAACCCTTCCCACAGAGGTAATTAGGTTTTTCAGCATTTCTTTTTCTGACACCATAATTTTTTGAGTTAAATCTGTGGCTATTATCTGTAGTTGAAGTTAAAGTGTCCTTAAAAATGACTTTATCTTCCTGCTTCTAGATATAATTGTGGTTTCCCCAAAAAAAAAAAAAAAAGAAAAAAGAAAAAGAAAAAGCCATGATCGAGTTCTCAGTGATGGATTCTCAGATTATTGTGTAGGTTCGCTGATTAAGATTTCTTCGATGCAGTGGGTGCCACCAAATTTGAGCGTACCTATATTGGATTTAGTGGATGTCATTTTCCAGCTTCAAGATGGTGGATGGATCAGGTATTCTTTTAAAATTTATTGTTTTTGTTATTATTGTTATTATATATAGGGCAGACTTTACAAAGTTGCGTAGCACATAATACCTTATCCTTGTCCAATAACACTAAATGTGCATCACAGGCGCAAGGCATTTTGGGTAGCCAAGCAAGTGTTACAACTCGGAATGGGTGATGCTTTTGATGATTGGCTAATAGAAAAAATCCAACTTCTGCGCAAGGGTTCTGTCATTGCCGCTGTCATCAAGCGGCTTGAGCAGGTAGCACTCATGCAATTTTTATATTATAACTTTATGCATGGGAGTCCATTGATGTTTCCTTGCAGGTGCAGCTGATGTTTCCTAATTTTGAGTCTAATTATTTTTCTATGCTGTTAAAAGTAAAGTAACTTTGCACCTTTATCGTGTTATTGAATTGGTTTTATTCTGTCTCGGTTTCACTTGAATGCTAGCAAGAAATTCCCAAGCACATGGATTTTCCTTTAATTTCAGCATTTTTTTTTCAAGGGATGTTGCTGACTGATTGCTGTATAATTCTGTCTCTTTTGTTATGTCATTCTATATTATCACTTCTCTTGGTGGCATACCTTTAAATGTTTGTTATGCGTGGAAAGACTGGATTTATCGTTTCCCAAAGCATCTTGAGTTGGACCTTTCTGTATCTTTATTGCTAAAAAATCAATATTGTTAGTTGGAAATAGGGAAAGAATTACAAAGAATAGCAAGATAATTTTGGAATCGTGCCAAAAATATAAATAAATGTAATGAAGAAAAGATTCTTTGGAATTGGGTTGTTCCGTGTTCTCTAAAATAATTGCTTATGAATATCAAAGGTTTGATGATATGAAGGATGCAAAGACTCCTTAGAATTGCACGATTGTGGTGACCATTTGGTGTTTATAGTTGGAAAAGAGTGTAAACGTATTTAAAATAATGCTTTTCGTAGCCATTTGATGTAGGATAAGATTATAGTTAGCATCACTTTGGGTGGCTACTGACTGGTACTTTTCAGGGTTCTTTTTTTTTTTTTTGGGAGACATCTTTTGGAATTGGCGCTTCTTGTTCAATTGATTATTCTGTTAATTATCTTCCTCACAGGAAATCCTCCAGTGTATTCTTTTGCATTCTTCTAGATCTATGAAATTCTTTACTAAGCTATCAAAACAGAGAGATTCCCATGTTTGAATTTCCTGAAGGAGTATTGAGTATCCTCTAAAGGCACTGGCAGATAAGGACCACAAAGATGCCAAGGAAACTATATTGTCCCACAACGGATGAGGAGAGCTATGAAGCACGGACAAGAGACACATCAAATTTTCAAAAAATTATAACAAAATATTAGGCCATATAAGTGCTCTGATCTTAACGATAATAACTATGTAAAGTGTATTTAGAGTTTTAAAGGTGTTCTGGAAGTGTCCAAAAGTTTTCATAAAGTGTTGGATATGTAAAAAAAATAAATAAATAAAAAATAGGATATGTCATGCGGATGACAGATGTCCCTCAAAGTGTTGAATGGGTGTCAATGTGGACACGTGTCCATACTTCATAGAGGGAAAACGGATGACCCTTATGGTTCTCATATTCCTTTCTAACCAAATATTCTAATAGTATAATCATTGTATGTTGGTATATTGCCAAAGGATTTTTGGATCCTTACATGAACCACAAACCTTGCAGTGCATGAGGAAATATTCAAAAGACCTTGGAGCTTGGAAGCATGGATACATACAGATTAGATTCTACATTTCAGACGCCCTTCAAATATGACATGAAGTGGATACTTCATGTAGCATCTCCCTCATTTTCTAGCCACTAGATACTTTTATCGGTTGCTTGAAGAATGCTTTGCTTGGACTTCTTTGTTGCAAGACGTACCTACTAATTGCATGTATAGACTTGTTTGTTGAGATATATAAATATATGTGTGTGTGTGTAGTCACACACACACCAGAAAATCATAATATTGTTGATAATATAATTTTAAAATGAAGAAACCCTGAATTTTGTACTAAATTATAAAATCTCTGTGTCACTCTTTTGTACAATATTTAAGTTTCTAATTTACTAAGGTAGTCTTTTTTTATGGGAATTATCTCTAGTATAATAAAATCTTCTCATTGCAATTTGTGTTAAATGTTATTATTTTAAAGCTGTATAATTGCCATGTGATATCCTAATTTTCAAATATGGTGCATTGCATGTCCACATTGTGTTGTGATGTCCTGTATTTGTCATGCGCTTCATATCCTTGGAGACACCATCCATCCTCCACTTTTCGTGTAACCTTGAATTTCTTTGTTAACAATTCTACCATTACCTATTTAATATATCATCATTTGAAACTAGACTTGCTGTATGAATTCTTGTATGCTAAACATAAATCGCAAAATGCCATTGGTCATTTCCTGTAAATTTTTCCTTTGAACCTGGTACTTACAAATCCACAGAATGCATAGCCAAGCATTGTGCACAACACTAGATGCTTCTTCTTTCTTTCCATGACAAAATTTTTATGTACAATGTTAGCATTTCTTATAGTTGATTTAAGTCCATATTCTCTAACATTTTGGCCTGCCTATTTCAGAGTTTACTCCATTAAATTTATTATTGAGACTAGTTATGCTGAAATCAAATGCACCGAGAAATTTGCCCCTGAATGTATCCTGCAATTTTTTTCCATTAACAATGCGTAAATAGTTTGGGTTTTCTTCTGTTTATATGATTGGCAGGATTGTTCTTTTTACTCGAAAGAAAATGAAAAAATAGTGCCTTTGACATGACAAAATGAAACCCATGACTATCATATTACATACTAACATAGGTGAACCCACAGTCCTTAGTCAGATCAATTGACCCCCCTCCCAAAAAAAATGGAAACTAAAGAAATTTTAATGAACATCATATATTGTTTTAGAGGTTTTATGTGAAATGACCCCACAATAACCAAAAAATTAAAGGAATAGGTATACTGGGGTTCAATTTTATATGCAAGTTGTGTTAGATGATTAGAAACGTCAATGATTGTAATGATGAATCTTTTGCGGTGCAGTTTCATTAATTTAGTATAATTAAAAATTTTTATAATGTGTGTAAGGAGTGGAATTAGTCCTTTCATGTAGTCGAATGATCCGCCGAAAATTATCCCGACCATGACAGCATACCTATGGATGTATAACAGTTATTAAAAGGACCAGTAACTACTGTATGAGAATTTAATATGACTTGTCAGGTTGATGGCCCATTTAAACATGAATGGGAATATGTTGATTCTACTCTTTAAATGTCACAACTGACTGTTCTGATTTTCATCCTTCATAATTTCTATGTTGAAAAGCAAAGCTTCTCCTTGTAAGCTGCAGAATATCGGCTGAGCACTGAAAGTTTTGCTAGCAATTTAAAATTTCAATGTAATACATGAGAGGTTCTATGGCAAGGGAGAGCTTTTGCTTATTTGTTATTCTTGTTTGAAGGTGTCGGTCACGGAAACAAGTGACAAAAAAAAAGTAGCTGCAATAACATTAGCAGCTGAAACAAAGAAAAATCACAAGCTTCCGATGGCCTCTATACGTTTTAGAAATAGATGGTTTTTACAATGTCCAAAATGCTGTCCAGTGTCCAAGATTCATCTGCTGTAGGGGGTGTGTGGGATTGTCAGATATATACTGCCTCACCACTGCTTGCTTCTCAATCTCTCTTAGTTGAAATATTGTATGCTCTGGTGTTATTTCTGACCAGTTTATGATTTGGATAGATCCTTTGGCCTGACGGAATATTCATCAGCAAGCATCCAAAGCGAATACCGCCAACTCAAATGAGTTCCTCTCAAAGTTCAGTGACAGGTAGCTCACCGATATCCTCACCTAGGATACTGGATAACAATAAACAGCCTGGAAACGAGTGCATCATGTCTTGGGAGGAGCAACAGAAACAAGAAGCTGAACGACGGGCTAAGTTTGTGTATGAGCTGATGATTGGTAATAAATGCTGCTTTTTGAATTTGAATTTGAAAATTGTCTTTTAGTCTGCATCTGACTTGTTTCAAAACTTCTTGAAATGCAGATAAAGCACCACCAGCAATCGTTGGGCTTGTTGGTCGCAAGGAGTATGAACAATGTGCCAAAGATCTCTACTTTTTTCTTCAGGTGCGTTTTGTACTGAGTACATTTTTAGGTCTAGGACTACAAGACAACACATCTTGTTTCACTCACTAATGCTGAAAATACCAACATTCCATGGTGTGGGCAAAAGAACAGCAAATAAAATTTTCTCCGAAGCCCGCGTCCACCCCCCCCAAAAAAAAAAAAGAAGAGTAACAATACTATATATGCAAATATCTGTGTCCCTAATATGATGCTTCCTTTCATCTGCAGTCTTCTGTTTGTTTGAAACAACTTGCTTTTGACCTCCTGGAGCTGCTGTTATTGTCAGCATTTCCAGAGATGGATTATGCTTTCAGGCAGTTGCATGAAGAAAAGCACAAGTTTGGTGAACTCATCCTGGAGTAGTTAATCCCTTGTACTACCGCAAAAAAGTAAAAATTTCATACATCTCAAATTTTGATCTTCAAGATTATTGGTCATAATCATTTTTTTTAAGGTGTTCTTGCTTTATCTGTTGCAAATGAAAGGATTTCCATTGTTGTATGTCATTGTGCAGATGGCAAAGCATTTTTCAATTGATTTTACTTTTTGTCACACAGTCATTAGTACAGCTTGATGTCTGTAATTAGCTGTCAATTTTGGCTATTGAGGAAATTGTGTACAGATCATGAGGTGCTACAAGAAATGATACACGGCATTTGCTAAGAATTCTCCCTTTCAGGTAGCGTTGCCTTTCCCTCGTCTTTATAATCTTATGTTTCTTGTATGCCATTTTTCGGTCTTATTCACGTCTAGATAATCATTTACCTCGTGTTTGTTATATCAGTTGCCTTTGCACCAACAGGATTGGTTCCTTAGGGAACCCTTGCTCATCGGCTAAGGGGAAAAGGACATGCGTTTGGGTTGGCCGAATACTTCTATGAATCGCTCGAACTGCCGTCATCATGAACTAATCTACCGATCAGTTGTTGGCCATTCCCGCCACTCTAGTGGGAAGACAGATTCCTCATCGGTATGAATCCTAGTACGGGTCTCCGGGTCCTCGGACATTGCCCGATAGTCCTTTGGATTAGCCCCATCAGTACTAAAATGAGATGAGCACAAGTAAATAAGCCCTTTAAGATAACAGGAATTACACAATAATGGGAGGGTACAGAGAGAGAGATCTGGGTTTCTATTTGACTTGTGCAAAAACTTTGAAAGAAAAATCTATTGTTCTAAATGGTTCTACAAAATGGATATGCGAGCAGTATTTTCCAAATGAAATAAATACAACGAAGTGAAATCAAAAAATACAATATGGGAAGACAACAAATACAAAGAGAGAGAGAGGGAGAGAGGGTACCTTCTCTGAAGTTGGCTTTTGAATTTGGTGGGGACGTGACAGAGATACCTGATGTGGCCAGTCCCCATGGTCCTTCTTCTGACTACCTTCCCACTCCAGTCATCTGCAAAACATAAATAAATTAATAAATCAACACAAAATATTAATAAAAAATTTTCTTCTGTAAAACAGATAGACAGATGGGTTTATGTTTCATTTGCGGATGCGACTGGAAGTGTAGCCACAAGCACCACAACACAAGCGCCACAGTGGGTTTATGTTACATTTACAGTGTCTCGTTTCTCCTCTTTCCAAAACTTCTTGTTCCTTCTTCCTAACGTTAATAGCTTAGAGAGAGAGAGAGAGGTGTTTTACCACTGTTGCTGGTGAAGAAGAATCCCCAAGGAGAAAATGAGAGAGAGAGAGAGGGTTTGACTGCTTGGACGTTTTGATGACGTGATATCCCCACATGGTATGGCAGGTTTCTCTGAAACCGTAAATGTGGGCTTGGACTTGGGCCACGGCTTTAGTTACTAATTCCTACTTGGGCTCATGGGTGGGACGCCCTTGGGCAGTGATCGACGCCAATATAGAACTGGGCTGGGTTCAGGGCCCATGCCAGCCCAGAAGGGAAAAAGCGCGGGAAGATTTTGATGCAATACAATACAGAGAGGAGTGAGACAGAGAGAGAGAGATTTACAGGGTTTATGAATTTGGATTGAGATTGAGAGCAAACAAAGCTACAGCGATTGAAGTTTAAGGATAATACGAATGAAGAACCCGGAAATGGATCGATGTGACACGAAATTTTCGGCATTTCCATACAAGCCCTATTCGATTCAGGTGGATTTCATGAATGCACTCTATCAGTTCCTCGATAATGGCGGTGTCTCCATGCTTGAAAGCCCTACAGGTTCTCTCTCTCTCTCTCTCTCATCCTCTCTTTCCATTTACCTAGGTTTCTTGCTGTCACATTTTTGTAGTTTTCGGGTTTTACCCTAATTTTCGTTATCCACTAGATATTGTAGTTACTAATGAAGACTCTCTCTCTCTCTCTCTCTCTGTCTGATGAATTTGAATTTCTTTTTGTGACACTCAATTTTATTGATCGTTATAGGGACTGGCAAAACTTTAAGCCTAATTTGTAGTGCTTTACAATGGGTGATTGATAAGAAGAAGCAACAGGACAATATTAACAATCAAAATCAAACATTTGAAGCTCAATCGGGCTCCGATGATGAACCCGATTGGCTGAAGAACTTTGCCATCCCAAAAGATGATCAAAAACAAGACAACAACAACATGAAAAAGAATAAGAAAAAGAACAAACCCCAACTGGGGTTTGACAAACCCCCTCAGAGAAGTTATTTGGACAAAGAAGAGGACTTAAACAAAATCCCACATGAAAATTTGAAGAGTAACAAGGAAAATATAGAGTTGAATGATGAGGAGTTTTTGATGGATGAGTATGAGAGTGAAGATGAAGAAGGCAATGGCAGGACATTGAAGAGGAAGGTTGGTGGTCCACATGTGTCAGTTTGTTCTTCAAGTGATGAGGATGGAGAAGACAAAGAGGAGTCTGATGAGGATGTGGAAGAGGAGGCTACTTTGAAGGTTTACTTTTGTAGTCGGACACATTCACAGCTTTCGCAGTTTGTAAGGGAGTTGAGAAAAACTGCTTTTGCTTCAGAGTTGAAGGTTGTGAGTCTTGGGTCTAGGAAGAATTTCTGCATTAATGAGGGTATGGCATATATCTTTATGCAATCATTTTGTCCATGTTTTCAGCATGTCCATGGTCCTTTGTTAGGTTTTTAAATTTTTGCTGTCAGATGTGTTGAAGCTCGGGAGTTCAACTCGAATTAATGAGAGGTGTTTGGAGCTCCAAAACTTGAAGAAAAGCAAGATTTCCAAGATCAAGGTATCGATGCTAACTTTCGAAGCACCTGTATGAAAATTGTAACAACGTCAATTGCAAAAACTTTAACTAGGATTTTCATGAATTACTAATACAAACTAGATTGTTTTAATGTATGTCTTAAGCCTCAAAAAGGAAAAGCCGTTAACCCATAATAGGAGGATATACTTAATGGAATTGGTCTTCTGAAACTAAAATGCAATTTTTTTTATGATCTTATGAGTAGATCTAAGAATTTGCCTGAAATGTAATAAACTAAAAGAGACAAGTTGCTAAGCTAAGCAACGAAAGTACTCTTGAGACTTGTTTCCAGTAAACCAAAAATTTTGCACATTGCCCATTGAGGTGCAGTTCCTTGATGTAAGGGGTAGTATCTATTTGCAGAACCTGGGTGCCGGAGGAAGACTCCGAAGGACCAAAGCTTCTTCTGGATGCCCTATGCTCAGAAAACATCAATTACAGAAAGAGTTTAGGAATGAAATCTCTCAACAGGGGCCTATGGATATTGAAGATCTTGTTAAACTAGGTAGAAGAATAGGGACTTGTCCTTATTATGGCTCCAGAAGCGAGGTTCCAGCAGCTGAACTTGTGGTTCTTCCCTATCAATCTATTCTATCAAGAGCAACTCGTGAATCGCTTGGTCTGAATTTGAAGGATAATATTGTTATCATAGACGAGGCACATAATCTAGCGGACTCCCTTATCAGCATGTATGATTCCAAAATTACTTTGCCGCAGGTACTGTATCTCATTACCTTTAGTTATCTCCATGGCCTGTAAAAAGCTGGTCGATTTGCAACTCATTGCATGCCCATACAACCATAGTACATTTAAAGTGCATGGCCTCAAACTAGCTGACATCTTTAAAACTAGTATTAACCATGCCATGCTCAAAACTGATGAGAATTCTTTAATGTTTTCCCTGTTCCTTTTTTCAGTTAGAACAAGTGCTTGCAAACATACAGTATTATCATCAAAGATTTCAGAGCCTTTTGGGGCCTGGAAATCGAAGATATATACAAATTCTGCTGGTTCTCACTCGTGCCTTTCTTAAAACTTTACTAGACAAGAAGGATTTAGGCTATGAAGATTCTTGGGTTGATGCTGATAAAGCTTCTGAAATGAGAAGTTCCTTAACCCGTTCTATGGCCATTAATGACTTCTTATTTTCTCTCAACATTGATAACATAAATTTGGTCAAATTGCTAAAATATATAAGGGAAAGCAACATCATCCATAAGGTGATGCTCATTCTTCCTTTTATTATTTCTTGGCAATTTAATCCCTGTTCTATTTTGAATAATGGTAGCAAAGGTCATGATCTGCTTGATTTTCAGCTTTGTGGCTATGTGGATAGAGTGGCTGAACTGAAAAAAGAAACTACAGCTGCTTGTGGAGAAAGTCATGAAGAGGGAAGTAGTTTATCAAGTTTTCATGTGCTAGTCGATTTTTTAATTTCTCTGACAAACAAAGACGGTGATGGGAGGATAATAATATCAAGGAGACCACAAGGCTTAGCGCAAGAGGGACCTTATTTAAAGTATGTTATGCTCACTGGAGAAAAGATCTTTTCTGAGGTTTGCTGAAATTCTGGCCTTCTTTCATGCATATGACTGCTAATTAAATACCAGTGACTAAATACAATGTTCAATTTTTTTCAGATTGTGGACCAAGCACATGCTGTCATTCTGGCTGGGGGAACTCTGCAACCTGTAGAGGAGACAAGGGAGAGACTCTTCCCATGGTTAACACTAGACAAATTTCATTTTTTCTCTTGTGGCCATATTGTCCCCCCAGATAGTATCTTACCTGTTGCTGTTTCCTGTGGACCTTCTGGTCAGTCTTTTGATTTTAGCTATAGCTCAAGAAGCTCTTCAAATATGGTGAGTGCATCAAAATATATTCTTATTTATGTCTCAGAAAATTGCTGGTATGGTTGCCATTATTTCTTCAATTATAATAGATGCCAATCTGAAATGTTGTTGCTGATATATGTTCAATTTTTATTATAAACAACTTTATTGGACGTGAATTTACAGATACAGGAAGTGGGGCTTCTGCTTTCCAACTTGGTGACTGTGGTTCCTGAAGGAGTTGTTGTGTTCTTCTCTTCATTTGAATATGAAGGACAGGTTCACGATTCATGGAAGACGTCAGGCATCCTTGACAGGATTATGAAGAAAAAGCATCTGTTTAGAGAACCTAGAAGTAGTACAGAGGTGGGAATGGTCCTCAAAAAATACAAGGAAACAATTGAAAGATTGTCTGCCAAGGGCCCTGATAAAGATTTAGCAACACAAAATGGAGCAATACTCCTGGCAGTAGTTGGTGGGAAGATATCAGAAGGAATTAATTTAAGTGATGGACTCGGTCGGTGTATTGTAATGGTGGGATTACCTTATCCTAGCCCATTCGACATTGAGTTAATGGAAAGGGTGAAGTATATTGAAAGTCTAGGAGATGCAAACACCAGCAAAACCTCCAAGTTTGTAGTTGACAGCACAGCTCCCGGTAGGAATATCCCCCAGGTTGGGTTTGACATCTTAAGAAGCTGCACGCACAGAGGAAAAGATTATTATGAGAATCTTTGTATGAAGGCTGTGAATCAATCAATTGGTGCGTTCAAACCTTCTATTATAACCTGCAAATACCTCAAAGATCCTTTAAGGATCATTTCTAGCAGTACAATTTGCATAGTTCTCTAACAAGCAAGATCTGACCTGAAACTCCTGTTGCATCATCAATTATCAGAGAAAGCTCTGGACCAAAAGTTTCTTAGATTGCTTATTTCAAAAACAACCATTATTGTCTCTTCCATTGGGGAAAAGTAATCCATCTGACCTGTTGTGCTATTTATTATATTTAGAATATTTCTTCTATTTTGGCATTTTTGTGCTAGGTGAGCTAACTTAGAGTTTGTCAACATTCACCATGATTTTGTGCTTGTCCATCCTTCTCTTGTTTTAACACTTGCAACTATATATACACAATGATTTGTTTTTGTGACCATAACTATAGTTTCATATCTTTTCCCACCATTATGGCTCTGTTGTCCTATTTATGCATATATACAACTTGGAGACTGATAAATAAAATTTTATGGCACTAAACTGAAATATGTAACAAAAGGGTTCATGTAAGCGTGCTTGTGTAGGCAAAGTCTACTACCTGAGATATGTGGAATTCAGTCATTTCTGAGAACCTACTCATTCTGTAAAGCTATTTGCACTAGTGCACCTCCATTTGTTTTACATTTTATGCTTTCATTGTGGGACATACTTGTTTGTGCCTGAATTTATGCCATGATTGACGGGCTTATTTCTCTTCTTTTTTCTCAGGTAGGGCAATCCGACATATAAATGATTATGCAGCAATATTACTAGTGGATTCACGCTATGCATCTGATCCCACCAAAAGAAGCTTCTCTCATCCAACTAACAAGCTCCCACAATGGATAAAGGATCGTCTTGTACCCACAACCGATAATTACGGGCAGGTACATAGGTTACTTCATCAATTCTTCAAATATAACAAGCAGAGAGCGTGTCAATAGAAATATTCCCTTGGAAATGACTGTGAAAAATAAAAAATAAAAAAGCAGAGTTATGTCATTCACAGTTCCTTTGAACTCACACAAGATCCTCTGCCATCTCAATTTCAATTTCAATTTAATTGGCAAGCCTGTTGAAGCTCAAATGAGCTATTGTTTGTGCTTGAGGCAAGGGAATCATAATGGTTAGTATACATTTCCTTTGTTAGCCCTGAAGGGAAGCTTGACGAGTTGTCATGTCTTGTAGACCAATAATTGTAGGAAAATGTAATTTACAATGTTGCTTTAAGAGCAAAAAAGAGGCATGCGATAGCTGAGATGGGCCTTATTTCTTTTCTTCTATCATTAGTGTTGCTGTGTAATATCACTTGTCTAGGGACCATAATGTATTGTTTTTGTCTAGACTCGGCAATCAGTATGCTGGCACATACTAAGAAGTTGTGGGTGCTAGATCCCTTAACCAGGTTTCGGGTGGGTTCGAAATTTATGAATGAAAAAAATGACTCCCCCTTAAATCAGATTAATCAGAGTGTAGTTCCACATTCTAGTTGGTAATACCCAAAAAAAAAAAATACTAAGAATTTGTCTTGTATTCAGCCTCAGAATGGAACAAATCTCTCTCTCTCTCATGCATCCATTTTTAGAGTGTGGCTTGACTTCATGTCAACACTTTCTCGACTAGAATAGCCAATGGCAACTGGTTTCAAATATGATCCGAGTAAACCCTTTTTCCCCCCTAGCTAAGTAGTGGGACCTATATTCACGCATTTCGTTGTGTCAAGATGGCTGATCTGGTCCTGTAGCTAAGTCGTCCCTCCTCTTTAGATCTTGTAGAAAAACACTGTTTCATACAACTACCAGTCCATGATTGAAATTGTTGTGGTGCTAATCTAAGTGGGTGCCCTACAGAGACTAGTGTACACACTCTAGCTTAATAAAATTCCTGACCCTACCCATCTTAAATAAACAAAAGTCACAACAAATAGTTCTCCTCAAGACCTTGGATTTAGACGCTCAAGCCGTCTCTGAGCCAGTAACAGGGTCCAAATCAGACGATGGATTATGCAAAATAATGCATAGAACAATACAAACAAGTTATGATACACAGATCTGTTTGAATGGCACATATAAATGAAGTTGGTGGTGGAATTTCAATATGGTCACTGTGGGATGGAGACATTTCTCTAATTGGATTGCAGTGCACATGATTTTTTGTTCAACCAAATTTGGCATTTCGGTGCCCATCTCAAGAAAGTTGGGGTCCCATATGGTTCATCTATTTGTGCATAGAACAATGCAAATGCCATATCTTGCAATGCCAAAATGTCTCTTCTTCTATGGTCCTTGTAAGGACACCCGAATGGTAAAATGTTCTTGCTTAAGTGTCTTTCCCGAAATCTCGTGTTCTAATCTCCGTGGACGTGTGTATTTTTACTATTGATTTGAGCTATAATTAATGTTATTTGAGTGAATTCGTGGTTACATCCCACCAAAATGATAAAACTTCACAAAGCTTTTCTCAGGTAAAGAGATTTCTCTTTATAGTATATCTCTGCGGGTGGGGAGGTGTATTAAATATTGGACCCTTCTTCAATACTTCAATAGAGGCCACCTACTCTGTATGATTCACAACACAAATTCTGAAAAAAAAAATGGTTGATTATTGATTATTTTTCACAAGCATTACAAATTCTTAGGGTTTTTGCACCTAACCCATTATCTTTTGCTCTCAATCAATGCCACCTCACTTTTAACAACAGCAAGTCAAAAAAAAGATACCCCAGTATAATTGGGTTGGTTGCCCTCTTTATTTCTGTCTATGGTATATATTTTTTTTGGTCTACACTGACCTTTCCTCCACCACCCAATGTTCGAGATTTCATCTCGATTAATTCAGATTAACCCATCTGAGGTCTCCTTTCGGAGGATAAGGGTCTCCCCAATATAGTTGTTCTATGACCAAGTCATGAGTTGAACTCATAATCTTGATTAAGAGGCCGAGTGACCCATCTACTAGACGAACTGCCCGTGGGTCTGTCTATGGTAACTATAATGAGTCATAATCTGGTGAACAACATTAGAGTAAATATATGTAGCAGCATGCGATCAGAGAATAATGTTTGTTTTATGGATCTTAGCCCATGATAGATTGTCCCTGCTTTTAGGATCAAATTACCAAAACTACAGCAAAAGGAAGGGTAGAAGGGTGTAGAGAGAGAAGGTGGACCCAGATAATTGAGCATTGTTATTTAATGTAGCACAGTTTCTTTGGTTTTCTACTAAATGCACGTCAATAACTTTTAATCATAATTAAAATTATATCACACCATCGTCGTAACACTTATACCTCTTAAACAAAGATCTCAAGTTCAAATTATATTCCTGAGAAAATTTTATCTCTTAAAGGTATAATTCGATGAAGCCAACATGATTATGTAATTATCAGATATTAATGATTTATATTAAAAAAAAATAAAATTATATCACATCAATATAGTAAACAAGCGTAGAAATTTAAACTCGAAGGGGGAAAAAGGAAGAAACAAACTAAAAAAAATCCTTTTAAATACATTAAAATCTACCTATATTTTGCCTATGTCTCGGGGTATCCTTAAGGGACATCTACTGTCTCTCTCTCTCCCATCTGTACCTTGAGAGCAACTTTGCAGGAAGAAGAGAAAGGAGCCAAATTAATTTGAGCTTTATCTGCTCTGCAGATAGTTAACAAAGTCCTTGCCAAACAAACTTTCTACATCCACAAATGCTACTCCAAAACTCCATTTCCAAGACCAAAAAGTTCGTTCACAAAACCTTAAAAAGCATCATTTCCTTTCTATATGGAGGGTACCAAAAGTTGCCCAAAGCCACTCAGTTCAACCCCTTATCTTGTGGCAATATCAACCCCAAAATTCAACAGTTGGATCAACTTCAAACAGACTTTTCAGACCACTTAGAATCGGGTGAAGTCACATTTAAGAAGAGTCACAACAATAGGACTATGACATCCTCATCCCAAAGCCAAAGAAGCCAACAAGACATGCCCAGTGGAAGCTCTACGAAGAAGAGTCCTACAAAGAACAACCAAAATGGTGGAGGAAGAGAAGTGAAGAAGATGGGAAGTTTTCAAGAGTCAAAGAGAGGATTCGTTTGCCCTCCAAGTGAGAATGGAGGAGCATATTTATTATCACAAAAGATGAAGGAATTGGAGATGATGGATGTGGGAAATATGGACCATGTGTTGGATGTTGAAGAAGCGCTCCACTATTACTCTCGCTTGACTTGCCCAGTTTATCTAGACATTGTTGACAAGTTTTTCTTGGATATGTATTCGGAGTTCTTCATCTCACCTCCTTCTCTCAGGATTAACAGTTCAAGTCGCAGACTTGGCCCTGTTAAATTTTAGCTCCTTAGCAACACATTTTTGCTTGTGCATATGAACCTGGTCAGGAATTCAGTGGTTGCTTTGCTGTTTCTCATTCCAATTGTGTAGTAGTTATCTCTGTGTGCTTGTTTCACTAATTGGAGACCATCTAGTTGCCAATAACAGAGAAGCAAATGAATTTTTGAAAGCTTTAGTGTTGACAGTTTGTGTTTTTGCCATTCATTTTTTTTTGGGGGGGGGGGGGTGGAATTTTGCTTGTTGATGGTGTTCCTTCCGCATAACCTTTTATTTCATTCAAACAGAAATCTGTTCATCAACACTGTCAGAACCAAATCATCAGATGCTTCGTAAATCGTCAAATGTATTTATCAACATCAAGAATTGCAGTTAGGCCAATGCCTGAAAATTAGTATAGAATACAAACACAAGCATAAAAGTGCTAACTCTCTATCTAGTCATGTATGTAATGCATAAAAGGCAACAACATAGCTTTGTCTACCATAGGTTGAACAAGCAATGTTCTCTCTCTCTCTCACGGAGGCTAGTAGGCTACTTTCGAACACTTGAGCCTGACCTGACCCATTGGTGCAGTCAGCACACGAAGATTTGACAACTTCATCATGACTGTGGCAAAGTCCCTTCGGAACAAGGAAGCATCTGAAGAATATGCCCTGACCCAATCTGCTGTTTCTTCCCTAACAGTCAGCTGCTGATCCACATGGAGTATTCCCCTTCCTTGAAGAAGGCTACGGTAGTAAAGGGTACCAAAATTTTCCTTTACTCCCTCGTAGTCCATTTCCATGCCTGGCTCCTCAGGTGAAGGAGATGAAGTAGGCGATAATGCATCAAAATTGGATGTTGGTGAGGCTGCGAATGAAGATGATAGGGATGTTGATGACAATGAACCTGATGGTTTGTTAGTGTTGTTGCATTTCATTCTCATGATATTTAGGAAATCCAGGTCTAGAGATGGGTCTGGTGCTTCTGTTCCACTGAAGTTGAAGAGGCGGTTGTAGAAGAACTTGCAGTGGATCATTCCAATGCTGTGTGCTCCTGTTAACAGACAAAATTATAAGCTTTCTTTAAAAAATCAGACAACCATTTTTATCAGCAAACGAATTTGTAAGTTCCCTTAGTGGATCAACACTTTCATAGTTACTAAGTTAGGATTGCACCAAATCCGGTGAAGAAAGAAAAACAGTAGGCAAGCCAATTGACACACAAGAAAATAGCCTACTAATAGAGAAAATGCAACCTTTTTGCAGCAAAAGAATATATCTTGTTCATCACTCAGAATCTAATTGGTCAGAATTGCACTGAAGCATAATATATCCCACAAAAGAAAAGGCACACTTGTGACTTTAGAGTAAGAGAAAGAAAATACATTCAGAGCTCATTACCAACTGGGTTACATGCAGACCAAATTGTTCACAAACTACTCTTAACTAGTTCAACCAGTTAGATTAATCGCGCACAAAAAGAGATTATAAGTTCATTCATTAATATAGGCAATCTTAAATAGAGGTTCAAGCTGGTATACAGGGGCTGGCTCATTTAAACCTCTAATTTGCATGCTCAATTATTCAAATGGACCAAACTTCAACAGGATTTTCAAGCTTGTCTTTAAACGAGTCTATGCTATGATAAGCTCATTAGTGGCCCTAATCACATAATGACAAAGTCAACCAGACCGAAAGGGAACATGAAAAAACATGTTTACCTAAGAGACTGACAGTCTCTCGTTCATTGAAACCTCTGGATGCAAATAATGCTAGAGTCTTGGGTAGATCATCATGGGGTGATGGGAGTTCATTTGTAGCAACTTCCTTGTAAGCCAAGGTACTATCTTTCCTGCCGGTGTATAGTGGATAGAATGGACCTCCAGCCTATTAAGTCAAGCATTTTCACAATCAATATCCTACACACTTGAGAGAGAGAGAGAGAGAGAGAGAGAGACCAGAATGACGCAATCTCTAGCGGCCAAGACAATTATGTCAGCACAAGAGACAACTCCAGGACATACTTCTTCTAACGCTGACTTGATCAGATCAATTACTTCAAAACCCTTCAGAGTTTCATTTGGAGGAGACTCTTTTTCACTCTCAATTCCTTCATCAGGATCCAATAAAACTGATGCATCACATCCCTGACCAAAAAATTAAATAAATAAATGAAAAGCTGCCTTAATTCAGAAATTTTGATTAGAACCAAATTATACAGAAAACTATGAAAATCATGAAACATAAAGTAAAACAGAAACCAAACCAACCCCCATGGAACCAACAAAAAAAAGGTAATTGCATGAATCACAAAATATTCAGAAAAATGGGGAAAAGGAAAAAGAAATCCAGAATCCCTTTTTAAAAAACAATGTATTTCACAAGATTGGGTGATCAGGATTTAAAAGAAATGTCAAAACTTTTGATAAATTTCACAAAACTTTTTAAACCTGGATCGATTTCAACAAGAAAAACATCCACCCAAATGAATCAAAAACCCATTTATTCAGCTATCAAGACAAAATAATAATAATAATAATAATAATAATAATAATAATAATAATAATAATAACAATAAAAGCAAATATTAAATCAGAAAAGTTGATAGAAAACCAAATTCAGTAAATGTTATCAAATTCGCAAGATATTGCAGTAATCACATAGAAATGAAGCCTAAAATTCCAAAAGCCGTAAATTGCATTAATCACATAGAAATGAAGCCTAAAATTAGCAAATGGGCTAAAAAAGAAGAACACCCAGAAAACCAATCTTATGCAAGTAATCAAGATTTCTAATAAATAAACCCAAAAGATGCCGATAAACTTAACGAAAATTGAAAAAATCCCGGATCAAATTAAACAAGAAAACCCACCAAAAAGAAGAAATTATGAAAAAAAAAAAAAATCCCTTTCTCTAGTCACAAAAAAAAAAAAAAAAAACGAACGGAATCCCAATCAAACGCCATAAAACAAAAGCCGGAAATTGAATTAATCAAAAAGAGATCAACAACATAACAAACACATTAAAGAAAAATCCAAAAATCATCCTTACATGACTAATCAAGATTTAAAAGAAATATCAAAAACCCAGATAATTTTCACAGAAATTTTCAATCCCCAGATCAAATTTTCCAAGAAAACCCTGCCTGAATGAAACAATCATGGAAAACAAGCCTCAAAAGCGCCGGAGCTACATTTGGTCGAACTTCATACTGCCGCTGAAGAACAGCTCGAATAATCTGCTCTGCTTGAGGACAAGATTCGCGGTAGTAATCGTACTCGAGCAATGAGAAATTGCCAAAATCTTCTACAATTGACATCAACATAGTCTCCGACAAAAATGAGGGTGAAAAAATCGTAATGGGGTTTGAAGAAGACCAAGGCAGAGGAAAGAATCCTCTCTTGGTTTCATCAGCATTTGGGTTCTTCAGAGAGAGAAAAAGACATAACAAAAGAGTCAAAAAGCTCAGTTTCTTCACAAAATCCATTGAACTTGTTCTCTCTCTCTCTATCTCTCTCTCTCTGTTTTTGCGTGTATGTGTTAATCTCTGAATTTTGCATTCTTTTAGTGATGAAAAAACGGAGGTGGGTATACACTGAAACAGAGGGCTCTGAAGGAGGTAAAAGGCGGGAAAAGGAAGATATTTGAATGACGAAAATGCCCCTCCTAACAGAAAGTTAGTTAAGAGCCTCTTAGTCTTAACATCTGATCGTTGATGTCTACAGATAATCGTGGCCGTTGATTTGAGTGATTTCCTTCTTTTTTTTACTTTTAATTTTCTTTATTGTGGGAGTGGGGGAGGGATGGAGCTAGTTTTCGTGTCTAAAGGCATAAATAATTGAAAACAATTTTAATCATATTTAATTTTTAAATAAATTTAAAATTATTCATTTTAAGAGATTGATTAAAAAAAAATCCTCCTTCAACCCATCATTTAATAAACTTTGCTATTAAACATATACCTAAATTTCTAATGAAGTTGAGTTAAAAAAATATTATAATTTTTTTTATAAATTATTGACACCCGACTAAATCTAATTTGAGCTAGATTAAACCCTTTAGGAGATAAATCTCTCCAGATACCTATTTTCTTTATATATAAAACTCGAATTCGAATCCATTATCCAATCACTGAATCAACTAAATATTTATATATATATTAAAATTCTAATGCCAATAAAATATAACATTAGAATTTTATGATTTCAAGCATTTTTTGTGGGATTCTTAACTCATTTGTAGAAATACCAACTCAGTTCCCAATCAAACATAGATCAAGTGGAAGTCACTTGATGCATTTAGTCCTTTTGGGACAATTTCTCCCACTTTGTAGAACGCGAATGTGGAAACAAACTACCAAAGTGACCATATCCACAAAGACAAGACAGGCTTGTATGGCATATATCATTTGTCTGAAGTCCTTTCACTTGTAAACAGGTGCAGACATAGCTTTTCAACAATAACAACTTGCTCGACTATTCCAATAAACAAGCATGCTAGAAATGCATGCTGAATTGCATATGCATCCTGATTTCCCAATTTATCAAGTACAAATGTGAAATATTTTAAAAAAAATAAAAAATCATACATTATGAGAGACTGCATTGACAAGAATTGCGGCATCAAAACTGATGAGCATTTAACCAGAAATGGTGATCAAATGCCCAACAGAAACCAATTTTCAATCACACGGCACAGATGACTGGATCAAGCCGGATCAGGCGCATCCATCAGCTGATCACAACAAAATGGTAAAAGCAACTCCAAATCTGATTGATAGAATAGTGTCACCAGCCATTTCAACGCCCTGATGCAGAAACTAGAACATTATGCTCTTTCAGATGCTTCTGAAATTGAGCCAAACGGGTTTGTAGCTGAAGAATTCCAGCAGCTTTCTGAGATAAAATGGCATTCAACCTTGAGATGTAATCATCTAGCTGGTTGCCTGGTTGGTCTGCTTCAACCAACAGGTTCATCTCCTGCAATGGGGGAAATAACAATCCATATATTAGTGTAACAATATGAAACTTGACATACTGGTTCCCCCCCCCCAAAAAAAAATCATAGAATTGAAGCCTCATGCACTGGTGGAAGATAGACAAGTATGAGCCGAACTATACCCAGCAGTAAATATGTGCACCAGAGAGTTTGATTAATGGTGAGACTCAAGAATTCCCACTAGGAATGAAATAGGATCAAAGCGATTACATCTTAAAACTAGATGCCCTAGCTCTTTTAAAAGGCACATAGATGAAAAAGAAATGTATGGAAAACAGTTGCAGAGAACATCAGACAGACCTCTCTCACAATATCCATTGTCTCCTCCACTTGTTTGCGATGTGCATTCACAAGATCTTCCTCTTCCTGACAGTAAGACCCATATATTACATTTTAACAATAATCTTCTGTGGAATGGCAAAAAGAAAGTGTGTTCTTTTTTTTTTTTCACTTTCTACCTTTAAAAGGTCATTCAAATCATCATCCGCTCTAGAGTACTTTGCATCAGTTTTTGGCTGATCCTTCCACTTCATCTGACCATTGGCTTTTCTTGCTTTATCTTCTGGAACAGAATATTGGAAAGTGTCTAACTTCCCATTCCTCTTCCATGGTGGTTTCTCTTGATCATAAGATTCCTCCAATGAATCCAAATTTTCTCTTTCATTTTGATCAGTCCATGTATCAGTTACATCATCTTCATAGGTAGATGCAGCTGGTAAAACAGAGGACAAGGGAAAAGTTGTTGATTCTTTAACATTAAGAGTTGAAGACAAGGCTTCCTTCTTAGAATTGTTTCCTTTCGAAAGACTCTTCACCCTGGAATTAATAGAATATTAGGAAAAGAATAAAAAATATAGAAAGATAAGAAGGGACTAAGAGCTTCATTTTATGAGTTTACCTGTCTGCATATCTTAGGGTATTCAGTGTATGCTCGCACGACCCTGCATTTGGTGAGATGCATGATATCATGACAGTCCGAGAATCCCCAACAAATGAATCACGAAGAACTTCTGTTAATTTGCTGCCCCTGAAAGGGATATGACCTTGGTCGTTGTCAAGAGCTCTTATACACTCTTTTAATGCAAGCAGGCTTTTGTTGATCTCAGCACCTTCCATTCTGCATACCAATAAAAACAAAGATACGAAATAAAACATAATAATTTGAAGGAAGAAACATGTATATGCACTTTCCTGTAAGCAACAGGGACACCAGTACATAGCACAAAGAGAACACAACCCATATACAACAGAAACTCAGATGAATCAAAACAATAAAGTAATCCATAGAATCAAATCGACAATATCCACATCTGAAGCCAGAATCCATACTTTCAGCCAAAAGGTAGAGTTCTGATCCAAGTATCCAAGAACCCACATAACTTGCATCTGAATCCAACTATCTGGGCACACATCCACATGTGTCCGGTGCTCATCCTAAACCAACCTTATTATTTGTTTATGACACAATATGATCTCAAAATTTGAATGAATCTCAATCCAAGTACTGCTTCAATGCAGGGCATAAACATGCCATCTTAGCTTCACTACTGCAGAGAACTCGTTTTTAACCTAAGTCATCCCTTCTATTTTCCAAATGGTTGTAATCCAAGAAGCAGCTTTTTTTTTTCCAAAGAAAAAGGGAATTTACAGATGCATGAATCTGAGAAGCCATAACTAGAAATCACTTCATTAATACATTGCATGATAAAGATGAATCTTACCCCACCACAAACACAAAGTAGAAACTTGACTTGTAAAAATAACTACTAAATCTCAGGGTGAAAAAATGTGAAAAGCCTAAAAAATCTTGTAACTGATATTACTGGGCAGTTGGGGACACCATCTCAATGCTCCTGCAACTTCATGGTTTAGGGAGAGTCAGATTTACACAGCTTCATTCCTGCAAATGGAGACATTGCTTCTGTGTTTTGAACCCATGGCCTCAAAGTGGCAAGAGAGCTACCTTATATTGCTAGACAAGTAGGACATGTTAAGATATCTATATGGGCATCAGAGATCTAGATTCCAAGATTTGGCTAACCCTAAATCGTGCATCACAGTTTTCCCCCCTATAGCAATAAACATTATTATATCTCTCTTTATCAGCACCTCAAAAAATGTTGGTGCCTCCTCTGATACGAACACCTGAAGAAGCTTTCAAGCAACAGTGGAATAACATACCTAAATCATGGACTAACCATTCTGCCTTTATCAAAGCAATACAAACTTAATTATACCTTGTCTGCTTGTCATTGTCTGTGGTATCTGCACCACGCTCACTTCCAGCAAGATCTATAAATGAGAGCTTTCCAACCACTCGTGGGGGCTTTGAATCATGACCATCAACTGACCTCTTGATAGCAAGTTGGAGAATTGCATGTGACCGGGAAGATTCCTCATTTGCACCGGTAGTGCCTGTACTTCTAGTAGCATTTCCTTTATCAATGAGATCCTTAATTGTCTCTACATCTGATACTCTATACTCTTGCAAACCCACAATGCATACCTGTTGCTTACCATCCTCTCTCATACATAGTTTTCTGCATAAGTCAAAAATTAGATTTATGAGAATGAAATTTAAGATGGTACCAATGCAGAAGAAGAGAAGAAAACAGCCCAATTTCAAAGAATCAGTGGGGAGACAAGATAACTTACTTCCGATCATTGAGGAGATCAAAAAGTTTCCCCCCATATATCTCGAAAAAACTAACAAACAATTGAAACCCTTGGTTTCGATAAGTGTGGTGCATCATTCTCAGAATATCTCGAGATGCTTTGAGGGGTAACGGTTTCATAGTGTAAGTTTTTCCACTACCTGAGAAAAGCCAGAACAACGTCAAATCACACTCAGTTACTGCCATAACCAAATCAGCCGATTATTGCCACCCCCAAGCAATAATCTAACTTGTGCAATTGTGCTCCTAATTAAATCTATTGCACCTAGACAAAGAGATACAGACCTCTCAATTATGACAATCCATATTCTCCATTTTCTCCAAACCTCCTTCCCCCCCCCCCCAAAAAAAAAGACACAAAAAACAGACAAACAAACAAATAAGGAAAACTCTAATGAGGTAGATATTTCTGTGCATACTTGGGAAACCAAGGTGAGATATTAAAAGGATTCAAGAGTCAAATCTACAAAATGTACCCTCAGTCTGTAAGGTGGATGGTTGACACATGATTTATTAGACACCACCTCAGAAACCTAATCTAACTCAAAACCATGACAATAGGCCCTAATCTCCCTCCAGGACTTTCCTCACCCGAAGTTTCCAAAGACTAAAATAAGAGGACACAGAAGGTCCCACAACCAAGATACCAAGAATTTGTTGACAATCCCGTTAGGCAACTATTTACCCCTATTAAACACTTCACCTATGACCTAATTCCATATCTGTCTTCCCCAAGCTAATTTATCATACATCTCCAAATCACATAGTTATCAGCTTTATATATATATAACCACCGACTCTTCTAACCGTAGATGCACTAAGAGGCACTAAGAGGCAAAACTGCAGCTGAACTCAAAATTTCTGATATTCACAAACCTCCCTGGTATCCTTTCAAGTATGTCTTGGGCCCCAAAATCCACAAATAGATGCCAATCAAGCAGTACCATGGTAAATGTCTAAAACTCAGAAACAGCTGGATTTCAACTCATTACAGAAGAAAGACAATAAGAATAGAACTAGCACTTTAATTCTCACAACATCAATAAATGTGTTCTCAACACACTCCTAGCAAACAAAACATTGAAAATTTCATGTCATGTAAGTGGATGAATACTTCCAATAACTCAACCCAATGCATGCAAATAGGATACTGGGCTTTCCAATAATAACTAAGTATAAGTGCTTGAGAATCCTAAAAAAATTTCGAATGACCTGTTTGACCATATGCAAAGCAAGTTGCTTTGGTGCGTTGAAAAATTATTGGAACTATGGGCTCCACAGTCTCATGATAAACCTACCAACAAAAGAGAGAACCAGGTTAGAAAAAGTAGCACCATTATGACAAGGATTATTGTCAGTCATTGCTCATACACTAACCTCATCGTTAGAAACCTCCTCATTGAGCACAGCATCAAACACAAATTCATGCTTCTCAACATATTCTGTTAGGTCCACCTGCAAAAATAAAGAGGAGTTTGTAACCTTGAATCTATCTTAACCATTGGCCTCTTATAATCAGCTACTAAGGAGATGGACAAGATTTATATAACAACTTTGTGCTGCTCCAGCATAAAATAGGAAATGGACAACCTTACAGCAGAAAAAGGTAGACAGACTAAGGAAAAGGAGCAAATGAAAATATTTGCAAGCAGTGATGCCTGAAAAGATTAATAGGCATGGCATGGAATGCTCAAACAAAAATACTACACTATTAGAAACAACATGGTTCAACTTTGACAAGCTAGAAGACAAAATTGCGGAACCACTTGATCAAAGAATCAACTAATCCACAATTGAATGGGATTGAAAGCCACAACAAATGGTAAATCTAGGGCCCAGACTTTATATACAATGATTCATGTTAATTGTACTGTATTTCAGCTGTTAATGCTCATTTTTATCTGAGATATATCTTTCAATGTTTACCACTATAGATCAAGTTCGAAGCCATCTTGGCCAAATCTAATTTAGTCCTTGTTTTCTTCTTATATTTGTCACTATTGAACATACAAAACTACCACAGATAAACTAATGACACACAAGAAGCCACTAGGTCTCCATCCATCTTTAAGGCTTTGTTGCTGTTCAACTTTTTTTTTTTTTTTTAAATGTAGCATACCCGGTTTAAAATTACTTAAACTAAAGCTGCAACACAACATATAAGGGTATCATTTCTTTGAAACTACAAAACCATCTTTAAGAGTTCATCATAGTGGCTTCCGAAATTGTGCATGCAAAGGCCACCCAAAGCATTATTCAACGGGGAAGATATGCACAGACAAACAGTATTCCAAGAAATAACACCCCAAATAATGATGGAAGTCGAACACTTACAAGTCAACCATCAACCAAATACTTCACATCAAAAAAGAGGATAAACACTACCGGCCACAAAACAGTACAGAATTTTATCTAGAGATCCCTTCAACGTGAAGGAAAAGTCAAGGGACTGAATTCCACCTCAAACTCCATCTTCTATTTTTATGCAATGGTCTTCTCCCTTCTGGGAGAGAGGATCAACCAACACATATCAAGAATATTGATATTTCGAAATTCAACAGCAATTAAAGCCATCAGCAACAGAAGTGAAAACCACAAACATTTTTGTACTCAATAGCCATGACATGGGAGTTGAGAAATAGTAAAGTATGGATTTATTTTCTAGGTAAAACTGAATATTACAGAGTGGGCGGCTTCGGCATTAGGTTAACATTGCCTAACTATGAGTATGACAAAAACTCGATAAAAAATCATCAAGTTGTTCAAAGAAAGTACCTCATGCACAGCCTCCTAAATAAATAAAATCACAAAAACATTGTTTCTAACAGGCATGTTTGCTAAGAATCCAACACTGACCTTGAGTTTTGTCTCATGAACGGTTAAAGAATTGGAATGACCCTGTATGGTGATGATGTCTTCCTCATTCTTGGCCTGCTCCTTTTTATTTAATGGGCGCTTCCTCACCTGCATGTCATCCATTGCAAGAAACAGAAGCATGTTAGTAAAGAACATCTTCATCTCTTATTCTCAATCTAGCTACAAAGCCAGTGCTTTGAAAACGGTAAGAAATTTTCATATCAACCACTTCCAAAATTTTATTTTCTAATATAATTGGCCTGGGAAGTTTTTCAGGTGGGGAAATGCAGGCAGTGATTCTAAGGCACTATCTAAGGAAGTCTAGAGAGGAAAAGCTGTTATAGTTCTTACACATAAGTGCAAGTAGAAATATCAAAAGCAACAGCGGCAACTTGATTGAATACCTTTTATAATATTTCATGTGCTTTATTGCAAGAACAAAAACAAAACAAAGAAACTCACCACAACTTTGATCTTTGCAACAGAGCTGTTTTTTTCCTTCTCAGGAGCAAAGCCTTTCAGGAGGTTGTTATCTGGCAATCCACGAGCTCTACCTGTTTGCTTGTTTGGTGGAAGAAACGTCTCAGAGTCATCAAAACTTCTGCTTTGAAAAGACTGGTATAGAGAGGAATTCTGGTACAGGCTAGGCACTGGCATCTGCCAAAGAAACAAGGAGAGCATTCTGTAAGAACACAAACCATCCAATGTATAATCAAGACTTCAAAATTTTTACAGCAGAAGCAACAGAACTCAGATTACAAAGCAAAGATAAATAGCTCTATTTGGACTCAACACAAACTCAAATCATCCAAAGTTTAGTCAAGACCTCAAAATAATTGTAGTGGCCTCAGTGCTATACTACAAAACAAGGGATAGATCTACAGAAAAGTAAATAGACATGCATACAAGCAACTTATGCAAAAAAATTGTCAACAGCTCTCGTGGCAGTGGCATCACATATTTCAAAGCAGACCGACACAGTGAGACTCATTTTCCTATCAATTTCAAACCTGTCATCACCACATTGCTCTTCATTATTCAATTATTACAAAACTTCAGTACAACAATGTACTTTACAACTACATTTTGAATCCAGTAAAAGAATATGTCACCAGAAGAAAACATGTTGTTTTAAATGTGGAAAATATTGTCACCACCCTTCTCATGTGTACCTGCAATCCACACACATACGCCGGGTTAACCCAATGTGTGGACTCAACCTACCCACACCAATTTCCAAAATTTGAACTCCGGAGTTTACCTAGGAGAGATGCATCCTTTACCAAATAACCTAGAGGTTAAATTCCTAGATGCATACTTATCCCCCGCCGACGATACTTTCCAAATTCTATCTCTCTCACGATGTTTCATAAAATTGCATAACAAACACTCAAATTTCATAAGCAAAAACTTCCAAACTGCAAAACCTTATTAAAATAAAACCGTAAAAAAATCAATTATCCCCATCAGGGATCAAATGGAAAACTAAAGAAAGTTATCATAAACCAATATAAAACCATAAACATACCAAGACCCGAATGAAGAATCAAAGTACAAGAACATCAAATGGAGTATATTTCACAAATAAAAAGGAAAGAAGACTTACCTCAGGAAGAAGCTCAGTATCCACAGAATGCAGATCTAAGAGTCCAGGACTGAACTCACGAGGCGAAATCTGATCCTCGTCGTTCTTTCTTTGACCTAACAATCGTGAATTCGCCGGAGGCGACATGGGCTCGTTGAAAAAGGAAGCATTATTCCGAAAATTTCTTCCATTATAGAACCCAAAGTCCTATTCACAAGCCCAAAATAATCAACTTCAAAAATCAGATCTAGAGAAAGAGAGTAAGTAAAGAAGAAGACGAAGAATTGAAACCTGAAGAGTGGGAATAGAAGAAGAGTTGGTAGATTGGAGATGTTGAAGACCGGTGGATTGAAGCCAACGACCGTTAGATGAAGCTTCTAAGAAGTTGTCTGAGTACTGACGTTGATGGTGTGCCGTTGAAGAAGCACTGGATCTTTGTCTTCCTACTGCATTCATCTCTCCCTCCCTCTCTCTCTCTCTCTCTCTCTCCCCCTCCCCTCCAATTGAAACTCCGATTGGACTCTCTCTTTCTCTTCTCTGGCTCTGGGTCAGTCAAATGAGATTCAAAAAATTAAAAAGTACATCTCTCTCTCTCTCTCTCTCTCTCTCTCTCTCTCTCTCCTTTGAACAGTGTTGGATTGGAATTTTGAGTTCAATTGCGAACGGTAAAGAGAATCAATTTCACGCCCGTTTGTTTTCCAAAAAAATAAATAAAATAAAATTAATTCAGGATATTCACAGAATATTTGCAACTTAAAAAATACCTATTAAAATTTTAGAAAAGGAAAATTCTCTTTTCATATTTTTTACTGACAAAAAATAAAAAAATGGATAAATAAAAAAATTTGAACACCAATAATATGGATTGAATTAAAAAGTAATATTTAATTCCATATTTTACTTCTCAAATATTTTTTTCAACAATAAAATAAATGATTCTATCTTTATTTACAAATCTGTCTTACCAAAATTAATTTTAAAAATTTTTAAAAATACTTTCTTAAATTTCTTTATAAGCCAAATTAATTAACACTTTATAATTTTTATTAACTGAAATTCACAATATATATAACTTATTTATTTTTTAAAAAATGTAATTTGTTTAAAATTAAATTTTAAGATAATTTCGAAACAAATATAGCTTTATCCTGTGCAAGGAAAGCATAAGGCGAGATTCTAAGAAATAGATTAATGAATATAATCTCTTCCGGTGAAAAAAAAGATTAAAAAAAGGGGAAAGGCAAGCATGACGAGAGATGTGGCACGTGATGATGGGAGTGGCACGTGCGAGGCCTGGTTGATTGGATCCGAGTAAAGAGAAAGAAGACGTAGGGTTTGGGTGGAGTGGACCCAGGTGTGTGTATGGGTGTTTTGAATCGGTGACTTGTTGGAATTGCACCGCCGCACGTGGGTGGGCCTCTATGGTTCTTTATCGTCCTCATCTGTACACTATCATTTGTCTTCAACCGCCCCCCACCCTCTCTCTCTCTCTCTCTCTATCTCTGCCTTCTCTATTCAAATTCAAGTTCTTTATAGGAACACCTTTGGATGCTCGCCACGTTTATCATCCTATGGCTGCATTCAAATGCCGGTCGCGTTCACTTACCATCGTTTTGGTGCCATTATGCTAATGATTTTTCAAAACGTTCTACGTCACAATTTCTTCTTTATGGTAAATTTGCTCGTATAAAGTGCAAGAAAATAGGAGTGGAAATAAAAGTTAATTAAAATGATTTTGTTTTATTTATTTGGTAACGAAAAAAATATTAAAAAAAATAAAAAGTAAAATATAATTTTAATATTTTCCCCTTAAAATTATTTTTATTTTGAAGTGAACGAATTGGGAAGGAAATAAAATTTTTTAAAAAATTTGTCATTATCCTTTTTTATATTTACGAAATTATTCATTATTTTTTTATTTCAATTTAATTTAATATAAATTAATAAAATTTAATTTTCTTAATTAATTTTATGAAAAAATTATTTTTCTCATTAATGATAGAGATTTTACTTTTTTTTTAAGTTACTATTTTAATTTTATTTAATATAAAGTAATAATGAAAATGATTTGTAAAAAATAAGAAAAACATATTAAATAGTTATTTTTAGAAAAAAAAATTATATTTTTATAAAAATATTTTAAACTAGAAAAATAAAAAAAGTTACGTATCGAGAAATGTTAAAAATATTATTTATAAGAGTATAATAGAGTTAAATAAATAAGGATATATTTCTTTCTACTTTTCATTCCAACCAAACAAAAAAAAAATACCACTCATTTCTTTATAATTCATTTCTATCAAATAAAAATGAAAAAAATATATTTACATTTATCAAGTGAAATAAATCCCTTCCCCCTCCCCCTCCCTTAAACTTACCCTATATGAAGCAAATCCGAATGGCTAACTATATAAATAATTAAAATATTTTTAAAATTTAATTAAAAAAAATAAAAAATTAAATAATTATTATATAAAATTTGATTCATTTAACATTTTACCATTCAATCACCACTTGCTTTCACTCGTACTAAGCACACGCCAATGCACATTGGCCCTACAACAATCTTCAAGCAAGTCCAAACCAACTAGGCTAGGTAGTAAAGTTGATCTCTTGCGTCGATGAGTTATAAATCAATTAATACTATTTTTTTATTTTAAAAATTTTGAATTCTTTTGCATTGCATAAATTTGAAAGATTATTATCAAGATAATTACATTCAAATTTTATATCTTTGACCTATACTTAATTTTTATTGAATTTTAATGTCTGAATTTAATTGAAATTCTAATTCTATGATAAGATTATTAATTATTAAATTTGTCATGTAAGATTTTGCATATTTTACAAGTCAGCATATCACTTCCAAATGAAACCCACTATATTATTTCAAAAAAAAAAAAATGAACAACCCAATTTCCATGAAGAACTAGCCATATTCTTTGTTCTTCTAATTTTTAAATCACTTCTCTCCTTGACATTTCATATTCGAATTTTTGTAAACTCATGTATTTCATAATTTTTGTGATCTCTATGTAAGCAAAAAAAAAAAAAAAAAATCTTTCATCTTCAATCTTCAAAATGTAGGGTTCTCAGGTTCTACCAAAAATACATTCCCTCTTATGTATGAACAAATTATGACATTGAGTGATACAGTTGTGCATCAATGACAAAAATAACAATATGAACCCCAACAAAGTACCGCAGTGATGAGCATTTCAAACATCTTATAGACCTAAATGAGTTAATATGAGATCTATGAAGATGTTTGGGCCCACCACTCTCTCAAAAGTTTGTTTTCGTGGAAGAGGCTCGAATTAAGAACGAATATTGATATAACGATTGAATTATTTATTTGGTAATCTCAAAATCATAAATTCAAAAGGTGAAAATAATTTTTTTAAAAGTATAAGGGAAAAACTGCATACATATATGTCTACTCTTCCCTTACCCCCGTACTAAGGGTTAGTTTGATTGGGGTAAAAAGTGAAAGGAAAATGAGAGATGAAGTAAAAGTGGAAGAAAATGAGAGATTTTACTTATTTGATAAGAAAGTAAAAATGGAGGGGAAGTTAAGTAGAGTGTAATTCCTTTTCATTTCTCTTAAAAAATCATTTTCGTACTAAAGTGGATGGAAATAGAAAGAAATAAAATTTTAAATGATTTTGCTCTCGTTTCTTTTTAATATTTACAAAATTATCTATTATTTTTTACTATGATAATTTTATTTAATATAAAGTAATAAAATTTAATTTTAAAATTGGACAAATTATTTTTTCTAATTTTACTTTTTTTTACTCTTTTTATTTTTTTAACATTAATATTCTAATTTTATTAAATATAAAATAACAATAAAAATAATTTATAAAAATAAGAAAAATATATTAAATAATTATTTTTGGAAAAAATTATATTTTAGAAAAATATTTTAAATTAAAAAATAAAAAAAAATCATATAGTAATAAACATTGAAAATATTATTTTACAAGAGTAGAATATTAAATTAGGTGTTATTTTTTTCCACTTTTTACTTCAATCAAATACAAAAAAGTACTACCCATTTTCTTCATTTCTATTTTTACCTAACAAAAACGAAGAAAATGTATTTACTTTCATCAGGTTAAGTAAATTTTCCCATTCTCTTCCTCCTCCCCTTCTGCAAATCAAATTTACTCTAAGTAGGGAAGTATTTTATGTATCGGGTGTGACTTAAAAAAGACTCGAATTCAAAATCTCTAATGTGAAAGGGAATTATATTAGTAAATTTATAACACATTAACTAGTTTGTGTGTTTATAAAATAATAGAAATTCAACAATAGAATTTTGGGCCAAGTGGCTATGGTCCCGCTTGGGAACTTAACTTCGGGCCAAAGTTGATCTATGGTACCCGCACACACGCAACCATGAAATAATGGAAATTCAATGCTCATTTAAACTCTTCTTTTTGCATCTTTGTGTATTGGTAACATTAATTGTGACAAGAAAGTCTTTGAATTTGGCAAAAATCAAGTTATTGGAGAGGACTTTAATAATGTTAGTCCCTACTTGAATTTAAATGAATTCTACCTTTTCTTTAGAATTTATTTTCAAATCTAAATTTATTGTTTGAAATTATTAAAAAAAAAAAAAACAAGTGTGAAGTTTATTCTCAATTCCACAAGAACTATAGATTCTCAAAATAAAAAAAAAAAATGCAATTTATAAATTAACAAGTGTGAAATTATTTCTTTGCATTTGTATAAGGTGCTGCAATCCGTTTTCCTTTATTTTTAATCTTTTATTCTATTTATTGTACCCAACAAAGTTGTGTGGAGGAACAAGTTGCAAAATTTCTCCATATTTTGGCACATGATGGCTGGTTTTTCATCTTGGTGACTAAACTATTACTCGGCAATTTAATAAGATTCTTAAAGCAATTATAACATTTGAAACAGCGACGGATCCAGAACTCAAGAATGATAGAGATAAAATATTTTCATAAGAACAGTGGTCGATCTTAATAGGAACAGTATCTTAGACTGAAAAAGAATAATTTTTATTTGACATATAAAAATTAATAAAATTATTTTGATCTTATAAGAACAATTATCGACCCCGATGAAATGAGTTTTCATCCATATTTTCAGGTAAATATAAGTTTTCAACAATTTGGTTAGGAGGGATTACCTTCCCATTCGAGAATGTTTGAAAACACTTTACTAAGAGAAAATAGACTAGTGGTTGCTCGATAAAGGTTTAATTTTCAATATTCTCTCTATACATAATTTAACACAAATGTTAAAAAATAATTCAAAGATATCATATTAAATTATCAAAAAATTACTAAATTTATAAGCAGAAGCATATCAAAATTCATAGTGATCAATTGCTATTTAGAGCTGTGAGGCTAGCTTTCTAGAGCAACACTTTTAATCTCTCTTAGTTTTCTCTCTAGATGATAGGATGCAAGGGGGAAGAGAGAGAGAGAGATTTATACTTTATTATCTCTTGATATTCTTTTGTTATCAGTGATGAAGCTAAATAGAAAGAAGGGTGGACAATTACTCCAATTAGATTAAAATAATTTTATTAATTTTTAAATGTTAAAAAATATTACCCTCATTGAATCTCTCTACTAAAATTGTCGGTCAACCCACTAAGATCGTCATTCTATTCTATGAAAATATTTTATTTTCACTGCTTTTGGATTTTGGATCTGCTAGTATTTGTCATCTCTTTGCATTTCTATATTAACTTATCACAAAAATAGAATTACTCCTTAGATCTCTACATATTAAAGGACCACCCTACGAGATATATTAGAGTTTAAATTATTTAAAAATTTAATAGCTCACTTTTAAATGGACTCAAAGTCATATAAGGATATGTAACAAAAAATTATACATATATAAACCTAGTTAGATTAAGAATCCAACAAGAAATACCTTTATAGGAAACTTTTAATTGGATTTTTTTTTCTCTAAAATCCACATTTTATAACTCCATACTACTGTAAACTTTGATATATAAAATTTTTTAATATTAATGTTTTTCTATTTTTGGAATATTTTTTATTTTTTAAATATTTTATAATGCTAAATTAATTAATATTTTATATTTAATAAATTATTTAATTATTTACTTGTTTTATTTTTTATATTATTTTTTATGATTAATAATTATTTTATTATTTTTATAAAATAATTAATATTTATATAAAAATTTTTATTTTTTTTTTTATATTTACCTTCCAAGACACTTCCAATTTGTCAGTTTCTTACATAGCTGGATGAGATTTTTCCCAAGAGTAAATCACGAACAAAGGAGGATCGAGAAAATGTAGAACCTGAAAGAAGTTTCTACCTCGCGAGATTCGCATAAAACCCGCACACCGCCCCAGACCCACTCGAACTTTCTGGAACATCAACGCCCTATTGCACACGGGAGGCAAACACTACAAATCGAAATCTGTACCATATCTAACACGCGCATCAGAAGCAAAAGGGAATTCAGTTCCTGTTTTTTTCATCCAGCACCCTCATTCAGACATTTTCACAAACATTTTGCGATGGCAGACGAAGGCGTCGTCGCTGTGTACAAAAACAATGCAATCACAGATTCTAAGAAAACCCCGTTTTCAATCAAGGTGGGAATGGCACAGATGCTCCGAGGGGGAGCCATAATCGAAGTCGTAAACACCGAACAAGCCAAAATCGCCGAATCAGCGGGCGCTTGTTCAGTCCTCATATCTCAACAATCCCCTCACTCCAATGCCGTCTCCCGGATGACTGAACCCTCCATGATCAGAGAAATCAAACGGGCAGTCTCCATCCCAGTAATGGCAAAAGCCCGTGTCGGCCATTTTGTTGAAGCCCAGATCCTCGAGGCCATTGGCGTCGATTACATCGATGAAAGCGAGGTTTTGACTATTGCAGATGATGAAAATTTTATCAACAAGCATAATCTGACAACCCCATTTATCTGCGGTTGTAACAACCTCGGACAGGCGTTGAACAGAATAAGAGAAGGTGCAGCCATGATTAGAGCACAAGGGGAATTGACTTCTGGGAACATTTGTAAGACCGTTAGGAATGTGAGATCTGTGATGGGAAGTATAAGGTTGTTAAACAACATGGATGACGACGAGGTTTTTGCGTTTGCTAAGAAGATCAATGCTCCGTATGATCTTGTAGCCCAGACAAAGCAAATGGGGAGGCTGCCTGTTGTGCATTTTGCAGCTGGTGGCATTGTGACTCCTGCTGATGCTGCATTGATGATGCAGCTGGGATGTGATGGGGTCTTCGTTGGGTCTGATGTTTTCGATTGTTCCGATCCTTATATGCGTGTTCGAGGGATTGTTCAGGCTGTTAGGCATTACAATGATCCCATTGTTCTGGCTGAGGCTAGTTCTGGCTTAGAGGATGCTATGGCTGCTCTTGATCTTAGTGAAGAGAGGGTTTAAGTGTTTGAAAGCTGAGGTGTGACTGTATCTGTTTTAGTGTTGTATGCAAGAGTCTTGTATTTCTAATCTCGACTTGTAAGAGTTGTATACACTGGTATGTTCAATATTAGTGCCATATACCAAATCATGTATTGTTCTTGTACCGATTTGTAGTACTAAAATACTAAAACGAGTCGTAATAAGCAATGTGCAATGTGCAATGATTGTGTTTTCTATTTTACTAGTTCGGCACTGGTTGTGTTGGCTGAGGGCTATTTCTGGTTTGGAAGAGGCCATGGTGGGTCTGAATCTTACTAAGGGTGATGTTTCAGAGCTGAGTTGAAGAAGCCAATAGACTGCATCTGTTTAAGGGCTATATGCAAATGAATATATTTTCCTAGATGAGTCAGGTTCTATGGTTGTGATCTCGATTGAGATCATGTCTTGTTCATGTATTGAACTGAAGAACTGAGAACCAGAATAAAATGCAATTAGAATTGAATGTCTTTTATTCATTTGTCGAAGGTGACTTTCTTTGCTACAACGGTAGTCAAGTTGTCAAATAGGAATGCACCAGGCCCTGATAGCTCATGATTTGAACTTTGATCCAACAAGCAACCTGGAGAGAAGAAACAATAATGGCACACCATGCCAAAAAAAATGCCCACCAGGCCATTCAGTGGCTGGAAAGTCGCCTCTTTTGGAGGCAACAACCAACTTGAAGTCCTGTCCTATACTGGTTTCTCTATTTGACTGCTACTATGGCCATTGTTGTTAAACAAGCATCTGAGAGCAGTCTCATAAGCAGTAAATATAGCACCATTCACCACAAATGCTCTTGTAACAGCAGTTCCTAAACCTCGGAAAAGCACACTGTATCCATCCTGTTTCACACTCTTGCGAAAACAATCAATGATACCATTGTATTTCAGCGAAGAGGGTGACTGAGCTTGTAGTCGAGTTTTGATGACATCTAAAGGATAGCAGCAAACCCAGCTAGATACTCCCGCAAGCCCTCCAGCTATAAGCATTGTTCTAAAGCTCTCGTCATTATTTTTTCGGCAGCCTTGGTGAAGCTTCTCTCTCATGTACTCGTATGTCCAGAAGTAAAATCCATGAGCAGGTGCATCTCTGAGTGTTGTGATGGCCAAACCTCGGTACAGGCCTCTTAAACCCTCCAGTCTGAGTATGCTCTTTGCAACATCAATTGGGCCTCTACGAGCAGCTGTTTGACAGGGTAGATTTGAATAGTCTTGCAACTGTAGTTGAAGGCGGATTTTCACCAGTTCAACTGGAGAGAGCAAGAGACTTTGTATAGCACCTGTTCCAAAGCCTCCTAAAGCAACTCCTTTGTATGAGGGGGGATCATTTGCAGCAAGCGATGAGTCAAACGAGCGTGAAAGGATGGCATATATTTGGAAAACCATAGCATTCTGCCAGGTGGAAAAGAAAGTGTCGTTAGCATTGTTCTTCCAAGTAAGTTGATGAATAAATAAATAATCAAAGTCTCAAGAATGTAAGTTGTTAATTGAAAAAGGCCAACTGGAAATCCCAACTCTGCTATTGTGGATACTTACTAATCTCATTTCAGAAAAATGAAATACAAGAAATTAATTAGTATAAGGGAAGCAGGCATGCCCAACAATCTAGACATAAGCTTAGTTCTTCTTTTTGAAACTTGCATTCAGAGAAGGACGAGCAAATCTTGGACGAGTCTCAAAACTCTCTTCCCTGTAGTAATCTAGGCAACCTCACTCAATGATACTTCGCCAAGTTGAAGTTTCAAGGAAATTTATATTTGTTTGTAATCAATACTTCCTTTTTTTCCGTCAAGAAATATGAATAACCAAGAAAGATTTCAACATGGAAGATGGATTTCTACCACAACACCCTGAAGTAGACTCTCTTATTACCCTACCTTCTTGGACGTAACTTTCACCACAAATGAAATGCAGGCAACAAGTTCTTTTTAGATTGGATTTTACTGAGTACTAGGCTTAATTACCCTTGCAGAGGTTCAAACAAAAAAAAAAAGGAATGGAGGCATAGGCATGCAAAAAAGACTAACATCTGATAACATCGCTCTAGGAGTACTCTTCCTCACCCAAAGGCATATGAACAATTTCATACTCCCGTCTATCCCTAGGGTGGTCCAAGCCATCAGGGATCAAACCTCACAGTGACAAGTTCCTACCCACTTTTCAATATGCTTGCCCTATGTATGCAGTTTGTGGATGACTGCACTTAACCGCGTGTGCATGTTAGATCTATCATGGGCACACCCAAAGATAAAAATTTTCATCATCATCCAAAAACAAAACAAAGAGTCATATCCCACATGTCTGATCAATTGTAAAGAACACACAGACCAATCTATCCATGGATCAGGGAGCAAGTCACATTGGGAAGTATATTTAGGATGCACACAGGCAACCGACCATTTCCAAAGTAATATCTCAAGCCAACAAAATGGCAAACACCACATCAACCCCAAGATTCTAAAATCTCCCAAAAATCCAAATTTTCCTCATTGACAGTGGAATCAATCTCCTCATGTCTATTCATCATTTTCCCTTTTGGTGTAGGCAGTGGACCCTAAAGGGACGTCACACTCCAGTCTTTGGCAGACAAGCACAGAAAGTGTCACAAGGCAATGATGCATTTTTCATCCACAATTATTTCTCACAAGAATGGTAGAAGACAACTTAACCTGGGATTAACTCGAAGCCACCCACAAATTCAAGTGGTTGAGGAAGCACAGAAACTAAGTGGACACCTAGGAAAAAATCAGTAGTACAATAATAATTGCGCTCCAATCACCCAGATTTATTAAAGATTCCAACTAATAACAGAAACGGTAAAAGATTCAAAATTTTGATACAAAACTATACAAGATTCACACACCATACAATCGTGACAAGATATCCATCCAAAAATATCAAGAGTCTAGACGCCAAGAAATTGTCTATCGCTGATATTGGTTCTGATGATCAAACAATATGCATTCATCATAAAGATTTTACAGAAATCTGATAAGCAAGCTTGGAAAGACTTCGACCAACTGCACAACAGTAAAGTTCTCATCCGGGGTGGTGAATTCAAATGATCAAACAACTTATTCCCAACACAAAATTTCACCAAAAACCATCAAAAAGGAGGACAGAAATCTTGTAAAAGCAAAAGAGACATGACCTATGTGGCATTTCTTATTCAAAAGAAAAATCATCAACCAATACGTCAAAAGAATTGCTTTTCTGGGTACTGATTCAAATGATCAAACAACCTGAAATCAACACCAAAATTCACCAAAAACGATGGAGAAGAAAACGACTGAAATCTTATATTCAATACCAGCCGAGACATTAATCATCCAAAACATTCAACCAATCAGAACACCACCAAATTTCTCATTCTGGGTATCCGTTCAAATGATCAAACAACTAGCACCCAACACAAAAGGCCGGTCTAAAAAGGAAAAACAATAAAAAGGAAACGAAATGACCTGAAATGCGACAGAGGCCAATGGAGCCCCCATTCCTCTATACAGTGCCCCAGGCCCTTCGGAGGCGATAACATTTCGAAGAATCCGAAAGGCGGAGCTACCTCCGGCACTCGAATGCTGTTGCCGTATCCGCAGAGTATCAAGAGGATACCCAGCAATTATTCCGGCCATTCCTCCAAATCCTCCGGCGACAAATTCTTTTCCCCAACTTTTAGCAAGAAATTCCGGCCAAAAATCCATGATTGCTTTTAATCTTTATCTTCTCACTCGCATTCCTCGATTGAATTCCACTAGTTTTGACCTTTCTTGATGGGAACTAAAAAAAAAAAATCCCCCTGTTTCGTCTGTTTCTTGTAGCCTGATAGGGATTCACTTAGTAATTTGCACAGACCTTTTTAGAATCAGAGAGGACCTTCTCGTATCAATATAGATTCCGCATCCACTTTTTCCCCAGAAAAGTCTAATGGCTCTCTCTCTCTCTCTCTATATATATAGAATTTGAAGAAAACAAGAAATATCCAATTCAGAAAGGGGCACTAATTCACGGGCTCATTTTAGGAAAATCTCTCTCTCTCTCTCTCTGTGTCTTTAATGAGTTCCCGGAAGACAGCACAAAATCCAGAATTCTTTCCTCCTGCCTCTTGGGACAGAAGAGAGAGAAAATCAAAATCAATCAAGGCCTCAAGATTTTTAATGGGAATTACAAATTTTGTTTTGTTTCTCCCACTATGACACAACGTTTTTCATTTGCTTTTCCATGAACCCAGAGGCGCTGCACTCTGCTGGTTAAAAGAAGAAACGAACAACGTTACTTTTCGGATGAGTTAAACGTGGACCAATCAAATTCATGACACGTCATTCTGCAGAAAACGACGTCTTTCATGGCTGCTTATTTCTCGTGTTGTGGCGCTCAGTCTAGTGTACGCAACCAATTCAAACCCTAATTGGTCTTTTCCTTGGTGGGCCGACATATGCAAACATGGGGTTTCCTTAGTTTTTCGGCGTTTCCAACGAAGGGTTGGGATCATCCAGATTTGTTGATACGATACAAAATAAGGGTAAGTGAAAATCTGCCATTTCAGTCCTTTCTCCCATGGCAGTCTTTGGCATATTCTTGTGCTTGTCCATGCATATTCTGTGGGAATGTATCTTGCTTCAAGATACGTATTTTAGTATTTTCCAAGAGGACAAAATCTCAGCCCTCCATCCTAATCTTGCTTTCAAGCCTAAGAATCATAAGATGCAAGATATAATGTTTTGTAAAATGATGTTATGTGGCGCGACACAGTGGATTAAAATTCTTCCATTTGTGGTTTTGCAATTGTTTGGTGGTGCAAAGGTGAGTTGGACAACGTACGACATGAACAGGTTATGTGTCATCATTCCTTTACTTGCTATCGTAATTAAATGCCACAAAATCTTTTAATCTTTCTGAAGAACATTATGTAAATTAGGGTTCAGCTAAGTGATATCAAAGAATTGAAACGGAGGAAGAGTTTTGTGAGAAGGAGAACTTGTCATTATATATATATATATAGAATTTTGTGACATTCCAATCTGGAAAGAGAGAGAGAGAGAGAGAGTACCAAATGAATGGGAAACTGTTTCCCATCTTGCTTCTCATTCCATGACAGAGAGAGAGAGAGAGAGAGATTAGATCAATGGAGAAGAAAAAACAGTGTCTGGATTAAAAAAGTGTGGAAAAGGGCATGCCAATTTTAAAACATTGTATTGTTTAATAATGTTTTTTTCTTTTACCTGTTGTCGATATTTAAAAATTCGATTAATCTGATTTGAATAATTATGAGATTCAATTTATAGATTATCTCTTTTCACATCTACTTTTTTATTTTTAAAATTTAAATTTAAAATTTTGATTAAAAGAATTTAATATTCTGCCACAATACTCATAGATAATTGATAAATAATATTATTAATTTATTCCGTAAATTAGAATTTTCTTAGTTATTAAATATTTGTTTTGAACTGTGACTATTGTTTTTTGAATGAATTTGTCATTATAAATCAACTACAGCACTAACTTTAATATTTTATGACGTATTTTGTAAATAATTTTTACTAATTAAATTTAAATTCGAAATTTTAAAATTATAAAATAAATAATGTGTGGACTTAAATAATCATGGGAGCAATGACATAGAAAGGGTTAATCAATTCGATGTGGTAATCATAATCTTAAAGGAATGAGTATTTATTTGGTAGGACAATGTCATACAATTTCTTTCTCATTTTTATATTGTAAAAGTGATATATTTTATAATTTGATTCACATAAGGTTATTGGTTATTTTATTATGAGCAAAAATCCTGCATCTCGTTCTTACCTAATAATTTGTGCAAAGAATGAAAATTTATATATATATATATATATATATATATATATGTATATATATATTGTGTATATTATCGATATTCAAAGGTATATTCTAATCCAGTTTAAGACTTATAATGGTTCATTTCAAGGATTATCCTCTCACCATAGTTTTTATCATTCTTAAGACTCGAACCGAAACCTTAATTAAGGAATATAACGTCACATCTCACTAAACTAATTATCTGTTGCTCAATGAAGATTGGATAGCGTTCATGCTCAATGGTAGCAAATACAATTGGTTAATATTGAACAATACCTATAAAGTGATTTTCTAAAATATATTATAAATAGAAATCAGTAGTATATAGGTGTATATAGTTTATATATTCTTAATTTTGAGTATATTTGAATGAACATGTGAAATTGGAGTCGTATAATTTGATTTATTATGAATGAAATCTTTTATAGGTCAAGAGTTTTCTAAGTTGGGTATAGGGTATTGATTAGTTGGGATATGCATACACAATAAAAAACTTTTACCAATTATGTCAGAAATCATCCCTTTGAATCATCATAGTCGACTATCTAAAAACTATATTCAGTGATACGATTTTGTATCGTCTTAGATATACATAAAATTTATCAAGTTTCATCGGTTAATAAAATACAAATTAAACATTTCGGATATCATTTGTTTTGGATATATATATATATATATATATATATATATATATATGAAGATGCTAATGGCTTTTCTTTCCCTTAAACATAAGTGTGTTCTCCCGGGTCTTCTTTTGTCTCCCTCTACCAAATATATATATATATATATATATATATATATATATATATATATGTAATTTTTTACTTTTGACATTTCCATGAGGAAAGAGAGAAATATTACCAAGTGAATGAGAAACCATTTCCCATTTTGCTTCTTATCACATGTCAGGGAGAGAGAGAGAGAGAGAGAGAGAGATTAGATCAACCAAGAAGGAAAAACTGTGACAGGATTAAAAAAGGAAAAGGGGCATGCCAATGTTAAAACATTGTGCTACTTGCAATGCAAAAAAGAAGGATCACACGTTATAAACAATGTGTTTTTTTTTTCTTTTTACTTGAAACCTTACTTATGCATAAAGCTGAATAATTCTGTTTAAGAAGGTGTGGAATCAATTTAGGAGCTGACTCATTTGTTTTTCTATTTCTAAAATTTGAATTTAAAAATTTGATTAATGGAGTGTAGTGCCTGCTACTATACCCCGATATAATTGATAAGCAATGTTGTTAATTTATTCCACAAATTAGAATTTTCAGTAGTTATTAAATATTTGTTGAACTATAATTATTTTTTTTTTTTAACGAATTTGTCATTATAACTCAACTATGGCTCTAACTTTAATATTTTATGAAATATTTTGTAAAATTATAAATAAATAATGTGTGGACTTAAATAATCACATAGTAAGAGTTAATCAATTCAATGTGGTAATTTTTTTTTTTAATAATCAATCGTTATCTGAAATCATATTCTGACTAATCTAATTAGAACATTGTCGAGATCAATTTAAAGAGAGTTTTCGAAACGTAATTTTTTTATTTTCAAATTTAGAAAATGAGATTTGGTTTCGTAAACTTAAAGGAGTAATTATTTGGTAGGATGATTTCATATAATTTCTTTCTTATTTTTATATTGTTAAAGCAATACATTTTATAATTTGATTTTTATAAGGTTATTGTTTATTTTATTATGATTAAAATTCTTGCCCGGGGGTTCTTATCGGATGATTTGTGCAAAGAAGGAATGACATCGCATGGCTTGGGAAGAACATGAGCTAAATCTTGATCAGTTGAACCGGGCAGAAAAAGAATTGAGCCCACGGACTGCCTCACGGATTAAGTTCGGGATTCCTTTTGGGCTGGACCTGTTTGGGCCCGGTCAAAGGATAACTTTTTTTCATTTTTTTTTATTATACAGAAAATTGAATATGAGATTTCATATTCAATTTTTAAATTAGAAGAAAAGATTGTGATCATTAGATTATCTCCTTTAAAGACCAATCAAAGGATAATAAAGCCACCAATCAAAAAACCTTGAATGGAGTCGAGGAGGGAGAATAAAAAAAAATGAGTGGTGTACGGCACCTAGTAAATTTAATAATCAAACACTAATATTTCATTCAAAAAAAAAAAAAATCAAACACTAATATCTTTTAGATAAAATTTTGGATTTAAAATTTGTATATAGAAAAAATAAGTAGCTGAAGAGTTTTGTTCATTAAAAAATCAATTGAGGTCAAATCAAATTTAATCGGATTTAAATGATTATCGAATACTATTATTTATAAAAAAAAATGATGACGGGTACGAGAACTAATGACTAGGTGATAGTCCTTTACGCTTAATTGTTGGGGTGAGTAAAAAAATCTAAGTATCTAAATATCTGAGATATCCGATTCGAAAATATTCAATGGATCAGATATTCGAAAAAATTAGATTGGATCAATTCGGATAGTACCCTTCCCAGTTACGGATGGAAATCGGTATATTCAGTATTCGTGGATATCTAATGCCATCCTAAAGATATGGGTAAATAAGTAATTATAAAAAGTCTAAATCAAAATCCTAAAACTACTCTCATTCTCTCCTACCTCCATCTTCTCATCTGCTCTTCTTTTTGTCTCCTCACACACAACTCATTCTACCTTGGCCGCCTTTAACCTTCGATCCTTCAATTTGGTGAATTTTTTTTGTCATTGTGAGTCTTCGCTAGCACCACCAAGACTTCAAGTGTGCGATTATAGATTTAATTGAGGTATAGATGCCATCTCTATTATTTTTTTTAAACCAAATTTTCTTTTCTTTTACTTTTTGAGGATACATACTTGTTGTTCCTACGAGATGCTATCCTTTTAATTTTTTTCTCTTGTTCTCGGGGGGAAGAAAATTTTGAAAGTAATGTTAGAAAATATTTTAAACTATTTTTGCTTTTGAAGATTTTTTTTTTTAAAGTGAGAGTTTTCCTATTTTAATTTGTTAAAAAAGGCAATACTAAAAATTTATTTTTTACCTTTGTAGTGTAACACTGGACAGATCTGGATTTTTTATATATACTCCGAGTGACTTATTTAAAATTTTTACATTTTGAAGAATGGTAGAAAAAAAATAGTTAAAGTTAAATTTGAAAGTTAAGTGTAAATTTCTGCTCTTTGAGTTGTCCGAGAAACTCTTGTAGATATTTGACCGATAGTACTTAAATTTTAAAATTTCTGATCGGTAAGACTATCGGTTAATTGAGTATTCGGTGATCAGCAATTGGTGGGATTTGACTCTTGTAAGAGAATTTACCCGTTCAGTGAGGTTTTAGTACGCAGTAAACAAACTTTTCAAATTTTGATTTTTCTGATTGGTAACTGATAATGACCGTTTCTTAGTGGTTTACTATCTTCTCGGTGTAAAGTAAAGTTACAATTTATTCAATATTGTAGAGTTGAGTTGACAAGTCATTTTTCATATTATAATTTTTACATATCTATCGGTATACCCAATTTTCTATGTTATTCAGTATATTATATTTCACTTATATTTTCTCCAACGGTGGATATTTGGTCCATCGGTGGATGTCCAATCTTGAAATCTGTTGATATGTATTTTGACGACTCCGTCGGTATAAGTTTATCGAACGTCATTTGCAAATGGAAATAACTCATCGGTAATCGTTTTGTTAAATTTTCACATGTCCCGTCAGTATCGAACAATAGACCCATTTTCATATTTTTCCAATTCCGACCGGTTACAGTAGACAACATTTGTAATTTTTTAGCCAGTACAATTTGTTTTACTCTTGTTCGATCACCCTTGATTTTAATAAATTTATTTATTTCTATTTCTATTTTTATTTTTATTTTTGTTAGTGATATTGTCTTTTAAATGTTTTTCGATACTGATTTTGAAATAATCAATTGATAATAACATTGAAAAATTCCTCCGTTTAGATATTTTAACCGTCCCATCTATAGACAATTAAACCTTTGCGTCAGTGGATGTCTCATCAGTAAGCTTCCTGATCGGTTAACCAGCTTCTATTCGGGCATGTATCAATTTGCAGCCATCGACGACCTCTCTATAATTATATTTCAAATTTGCCACCTTCGATTGTTCATGACCATCGGTTTTCTCCCAATGGCAACCCTTCAGTTATTCATCATGTTGCTACCTTCGGGCATTGGTCATTTTTCAACAAATCTTTAAATTCAATTTGTCCTCAACAAACGTCTCGGCCAAGCCATTCTTCACCAATGCACACTTCACAAATGCATATTTGTCTTCAATTCCACATTTGCAATGTTTTCCTTGAGTTTTGATCCCATGACTTGAGCCAACCAAAAAAATAATTACCTACGTGCCATTTGAAACCATTAATTTTTTATTATATAACCTTTATTATAACCCATATTTTGAAATATTCCAATTTATACAATTTTAATTTGACTTTTACAGATTTACACCCATCATTTCCAATTTCCCAATTGGTTACTGATCACACTTTCTTTATTGGTAGAACCTTTGGTACTTAAATTTATTGGGATTGGTTTTCCGACGGCTCAAGTGAACATATTGGGTATATGTGCAAATTTGGAATAGATGAGGACCACTAGATAAATATTGAAAATGAGTTAATGATAAAAAAGGGTGAAGACTCTAGACACTTACGAATTCAGAGAACTTTATTTCTCTTTCTCTCTCTAGATCCTTCTTCCTCTCTTCTTCCAAATTCATTCGATTTACCGGCAAGTCTACAAATTTAATATTCCAAACCACTCCTACAATCTTTCAAAGTTGGATTCTAGTCATGATCTTGGAAGAATTAAAGAGTGCAAAGATGTCGCAAGAGAGAGCAAAATTTTAGGGTTTGATGAAAACCGAATGAGAAATGATTCTTGGAGACAGGAATTTAAGGTATATTAATTTCTTATTCCATCTGTTGGTTTACTTATCTAGATGTTTTTTTGGCTTTAGAGAATATTTAACTACCGAAAGTGAAAGGAGACTATGGGTCTGAATGTTAAGGTTTCTAGGTTCAACTTGGAAATAAATATTGATGATTTTATTTCTTGATAAATGTCATTTAGGAATCGAACGGACCGATCGTAGGAAGACTATTGCTGTAGAGGAATCTGGGAGTGACTACCCTCCCGAACACTGTAAGTAGAGGGACTGTTGTGCTTGAATGAGAAAAATGAATTTTTTAAATTCTTTTATAAATGATTTTTAAATGATTTTCTGAAATTATTTGTGTTTGTGGGATATCCCAAAAATGTGAATTGAATTCATTCGCATCCACTGCATTTGTGATTAAATACGTGTCACTGTTGCTGGAAAATGAATTTATGAATATTGTGTTATAGTTTGATAACCATTTGCTAAATTTGTGACACACTGGTAATACTTGGATGTTTGTGAAATGGATGTGCTGGTGATGGTAAATGGCTATAGTCATTCCTCTCACGGAGCGACCCGACGGGGTGGCGTGATAGAGGGGTTTGTTTGGCAAAGGAGGTAGACGCGGTCTCCTGCGTCCCCGTCGTATTATCCAGATAGCACCCCGGTGAGGTACGAGTCAACGCCAAAGAAGGAGGAATTAGTGTTTTGAAAGGAAATGATCGAAAACCGCTTGGCGGGCTTCCATCCACGATCTGCCAAACGTTGGGCATGAGTGTTTTCTTTAAGGAGATCCCATGATTTATGGAAAGTATGAAATTGTGGATGTATTTTTTCTATTATGATCAGAATTGTTTGATACTACTTATGAATTGTTTTGCTAGAAACTATTACTTTGGCATTCCCATACTTATGTCCCAAAAATGTGAGTTGAATTCATTCGCATCCGCTGCATTTGTGATTAAATATGTGCCACTGTTGCTGGAAAATGCATTTATGAATATTGTGTTATGGTTTGGTAACCATTTGCTGAATTTGTTGCACACCGGTAATATTTGGATATTTGTGAAATAGAGGTGCTGGTAATGGTAAATGGCTATAGTTATTCTTCCCACGGAGCGACCCGACAGGGTGACGTGGTAGAGGGGTTTGTTTGGCAAAAGAGGTAAACCCGGCCTCCTGCGTCCCCATCGTACTATCCGAATAGCATCTCGGTGAGATACGAGTCAACGTCAAGGAATGAGGAATTAGTGTTTTGAAAGGAAATGATTGAAAACCCCTTGGTGGGCTTCCATCCACGTTCGGCCAAACGTTGGTTGGGAATGTTTTCTTTAGGGAGACCCTATGATTTATGAAAAGTTGAAATTTATGGATTTATCTGTTTTTATAATGAGCTAAATCGTATGATACTATTTATGAAATGATGATTTGTTGGAAATTGTAGTTTTAACATTCCAACATGCACCACTCATTTACTGTCACAACATGCCATTACACTTCACTTACTGAGTATTCTCATACTCACCGTTCCTTTCCCTTATTCTTTCCAGAGGAAGCGTAGAGATAAGAGCCGATCGGTAGTTAGGCCCAGTCAATCGATAACTAGATCCAGTAGAGGAGAGTAGCTGTTCGGGACCATAAGAGTCGTTCGGGATTGTCCATCAGTAATGGTCCATTCTAGTTGTGAAATTTTTTAAGCCATGTAGGCGAAACCATCGGAGGGCGTTTTCTAAAAACTCTTTTTGAATGATATTTTATATACATATTTCTTTAAAAATCTAGATTTATAGTTTGAGTGTTAAATTTTGGAATGTTAAATATTCACCTGTTTTATATTTGCAAATTTTATTTTGATTTCTTGAGAACTGTTGAGATGGCCGATGGATGATTCAGAATTACTTTGAAATATTTGGGATGATGGAAATGCCTTGCGATACTTCGGGATAAGGAGTGGGGTTCACTCGTGTCTCAGGATAACGCGATAGTTGTCGCGTGTTTGGACCCGTGGGTCGGGACGTGACATGTAGACACCCTAGAAATAAATCAAGAATATCCTATCATCACTATTGAAGAGGGAAGATCAGATTTGCTACAGTTTTCAAGATACTGGTGAGGCCTATAACTTTATTTGACTTTTTCTATTTAAAATATTTTAGTTATATTTAATGATACGTGAACAATGATTTTTGAATTGTTATTATATCATTTAGATGAGATCTATTATATTTTGTTTTTTAATATTGTTTTAGTTTACTTGGATGATTAAACTTTAGTTATTATATTGAGTTTAATATTGAAAAAAATAAAACTTAAATCAGGTATTTCGGATACGAATAATCTGATATATTCGATTCGAGATCCATGTATATTTTCGTGGATATGGATCCGCTTAAAATTCAATGATCGGAATGACTATTTTATGCTTAATTGTCGAATTACATGGATCGTAAAATTCAGTTTTTAAAATATTCAAATCGGATCATATAATGAACATTCGGCTTGAATCTATAAATCAGAAAAGGGATTGTAATTACTAAACGAACTTGGAGCTTTCTAGCCACGAGGGAGGAGCAAATCTAGCTAAAACAAGAATGATCTCATTGCCATCTCTTCTCATGCGACCTGAGATTAAAAAATAAAAGTATCTATAAATCTCTTGATTTCTAAGAAGATGTTTCTCAAGAAAGTCCTGCGATCGAATCTAAGCTATGTCAATTCTATTCAATAATGTAAAACTTTAAACCGAATCTAAAATAATAATAAAACATAACATTATAATAAAATAAAATAAAATATAGCAATTAAAATTAAAAGAAATTTTACTCTTTTTTTAATGTCAATTACTTTAGATTTTTCAATAAAATTTGAATAGTTCCAAATTTACAATGATTTCTCATTTCAAATTTTACACAAAACTTCATACCAAATCCTTCTACTTTACTCTATAACTCATACCAAGGTGTTATACCGAATCCTTCTTCTCTATTCTCTAACTCGTACTCAATGTCTTTTAACATGCATGGACAGATTAATCAAGAAATGAATTTCTAATCCTATAAAAAGCTCAAATGGTAAGTGTATTCATATTTAATCAATAAAGGAGAATAAAACCCTAGAGAGGTTAGAGGGAGACCCAAGGGGGTGATATTTGATACAAACGGAAGACTCTATATTGCATATGTATACCTCAATCAATCAATACTACATATTCAACGTAAGAAATTTTTGACAAATAAAAAGTTTTACCCGTATTATATCAGAGTATATAGTTCTGATTTCATAAATTTATTCTCGTGTACTTAAAATTGAAAATGCATGAACTATATAAAATTGTAGAATATTGATTTTTATTTCATAGTGCATTTGAAGAAATCACCCTATATGTCTGATTCAGTACTAGTCACCTGCACTACCTTTTAGTAAACTCGAATTTCGTCCGATAAAGATAATGATCTCCGATTAACAAAAAACTCTTAAATTTCGAATCGACCTGCTGTCGGGTCTTTTATGGGAGGAGGTCTCCCAATGTTGGCTTTTATGTTTCCATGACTATTCGAACCTCCGACTATGATTAAATGACTGAAGTTCCTTTCTAACTACGCCACCGAACATTAGTTATATCTTCTATATATACCTACCGTCAATTGGATCATAAACTTAAGTCACTTATATCAAACTACCGGACCTTGTATATGTATATGAATAATATAACAACAATTTAATCTACTTAATTAAAAGAAGATACAAATGTCCATAGATAAAGATATCAAAATTGTGGATATACAAGAAATGTTACCAAATATATGGAAACAACTGCAACAGAGAGAAAAGATGAAAGATAAAAGAATCATAATGAATGCATTACTTGCAAACTATCACCCTCTATAATTAGAAAGTTCACTTGAAATTCATGGGCAAACGTGAGGCCCAAACGAACAACTATCGCTTCCAACCCCAAAGAGTAAGAAATACGTAGTTACTGACAACACTTACTAGCCAAAAAGCCTCTTGCACTGTATCCTATAACCAAACGATATCACAGCAAACCATCAACTTAATGTATTGCTCCATCAACATTCATTTTGAGAACATTATCTGGGGTTCTCATTTATAAGACCTTGTAGGATGAGACAGGGGTTGGTTTGCTTTGTGAAAGCCTGATTTGGCCTCTTAGAAATCCACAAGCATCTATGTTACTTTTCAAGAAATATGGATAGAGGACTCGTTGATTATTCTGAAAAAAGGAAGTTGAAATCAGAGCTATGGTTCCATGGCTGTTGTTGTTTAGGAGAAATTCGCTTGTATTGGGAGACTCAATCTTGATAGAGCACTAATGAATAATCGATTTAGTGAGACATGTTACTAAATCTATTAATCAAGTTTCAGTTCAAAACTTAAGATTAAAAAAAATTATACTGAAAGAGCCGCTCTCTAATAAGGTCCCCTAAACTCTCAAACTGAATTAATCAGTGATAAAAACTAAAAAAAAAAAAGGGGAAATTAACATGAAACCTTAGAGCACAATAAAAAAAGGAGAGACGTGATCACACTTAGAGGCCTAACATTACACGAGCAAAAGTTTCCTTTTTTTTTTCCTTTTTTTTATTTTACTTTCATCGATCGGTGTCCAGCTTTCACCCTTATTAATTTGGTTGGTGCCCATTTTAGGGATTGATTCTTTCAAATTCTTTTTCTATTCTCAGGATTCAAAGTCAAGATTTCTAATTAAATAGATAGAATGTCCGACCAGTGAACTCAAAGGAATTTGAGCAAAAGTCTCTAAATTCCATGAACAAGGGGTCTCAGGGTACATATCTCAGCTTCAACTGGGGGATTATTCACCGGATTCTTGTAAGTGCATGGTTTTAGGATCCACTTGTCACTCCAAATATTGATTTGCTCACCATTGCCAATTCTTGAGATTAAACCCTTTTCGAGTAATTCTACCTGCCACAATGCTTCTTCAAGCAAAAGAGGATTTGGAGCCATCTTTGGCATTAAGAAAAGAACACCAAGGGAAGCATCTTCCTCTAAGCACACGATATGCAAGGGATGAATTGTCCTCCGTGAGTCTCCGACCTTGCTACATTATAATGGTTACATTGACCCAAACTCTAATAGCACGTTGTATTCTCTTAATTATATGTCTCGCGTTCAAACTACAGGAATAGAAAAATGAGATTTGGGAGAGCCAATCTCTTATGGATTTTAATCCTGATAGTATTCAGATCGAAATAATCAAATAAATTTCAGATATCGATTGATAGTAAAATTCTGTTTAAAATAATAATAACGGTTACATTGAAGTCTCTAAGGTCCCAAAAACTCAAATCTTTTCCCATTTTGATTAGCACATGTTAGTCAATTTCACCTAACAGACTTTTCTTTCTTTGTTCTGTTGTTCCTACGAGAAGTTTACTAGAATAGAGTTTTGAATAGAGGCTTGTGGGAAGAGGAAGACGCACAAAAATTTTATTAAAATTTTTAACCTAGAAATTATTATTATTATTTTTTTTTTGGTTATATAGAGGTGGTGATAATCGTGGAATTACCGTACCTATAAAGACTCGAATACGAAATCTCAAAATAGATACTAGAATAAGAACTCTTAATCACTAAGTTGTCACATTGAGGACTCAACCTAGAAGTTATTCTTTCCCATTATGTGGCTGAATTAGAAGATACTTTCATATTTGACAAGTTCTTTCATAAAAATTTTATTGTATTTCTCCTTTTTTGTTTAGAGAGAAGAAAGAGGGAAAAGGAAGTTATCCCAAAAAAAAAAAGAGAGAGGAAATATTATTTTTCCATAGTTTATTTATTTTTTGATTTTTTCACCTCTATTTACCTTATTTCGGTACCATATCATTTATTTTATTTTAGGACAAATATTACAACCACGATAATTTGAAATTGAATTTCAAAATTTAAAGTCGATCGTCTTAATATAAGATGATTAAAAAAAAACACATATAATCCAAATATATTTATAATATGAAAAAGTGATGATTTAATTTATTTTAATTCTCCTATACCATTTGTTTCTATTCGAAATCATCTTTTCAGTTAATCTTTTAGCTGTTATATCTTTACAAATACATTACACTCAAATTTTTAACGGTTTATCTTATCATTTCACTAAATCTCTTATACTTAAATTCTCGATTCTCTTAATTGTAAATTATAGAGAATTTTATTTGGAAAATTCGATTAAAATGGGTGAAAATTTAAATGAAAAAAAAAAATCAACTCCTTTCCCCCTTATTTTATAAATATATATATATATATATTCAAAAAGGATAAAACATGATAATATTAAATAAACTGTCAATAAATTCACATAAATATCTTTTTAACTATATTGATTTTAATAAATGTTGTAACAAGCTTACCCTGAAAATAAATAATATTTTTGCATATCTTTTAAAATGAAAAAAATCACAAAATAGAGTTAAATTTTTCCCAAATTGAATCATGGCGAAATTTGGTATTGTTTTTTGGATCTTTAATGGGATTTCCTCCCACCACCCTTTTTTGTCTAAATGAATTTGAGTATTTTTTACTATTCATATATCTTTTATCTATATTTTTTATATTTATCTCTTATTTTAATCTTAATTTGAATTTTATATTAGTTGTAAACTTATCATAATTTTTCTCCTTTATTTAAATTTGAGATCGGTCGCAACATAGTTATATCTTCCATCTACCTATGTAGGATAAGTATAAAACGATTCGCATGAACTGGTTCATGTTTTTTCAAAAATTTAATTTTCTTTTTTTTATTGGAATTTAAATAAGAAAAATTCATTTCCTTCTGAAAATAATAATAAAACATGATTTCGTGGCGGTGGGGAGCGAGGGAAGCTATGCCCTGTCTCTCCTGAGGCATTTCATAGCCATCAGACTTCGCCGACTAACCCGACCCGGTGTGAGCGTTATCGCCTAGTCACACAGAGAGAGAGAGAGAGAGAGGGAGGGAGGCAGCAATGGCGTCTCTGTGCGTGTCATTGACTCTATCTTCACTTTCAACGGCAACATCCACGTCAACATCGGCATCGACTTCGTCGACGTCCTTTCTCTCGTCTCGAGACTCTCTCCTACCGCCTCCGTTAAATCTGCGAGAAAATCTCTCAGCTTGCAATCGCCGCCGCCGAGGTCGGCTCCTTCATGTTGTTTCCATGGCTCCCGAAGAAGAGAAGATGACTCGTCGCTCCCCTCTCGATTTTCCCATCGTAATCTCTCTCTCTGTCTCTCTCTCTCTAGTTTTACAAGAATAGCTTGTGTCAGTTTTATGTGCGGATTAGGGTTTGAAAGTATTTTAATTTTTAATTTTTGCTATTTATTCTTCTTTATTGAATTAGGGCAAAATTAGTTGGTTCCTTTCTGAATATCTAGGGTGGTCTTCTGAGTTAATCAATCTGGAATTTTCCTATACCCATCTCTCTCTCTATTTTTGTTTGGAAGTTTTTAAGTGTTTGGTTTGTTGTTTCTTTTTGTGTTTTCGGTCAGGGCAAGATTAATGGGTTCATTTCTGTGTATTAGAGGGTTGAATCTGTGCTTTTGTCCGACTTGATTAGCTTGAAATTTTCCCTTGATTTTCCTATCACACTGTGTGTGTGGCGCGGAAGAACATGTCTGATAGTCGTGTTATTGTCTTTGTTAAATCTTTTTAGGTTATTATCTGATTGGCTTTTGTTTGTCATTTTGGTGCTTTATTTATTTATTTACTTTTCAAAAAAAAATGTACGAATTAGGGTTGAAAGAATGTTAGTAATTTGTTTAAATATCTGCACTTTGGTTCCGAATTAATTAGGATTGAATGCGTAGATTTTTGAGTTTAGTAGTCTTGGAATTATCTAAATATGTCTCTGCATATTGGTTGGATGTTGAAGGGGGCAGAGAATGCCTTAGTATTTTGAAAACTTTAGTTGAATGGCCAGGAGAAGAGGCAAGTTTTATATGGAAAAGAACCAAGAATGTGAATGAGGATGAGAACCATCCATGTTCCATTCCCCAATATCTGATACTGCTTGATCCTTTAGTTTAGCTTCACCTTTTCAATCCTGTTCGCCAAGTTGTTGAGACTGAATTTTTACGCAAGGGAAAATCTTATTTTGTCTTGAAATGGTTTGGCATATTTGAGGCTGTATATTATTATCCTGCTACTTATGGTTATGTTATGCACCATGTGGGGGTTGGTGTCATACAAACAATTGTCTCTTGTTAAAATGAAAGGTATATGTTGAACCAAGGGTATGATAACTTTTAAAATTGTGGGAGAGTTGATTACAGAAAAAGTCACAACATGGACAGATTGGTGCTTTGAATCCAGATTTTAGTCTTAAGGTAAGAGATTACTAAAATCATGAGACTCTATTTCAAATTGGACAAACAATTTAGCATGCCCAATTGTTGAATATCTATTTATTTAATTGTATAAATTGTATTAATTAGTATTAATTAAGGGGTCTAATTCAATTAAATTATACCTGTTAGTATTAAATAAACAATTGTTGAATATCCTAGTCTTAAGGTAAGAAATTTCTTTAATTCAGTAGTGTAATTAATACAATTTCAAATTGGACGAACTTTTAGCATGCCCAATTGGACAATTTCTGGCAATCTCCGCTTCTCATCTTCTTCTTGAGGGCTTAGACCAAGTTTCATCATCATATCTTTGGTGGTATCAAACAGTAGCTCGAGCAAGTGTGTATCTATATTAAGAAGTCCCACCACTATGGCCTCCTATAGCTCGTGGTAAATCAAGAGCCTTAATTTTGGCCTTAACCTAATGACTCCATCAAAGTTACTTGAGCAGAAGCCACCTCATCAGTTATGGCTTTCACCAAAATTTGTGTGAAATATTTCTCAATATGACATTTCTATTTGTTGAATCACAGTCAGTAGCCCCGTTAAGTGGTCAAATGGTGGTTCTACGGAACTGAGCAGTTATGTCGCCAAAACTTTATGTCAACTTAGTAGGTAAGTGTACTGCTTCAAAAATAGCAACAGTCAATCTGGTTTCTTTAGCATTAGTATAGGTAAAAGATATATCAGATATCAAAAAAAGTGATACTAAGACTTGCAACAATAGCCACATTTGGACTTCTACATTATTGCCCAAACCTTTTGACAAAGGTGGTAATCAAGGACACATGTAGGAGCAGGTCAGTACATATCTATGTTTCGTAGATAGTTCTAGAAAGGAGAGTAAATGTATCTGTGTCTGATGTTCTTTTTCTATTTTTTTTTTTTTGGACGTAAGAGTATATGCAAAAGGCTTCCTGAATATATTTTCACATTTTTCTGTGAAGATTTTATTCTCAATTTTACATTTTTTTTGGACTATTAATGCTTTTTTGATACTTTAAATTTCAATCAATTGACATGATAATTTATCTGTTATGAAGTTGGAAAGAACAGATTTAATCTAACATAGGAGAAACTCAAATTAAAGCTACCATGTTTATGAAATGAAGGCTTAAAAACGATCAGGATAAGGCACAAAAGTAAGTTTAATTTATGAAATATCTGATTATTTAATTTGAATGTTTTTTTTATATTTACTTGACACTATTTTTTATTACATGTGTGCATATTCCATGCTGTATCATGTCCATTTTCCTGTACTTTTATCCAAGCTTTGTAGGCATTTAAGTTTTCATTTCATTCTTGTATATGGAAAATATAAAGGGTCTGATGTTGAAGGGGCGGAGACCAGAGCAATTATCCGTCCTTATTTTGATGGGTATCTTTGGCATTATACCGATCTTTTCTTTTTCAAAGTTGGGAGGAGTAGGGTTTTAATTTGCCAGAGGGCATTTATCTGCCGTAGTCATGTTAAGTTTCTGAGGGTGTTTACATGTTAAGTTGGGAGCTTCAGAAAAATTTGTGGTTGTTGTTGTTTCATCCCAGCTTTTCTGTTTGCATTTCATTCTGAGGTTTGCTTCGAAGAGTTGATCTCTCTCTCTCTCTCTTGCTATTTTGTATTTTGCTTGGATGTTGGACATACCAAAAAATATGGTTATTAAGGTGTTCTGGGCTATATAATGCTATTTTTGTGTCTAAAGAAGTTGTATCATGTGTGGATAATAGATAGGAAGGGGGTGTTGAGTGGATCAGAATATCCTGGTGTGTGTTGAACATTTTCAACACAGAGTGTGAGTTTGGCCTTCTGGTACAGATGATTTTGAACAATAGCAAATTAGAATCGGATATTCCAATCCAGAAGCGCCCTTAATTGTGATTTAGTGAGCGTACGATAGATATCATGGCCCATTCCTTTAAAGCCTTGGACTACTAGGCTGTTTATCTTGCTTATCATAGGAGCAAGAAAGTTAACTTGTCATCCTTCTTTGCTCTCTTTGGAAGTAATATGTGTTTCAAATATGTTCTTTGATGCTGATATATGCCCTACTTATGTTATTTGATAGGAGTGGGAAAGGCCTAAACCCGGAAGAAGACCAGACATATTTCCTCAGTTCAGCCCAATGAAAACACCATTACCACCACCTTTGCCGGCGGATCCTCCAGAGGAAGATGAGGAAGAGGAAGAAAAGAAAGAGGAAGAAGAGGAAAATCCAGATCAGGAAGATCCAGATAAGCCAGAAAAGCAATAGTAAGATTTTGTAGTCGGAAAGGGAGCCTAGAACAGTTGAGTGCAGAGCCGTTTGTAGTTGTAATCTATATTCGCTGCTGAAGCTACTGGCAGCATGTTTTGTTATAATTTAATCATATTTCCGTTGTTGAGATCAGGTCTATTGGTTTAGCGACGAATAAACGCAATTATCTTCATGCCCTGATCGGTCTCTCTCTTTTCGACACTTTTTGATTCCTTTTCTAATCACTCTCTCTCTCTCTCTTCCCACTTGAAGTCATACTGTATTAATCCAGTTTGAATGTCTGTTGGGTCTTATTTAGAGACGGTTTTTTTAATATGATTTTTTTTTAAGTTTTGAATTCAAAACTTAATTAAGAGATTTAACATCGAATTTTACTACGTTAACTATCCATTAGTATTAATCTCTCTCTCTCTCTCTCTCAATCCATGTTTATGGATTCTCTTTTTATTAATTTGATCTCAATCTAGAAAAGATTGGAAAGAAAATTGGTCTTTTTTCTTTCTTATCACTTGATTAAATCCCCCCCCCCCAAACAAAAGTACGGGTAACATTCAATTGAAATGAGGCAACCTTATGCTTTAAAAGAACCTAGAGGTATTAAGAGGTGAGTTTTGATCAATTATTAGTGATTAGCATCACCTAAATAATGATAATTTTGTCCAAATATTTTGAAATAACATAGATTTCCTATATTACCGTATATACAACAATTGTTATACCGATCCTTTCAAGTTATTTAGTTTTTTGTTTAGGAAAAGGTGATTTAATAGATAGGCAGATTTTTTTTTTTTTTTTTTTTTTGAATTGTTCCAAGAATATAGGTATTTTTCATTGAGATCTATAACGTAGAAATAGAAATTCATTGTGGTTTACTTCTCAATTTAATAGAAAAGGAAAAGAAAATGACACAACACTATGTCAATCCAAAAGAGAGAATAAAAGAATGAGCCCAAGAAGTAATTTCTTGACCATCCGTCCTCATGGCGGAGCAAAGATCAAGTTTTGCACAAATGCACATAGTTGACACTTGTGCATCTGGTTAGTGTTCACCAACTAGATCATTTCGTCCCTTAACTAGAGAGCTTGGATCCGAGTTCTGAGAATAGAACAAACTACGTTGAGAAAACCCTACCTCCAAGAAGAGACCTTAGTCGACTTGACCTGAATTAATCGGAATAAACTCCGGATACTGCGCGTGTTGGATCAAATCCAAAGGCGCAAAAAATAAAAGGAAAAAAAAATCTAGTCAGCTTTCACCAAGCAACGATTTTGAATTCTAGTAATTCTAATATATATTTAAAATTTGTACAAAATAATTACTTCGGTTATATAGTTTTAGGCTCACGATATTCTTAATGAACAGAGATTGTACTTCTCATGCTTTCAAACATATTTTATAACTTGTAATTATAGCGACTATTAATAAATTTTAAATTTAGATATATTTAATTAGTTAAATAAGTGAAAATTTGACATTGAAACTATAGAATTTAATAGGAAATTCAATCTCACTCCTCTTTAAGTTTATGTTTGACTCAATTCATCTAGAAAATAAACTAAAGTTTAACAATATTATTTGATTTATATCTATATCTATTTAGCAAAATCATATGGCTAACACAATCTAAACCTCCTCAACCCGGACTTCAGACCCAATTGTTTTCCTTTTGGCTTTTTTTCTTTAAAAGGAAAAGGCTTTTCATTTCACTCCATATTATTATTTTACTTTATTTTTTTCCTAAGCTTCACTCCACCAAATTATCATTATTATTATTGGGTGCCCTTGGACTCGATCCATCACCCGATATCCAGAATTTTGTCCTGACTAATCCAAATTGATCCAACTAAAATTTCTCTTAGTGGGATGGGAGTCTTCCAATGTAGTCGACTTCGTATCTAAATATGTACGTTACTAAATATACCAAGGGAATCTACTGGGGCACAACTGGGTCTAAACATGGGCTGATGATAATTGGGCCAATTGATCCTATGCTCCAGCCTCAATTAGGGCCATGCAGCAATATGAAGACGAACAGTTTAGTGGCGAACCACTAAGCTCCATTAATCAAAATTTTGATTTTAAATCTTGAAAATGAAAAGAAGTCGCTGGATTAATCAAAAAATCCATATACCAATAGTCAAGTATCGTGGGGGTCAATTTCTCGACCAATAGTATTATTATTATTATTATAATACTTAACCATCGGTATCTGGATTTTTCGATTAATCCGATTCAAGTATTGTAAAGATAAATTTATGTGTGGCTTCTTTCTAATTTTAAGAATCAAAGTCGAAATTTTGATTAATGGAGTCTAGCGGTCTGTCACAAAACTCATGGGACGCTCGTCTTCATATTACCGCGTAGACCTAATGTAGGCTGGAGCGTAAGATCAATTGGCCCAATGATCAGCAGCCCATGTTTAGACCCAATTGTGCCCGGCTAAATTCACTTGGTATATTTACCATAATGTTGTTGTTAACATTTCTTCTATATTATGTCAATTTTAAAATCTGTGTCTGGCAGGCAAAACCCTTCATTTCTTGCAGGTTTCATATTTTTCTGAATATGATATTGAGGAATTTAATCATAATTATGACTTCATTATTTATAATTTATACATATTTTAGAATTTTGTGAAGGAACAAAATAATTTTCCACAATAAAATTATTAAAATCAGAATGCTCTTATTAAGAAACGTAATCATAATAATTAATTTCTTCATCAATATGGCCAAAAAAAAAAATGAACTCACAAGTAACTTTATTTAAATGTAATTTTTCTCAATTATGTAAATAACCATACCACTCTATATCTCTTTTTGAAAATATATTTACAAGTGCATAAAATAAAAATATAATTTTGGAACCTATAGGATGGCATATGATGCATGGAACCATTACTTTTTCTGGTTCAACTTACTCTTGGTTGATAGGAAAGACACATTCAGATAATATTTATTATGGAAAAATGACTAAAACATTTTCCAATTTGTGTGATTGTCTAATCTAATATATATATATATATATATATATATATATATATAAGGGTTTAATTAGGGATTTAGTGGGATGGGGCAATGGGGTCATTGAACGTAAAGCCGAAGCAAATGTTTATTTATTTATTTATTTTCGATTCTACTGGAATTTAGACCCAATATCACTGAATTGGAAAATGAGAATTGTGACCACTATGATGTCTCTTGGGGACGAAGCCAATGTTTACGTTAAGAGACACAACTTGCTAAGTTAATAATTTATACAAATTTAATGACATTTTCAAATTTTTAATGATAGTTCTAAGAATTTTAACAATATTTGTTAAAATGCTCTAAATAAGTTTTTAAACTTAGACATAATAAATTTTTTTCCTTAAAATATGAGAGGGTCCCTTTGTCGATGATCAAAACCATCTTGATGATCCACAAAGTATCAAACGTCAACAGAAACTCTTAAATCACCGTCAACTCCTTTGGGTGAAAATATTTGAAGGAAAAAAAAAAGATTAGTAAATAAAATTATGATTTTTTTTTTTATTTGAGAGTTTAAATATAAAATAAAATAAGGGATTTGAATGGATTTAAAATTTTTTATCTTCCAAAAATGAAAAAAAAATGGAGGAAAAAGAAAATATTAAAGTTAAATATCTCTTATATTTCAAAAATATTCTTTAAAAACTGAAAGTTAAACTTTTTATTTTTAATGAGTCTTATTTCTTTTATTTTATAAAACTCTCAAACAAAATATAGAGAAAATTATAACTTTTCTTTTCTTTTTTCTCCTAACTAATCTTTTTTTTTCTCAAATACTCTCAAACATACTGTAAAATTCTATGAGAAAGATTACAAAGTACAAAAAACTTTTACTCCAAAAATTGAACAAAACCCCTTGATCATAAACCACATAACTATAATCCCAAGATGATAGTCTAATGGTCACAATCCCCTCTTCCAACCCTCTCCCTCTCCTAAACCCTAAACAAAAAAAATAAAATAAAATCCCAAAACTACTATCAAACTGTTTTGAATATTAAATAATTTGGTGGATATCCATTGAAATATATAATTTTATCATTGTCTTATAAGACATTTGTTAAGACACAATCTCCTGATGAGTCACCTATTTAAAGACTTTTGAAAGAAGTTTTGGGAAAACTTTTAAGAGAAACTTTGAAGTAACTTCCGAGGGAAGCCATTAAAAACTTACAAGGGAAACTATGAAAGTTTAAAGGGGAAGTCATACAAAGCTTCCAAAGGAAACCACACAAAGCTTGCATGGGAAGAAAAACAAAGTTTATAGTGGAAGTCAAGTAAAAACTTTTAAAGGAAGTCAAATAAAACTTCTAAGAGAAGCCAATTTCAAGCAACTATAAATAGGAGGTCAAAGGAAGCTTGGGAAGATAAAGTTAGAAATAAGATTGAGAGAGAAATTAGAGGAGAAAGTGAGAAAAGAATTCAAGAAATTTCTTTTACTGTATCCTGTTCAAAATTCACCTTTAATATAGATATTTGTTTCTATAACAGCTTTTTTATAACATATTATTAGCATGAGACTCTGCCAAAAGCATAAAACTAACATCAACCAAATACAAATCTACTTTTTTAGTAGAAAATGAGCTTTCACCGTTCAAAAATTCTTAGATACGTTTTTATCAATTTCTTTCTAATGACAAATTTTGCTAAACTTGAATTTCTGTCTCTCAATATTTTTGGAAAAAATTATTTATCATGATCTTTTGATGTTGAAATGCATTTAAATGCGATGCGTCTTGGAGACACCATCAAAACAAAAGATGTTACTATACAAAATTGTGCAAAAATAATAATTTTTATTCAGTATCATCTAAATGAAAGTTTGAAAACAAAATATCTTATTGTTAAAAATCCTCTTAAATTATGGAAAAATTTGAAGGAAAGATATAACCCCCTGAAGATGGCCGTTTTTTCTATGGCACGATATGATTGGATACATTTGAGGCTATAAGATTTCAAGTCCATTTGTGACTATAATTCTATAATGTTCAAAAACACATCCCAATTGAAATTGTGTGGAGAAAACATAACTAAAGAAGATATATTAGAAAAAACTTTCCCCACATTTCATGCCTCAAACTTGCTCCTACAACAGCAATATTGAGAAAAAGGATTCAGGAAATATTCTGAATTGATTTTATGTTTTATTGTAGCCGAGCAAAATAATGAATTATTGATGAAGAATCACGAGACTCGACCAACTGGTGGTAGTCCATTCCCTGAAACGAATGTTGTAACACCGACACTACGGTGTTCGAATATTCTTTCCGTTTTTAAATTTAATAAAATGATCCTCAATTTATATATATATATATAGAAAATATTCAATTTTATTGAATTTCGATTTTGGGGTTTTTAAAGTTAATTTGTGGTATATTTTAAATACCATTTTTGGGAATTGTAAAATAAAGTTGTACACACATATATATATGTAAATAATTATTTATTTATTTACTCAATTAGTTCTTTATAAAAACTCTCTTTATATAAAAATATATATATATATAATAATAATAATAATAATAATAATAATAATAATAAATAGTAAAAAAAAAAAAATCGGATTGGTAGCCCCCCCCCCCCCCCCCCCCCCCCCCCCCCCCCCCCCCTTTCCCGCGCCTTCGCCCCCCCCCCCCCCCCCCGCCCCCCGCCCCGTCATGAGTCACCACCGCGGGTCACCACCGCCCCCCCCCCCCCCCCCCCCCCCCCCCCCCCCCCCTCTCTCCCCCCCTCCCCCCCCCCCCCTCCCCCCCCCCCCCCCCTCCCTCCCCCCCCCGGTTCTCCGCCACCGCGGCCCCCACCGGCTCCGCCACCCACAACCGCCACCATCACCGCCGCCACCTCTCTCTCCCCCCCCCCTCCCCCCCCTTTTTTTTTTTCCCTGGCTCGCGATCCACCCTCAACCGCCCGCCCGGACGGGGTCGCACTATTCCCCCCCCCCCCCCCCCCCCCCCCCCCCCCTCTCCCCCCCCCCCCCCCCTCTCCCCCCCCCCCCCCCCCCTCCCCCCTTTTCCCCCCCCCCCTCCCCCCCCCCTCCCCGCCCCCTCGCAATCAAATAGGCCTCGAGAACCCTAAGTCACACCGGCATAGGTAAGCATAGGTTCTCCAATTTTGATTCTAGGGTTTGAATATTTCGAGTATTTAGGTTTAATTTCTAACGACGCAAATTGAAATCGTTATAGGTTCGAGCTTGAGCCCCGGCCGCCCGAAGCTAGGCCCCAAACCGAGAAACCCTAGGTAAAGAGATTTTTGGTATTTTCATTAATTGAATGAAATTAGAATGCATTTAGGGTGAAATTAGCATAAGGAAGTGTTGTATAGGTTTAGAATGTATGTTTGATTGGAATAAAATGCATTTTTGAAATCCTATGCTTGATCAATAAAGCCAAGTCTAGTGTCTGATATGAAAGGAGCATGTTAAAGGATAACAGAGTCGAGTTCTATTGATTTGAATAGTTTCCTTCAGAGTTTAATTTGACGAATGCATGAAAACAGTTCAAATTTGGGACTTGAGCTTAAGGATCGATGTAGTCTTTTCCATTATAAGTTGTCCTACATATAGGCAATCAAAATATTATTTCCGTATGATGAAAATAGACTTAAATACCTTGAAAATGACATATGGGTTGAAGAAATCGGATGAGAATTGAAAAGTGTATGAATTTTCAAAAATTTTTCTAATTTATAGGGAATTTATGAATTTAGTCGTGTTTTCGATTTTGAACGATTTTAGGTTTGAATTTAACTTGATTTTGATTTGGTTAACTACTTATAAATGGAAAGAAATTGATGACATTGGAGTTTATTCATAAATTGGAGAATTTAGATTTGTACAAACTTAGGGAAAATGATAAACCGTAAGATTTATTTGAAATTTGATTATTTATGTGATACTTTGATTAGGTTGATCTTGTTGGAGACTCGAGGAGTCGAGTTCAGTTTGATTGTGGAAATAGGGAGTGACCACCCTCCCGTATATTGTGAGTGGGACTACGACATCTACTATTGATTGATAAACCATGTTTTACCGATTTTCAAAATGACATGATTTCTATACGTGTGAAAATTGAACTTTTGGATTTTGATAAATATATGTACATATTTTGTGACCATTGAGTGTCCCAATGCTGATTTTATTGATATGCATCCATGAGTTTGATATTTGAATATTGTGCCACTCTTTTGATATGTTGATGTGTTTTAAATGCTTCCACTCGCATTGGCACATGATTTGAACGGATTTATACGTACCATTTGGGGTATGCCCCGCCGATATTATTATACGATGCATGGGGCTATATGCCCCGCCGAAATGGTGTTGGGATGCATGGGGCCACGCGCATTTGATATTGTTCCGTAGCTACGAAGGACGCCCGCAGCGGCACCCCTTGTGTCCGGACACGCTTGGCCGAAGGTATCCGCCATTGTCGTGTGTATGGTTGTCCCAGTTGAACCCTCATCGGGAGGACATGAGTTGTATATGTCTAGCACTGGGCGGGGGCATCATACACGGCCGACTATTTATACGTATATGATTATTATTATTTTACAGTACCTGTGGCCAACATTGGGGTAGAGAGCCATTTTTGATAATTGCATTGTGAAAACCCCCCAATGCCCCCCCCCCGTCGAGGTAGACCATTGCGGGGTTGTTTATTCGGCCGCTCTTCTCATGTGATTTGATACATAGATGGATGCATATGTTATTTTGTTGTGTGCCTTGAGATATGTTTAAACACCCGTCTTTCCTATGCCCGATATTGTATTAAATGCTTTGACACTCCAAGTTCACACTTGATATTGATAGCACGATGTCCTTCCCCTCACTCACTGAGTATCCTCCCATAGATACTCACCCCTCTTCTTTCCTCCCCCCCCCCCCGCCAGAGCCGCGTCCCAGAGATTTCAGTTGATCCTAGGTGGGTTTGGTTCTTCTCGACGGTAAGGTTTAAGTTTAAATTTGAAAGATGAATTACGTATTTTTTTTCGCCCGCGAGGACTTGTTGATGTCCGTAGATGGCCGTGTACATTTTTATGGGATCACTGTAATATTTATGGACATTGTTGTGAAACTCTCATATTATGTTTGCATTGAGGCATTTGTAAACTTTTAAACTCTTTATTTGGGAAACTATTGTATATTGTATAAATTTAGGCTCGCTCGGTGTAGCGGCTGCTCATGCTCTAGTTGGGCATGACGAGGGCCGTGGTTAGGACCGGGGATTTATTTAGCCTTGCGTTGTCCGGATGTCGGTTGTGGAATTTGTGGTGGTTTTGAGCGGGATGACCATTTTATTTTATTTACAGGATCATGTAAATGTACAGTTTATCTGATTTAAATTGTCGTGGGAGACCTCCGATTTATGGGGAGGTTCCGTCCGATTTTGAGAAATACGGCCGGCATCCCGGGCTACGCGCCGCCACGTCCGGTTCGGGACGTGACAAATGTGACTAAATATGAATATAGAAAAGGTCGAGGTCGAAGTCGTGGTCGCAGACGCAGATATGGTCGTGGACGAAATGTCCATTACAATAATATTGATCGTATCAATAGTCTATCAAATCAAAAGGACAGACATCACCACTAGAAGTGGGATGATAGTGATGGAAAAGAAAAAGAAAAACTCTCAAGAAGTTCTAATAATATCTGCTACCGATGCGATGCCAAGGGACATTGGTCATGTATATGCCAAACTCCAAAATATCTTGTTGAACTATATCAAGCCTTTTTAAAGAAAAAAAATAAAGATGCGAAAACAAATTTTGCCAACCCATATAACGATACTAATATAGATATAACACATTTTGATATGATTGATTTCTTTGAATATCCTGAAGAAAAAAAATTAATCATCTAATCAACAATGAGAATATCTAGATGTATGTTATAAATAAATATATTAGTTTTAATGCTTTTGTTATATGATGCATTTTATTGTTTTTAAATGATTTATCCGTTTCATACAAGTAAATTAATCATCTCTTTTATTTTTTTCATAAATAAGATATGTGTATTATTGATAGTTTGGAATATATGAGAAGCAAAGAGAATATATGTCTAATTGATAGCGTTAAAATTCATACGATACTTAAAAAATAACCAAAAAAAATTATTTCTCAAACTTGAAGTTAGGAGAAACAAATGTCAATATTATAAGTGGTACTGCAAAATTGATTAAGGATTCTGACAGAGCAAATATATGTCTCCTTGAATGAACAAAATTAATTATACATAATGTATTATATTCTACTAAGTTTCGAAGAAATTTGCTAAGTTTTAGAAATATCTATTGAAATAGATATTACATCGAGACAATGAATGAAACAATATTGAGTATTTATGCATTATAATTGTTATTTCTAGAAAGAAATGTATAGTAGAGAAAGTATCATCAATTGCCTCTGACTTATACTATACTAAAATTAGCACAGTTGAAATGCACCATTTAGTAAACCAAAAGTTTACTAAATTGAATGATTTTATTGTTTGGCATGACCGGTTGGGCCATCGCGGGTCAATAATGATGCGAAAAATTATAAATAATTCATATGGACATTTTTGAAAAAACCAGAAGATTTTTCAGTCCAATGAATTTACTTATGTTATTTACTCTCAAGACAAATTAATTGTGAAATCATTACCGGTCAAAATAAATTATGAGTTTTTTTGAATTTTTGAACAAATATATGGAGATATTTGTGGACCTATACACCACTATGTGGACCATTCAAGTATTTTATAGTTTTAATTGATGCATCAACTAGGTGGTCACATGTATCATTATTATTAACTCGCAACCTGGAGTTTACGAGATTATTTGCTCAGTTAATTAGATTACGAGCACATTTTCTTGATTATCTAATCAAGAAAATTTGTCTTGATAATATTAGTGAATTTACATCTCAAATTTTTTATGAATATTGTATATCGATTTGGATAAGTGTGGAACATAATGTAGCACATGTTCACACTCAAAATGGTCTAACAGAATCACACATTAAGCATATTCAATTAATTACAACACCATTACTTATGAGAGCGAAATTATCAATTTCTGTTTTGCGACATACTGTTTTATATACAGCAACAATCATTTGCATCTAGCCAACAAATAATAATAATTTCTCCTATTATATTTGGTTCATGGTTAGGAACCAAATATCTCCCATTTAAGAATTTATGAATGTGCGATTTGTGTCCCTGTAGCGACACCGCAACAAATTAAGATGAGATCTCAAAGGAGATTGGAGATATACGTTGGGTATGAATCTCCACCGACTATTAAATATATTGAACACATGATAGGAGATTTATTTATAGCTTGTTTTGTTAATTGTCATTTTGATGAATCTATTTTCCCAATATCAGGGGGAGAAAAGGATAAACAGTCTAAAAATAAAATCAGTTGGAATGAATTATCATTATCTTACCTTGATTTTCGAACAAAATAATGTAAACTGAAAGTTCAAAAAATGATTCATTTACAAAATTTAGCAAATCAGTTGACAGGCGCATTTATTGACCGGAAAAGAGTGATAAAGTCACATGTTCCGACTGTTAATACTCCTATTAGAATTGATATCACTGAACGACAATATAACATTGCTAATGAGTTTAAAGCGTCCATAAAATGTGATAGACTAATTGGTTCCAAAGATAAATATTTTCATGATAGAAAAAAGGAGTAAAGAAATTAGATTGTCTAAACGAAAATATTTTATATCCCAAAGATGTCCTAGCCATGGATAATGTTCCAGAAGAACATCAGGAATCTTAAAATATTGATAATTGTGAGATCTCAATAAATTATATTATGACCGGTGAAATATGAAACCGAAATAATGTCAGTATTGATGACATTTTTGCATATCACATAGCAATGAATGTTGAGAATGAAAATGAAGATCTATTGATCATGATCGCTTAAAGAAATCAAATAATAAAGAATTTCATGAGATTATTGATGATAAAACTCAAACTACTGTAGAACTTGATATAACTCCTGAAGAGTACAAATTTTAAACTCCAGAAGAATATGTAAAGAAAATTCCCATAAATTTCACTACAACGAGGATATGTTGGGATAGAATTGAAATAGTTGTAGATGATATTTTTGCATATAATGTTGCACTTGAAATTATGGAAAAAATCGAGAATTTTGAACCAAAATCTATTAAGGAATGTCAGAAAAGAGATGATTGGTCGAAATGGAAAGAAACAATCCAATCTGAATTAGATTCATTGGTTAAGCTTAAAGTTTTTGGACCCATAGTCCAAACACCTGAAGTTGTAAAATCCGTTGGATATAAATGGATATTTATGTACAAACGAAATGAAAAAAAATGAAATTATGCGATATAAGGCACGTCTTGTAGTATAAGAGTTTTCACAAATACCAGACCTTGATTATGATGAAACGTATTCCCCCTAGTGGATGCAATTACATTACGTTTTCTTGTGGTTTTAGTAGTATATGAAAAACTCAATATGCGTTTCATAGATATAGTCACTATTACCTATATGAAACATTAGAAAATGATATTTATATGATAATCCCTCAAAGATTTAAAATGCCTAAAGTATATGATCAAAATTTTAGAAGAATTTACTCCATTAAATTACAAAAATCATTATATGACTTAAAGCAGTCAAGACGAATATAGTATAACCGTTTAAGTGACTGTTTGCTGGAAAAAAAAAGATTATATAAATGATCCAATACGTTATTGTTATTTTCTTAAGAAATTTGAAACAGGTTTTATGATTATTGTGGTATATGTTGATAATTTGAATCTTATTGGAACTCCTAAAGAGATTTCAAAATCTGTTAAATATTTGAAAAATGAATTTGAGACCAAAAATTTTGGGAAAACAAAATTTTGTCTTGATTTACAGATCGAACATTTGAAAGATGATTTATTCAACAATTAAATTATACGTCTAAAATTTTAAAACGTTTTTATATAGATAAAGCATATCTATTAAATACTCAAATGGTTGTTCGATCACTTGATGTTGAAAAAAACCCTTTCAGACCACAAGAAAAGGATGAATAAATTCTTGATCCTGAAGTACCATATCTTAGTGCCATTGGAGTGTTTATGTATCTTGCTAATTGTACAAGACCTGATATATCATTTATTGTAAATATATTAACAAAATTCAATTCTTCCCTAATACGACGACATTGGAATGAGGTCAAGCATATTTTCCGATATCTCTAAGGAACGATTGATCTCGGTTTATTCTATTCAACTAATTCCAAACCAGTATTGATCGGATATGTTGATACTGGATTTTTGTCTGATTCTCACAAAACACGATCTCAGACTGGATACTTATTTACATATGGCGGTACTGTTATTTTTTGGCGATCCACAAAGCAACTTATAGCCGCTATGTCCTGAATCCATGCTGAGATCATAGCAATTCATAAAGCAAACCGAGAATGTGTTTGGTTAAGATCTATGACTCAATATATTTTAAAAAATTACAGACTGTCCTCCAATAAAAATATTCCTACGATATTGTTCGAGAACAATACAACATGCATTGCTCAACTTAAGGGAGAATATATCAAGAGAGATAGAACAAACATATTTCACCAAAATTTTTCTTCACACATAACCTTCAGAAGAATGATGAAATTGACGTGCAATAAGTCCGATTAAATGAAAATTTAGTAGATTTATTTACCAAGACACTACCGACTGCCACATTCGAAAGATTGGTGAAAGGAATTGCGGTTTAAAGATCTCAAAAGATATTCTCAACATGAGGAGTAAATACACTTAGAATAATATACTCTTTTTCCTTCACTAGGATTTTTTTTCCCACTGAATTTTTTCTTAGTAAAGTTTTAACGAAACTTATTTTCTGTGTAATAAACATTCAAGGGAGAGTGTTATGAATATTGAATAATTTGGTGGATATCCATTAAAATATATAACTTTATCATTATCTTATAAGAAATTTGCCAAGACACAATTTCCTGATAACTCATGTATTTAAAAACTTTTAAAAGAAGTTTTGGGAAAACTTTTAAGAGAAACTTTGAAGTAACTTTTCAACGGAAGCGGAAACTTACAAGGGAAGCTATGAAAGTTTAAAGGTGAAGTCATACAAATTTTCCAAATGAAACCACATAAAGCTTGCATGAGAAGGAAAACAAAATTTATGGTGGAAGATAAGTAAAAACTTCTAAAGGAAGTCAAATGAAGTTTATAAGAGAAGCCAAGTTCAAGCAAGTATAAATAGGAGTTCAAAGAAAATTTGGGAAGATGAAGTTGAAGAAATAAGATTGAGAGAGAAATAAGAGGAGAAAATGGGAAAAGAACTCAATAACTTTTTTTCACTGTATTATGTTCAAAATTCATATTTAATATAAATTTTTATTCCTATAACAACTGTTTTTTATAACACAAACCCCAAAATAAGAAGACATCTCTTATGAAATCACGAGTCATTGATTTAAATCCAATTCACCCCCCAAGAAAAATTGTTCAACAGTCAATTGCATAAAACAAGTTACGATTGAGATCTAGAGAGAACAGTGAAGAAACAGGACTACTCCAATGGAACATGAAGAAACTCATGAATAAATATCAGCAAACAGAATGTCAGTGACCGATTAGGATTGCATTACTGTACCAACATAGGCTAAATTTATTTGGAGACAAACCAAAAGTTCCTCGGGTGCATACGATAAGTCATTTAATTAAATTTTAAATTTAAAATTTGAGAAAAAAAAATTTATATTAGAAAAATTTTCTCTTAAAATTGAATCTGACAACGTTTAAATTAGATTAATCAAAATATAATTTCAAATACTGATTTATTATTAAAAAAATAAAAAACAAAAGTTCCATCGGTATGACGTGGAATGTAGAGCAAATCTACTGCTAGAAGGTGATGTACATACGATGCAACTTTTTTTTTTTTTTGAGAGCAATAATGTAACTTATTCTTGGAGACGTTTGCATTTAATGTAAAAAATTAAAAATAAAAATTTAAAAAAAAAACACTGCACTTGAAATAATTTGAAGAGTAACCCATATTTATCGTGTTTTGAAGACGTGAATGATATGTTGCATATTCAAGACGCAACATACCCTTTGCTTCAGCCCCATCTTCATTTCGTCCATCTACTCACTACCTTGGGTTTCATTTTAGGATTAGGGTTTCATTTTCTTCATAACCACAACAACCGTAGAGTCATTGGTGTCTCCCAAAGCAGCCATCGATTCCAAAAACTCCCAAAGCAGCCCCAATGAGTTTGCTTTTTGCTGTTTGCTCAGTCCCAAAGCAATTTTTGAGTCCCAAACTCTTGCTCACTCCCAAAGCAGTCTTCAAGTCCCAAACTCCCAAAGCACTCTTCAGTAGATATATCTTGTCTTGAAATCGCAATATATTGGTGTTACGTCTTCAAAACGCAAAATACAATATCGCGTTTTAATGACACGATAAATGTGAATCATTTTTTGAATTATTTCAAGAGCAATGTTCTTTTAAAAATTTTTTATTTTATTTTTTTGACGTTAAATCTAAACATATCTCCTTATCCTCATGTTAAAAATTATTTAGAATATGATTGTTAAGTGCTCAAAGAACTCATCAACATATATGCAACTTTGTCCATGTGCGTAGGTGTGACTCAAGTAGCCATCGCCAGGAACGTCTTAGAGTTCCTATACAATGAATCAAACATAAAAAAGGAAAATTTCTAAGGAAACATAAGACATCGCCTTGCAGTAAAGGGCATTTGAGTTGAATCATTTTTCAAATAAAATCAGGGAGCTCAAGTGAGGAACCTTCAAGTAATATCATTATAGAGTTCCAATAGGTTCTACCAAAACCAAGAATTACAGAAGGATCAAACCCACCTGAGCCAGCGCCATCACTCGCATTCTTGGAAGTATTCAACATTCCTTCATAGATCAAACATGCAAAGGGACGAGCTCAAATTAAGTTAACTCTGGACATTCACACTGCAATTAACATTTTTCTGATGGCTAAAGATTTCATGCACACAGGATCGAAGGCACAAACGTAAAGAACCATGAAGTGAAATGTGAAACACAATCATGTTTATTGACTTTAACAAATCAGACACAAACCATTCGATAGTTCAAAAGCATGTCAACTAGACCAACCACATCGACCAAACAATGGTATCAGAACAGCATAAAGGCCTTTGCAAGTACATTATAGCACAAGAATCTACACGGTACTCCTTAGGCTTTTGCTCATTTCTTCCCACTTTTCTTAAGTCCAGATCCTCCAAATGCTCCCTTCTGTGATGCCTTGGCTTTAAGCTCCTTCAGTGCCTTTTCACCACAAAAATGAAATAATAAATACAACTAAGAAAAGAATTTTAACAGAACAGTACAAGAGGAATGCCAAGAATAATTATGTTTTGCGGCTATGTAATCACACAATAGTTTCATATACCACAGGCATGAGAATGCTCAGTGATTATGTCTGTGATGTTGCAGTCACAGCTTCAACTGCATCAGTGATTGTATACCATTAAGATGGCTCAAAATATTTTGAAATTAATTTCGCACCTTTTCCTCTTCTTTCTTCTTCTGAAGGTGAGACAAATCAGACTGCCAATAAATACACCAAATGAACCATCAATATCATGTTACATTGCAAAAGTGCAGGAAATACAATAACTAAAAAGTCATCAACTAGGTGCCACATTCATCAGGGAAAAAACGATGAAAATATCAACCAAAAAACAAAGTGTAAATGGCAAGAATGCATGGTGAGCGACTCAGCAAAGTTGAAGCAAGGAACAAACAATCTAAAACAAACACAGTCCATGAAAGGATCCATTGTATGTAGAGCCTGGATTTGTCAGCCAACCAAAAAACCAATATTTCCCAATACATTGGGTGATTCTTGCTACAGAATATGTGCAAACAAAACTATGAATGAGGTTATGGAAATTGGCAGTGGCTATAATGGGTGGATTAGGGAGGCAAGCAGAATTGTGTTCAATATTTAACCATACAAAATATTTCACTCTGAGTCTTCAACATAGAAAACATTAGTACAGACTGTTAATGCTAAAGGAAACACCCTGCAAGATAAATGGACACTATGAAGTGCAGGGGGTTATGCTTGTTCCTATACCTTAAGCATGTCTGCATTTATTCTTTTTGAATACTTCTGCAGGAAAAAGGAAATATAAAGTAGTGTAACCAAAGACACTCCTGTTCAGAAACCAATTATAGTTTTCTTCAACTTCAAAATAACCAGACTTCATTCTCTATTTCAGCCTTCCAAAGTTCTACTTGATCTCCCAACTGAAAGCTGGAGAGAAAGCAGTATCCCAAACCCCCTTGGCTGCCATTCGTAAAACAACGTACAAATGAATTCCCTCCCTGTTGGAGTGTATGAGTTTCATCTAAAACTATCACAACTATAAAACAAGAGTATAGAATGAAAGTTTAATGTACCATACCAAATTGCTCCTAAATGTTATTCATGCTTGTTAATCTGAGTTTGCTAATAGAGAATGTGTGTATTCACACAAAAATCTAGAAATGTATACACACTATTTCCTTATTTTGAGATCAACTTTTAAGAAGGGCATACATCATAAACAATAAGAATCTAAAGATCAACAAGTAAATACAATAAATTCATCACCACCACTTTTTTTATTCATTCAATATAAAGAAAATGACTTTTTCAAAGCACCTAAGAGAAGACAATTTAAACAAAATGCATGCTGCTTCTCCATTTTGAGATTTCTTAGTTGCAGGAGTTTCTAGTCTCTATGGCTGCTTAAAAACAATAATCAAATTTTGTTATGAATTGTCATCACTCGTAAAGCTATTTTCACATCCAAAAAATGTTTTGACTTTGATATCTTTTTCCTGAGATGCCCAATGCCAGTAAAGTGGCAAGAATGTATATTACACGAGATAGGAATATAAGCATAAAGTTACCAAGTACCTGGGGCTTATATATGTACATGTAAAACTGTAGAGTAAATAAATGCATATGTATGGATATATATTTGTTTATGTAATTACATAGAGCATATGCTATACATTTGTTTATGCAATTATATAGACATACATATGTTTGCATACATTATAAGTCCATATCCAAATATAACATGTACAAACTTGCAGCTATCCTGTTCAGACATCTAACCATATGACCATAAACATCTGTCCACATATCATCACTAATGTGTCTGCATATATAGATTTGCATGTACACAAACATAGGCACTCATAACTTCTTTCCTTTATGCATATATCCAATGTGTATGAACAAATAAAGGATTACATATGAATCCTCCAGTACATGAGTCAGTGCATATATAAACAATCCATGGGCATTCACGTTTGCTTGGAAATGCACAAGTACAGGCACTGTAGATATCACAAGGACATATATATGCGAGCAAGTGATGTATTTGAACAAGGACATATTTATGTCAACAAGCACACATAGATTCAACACACACATGTATATTCTCTGGGATTAGTGGCTTTATATTCGAATTTTTTTTTTTTGGGGGGTGGGGGGGTTGACCACCGGTTGCTTGTTGAGAAGCACTTCGAAGGATAAATCTGTTCGAATCTCACAGATATAGCACATCTACAAACAACTGTTTGCATTTGGTTTAACAGAGCAACAAAACACTGAAACGACATCTGCAGCTATAGCCACGATTGCTGTTGCTTGTAACACCACGCAGTTTTCAAAGAACCACTTTCATAAGGAAGCCACGATGAACAAAACTGCTAATAATCTATGAACATACTTTAAACACATCCCATATATATCTCATCCCGCTACCATTGTTTAATTCCATTAGGACAACAACAAGTAACCTCGCAAGCAAAGAATAGGAAAAAAAAACAAAGCCATTTTCATTGTTTACTACATTCTGATATTTCTTATGGTATAAATATGCAGTTTCACAAAAGAATCTATTGCAAACACCCGAATTTGGAAATATAGTTATCCGTAACATGGGAGGTTATATCAAGATGCTGCATTAATTTCTAGCTAGCTGTAGCTTTGAAAAATAAAAGGTCACGTACCTCTGGCTCACATCACAACTTACGCATATCATCTGGGTCAAACACTTATAACTCATGAAGGATTCACCATACAATAACCTCGTTACCTATGTTGGTCCTACAATTCTAACCATGTCCATGTCACGTCCGTATCTGACAAGGTAACTTATAATAGTGCAAAACTTTTAGAACTTGTATGTGTTGTGTGGTGTCCTCGCATTAGTAAATTACACATGATCCTTTCTAAATATAAGAAGAAGCCAAAAAAAGAATGATGCCAAATCTTTTGGTTTCTAATGCAAAACAAATGAACAACAGAAACACAAAATGGCATTAGAAAAAGGGTATTCAAAAATACCAGCAAATTAATCAAGAAGCAATTGACTGACAACAAATCAAATTAAAGAAATTTGTATTACTATGTGATATGATTCTTGAATAAAATCCACACAAAGTTGTATTATTAATACACACTCCGCAAAAAAAAAAAAAAGCCCACAAGAAATTTTGCAGTCAAAGAATTTCAAAAGGCCGCATACGTACATACCACAACAAATCACCAGAATACATATGATGAAAGAGATTCGCATAATTAGTAAAGCATAGAACAGACCGGACGGCCTTTGAATAGTAATAAAGATACCTCGTCGTATTCCTTCTTGTCAGCTTTGGGTTGCTTCAAAGGCTTTGCCTTTCCACCTACATCGATCACCACAAACACCAGCACCACACAAAACTTTATTTAATCAGCAATACCAAAGCCTAGGGTTTCATAAATGAAATCAGAGAGAGAGAGAGAGAGAGAGAACCTTGCTTGCTCGACATGGCTGCGAGTTTGAAGGATTGAGGCAGCAGCACAAAAAAATTGAGAGATCGAGGTGCGAACGTGAGGAGGGGAGGCACAAATTTCCGCATCGAGTTGCTAAATATTTGAGGGTACGGAGACCGGAGATCTCCCCTCGTCACGTGCCCCACCACGTGACACTCAATCACTTCCCTTCCTTGCATTACATTCCACGCTTTCCCAAAATTGGTTTTCAGAATCAATGGATTGGATTTGATCTCGATGAGTTTTCGGGTCGGGTCCAAGTAAAACCCGGTTGGACCTTTCACTTAGATGAATCAAAAAATTTAGGTATAGCCTATTAGTAAGTTCTCTCGCTAGGATTTTTTTTTTTTTTTTTTGAAGGGAAGTATTTGTTAAGGATGGTTTCTCATAATCCAGGGCTGAAGAGGAGAAGATTTGCCTCCTCAAGCTGCTTCCTCTCCTATTAATTTTTAATATTGCTTTCCCTTCCGATGACCAATAATTTAAATAAAAAACAGTTATCATCCAACAGTTATGAGATCTAATATATAAATCGACTCTCTCGATATTTATTTTTCTATTCTCAATATTCAAAATCAAAATTTTAATTAAAAAATTATATTATTCCGTTATTAAATCCACGTATCACTATTTTATTTAAACATTTATTCGATACGGATACGATAATATTAACATGTTATATTTCATTTCAAAATCAAACTATTTAAATATTTCATAAACAACTAAAATACTTTTCTCACAAATCCACTGTATACGTCAAATTACCTGTGATCAAAAATTTTAAGACAGTAAAACCATGGTTATCCAATTATTATTATTATTATTATTATTATTATTATTATTATTATTATTATTATATATATATTTTTTTTTTCCTGAGCTCAATTGGCTATTTCTTGTGAGAGAGCGGCCTGAGAGTGAGATATTTCCCTAAACATCCTATTTCTATTAAATTTTGAGAAGATTTTTCCATACGAGGAAAAAAAAAACATCCCTTCCACCTTTTTTTTTTTTTTTTTAATTTTATCTCTCTATTTTGTGTTTTGTTGAGGAAAGAGAAAATATTTCTTTAATGTTTTTCAAGTATTTTTCACATAAAATCTGTTGATTGATTTTATGGTAATTTGCAATACGTGTGCAATGTCTAACATTGGATGATGATATTTCTGGATATAATTAATCGGTATCTGGAGTCATATTTTAACTATTAATATAGTTCGAGTATTATCGTGTCTAATTTAAGAAAACTCTCATAATATAATTTTTTCTATTTTTACTAAAACTTAATTAAGAAATTTATTGGTCTCTGAGAAGAATTTTAAAGACTTGGAAGATAATTTGCTAAATTCGAATAAGACTTGCAAAATCGTGAGAAAGAAGAAAGAAAGAGTTGAGGGCTGTGTTTTTTTTTATTATATCGAGATTTGAATTTTAGATTATCGGGTTAGTGGAGAAACTTTTGAATATTACACTGTTCTCTTGGAGACCAAGGGACTGTGTTTAAGAAATTGAAAATTGAGCTCAATTTGTTATTTTCTTTTTCTTTTTAATATTTTATCCTATTTGTGTAATTTTTTGGGGGAAAAATAAGTTTTAGTAAGGATTGAGGCTTTTGCAATTAGAATTTTTTATAATATAAATTTTAATCATTATTGTATTTTTATTTTTATTCATTAAAAGGTTATACCTAATCGCTAGTGTGAGATTACCAAACGCTCCCTCACCTCAAAACAATCCAAAAACAACCTTCTCCCATGTGGTAATTACAAATTTTATTTATTTAGCATGGACTGAAAATTTAGGTCGCACAAAAATAAAAACGAAAAATAGAAATTGATAGCAAATGATATGAAAAGAATAAAATTTTGTGAGAATAAGAAAATAAGAAATATGGACAAACAGGTAAATTTAAATAATATAAGATTTCTATGTAAATATTAATTATTTTATAAAAATAATAAAATAGTCATAGTTTATAAAAAAAATCTAAAATGATTAAATATGTAATTATTAATTATAAAATAAATATTAATTAATTTAACATGTTAAAATATTTTAAAAATAAAAAAATATTAATATTAAAAAATTTTCATACATTATAGTAACAGTTAACCTGTACCTTATAAAATCCGACAACTTAAATAATTTTATAATATATTTTTAAATATATTTAACAAAATACTAATTTAATTATTTGCCTGTGTAAACAAAATGTAGGTACTCATATTATTTAATTTTTTTAAAAAGTTTATACATTTTATAATGATATTATATATTATAATTTAATAAAATAAATTTTTACATATTGGGCACATAAATTCCATAGAAAAGTTGTAATTATAGTATTAAAAAAAATTCATATTTTCGGGTCACTTTCAAATTATTTTTTATTAAAAGATTTGCATCGATTACGTTACCGGCGGTGAAGGACAAAATGACGGTTCAGCCTTCAGCGCACTGAGGTAGGTTTACATTAGACTTCCGCTGGGTTTGCGGATGATGGACTAGGGTTTCACCCCAGGAATCAACCTCAGTCACCCAGTACCCGTCTTGGTATGTCTTACACTTGCACCATACCCATCTACATTTGTAATTTCAAATTTGAAAATTTGGAATATTGTTTTGCTATGTTTGTTTGATGTTGTGCATTGGTGAATACCCAGATAAGAAAAGTCATGATTCAAAGTGAAAATTACAAAATTTTTGATGGGGTTTGTGGGAAGTCTCATGAATTTGATTTTTAAAATTCATATTGTGCAAATGTTGTTGGTACACTGATTTACATCGTCTCATTGCAAGTAGTAAAATGATTTCATTAATTGATGATTTCTTACAGACTTGAGGGATGTTGATTCCAGCCTGCAAACAATGCTGGTTGTTTTGGGGTAGCAAGAGGGAAACTTTCATTACTTATCATCATAACCACTTCTGACATTGTGGGTCTATCAAGTGGGTTGTCTTGTACACACAAGAGACCCACATGAGTGCACCTCAGCGCCTTATTAATGTTATACGTTTCAACTAATGCCGAATCTATCAGCTCTAGGACTCGGCCTTCATCCCATAGCTCCCAAGTCTGAAAAATAGATATCATCGTTAGGAAATTTATGGTTCTCAAACTCCTAATTCAAAATCTCTTTTGCATTAGTGTTTCTAGAAATTAGCCATGCCTTTGTGGGGTTGTTCTGTAGATCAAACTTTTAGCAACCATATTTCTAGTAATGTGGGTGTGGAACCACGCGTGTTTATGTCCGGTCTTGTCCTATGTGGTGCATCATTGTTAAAACCAAGAAAAATACTATGGGGTTCTGGAAAAGTTTAGATTTTATCTCACGTATGCTATGAGGTTTAGTTGTCGTCCGCCATGACAGTGGATTGTGTTCCTCTTGCCACTCACTATCTCCAGCAATAATACTCCAAAGCTATACACATCGGACTTTACTGAAAATATGCCTTCCATTGCATACTCCGGAGCCATGTACCCACCAGTCAAATAGTGTAAATAGTTATATTTGGTCGAATGACGTATTGAAAGAGTAGGGCAAACTTAGAATAATCGTTTTAGTATACTTTGTATACTTACTATGTTCCGGCAATCCTGTTGGTATTAGCTTCAGCATCATTTGGAGCAAAGATTCGAGCAATTCCAAAATCTGATATTTTTGGATTCATGTTTTCATCGAGTAAGATGTTGCTGACTTTTAGATCTCGATGAACAATTTTCAACCTCAAATATTTATGAAGGTAAAGAAGTCCTTAAGCAATCCCTTCAATAATGTTGAATCGTTTTCCCCAATCCAACGTCATCCTTTGTTCAGGCTCTGTTGCAGTACAACTCTAGTTGATTAGAGTAGTTCATAAAAATTGAAACCAAATGCATTTTTCACGGAAGAAATTAATAAAGATTAGATTAGCTTACTGAAGAGGAAGTAATCCAAACTCTTGTTTGGTAAATACTCATAAACAAGTATTTTCTCTTCCCTTTGGAGGCAACAACCCAGAAGCCTCACAAGATTTGTGTGTTGCAGTTTGGCAATTAAAATGATTTCATTCTTGAACTCAGTAAGTCCTTGGCCTAAACATGTAGCCCTATTTATTGCAACTTCTTGGCCATCATTTAATATTCTCTGAAATAGCAGCATCTCAGTTGCATGTTAAGTAACAGTTCAATACCTTAGTATACAAGCATCGCAATCTTACTTTAAAGACTGACCCAAAGCCACCCTGACCAAGCATATTTGCACTTGCAAAATTGTTTGTTGCAGTCTCGATGCTTTCAAAGCTAAATAGTTGCAACTCATATCTTCTCTGTTCATTTATTTCACCAAATTCATGAGACAGTAGTTCGCCTAATAATTTTTCATGGTCATCATCACCATCCACTGCTGTTATTCAGGAAAGGAAATGGGTAAGTAAGTTGTTAGTTGTGAATCAATAAATGGAAATGTTTGTGAGAGCTCACCTCCTACTTTCAGTTCTTTCTTTGCTAAAATGAGTGTGGACATGTACATCGAAATTGAAATTCCTGATATCACTATTAGCAACTCCCACCAATGCTTGTATTCTATAAACTCTGCATGGGAATCATTTATCAGTGTTTCAAATGAGTGATCCAGTAACAAATGTGTTGGATCGGGCCTATGTAGATTACATAGATATAGATATAGATATAGATATAGGTGTAGATGTAGATATAGATATGTGTATAGGTCCATCCGCAAGTTCCTGTCCCTTGAATTTCAACCCTCAATTTGACAGGGCATATAGGTTATTAGGCAGGTAGGAGATTAATTACTAGGAATGGTCCTTGGATAAACATGTACAATGCATATCTACACATACAGGTGTCCATTTATGCTTATGTGTTCACAGCCTAAGTAGTGGTATGCGTACCATGTTTGCATCCATGTGTTCCTGTGTGAGTGTTGTTTGTGTTCCCATGCATGTATATCCATATGCCATGTGAATGCAAATGTGATAACTATGATTTTGTATTTAAGGCAAATTTTTTGCTCCAAGTAATTGTATGTGTTTTGGTCGTTTTGGAATTATTCTACGAACTAGCCTGATGCCGACCCCACTTTGTCGAGAGAGCCACAGTGTGCATCCTCAGAAGGAATCTACTTTTGATCCTATTCTTCTCAATTACTTTAAGAAACTTCCTTGCCGAATCTAGACAGTCGTTATCATGGGCCTCCTCCCAAGTGCATTGTTAAAAGGCTATGTGGTTCAATGCAACATCTATCAACTGTGATGCTTGAGGAGCTATTGTTACTTATGACCTTGTTCATTGTTCTCAACATCAGTTTGGACAATTTTGCCTCTCATATCTTTTATTTAAGATTATTCAAGCTCCTTTAAATTACCTAGTGTTGAATGGCCTGAATTTTCTCCAATGGAGAAATATAAGCTGAAATTTGTTCAATGGCCCATTGTGTTGAATGGCTAAAAAGAACTAATGCGGGTAAGTTTGATGAAAATGAATATTTGGTCTGGGCACATGATGTTCATGGTTGTCCCTCTAATAATCAAAGAGGTTGTGATGATGAACTTTTGGTGTGCTAGGGATGGCATTGTAATTATCTTGACTAATCAAGTAAAAATTAATGGAAGGCCTATCATGTAGCAGTTTCAATTAGTGAGGTAAAGCACTGAAATGTAAATCTTCATTTGATCCTATGAGCGGGTTACCTTGTTCTTCACTACGTAGGATATTCACTTCCCTGCCACCAAATAGATCCTCTATGAATGTCATTTCCTTGCTCCAAAACTGGCAACCAGTTCTGTTGTCATTTGTAAAGGCATAAGCAGCACAAGAACAATCTCTGAAGCACAAATTCTTGCAATCAAATTCACTCAGCCTGTCACTTTTGTCAATCTCATATGAATCATCCGATATTTATCCTGTGCTGCTTTCAACTCGTGTATACAGGTTCCTGCTCTCGGGCAACATCTTTGTCATGCATCCTGGTGCAGAATCATATAAACAGCCACCATCCAATGCCAGTGACACTCCACTGCTAATAGCACCCGTTGAATCCATAACATATCTCCAAAGGGTGTCACTTCTATTCGTTGTACAGGTAAAGTACTTCTCATCCTCATTTATGACATATGTACAATTGGCATAATCACTGTCAGATAGCTCATGTGCATGCTCAAAGTGCCCATTCTTCCATTCTCCGCTAATCCAGTACATGTTCTTCTGCCACCAGATGATCAATTGACTTGTACCATTAGCATCTCCGCTGAGGGTAAAGGATCCTGATGCCGGCACCTCATCACTTACGCATGAAGTCAATGACCATTTCTTGCCTGTTTTGAAGTTCATTCCCAGCTTCATTCCAGGCAAAAGTGTGTCTGTAGGATAATCAAAGCTCTGCCATAGAATTTGCTTAGTTGATCCATCATAATTCAGTTCTTTTAGCACAAAATTCCCAGAATCCAGTAAAGTAGCACTTGCAGTTGTATTACCTCTTGCTTCATTGGAGCTTATTTCAATTGGGTCCCCTTTCCTGTGTGTAATCTTCAACTTTCCAAATTCATCAATTATAAGGGCTCCGGATGATCCATCAACAGGAGTGTCACGGTTGCCAACCCAAACTGGTTTAATGTCTGGCCTGTTATGGTACCATATTCCTAGATAAAGGTTCCCGCCTTTGCTGGGGTTGAAGAATGCTAACTTGAAGTTGCCATTGGCAGAAACCAGATACTCCCAGTCCCGGATCTTTTGTCCCTGCAGGAATGTATCTCCATATGAATATGAACAGGTAGTGCCAATAAGAAGAGAAGATACAAAAATGATAACTATGATGCTTCTTCCATTGGTACCCATTGATGCACAATGTACCGCCTGGATATGGATCTTCATTTCTCTGGCTGAACTTAGCTGTCCGGGCTGTCTCTTTCTCTCATGTCCTTGACTTTGAAATGGCCTTGTTTGCTCAACTTCATGATGATAAGGGGCATGAGCCTCTAAGTTTGACAAAATGTCTCACCACATGCTGGAAAAAATCTTTTATCCTTGTTTTTCTCTTATCCCTCGTAATTCTTTAGAAGAAAACTACTAATGCAAATGACTTGAGTTTTCTCTCGTTTTAGATTTGATTTAGCGTGTTCAAACCGTGTACTTTTTAAATGGATGTTAAACAATGTCAGAGCTACTAATGCAATAGAATGGGATGTATTTGCTTCCATTAAAATCAATGGTGTCCGGACGCACATCTGACTTGCAGGGTCAAGCAATGTGAAGATTCTTTTGTCAGCTTATGGAGTGCTTTTCAATCTCTCCCTCCCTTATTTTGCGGGTCATCCCTCCAATTAAAAGTTCAAAGTCAACAAGCAAGGAAGTTTCGTCTATATTTACCCACCATACAAAGGACATGTTTATGGATAGACATGCACCGGGCCGGGTTGGGTCTTGTCCGGTCCGGTTCAGAGACGGTTCCAAGAATGGCGGGCCGGGCTGGCTGTGGTTCCTAGGCCAGCCCTGGCCGGTTCCAGAATTATTTATTCTGGAACCGGCCTGGCCCAATAAACCTAAATCAGTGTGTCCGGTCAGGCCGGGCTGGCCTCGGTTCATTTTTTTTTTTATTCTCATATTTTTTTTCTCTATTGATTTTTTTTTTAAAACAAGTTTTTTTTTTTCGGAACTTTTTTTTTTAACTCCCTTATTTTCTTTTTTTTTTTTGTAACTCTTATTTTTTTTTTTACTCTCTCTTGTGTTCTTTTTTTTTTTCACTCTCTTGTTATGATTTTTTTTTCTTCATTTTGTATTTTTTTTTTATGAAAATTCACTTTTTATAAATAAATAGATAAAAAATTAGAGACATAAAACTTTTAGAGTGGTTTCACCGAATTTGGTGTACGTCCATTACCAAACTCTTCACTTAAATTTAAAAATATACTAATTTTTTATAGTTACATTATATTGATTTTTGCACAAATTTGATTTTTTTTTTATATTTACATAATGATTCTTATACACAAAAAATAAATTATGTTTCTTCTTCTTCTTCAGAGAGGTCTTGACAATGCCTTGTATCTTTTTATTCGCATCTCTCCAATTTTTAATGCAAATTAATATTTTCAAAGTATTGTCTACAAAATTTGTACAGTTGTTGGTTAATACTCGACCATCTGCACTAAAAGCACATTCCAATGGCACTGTAGACACCAAAGGGATTAATATATCTTTGACCACTTGGACCAAAATTGGATAGTATGATAAATTATTTTTTCACCAACCTAATGTATCAAAAAAATCATCATCATTGAAACCTTCTAACCTAGGTATTTGTCAATATAAAGTAATTCATTAAATGTTGATAAAGAAATTTTTAATTTTATTCCTAACATATGTAAATAATTAAAAAAAATTGAAGATGATGTAGTTGTTGTATTAGTATTACTATTATCTACATCACTAGTATTTAAATTATTATATTCTCTTTCATATAATTCAAACATGACTTGTAAAATATTAGATATTTGTTATTTTAAATGTTATCGACTAATATATATTTCCGTTGGAAAAGTTTGAGCAAAACAATCTATTAACATTTTAACACCTTCAATTTTAATACGTGGATCTAAATCACTTGCTATTAAATATAAAATAGAAAAATTTTCATAATATTTTAAAAAATATATTTTCATTAAATCAACAATGTCACTAAACCTATTTTTTTCTTCAAATTGAGTAAATACATAACAAATTTTACAAAAATTAGGTAACATTAAATGAGTTGTTGGATAGTAAATTTCGAAAAATAAATTTGTACATTTATAAAAAATTTCTAATAATTTAGTTAATGTGGTTGCAAAATTAAAAGTGGTATTATTAATAAAACCAAATTCATAATTAGAATTTACAAATTCAAATAAGATATTTTTAAAAGAAAATAGTACTTGTAACATATCATAAGTTGAATTTCATCTAATATCATATTCTAATTTAAATTTTTTGAATTTTTTATTATATAATTGACATATTTGTCTAAATTCTTGAGTTTTTGCTGAAAAATTTCTAATTTGATGAATCATGTCACGAATGGGTTTTAAAACTATTTCTGCCATTTGTAATCCATCTCTAACACATAAATTTATAATATTACATGCACATCTAATATGAAAAAATATTCCATCTAAACAAGTTTTTATATTTTGTTTTAAAATATCAACCACATTAGTATTAGGCGAAATATTATCAAAAGATATAGAAAAAATTCTATCATTAATTCTTCATTCATAAACAACATTCATAATTATTCTAGAAATATGAGAACCGTTACGTGGATAATCTAAATATTGAAAATGTAATATTCTTTTTTCTAAAACCCATGAATTATTAATTCGATGATATGTTACAATAATATAATATTCTTTTTTATATTTATTTTTTCAAATATCCGAAATTAATGAAAATTTACATTGATCACTCATAAATTGTGTAATTATACCACATTTTAATTTTTGATACCGATCTATTGACCTCCTCCTACCAGATGCTCTATTACTTTTTTATAATGCGGTTGTAAATATTTTTGACTATATTCTTCAAAAACAGGACATGCAACTATATAAAGTGGTATTTTTTTTTTAGCTATCCATTCTATTTGACCAATTTTTTTCTTTATCCGTATTATATTTAAATGTATCTATGACATTTCCTCCCCGGTAGCTATTTGTGTTTGTCTTGTTTGATATAATTTATTTGAATGATCTCTAACTAAATGTATTTTAAGTGTGTCTACTCCTTAACCCTTCAAAAATTTATATTTTTTGTGATAAATTTTACAAATTATCTTTTGTTCATCAATATTTTTAATAAAAAATTTTTATACATTAATATCATCTTTTTTAGAGCGTGTTGTGTTAAATTATATGTTACTAGATTGAATTTTTTTTAAAAGATTTTCAATATCTATATTTTTTGAAATTTTATCTTGAAAAAATGAAATTGGGGGAGATGAGATTGTTGAGAAAATTGAAAAGAATTTATTCCGTCCATTTTTTTTTTAAATTGAGATTAATTTTAAAAAAAAAATTATGTAATGCAAAAACACACAAATAATATATATTATGCAAAAAAAAAAATTTAAAGACAAAAAAATAATAAATGTACCGACTTGATGAAAATCGTAGTTGTTTTTTTATCAAATCTTGAATTTGAGCTCCCAATATTGAAATCTTGCTAAATCTTGATCAATGTTGTAGGGGGTGGTGGTGGAAATGGTAAAATTGAGAATGAGATATGAGAATTGTGAAAATGGTGAAAATGGTTAAATTGTGAAAATGGTGGAAATAGAAATATGAAATTGTGGAAATGTGTTGAATGTGATTAATGGAAGATGGAAATGATAGTATAGTAAATTGAAATTGTATTTGAGAGAGTGTAGTAGTATTAAGAGAATATGAATGTAAGAGAGAATATGAGATTTTATTGTTAGGATTTTGGAAATGAGATATAATCTATTTATAGGAAAATTTTTTGACAATTTGGACCAAAATACCCCCAAATTAACTGTTTTATAGTTGTTGAGAGGGATAAAAGTGTCAAAAATTCAAAAATATGCAGTCATTGGAATCGGTCAGGCTAGGCCAATTCCAACTAGACGTTGGAACTGGCGGGCTGGTTCCGGGCCTGGTCCGATTCCATCTGGTCCTGAGCTAGGGCCGAGCCAGTTCCCAGTTCCAAAAAGGAGTGAATTGAATCGGCCCGCTATTGTAGCTGGGCCAGTCTGGCTCAGGTTCATTGTTCACGCTGTTCGGTTCATGGGCCGGGCTTTTACAGGCCGGTTGAGTCGGTTTTGGGCCCCAACCCAGCCCGGTTACATCTCTATTTATGGAGATCTTTAACCTGATGTATAGAATTGTTTCATACCTTTTTTATTTCTTTTATTCCCACCACCGTATCTAAAAACCATACTCCGATTAATCCAATTCAAGCGTCTCTGGGGTTCTATTTAAGGGATGGTTCTTCTAGCGTAATTTTTTCATTTTTTAAATTTTGAAATCGAGATTTGATTAAAAAACCAAAATTAAATAATTTGTAATAAAATTATTCCTCCTATATAAAAGTGGTTTAGTATTTTTACAATTAAACGATTTGTTTTATTGGGCGGGCGAGGTTGGGTGTTGCAACCTTGTGCAAGACCATGCACATTACTAAAGGCCACGCATGACGAATGGCCATGAAGAGTGCATATGACAAATCCTCGAAGGAGTTTTGCACGGACAAATTTTCGAAGGAGGTTCGCACGGAAACTTTCAACATGGAGGCTCGCAAGGATGAATCTTTGAAGGAGGTTCGCATGGACAAATGTTCTCAACCAAGGGCCATGACCAAGCACTGCTCAAGCAAAGACATGCCATGCCAAAGCCATAGCACGCTCGCACATGAGTAGCCCGCATATGAGTACGCATCATGGTACGAGTAGTCGCGCAAGAGCATGAACACAAGACATGTTGAGTAAAGCTACAACACAAAGAGATGCCACACAACCCATTTCAAGAGGCATCATTGCACGAAGAGACACGAGCAACAATGCACCAACATGAGCCAAAGGCCGAAAGAGACAATGCAGCGCACTATGATCTAGCACTAGCACTCAAGGACATGCACTAGCAAAGCAGGCTGCACAAGTTAGCATGCAAAGAGGCACTAGCGCCCATGCGGCCAGCATGCCATATACAAGCCAACAAGCCATGAACCAATGCCATTGCTCGAGACAGCCCGCACCAGCGCGCGAGATAGCATGCAACAGTCCAGCACCAGAACATGCCAACACTCAATGCAGCGCACCATGCAATGTGCAAGCAACCAAAGGGAGGCCCATCATCTTACCCTCTTAAGTGGTATTAAATGTAATAAAGGCAGTATGTAAATGCCTATTATGAGAGTGTTATTATTAGTATTTAGGAGGAGTATTAAGTGTGCAATTAGTATTTTTTATTAGGATCATTATTAGTCATTAGCGGGTATTAAATGTTAGGAACCCTTAGACTCAAAAAAGCAAATTTGAATAGTAAAAATTAGTTCTTATCTTCGGTGCTAGATTAATCTATCTTAGGGCTTAAGATGACCGTGGGTCTCTTGGGTTACATCACCCCCACGTGATATGAGTAGGGCTTAAGGGTGCAATATCCTCTTAGTTTACATCATCTTGCATGATATGAGGCTTTTGTTCTTTGTAAAAGCCAGCAAAGTCAAGTTCAAATCACTCAATCCTTCTCCATCCTAGTCTTACTCATCCACTTCTCTAGCGAGCTGACTTAATGCATAGGACATGGGTGTCGTGTACTAAGGTGAACTCCAATCCATTCACCTCAACCTTTCAGCCCATCCACCCTTGTGTGAGAGAATTTCAAGTGGTGCATGTGCTACCATCAAGGCAAACGCATCATTTGTGGTGCTTTCATTGAGAGTGGGATATCCCAAAAAAAAAAAAAATTAGCCTTTAGATTTTTTTTGGTGTGTTTCTTTAAAGAGTTTCTTTTTGGAGTGTTTCTAGTGTAGTCAATTTTTGGTGTGTTTTGTCTTTATCCAAAAAAAAAATCCCTTGAAAAAGAAGCCGATCAGCCAAAGAGAAGGACTTTAAGCCCTTAAGAAAAGTCTTCAATTAAGGAAAGAATCCCTTTGAATTCTTGAAGGTAACTTGTTGTCCATTGTAACAAACCCAACCTATGGCACAACAAGAAAGGCTTCAAGTCATCATCAAGACTCCTCATCAAAGGAGAAAAGAGGTTGAAGATTCAATGTTTCACAGGAACCAATATTTGATCGCATAGATCAAAATCGGCCGAGATGATGAGAATTCTCCAAGCATGCTGCAGGTGGTATCGCCCTCCAAACAAAGAAAGGGCCAGCTACGCCATCATGGCAAGCTTTCTTCTAACATGGAGGATGGCTCCAGCAAGTCATTGTCCCAAAACAGGACAATCCATGTAGCAACAATCATGACAAGGCAATCTACATGAAGGATTCAAGCGATCGTTCAAGGCTACAAAGCCATGAATACTAGCCATCACTTCTGCCTTTGCACATCCACGACAAGGTAGTCCATAACCCAGATTCAAGTGATCATTCAAGGCCACAACACCTTGAATACTAGCCATTGCTTATGCTGAAACAGTGCAGTCGCTTTAGACCATAGCACTTACAAATAATGCAACCAATCCATTACCACAAAGGCTCATATACGTGAAAATGGAAGCAAGGCAGTCCAAGGTCCTGTGCTTCACATGTGATGAAAAATTTGCACTCAGTCACAAATGCAAAGACCAGAAATTTTCATTGAGCTAAGTGAAGATGAAAAGACACTTATCCAAGTGGTTTATAAGGAAGAAGAAGTGCCCTTGAAGAAGGAGCAATCCAAAAGGTCACTTCTTGAAAATGACCCTCACATTTCGATCGATGCTGATGGTCCTAAAACCAAGTTGTTTAAACAAACTATTGGAGGAAGAGAAGTCATTTCTTTGGTTAACAATGGGTCCTCCCTCAATTATGTCAACCACAAGGTAGCCGGATCACTCAAGCATTCGGTTGAGAAGAATGAACCTTTTTAAGTAAAGGTTAAGAATGGCGAAAAGTTGCAACGCTCCGAGATCCACTGAGGAGCCACAATTAATATCCGAGGATACAAATTTATAACTGATCTTGTCCTCAAATTTTAATCGGTATGGATATTGTTCTAAGAGTTTAATGGCTCACAACACTTGGACAAAAAGTCATGGATTACCAAAAGTTAGAAATTGAGTTCGTGCATGAAGGCAAGAGGATCAAGTTGAAAATGGAACTTCAAACCCAAGTGAAAGGATTTGAGTCCACCAACATGAAAAGGACATCGAAGACGAATTGGCTTGAGTTTAACTCTCAACAAGAGCACAAGGAGCAATTGACAATCGGAATGCTCAGATTGCTCGAGTAAGTCAAGTCACTATCTAAAGCAAAGAGATCATGCAACGGTTAGAGACCAATCAAGCCAAGGCTAGCCAATATGAGATGAAGACAGGCATAATACTTGAAAAGTCAAGGCGTATGTCCTTTCACTCTATGGCCTATGGCTCAATTTGAACAGCACCATTTGTAACACCGACACCTCGATGTATTCATATTATACTTCTCATCACATTTATATATATATATAATGTTTTTCATATTTCATAGAGCGAAATTCACTCAGAAATTTTTTTCCGTTAAAACTGTTTCCGAAAATTTTGACTTAATCGCCGATAATTCAAAAATTTTCAAAATGACCACTGATGGTCCAATACTAATGAGAATGACTCTAGAGTGTATAAAGACCCCAAATTTGGGTAGATCTCATTTCGCAGAGTTAAATCACAAATTTCTGAAAAAAAAAATCACTGGTAAAACTCCAGTCGGGTCGAATGTGACTCGGTAAAGCTAAACGACCACTATTTGACATGAGATAAATTAAATTAGGCCTAATATAAGGTTTTGGGTCTAACTTGAAATTTTAAAAAATTTCGGAGTCAAATGGAATTTTCATGAGTCAAGGGACTCAATTGAAATTTATAATTTATAAGAAATTAGGAAATGGAGAAAAATAGGCAACCAATAAATTTGTGGTGTGAGTGGATGGTTAGGATCATTAGTTGGTTTGTAATTTGATTTTAACCATTGGATTGAAGAAAAAAAAAAAAAGAGTTTGTTTAATGAAATTGATCCAAGGGTTAGGATTTAATCTTAAGAGAGATCAAGGGTTAGGATTTAAACAATTCAACAATTGTCTTTTCTCCCTAAAATCGTGACAAGCATGGATGTAGAGAAAGGAGAAATGTGTTGGCCGAAAGTGGATAGAGACAGAGGAGATTGCTTGACTTTTGAGGATTTGATCCAATGGTAGAGATTAAATGGAGAGGAATAAATTAATATGAGCCATTAGATTTAGTTAGTGGGAGACAAAACATTGTTCATTGGGTAAAAGGGTAAGCCCTCTTGAAATTAAATTAAGGGTGAGGATTTGCCCAAGGTTTGGATCAAAATTTTGAGCCATTGGATCATGATGGTTGGGGAGACAATGCATTAATTGAAAACAAGAATGTTGTTGTGAGAGAGATTGATCCAATGGCCAATAAATTATTTTGAGAAATGATCAATGGCTAGGATTAAGTGAACCAAGCTTAATAGAGCTAACACTTAACATTTCTCATTCTTTCTTCACAAACCGTGAGAGTTCAAAATAAAGGGGCAAGAACAAACCTCCTATTTCTTTTCTTCCTTTTGGCGTGACCTGCTAGGGTGAGATCTCCAAATTTTTTAACATACTACCCAAATATTTTTACATAGAACTCTTCCTCACATCTCCAACTACAACATATTCGAAAATTAGGGCAAAATGAGGAGTTTTACTTGGTAAGATTCCAAAGGGCAGCTAAGAGACAATGAAAGAGAATTTCTGTTTATCTTTAAGTTCAGCTAGCCATCTTGAGGTAAGGTGTCTTCTCTTATGTCCTAGTAAAACATATGTTAATTTAGAGCCAAAAGGATGTAGTTAACTTGATGCACTAGGTGTGGCCGAAGGTTTAAACCTAGGAGATGAAAGAAAATTTCTGCATACTAGTTATGATGTTCTATCATGATTTCATAATCTAGAGCTTAGATGGAACCTAAATTGAAGCATGGATTGAGAGCAGAATTTTTAGGACTAAGGTTGGTCGAGAATTAGTGAAAGCTCCATGCTTTGTTGAGCTGAAATTGAGTGTTCAAATGGAAATCATGTGTGCAAAAATTTAAGTTTGATGTTGGCTGGAAATTGAATGAATCAATGTTATGTTTGTTGGCTTGAAATGATGGGAGATAGTTGAAAAAGAAAACTACTAAAAAAGGGGCAAGAAAAGGGTGATTTTGTGAAGAGAAACCAAGGGGTTATGTATAGAATTTTTGGGAAATGATAAGTGTGTGTATGTGTGTGCAATGTACTTTGGCCGAGAGCTTTGGACAGAACAGGCGAATGTGAAATCTATCCAAAGGAGTTTGGGATGAATTTAACATGTAAATTTGGAGGATTGCGTGTGTGTGTGATGAGTTGTGGATAGGTAGTTCAAGGGAGAACCTTAAATGGATAATGTGGACTATAAATTGTCAATGTTGTGACAAGGAAATGAAGTGTGTCCATTTATGAACATTTAAATTTCAATGCGAAGTATGTGTGTCAATTTTGGCTAAGAGTAATAAATTGGTGCATATATGAATACCAAAATAAGTGTGATGATCATGTTTGAGGAATGAGAATATGTATATGTTGAAACTTTGGTTGAGGTGCGAAATGAAAGTGTGGACTATTTTGGTGCACGAAGGAGGTGTGAGATGAGCATACTAAACCTTAAAAATTTTGGACTGTTTTAGGGAATTCAAAGAGGTGGATTGTGAGAATGATGGCTTAGTGGTTTAGATGGCATTGTCTTGAAACTTATGAGCTGCATTGTGCCTTGGGGATGAACATTTGGAGTAAAAGTTTGGGATGAAAAAGGGGACAGCTTGTGTGTCCTTTAGAGACCTCCTTAGAATGCCCTAAACCTTGGTCTTAGGTGAAGGGTTTCAATACAATTTAGCATAACGATTTTCAATGTTATGCAAAGCATTTATATGTATATTATATTGTTCTTGTAGTGACACTCTTGGAGATATATTGAGGGAAGCACATTTTTGACACATTTTGGTGCTTTCTAGGGAGTGACAGGCCCTCCCTTATACTGTGAGTGGAACTTTGATGTTATATTTTCGATTGAACAAATTCATATTTTATGGCTTTTCAAATGACATGTTTTGATGGCATGTGTGAAAGCATATGATTTGAACTACATTTTAAAATTGTTCTTTTGTGATTCATTGGAGTGTCTCAAATGAGTTGATTCGAATGTTATGCATCCATGGTTTGTATTAAAATAACTTTGTGCCACTATTTGAGAACTTGATCTGTTTTATATGCTATCTTTGCATTGGCACACTGATTTGAAACGATTTGATGAAATATATTGGCACATGAATTTGATATGATTTGATGATATATGTAGGCCGGTTGCCTACTTGAGATATGATGATGTATTCTTGATGGATTTTTGTACTACGAAGGGTGTTTGTTGAGGCACCCTAAGGAGGTATCCCCAAACGTCAGTATTGTATAGTTGCGGCCGGTTGAACCATATCGGGGAGGACATGTGTGACGCCATTGTCTAGCGCCGGGCAGGATTCTATACATGGTTGATTGATTATGATTTCCGTATGGGCTCAGTTGAACCATTGTGATGGGGAGGTCCGTCATTAATAGGTAGTCTAGCACTATGAGTTGCTTGTACGTGCCAACGTTGGGGTAGAGAGCTAATTTTGTATACTTGCATATGAAAAACCCCCAACGCGCTCGTCATTGGTCGAGGTAGACCTTTGTCGGGGTTGTTTTTTTTGCAAGTTTTAAATGATTTCGGAAATATAAATGGATGCATATTTTGATACTATGACGTGTGATATGTGATCACTTGATTTCTGGAAATGACATGCTTGGATTTTGATATCATTATGGTTTTGAAATATATTTTGACACTCCATGCTCACACTTATTATTGAAAACATATTGTCGATCCCTTCACTCATTTAGTATTTTCCCATAATACTCACCCCTCACTCTTCCTTGATTACAGTTATAGACTTAACAGGAAGACGTGTCGAGAGAGTTCGACACACTTGATTTATATTTGGAGATCTTGGACTTAGGTATGGTATCGACCATTCTTCCGCAGTGATGTATTTGATACTGATGTACATTTGGGATCTATAGAATGATCAATATATTTATTTATTGGGATGACTATAATTGTATTATGTAATGTAATTTTCCAAGTAAATTTTGAAGAAAAATAGGTTTTAACAGGTGTTGGTTTAAGCCTTTGTTGCCTTGGTATGTGTGTCCTGTGGTGGGCAGTGTACGGAGTAACGGGCGGCTGTTTACGGCCTCAGATTGAGGATCGGGGTGTGACACCATTCAATTGAAGCAAATCAAGGCTTAGCACAAGTAACAAACCACCAACCTTTGAGTAGAATGCAACCACTAAGAGACACGGGCAGAATACAAGTCTCTATGGAACAACAAAAGAACTCAAGCAAAAGGCCACCATCTTCAGCGCCATACAAGCTAGTTGGAATACAAGGCATGAACGAACAACCACCAATTCATGTCGTTAACAAATAGTTGCAATCAATCGAGGAAATCAGGCAAGAATATATGCACATAATTACTTGCAATCCTTGACACAAGGCAGTAGTGGAAACGAGCAGGCGCTAATCACCAACAAGAGCACCAAAACAAGTAGCCGTGAAAGGCCACCACCTCTACTTTTTTATTTATTTATTTATTTATTTTTTGTGAAAACAAGAGAACAAAACAAAAGACAGGCAAGAACATCAGGGGGAAGCTAGACCCCTGATCCTTTCGACACCTTCACTATCCTCCTTAATCAACCTGAGAATGGAGTCAGGTAGGTCTTCCAACTCCACCATCCTCCCATTAACAGTCTAACCTATTGTAGCTAAGTGGTCTGCACAAACGTTAACCTCTCTATAAATATACTTCACTCCCGCCATATTGAAATAGCTGAGAAGATCCTTGCATTCTTTAAGAATGTAGCTAAGCGGATGATCCTCTTTGACCTCCTTCTGAAGAAGCTTGACTAAGACTTCAAAGTCCACCTCTATATCCAGGTTTTCAAAACCTCTTCTCCTAGCCATAATGAGACCCTATCTTGGCCCCCAAAGCTCCGCCACTAGCACCTGTGCCTTCCCCATATTACAAACAAAGCCAGCCACCCAATCCCCAGATTCATTCCTAAAAATTCCTCCAGCATTGGCCTGTCTAGAGCCTTTAGCAACTGCGCCATCTGTGTTCAATTTAAGTCTTCTTTCCTGAGGAGTAATCCATTTAATTTTCATGCTTGCTCTAGACCTCTCACTTCCCTTCTTCACTCCCACATTTTCTATCTCCATAGCCATCCTAAGGGCATAATTTGCAGCAACAGGAAAGGGAATATGAACCTTCTAGAAAATCATGTTACATCTGTGTTTCCATATGCTCCAAGTAATGGCCATGAATAATCTATTCATAACACCCTTTTCCCACTTATCCGTTCTTTTAATACCTTCATCTATCCATTGGTGTAGCGGTCTTCTCCAAAAATCAACCTCATCAGCCAATTGGGGACATACCGTTGACTAAATCTGCTTGGCACCACTGTAGTCCCTCAAGGCAAGAATGGTCGATTCCTCCTCCTTCTGGCAGATAGCACATATGGCTTCATCACACATTCTTCTCCTCTTCCTCTCCACATTGGTCATAATTTTCTCCCTCCTTACCAACCTTAAAAAAACTCTGATCCTTTCATGGCATCTTGCTTTCCAAATTTCCTTCCAAGCACTTTTCTCATTTTCCTGACGCCTCTGGTTCACACCGTCAAAAAGCAATCTATAAGCTGACTTAACTGAGAAACTCCCATCACTATTACCTCCCCAGACAGGCATATCCTAGACTTCGTCACAGCTGGGCACCATGATGCCCTTGATTTCTTCCACCTTCTCACTAGGGAGGATTAAAGAAAGCCCCTCAACTCTCTATTTCCTATTGTTATCTAGAAAATGGCTAAGTTTAAGGTTGTAGTGGTCTATTGGCATTTGGGAGGTCGCATGGTTCAGAAAGCAGCTGTTCCTAGGGGTGTTCACTATTAGGGTGAATCCATTTACCCACCCGATCCAAATTAAATTCAGATTATTCGGTTCGGGTAAATAAAAATCGGATCGAGTAAATGGTTTCACCCGATTAAAAATTCGAGTGAATGGTTCGGGTATAAAAATAAAGATTTTTATTCAGAACCCATCCGAAACCCGAATAATATATTCTCACATAACATGTCATGCCTAATCCGATTAAGATCTAAACCGTTCAACCCAAATCATTAAAGGAATTTTTTATGTTATGTGGTTATTCGGGTAAATGAAACCCAAATAATCCAAACCGAATAACCCGAATTTAATTCGGATAAATTGATTCGGTTTTTATTTTATTCGGTTCGATTTTCGGTTAAATTGAACATCCCCCAAAACCCGAATAACCCGAACCGAATAACCCGAAAAACTATAAACCCGCCGAATGAACACCCTTAGCTATTCCCCACCCAGACATCCTTCCAAAACCTTATCTCCCTCTCATCTCCTACCTTCTAATGCAACCCCTGCTTTATACAATCTCTACTTCTTAAAATGCCTGTCCAAAGTACTGAACTACTGGTTTTGTTGTTAACTTCCAGAAGGTGATTTTTGTGCAGAAACTTCTGCTTTAAAACTTCACACCAAAGGTCTCTGCTTCCCTTAAGCAACTTTCATCCTAACTTAGCTAATAGGACAACACTGCTTTCCCTCATCTTCCTGATACCCATGCCTCCCTCCTCCGCAGGAAGACACACTTTACTCCATTTTACAAGCAATGTTTTTTTGACCTCATCTAAGCTTCCCCACAAGAATTGTCTGTTAATCCTCTCTAGCTTATTATAGACCTCTCTTGAGATCCAAGAAGACTGCATCAAATAAATAAGAGTAGCAGAGGTGACAGCCTGGACCAAAGTTCTCCTCCTTGCCAAACTCAACATTTTGGCCTTCCAATTACTTAGATTATTTTGAACTCTGTTAATAAGATTATCATAAAAGTTCTTTCCCACCTTTTTATAAATCAATGGCATTCCTAGGTAGACTCCTAAATCTTTAATAAGTGTAAACTTGCTAACTGCTGCTAAAGAATTTTTGAGAGTCCATAGAACTCGCGGAGATACCATATCTTAGATTTCTTGGGGTTAACTTCTAGACCACTTTCTACCGAAAAGTTTTTTACACAACTGATTACAACCTTAAGTTTAAGTGTTCAGCTTCCGCTAGGAGAATCAAGTCATCTGCAAAGAAGATGTGAGAAATGACTAGCCCTCTTTTTGAGATCTTAATCGGATTCTGAGCATCTTTTTTCACTTTCTCTTGGATCATGTAAGTCGAGCGTTCCATAACAAGAATGAATAAGTAGGGAGATAGGGGTCTCTCTGTCTCAACCCTTGACAAGGCTTTATTGCCGGAAGCACTTACACATTCCAAATCAGAGAAACATCTCCACTTGTGACTCCAAACATTATTAATCTAACCAAGGAGATGGGAAGATTGGCTTCAATCAAAACCCTGCCAAAGTAACTCCAATTGACATTATCGTATGCTTTCCGGAGATCAACTTTTAACACCATGCTGTACCTCTTACCCTTAGACGTCCAGATCGAATGAATGGCCTCTTGCATGATGATAATGTTATCCGTAGTCCCTATTTCAGGAAGGAAGTTACTTTGGTGGGGGCCGATAATATCCTGCAGGTACGGTCTTAGTCTTTAAACTATCACTTTAGCTAGGACTTTACAGGTTGTATTCAGCAAGTTTATAGGTCTGAAATCTCCCATGCATGAGGGCTTTGGCTGCTTAGGAATGAGGACTATGAGAACTCTAGCATATTTAGGGCAGAAAAAACATCTCTTAAGGCCTTATTAACAAACTGACAAAGAGTCTCTTTAACCACCTCCTAGTGCTTTTGCAAAAAGGTAGGCTGCATGCCATTGGGACCTGGGGTTTTGAGACCTTTCATAGAAAAGAGAGCAGCTTTGACTTCTTATTTATCGGCTCTTTTGATCAGTCTATCATGAGTTGCTTAAGGAATCTTAATGACCCATCTGTGGAACCTATCACTGGGAGGTTCCACAATTTGTAGGCAAAAAGATCTAGGAAAAACCTCATCGCATGCTCCTTTAGCCTCTCTTGATCAAGGCACCACTCTTATTCAATTTGAAAAGCAGCAATCCAATTATTGTGCTTCCTTATCTTGGTTGAGATATAAAAAAATTTTGTATTTTTATTGCCCTCACTTAACCAATTTAATCTAGACTTTTGAAGTCAGAAAGTTTCCTCCTGTCTCAGCACCATTTGATATTCCTAGATCAAAATGTTTTCTAAATTTTGCAGGAATAAAGACTTGCCATAATTGTTAGACTTTTGAATGCCCTTCAACTGTAGCTCAATCTCCCTCTTCCTTTTAAAAATATTACCAAACAATTCCTTTGATAGTTTGTATTAGAGATCCATCACTTGCCTTCCAAGCATCTTCGAAAATTTTGCTGAAATTGGGATGCTTCAGCCAAGCTGCCTCATATCTAAACGATCTTTTATTTCTCCTGGGAGAAGTGGAAAGATTAGTGTTTAACATAGTAGCGCAGTGATCACTGTGAATGCGAGGAAGATTGACCACTCTAAACTCTGGGAAAGCCAATCTAGTTGGCAAATTATAGAGACCCTATTTAACTTTTGTTGAAGCATAACTCTGTCTTCACATTTCCTAGTCTAAGTAAATCTGGCTCCCACTGCTTCAACATCTGAATGATCACAGCTCTCCCAATTATCTTTAAATCTCCTGCTTCTGCTCCAAACTTTGGCCCTCTTATCACTAGTGTCTTCCATTCCAGAGATGTCATTAAAATCTCCCATAACGAATCAGCAATCAGAGATACTGATAGCCAGATTCTTCATCTCCTCCACCTGAGTATGAATCCATTGCTCGGAGTGACTTACCACAGTGAGCTAGACCAAGTTCTTATTCCAAGTAAGTCATAAACCCCCTTTAAACCCAAAAGAAGGGATAATAAACTCCCCAACCAAACCAAACTTTTTAGAAAATTTGGGAATTTGTTCTTGTCCGCTTTCGTCTCTAGAAGACAAAGAATACCCAGGTTATGCTTTTAACCATTTCTTTACAAACCCGGACAAATCTTCGGTTTCCTACACCTCTACAATTCCAACTGATGACTGAGAGATTCATTGAAACAACAAAGAAAGGGGCCTGACTATTTAACAGAAATCAACTTCCATCCTTTCTTTCTCTCCTCCGTTAGTTCTTCCGTCCACTCTTACCTCCGTGGTGAGATCGCCTCCTTCCTTCACAGCATGGTGGAAGTTACCGTTGTGCTTGAAATTGTCTTGGTCGTTATTTGTCTTTGGTTTTGGAATCTTATTTTGGGCCTATGTGTGGTTTTTATCTCCTAGATCAATTGCCATGCTAAGCTCTTGATCACGTTCTTCAGTTGTATCTAGCCCAATCTCCATGCTATGACCCGATTTGCTATTTTCCATATGATCCAAAGTGACAAGCCCCAATTCATCTTGGGCTTCTTCCTTTCTCAACTATTCTAGATTTGCTAGGAATTCCCTCCTTTGCACGGCTCAATCCTCACTTAAGCCCATTCCCATTTTGTTGCCCTCAATTCCCATTATCTCTTTCCCCTTCCCATTTATTTTCCTAACAACTGGTCTTTCTGGGTGTACCATACTGATGCTCTCATTCTGCAACCTCGACTGACTCGACACTTTTTTCTGGTTCCATCTTGTCTGTCTATCCTCAAATCTTCCCACGTTGTCTTCTCTCCATCGATTTAACTCTGATCTTAGTAGGTTCAGATGTCCTGTCTCCATTGATTCCTCAACTCCTAAAGCATCGTTGACTTCTTCCAATCTTTTGAATTTGTTCTGAGTCCTCTCATCTTTTCTCTCCTTTGCCCTAGAATTTCCCAGTTTAGAAAACTTTTGTCATTTTGGAATGATCATGTCACGCCCCGACCCACACCCGAGCCGGGCACGCGACCAGCCCGCCGTGGCACCTCGATGCACGGGCACCACGTCCCGCACATCGAAGCACCGTAAGGCTGTCGACATTCACAAAATCCAGGTTTCCAAATCACAGAGATCCTCAAGAAATAAAAATAATACATGTATGCCTCAATGCAAATTAAAGCAAGTGAGAGTTAACCTTATACAGACAAGAAGAATTATAAATACAGTCATCCCAATTTAAACAAATACAATGGTCATCCTAACTTCCTCAAAATGATACAATAACCTCAATACATAGCGGAATAGCGGGTAGTCATACCCCGGCCCAGTAGTCTCCAAAGAATGTCCAATACAATAATGCGCACAAATCTCTCAGTCTGAGTCTACACCTGTAGGGAGGGAAATGTGAGGGGTGAGTACCGTAGAGAGGGGGGGTTGGTACTCAGCAAGTCGGGGGGATGACATGCTACAATTAATTTTTGGGTGAATTAGGAGTGTCAAAATTATGTCCCAATAAATCCATGGTATGCAAAAATATTATGACATCTCAATAAATCATTCACGGCATACGTATCAAATCAAATATGCATCCATTATGCATGTCCATCATATCATGTAGAGCCGGCCGAAAATATCCCGACAAAGGCCAACCATGGCCAAGGACGGGCAACGTTGGGGGTTTTCACGGTGCAAGTAATAAAATAAGGCTCTCCACCCCAACGTTGGCCACAGACTACTCCAACTAGCCTGTATATGTATATCGCACACGTATCAAGGATCAAGCGTGTATGGAAACCCGCCGGTGCTAGACCTACCAAGGTCCTCCTCGAAGTGGTTCAACCGACGACTGTCCGTACAATATGTATGACAATCTGGCGGATACCCCCTGCAGAGGCGTATCCGGGCACAACAGGTGCCTCTACCAAATGTCCTTCGTAGCTACGGAATGCCATAGGAAGCATATCATCATCATCACAGTATCCACAGGGGCATCCAGCCCAAATCACATATCTCAAGCCATAACATGTCAAAATCATGTGCCAATATGCAATGGAAGCATAAAATCATTTGGATATATCAAAGTGTGGCACAATCATCAAGTGTCAAAATCATGGATGCATATCGATATAAACAAGTTGGGACACTCCATATATCACAAAACATTTTCATAAATCCAGGGAAATAGGTCAATCATACCATTTTAAATCATGCCTTTGAAAACTTTTTAAAACACAGTATCAATTAAAAGTAGATGTCAAGTCCCACTCACAGTTAGGGGAGGATAATACACTCCCCAATATCTCCACAAAGTGTAAATCAAGTGCTCCCTCCGTTCAACTAAAATAACTCTTAGGGAGACAAACAGTCTGCAGATTTTTTAACCTGCGCAGTCATAGAAAACAGACTATAACTTTGGCTATACTAGTCCAAATCAGATGATTCTTATCTCATTTTAAAGCTAAGAGATAGCACTATAACTTTTATTTTGCACACTTCCTCAGATTCAAATCACAGAATTCCCGGTAAGCCTAATTTTGTTACTGTCATATTTAAGTTTTGGATTCTGTCCAGTTTTTGTACAGAAGCCATAACTTTCGTTCTACTCACCAAAGTCTAATGAAATTTTAACATGTTATAGCTAAGATGTAGATCTACAACTTTCGTGTTTTGAGTTTTATCCAAATATGCCTGGAAGGGGTTCAAAAAAATTCATGAACAAGACTGATACGTTTTAGTGAAACATAAAGTTTCTGTCAACACAGTTTTAAGGAAAATTGTATAACTTTCAATTTCCTCGTGCGAAATGGCTGAAATTGTTATATGTTATAGGAAAGAAGTATATCTATAACTTTCATGTTTTGTGTTTCTTCAAACTAAGACTGGAGAGGGGTCGTTTTTACTCACTACTGTCAAGGTTCGAAACTGGACACTTCTATGTCGAGTTTCAGGAAAAGTGCCATAACTTTTGGCACAGACATCTGATTTTGGTGATTCTTATCTCGTTGGAAAGATAAGACTTTGATCTACAATTCATATAACTAACACATTTTCAAATTCTGGCTCTAAGATGTCTTAAAACAGAGATGAAACCACGGACAGAAATAAAATTTAAAGTGAGACATGATAAAATTTCTTACCTCACTTTCTTGGTCTTCCTCTCTTGCTTCTCTCCTTGTTCTCACGAATTTGGAAGAATGAACATGCATTCTAAGGCCTTCTTCTTTTATTATTGTGTTAATAACTCACCACCCTAGGATCAATTCTCTAATTAATCTAAACCATAGGATCATTTTGACTATTGCATGTGTTCTCATTGGTTTTCATGTGCATGTGTTCTTATTGGCCCACCTTGCCTTTCTCATCTCCATTTGGCCAACACTTGTCCTCCTCACTATAACACTTGTTCAATACAAGAATACACTTGTCACATTTCATTTAAGTTTTGTTAATTGCTAACAAGTCCTTTGACTTATAAAAATTCTAATTTGACCCCTAAAATTTTCATAATTACTCACTAGGCCCAAAATCTTATATTAGACCTAATTAAATTTATTTATTGTGAAATTAAGGTTTTGAATCTCTTTGAGTCAAAATTGATCCGATTTGTATTTTATCGTCAAATATCTAAGGTTGATTTATCGAAAAAATTTTCTTAGTGAAAATTTATGAATATAGTAGTAAAAACATCATATATATATATATATATATATATATATATATATGAAATGGAATTCACTATAGAATACACTGAGAGTCGGTGTTACAGATCATCCATAGGCCTAATCCCTTGTCTTTTCTGACTCTGTTGGCATTTGGGATTCCGTTCTCAATCGGCAGTGAGGCTCCTCCTCCATCTTCGTTCTTGCATATGAGTTTTCCTAGCTTTTGCACTACTCACTGTTATACCCAACTTTATCGCAGTTGAAGCAAATCGTGTGTAAACCCTCGTACTCCACTCTTTGAATACGTTTTCTGATCTTAACTCTAGACACCAAGGGTTTGTCAAACTCAACTTCTATGCATATCCTTGCATATTTTCCCCTTAGGGCATGAGCTGTATTTAAGTCAACCTTGATTGGTTTTCCGATCGCCTTACCAATTTCCAATAGAACATCTTCATTGAAGAATTCAATAGGTAGCTGAGGAAGTCTGACCCACACAGCCGTGGACTTGATTTTATCTATCGTAGGGGAGAACCATGGCTTCCATTTCCTGATTGTTAGGTAATGTTCGTGAATGAGCCAGGGGCCCTTTGTTAGCACTTGGTATTAGTTCTCTCGAGAGGTGAACTTAGCCATGAAGTAGTTCTCACCCAAGTCCGAAAGATCTAGGCTACCTTCCGGTCTCCACATGCTAGTAACCTTGCTTAGCATGAGCTGATATCCTATATTTTTGCCCAGCAGCTTCCAAGGTCTCCACAGCTTCTTTAGTTCTTCATCTGTCACAATGACTATGAGAATTCTTCCTTTAACACCTTCATCTTCATCCATCTCCTTTGAAATTTGGTCTAACTCTACATCTGATTCCTCCTCACAATCTATGACTATGTAGTTTGTGCTACCCTTTCCCATCAACATATCCTTAAATGACAGCTTCTTGCTTGTTCCTCCCCCGCTATCATCTGCTTTTACCTTCTTATTACTTCTCATCAAATGGTCTTCTTCCTCTCGGGATATTGTGTCTGGGCTGGATTTCTCATTCATGGTTTCTGTGGTTGACTCCTCTCGTTCTCTCTGTATTTTCTCTCAACCTTCTCTATTTAGTATGTAGCATCACCTCAATGACACGCTTTACATAGGTTATTTATTGTCAAGTTGGTTCGCAAATTCCGGGATAGTTTTGAGATGTGGTGAACTTTGCTTCAACATAACTCCACTCCCCCAAACAAGTGATCCTCGGTTCAAATTTTGATGTAACAAAAAAAAAAAAAAAAAAAAAAAAAAAACTTTGCTTCAATGTTGTTGGGGCTACACACATATCTATGGTTATGAGTTGTTAAAATGGGATTGATCAGCAGCTAGAAATGGGCTTTTCTTGTCCCCTTCTCATTTTCATGTAATGCTGCTAAATTGAATTTTTTTTTTTCAAAAATAAGAAGTGGGCTTTATTCACTTTTTGATATGAATATAAACATTTCAGGGTTTTTTTTTTCTTCTGACTGAAATTTTGCATAATATAACATGATTCAAAAAAATTTAAAATAGTTTTTGGCTCGTAGTTTAATCTTGAATCTCACATGCATACAATTACAAACCCTCCTTCCCAAGCCCTAGGACCATAGAAGAAAAAGAATAGAAGTATGAACTCATATATTATTTTTTTTTTGTTATATCAAAATTTGAATCTAGAATCACCGGGTTGGAGGAGGAGATTGTGACCACTAAACTATGCCTTAGGGACATCAACTCATATATTATGATTCCCGCATTTATCTGCGGCACCTCCTAAAGACAGTTGAATCATATATATGGCTTACACAACTGGGGTCAATCATATAAAACATAGTATCAAAACACAATGCTGCAATTCACTAGGGTTTTTGTGAATTGCAGGAGACTTGCACGTTCAACTCGCAATGAAAACAATCAAACATTGGAACATTTACCAGGTTTTATGTTACGTGTTACATCATTTTTTGGAATAATTCTCAGATTTCTTGCAAGTAATCATTTCCTCTATTCAACTTTTGTGGGGTAGAGAGTGATCCTTGTTACTATTGTTGGCATGGTAGGCCAATCAGTTGGACCGACTATACAAACAAAAGACTAATGTTAGTGCACCATAGCACCTTGTTGATTTGATACAAAATCACAGAATGCAGGATTAGCTAGATCCAGAATTTGGCCTTCCTTCTTGAACTCCCAGGCCTAAAATAAATTGATCAAATAATATCCAGAAATTCATCAGCATCACATTTGACAATTCAAAAGCAAGGCAGTTCAATGAAAGTCACAGCAATAATGCTTTAAACCTATTCCGGAACTTACAGATCCTATTAGGTAAAGTAAGCCGTCAGAATGGTACAGAACGGCATGGTTCTTGCCATTTCCAATCCCCAGCAGCCATGTCCAAAGGCTATAACACCAGACTTTGTAGAAGATGGCGCCTCTGGTATGCTCTGAAAGGTAATCAATAGTTTGATGAGCTTACAGACAAATGATAAATAAATGCATGTGCGGAAGAAGAAGTTTCCTTTTGTTGTATGTGCATGGAGCATACCTATGCATCTTACTTTGTGCGGCATCTCTGTTTTCTCTCCCCTTTTGCTTCCTAAAGAGGAAGACATCCATTCCGGACCTTCATTCTGCATGCAATCACAAGTGAGCATCTTCTCTCCTGCAGCAACTTACAAAAGTGAAAAGATTCATTTATTGCAGTTCAGCAATGAGGTGATTTCATTCTGGAACTCTTCAAGACCCTGACCCAAAATTCTTGTTAACCTTTTTTATTGTAAATTCAAGGTCATCCACAGAATTCCCTAGAGACAGCAATGCTTTTAGCAGAGCATGTAAGTCCGGATATCATCTTATAAAGTTGTTTATCCTGCAAAGTTGTTTGTGGTTAATGCTATGCCCTCAAAGCTAAAAATTGCAGCTGATTTCCCCTCTTATCAGTCATCTCACGTCCTCACTTCACCACAATTTTTTTGGTGCATCTTGTATCAGGTCCAAGCTCACACAGTTACTATTTGTTCACTGTTGGCACACAGAAAAAAGTACACATGAAATTGTCGGTAATCAGTTAATGACAACATATACCTGCCTCTTTCTAGTTTTCAGAGATTACCTCCTAAAACTTGGCTTTCTTTATTAAGAGCGTGCAACGAAAGGCAGTGTAATTAGACTCCCTAGGTATGATCATGAGCAATGCCTAATAATGTAAAATGATGATAGGAGAATAGAGAGAGAAACAGGGGAAGAAAAGAAGATGAAACCAGAGAAGGGGGGGAGAGAGAGAGGAGGACCATCGGAATCCACTGATGGCTTAGAGACAAATCAATCTGTTAATCAAAGTATCACAAATAATAAACCCTAATGCCTAAATCTACAGGCAAGTTCCTAAAACAAATGTGAAAATAATATCAAAAAGAAGGATTTCACAAAAACTAGAAACAAACAAAATAATAAAAACTATTCTAATTCACCCTCAATACTAAATAACTTCCACTATATTTTGTATCAAAACCCCGCCCCAACCCAGAAAGACTCACCTCCAGAGAGTCATTTGAGAGGTAGGTGAATCCAAGCAACCAAATAACTCCGTAGAATACTCCTCTTGAGAACAAATCCAAAATCTTCACAACTTCATGAACACCTTGATAGGATGAAAATACTCATCAAACAAAACAAGAAATATAATTCTATTTGTAGGTAAATTAAACAAATTAACATGAGTTCACATGTAGAAATGATATGCAAGGTGTGCAAAAAAAATTATAGAAGAAAACCTGGGATGACATACAACATTGCTCACAATTCAAAAGAAAAGCATCTAATGGTATCAAAATTAATGTCTCATTTTTCACATCCTTTTCAACTTTAGCAATATTTTTATAATTCTCAATGAGCTCAGCTTTACACTTCTCTTCTCCTGCCTTAAAGATGGAAGCAGAACATGATCACCCACAATAAGTGTCTCATCGACTTGTGGCAACTCCTCTTTAATCTCATGAGGAAACTCATTAACTTCGGCAGAGTGTTCAGTGGTTCGTAACATATTGGATCTAAGCACTTGCTCACGTCTCATACTCTTGGGGTTGAATTTTTTTTCAATTCTTTAGGAATCTCTCCAAGCTCACTTTTACTTTGTTCAAATTCTCTATCTATCATATTATAAAATTCAAGAATTTTCAAAAATCCTTGCAAGGAATTACATTACATTTAGATTGAAATTGAATGGCAAGTTAACAAATATTGAGACTCAACAAAATAATCATCATAATTATTAGTCTCGTAAGCATATCTAGGGCCTTCTCTTGGAGATTCTTTAAAGTTAGGAAGCCACAAGAGGTTCTCCAATGAGATCTATATCTAAGTTCATAATATGTAGAATTATATGTATCAAAATTCCTAAGAAAACTACTATGAGCATGTGCGTGACCATAATAGGTGTCCCAAGAACAAGTGGCAAGAGGATGAACACAGCTATAGACACCATATTCTCCTAGGTCTATGGACGATGATAAGAATAACGATTATAATATGAATTAATGAGTTTAATATGCCATGACTAAAGGAACAAGACCCTAAATGGACCAAAGTGTCGATTTATTCAATTTACATACAAATAAAATCATAATCCAATTTTCCCAAATAAGACATCATCTAAATCAGAGGTTTATGCCCTCAGGTGCTTGAACCAAGCACAACCAGGCCAGATATTGTGAACCATTAGAAACAACAGAGGACCAGCACCACCCAAAGCTGAACCAAGATGCGAACACCGCTAAACAGGACTGACATATGACCCAGGGAAAAACTGAATTTTGCAGAACAAGGCCAAAACTGAACTGGGCAGTGTGGAGACAGGTCAGGCTTTAATTCAGATTACAGGTCAGACCATAAACAGAAGCCGCAGAACAATTTCAAAGCAAGATTGTAATTTCCAGATTTCAGCAAACATCAAAGCAGAAGTCTGATGATCTAGCTCTCTTCATCTATTTCTACCTTCTTTTAAGATGAGACTTGCAGAAAGATGTCACTGTTGATTGAAGACAACAAGTATTTTGGTGAATAATTTGAGAAAAAAGTGTGGGTTGCAGAAATAAGAGAGAGAAACCAGGTTTCAGCTTTGATGCCAATTAATGTTGAATGATGGTAGGAGAATAGATGAGAAGCAAGGGAGGAAGAGAGATGAAAGCAGAGAAGAGAGAGAGAGAGAGAGAGGGGGGGGGACAATTGGAGGAGAAAATTCAAATTATTAATCAAAGTATCACAAATAATAAATAATAATGCCTAAATATATGGGCAAAGCCCCTAAAAAAATATAGAAATAATATCAATGATTTCACAAACAATAGAAACAAACTAAATAATAGAAATTATTCTAAAACCCTAACTATTAAATAACTTCTTGTCTATTCTGCATTACCTACCACTTCTTTGTGCCTTTACATCTTTGTTTTGAATTTTATGGAAGAGAAATCCTGATTTCTCTCCATCTTTTGGTATCAAGAGGGCGTGGCAGCATTCTCAAATTTCAGTTCCAAATCACCAGCCTAAAATCACCAGTAGCTGAAATCGGATTATCCTAATCCACAAGTCGCTGACCCTGCAGGATTTTATCTTTTTCAGAATGTGAATTACTTATCAAATAGTAGAATGAAACACAAAAAAAGGTTTCTCATTTGACAGACATTAATGGCAACTCGACCTGGACAGAAAATGGGTGACAATGAAAATTTATTAGCCCTGTGATTTACAAAAGTTCCAAGTAGATCAGATTGCAATTGTTATTCTCTTTTGGACTTACAATCAACACCATTCATGTGTCACCGATGTGGGTTCCCAGTGTAATATAACCAGCAGCCCCATGCGTACATTCACACATAAATGACTCAAACTAATTAAGTCGGTCTCAAACCATTCAAAGAAGGAACAAGCAACTCAATTAAAATTAAATTGTGGGTTTCATGTCCCAAATAGACAAGAAAGAAAGGGGAAAAAAAAAAAAAAAGAAAAGAAGAAAGTCCTAGTCAGTCTACACTTCAATCGGAGGCATAGTAGTTGTACAGAAAGCAGAATTAATAACAAGAAATGCTGAAAACAATGTAATCCTCAAAGATGGGAACATTATGAACTACTTGAGAGTGAATACCATGCTGTCTAGATGGACTCATGACTTTAAAATGCTTGATTTTCCAAATATAATAATTACCATAATAGGTCATAGAATGTTCAAAATTTTCCACCAGAAGGAAACTTTACCAATTAGCATCTTACTTTATAGTTCAGTCAACAATGAAAGAGCAACAAACAAAACAATGGAACAGGTATACCTTCACTGACTATCACACAATACTTTACACTGTCGTAAGTTATATGAAGTGTTGTATCACAATGTCTCTAAATATGACAAGGATATATTCACCATAGTATATCACATGTTGGGTCTAAGAGATTAAACAAGTTTCTATTAATTAAAATCCAGGTCTTACCCAGTAAGCAAGACAAAGTGTAAAATAATTATAAATAAAGAAATACATAAACTTGATTTTTGAGTTATTTCTCTAAAAGACCAAGCTATTATGGCTAATTCATCTGTCCATATTGTTATGCCCCACTTGTCCTTATTCTTTTTGATAAACAAGAGGAAGAAGTAATACCATTGTAAAAGAAAACCAGTGAAAAGCAACATTAAAATGTGACAAAATTATTCTCCAGTCGCACTTAAATTTCCAAAGAGATTCGCTTAAAAGCTCCAACTTAAGCCTGGTAGACCATAATGATGCTAAAAGAACAATTTTATCCCAAAAATGATATAGAATGCTTATATTTCCAAAAATATTGAAAATCTTACACCAAAAGGATTGAGAAACCAAACCTGGTAAAAAGATATGATCCGTAGATTCAATATTATCATTGCACATAAAAGCCAGCCCTGTTTGGTTTCCTTTTCTGCAACATACTATTCGTACTAGTTATACCTTCTGACAACTATAATAGTTCTACCATGCAATTTTACCATGCAAAAGCTTTTAATCTTAGAAGAAGCTTTCTTTATCTTCTGTGCAAGAACTCAATTTCAGCAATTTTACCCTTGCCGTTCTATCATTCCTTCTAGTCCTCTAGCTCATTCTTTACAACACGTGGCGATCATCCCTTCAATCATAATCCTAGAACAACAAAATAATCCTCTTTGTTTATCTTACTGCTCACTGGTACAACCCCCCCATCAAAAAAAAAAAAAAAAGAAAATTCTTTTTCCTTCTCTTTGATTTCAAACCATTTATTTCCTATATAAACCCAATATTCTTCTTCTGACCAAAAGAGAGATACATAGAAGCACCAAGGGGGTAAACTGTATCCTTATGACTCAAGAAAGCAAAGGAATCTACAAAGAGGACTACATCAGCCTCAGAAGAAAAGAAACATAGCAGTTATTTAGAAAAAAAGAAAAGCTTCGAGAAACAAAGATATAGAAACTAGCAAGGGGTATCATGATCCCTAAAAGACTTTCCTAGTTTTTTCTCTCCAATCTAACCCAAAATGTTACATAACAATCAAAAGAATATCCTAAAGTCATAACCCTCCATCCAAAATTCCAAATATTTTTTATTATATGTACAGTATTCAAGGAAGCATGGACATTGACATAGGCATTCACATGATGCAACACGGTGGCCTGAAAAAGTAAGATATGCACACAGCCTAGGACACAACACTAAATTAATATAACTTCTTTATGTAAGGGTAATATAACTTAATCGACATTAAAAATATATATATATATATATTTCCTAATAAGGATTGCAAAATTATGTAATATTTATATACGTCTGATATAACATTATTATTGTTATTATTATCTACTTTTCCATAAAAAGACTATATTAAAAATACAAGGAAATAGCAATTATGAAAGGAGCATTTAGAGTGCACTTTGCTTTTTGAGTGCTAATACCTGTTTTACAGCATCCAAGAAGTGCCCAGCGCATATAAGAATAATTAAAAATTGGGTATTACACATGAAGTGTCTGGCACATGGCCAATGAGTATCTGATACTACTTCCATTATGAGGTGTCATTGCTTCCTGGTACTATCAATAAAGAATCTGAAATCCTATAGATATTCAAAGTGAGTTAATTTCGGTAGGAGGAGAAAACCCTTTTTATTATTAATGGTAGTGCAATAATACTACAAATATAACACAAACAAAAAGCAATTCTTCCTGTGAATCCCTCTTCCAATCATCGTAATTAAAAGATCTACAACTGAGTAAAAGAAGGGGAAAGATGGTCACCTTGTCTTCACCCTTGTGATGTTAAAAATCAAGTTTTTTACTTTTCATTAATAATAACAGGGAAGCAAGCCAAACTCAAACATCCTCTAATCCATTTTTTCCGGTAAGTCCAAAACTTGTTATTCTCGGACACATATCTAGAAAACTCCAACTAACCATGTCACGAGCTTTCTCTAAGTATAACTTCAAGACAACACCCTCATCATTTTTCTTGGCAAAATCAATAACCTCATTAGCTAAAACAGTAGTATGTAAAATTTGTCACCTTCTTATAAAAGCACTAAGGTTATAGGAAATCATCTCATCAAGTACTACGCATAATCTTTTAGCTTAAACTTTAGTTACGATACGATAAACATCAATGGTCAAACTAATGGGCTTAAAATGTTTCACCATCAAGGAGCAGGATTTCTTAGGTATAAGGGTACAACAACAATAAAAACAACAACTTAAACCTTAATCCTAAATTTTGGGATCGGCTATTTGAGAAATAAATATCGTAAAGACGAAAAAAAAAAAAAAAGGAAAAAACTCATCAAGAACACTTTCCCACCACTCTATTGGTATAAAACTCATCAAGAACACTAAATAAATCCTCGCATATAAAACCCCAAAAGTTATGGGAAAAGTCCACCATTTGGGCCACTTGCTTTATTCTTGTCGAAACCGAAAACTGCTACTAGAATCTCATCCCTCTCAAAAGATCTCTCAAGTCAAGAGTCTCACAAACTTTCAATCGGAAACCAATCAAGCCCTTTCAATTATAGGGCAAGATGAATCCTCCTCATTATAAGTCCTTATAAGAGCTCATGATAACTTCCCCAATGGAAGCAAAATTGGCGACCACGTTACCTTCACCATCCTCTAATTCTTTTATAAAACTCCATTGCCTCCTCCGATTGGCCATCCGACGAAGAAACAAAGTATTGTAATCCCCCTCTTGAACACACCTTAGGTGAGTCTTTTTGTGCAAGCTAACCTCCTCCTTAAGGATAAGCTCTTGAAGATCTAATATTCTCTTTACAGCTAGAAAGATCCCTTTCATACAGCCCTCAACTTCCAACATATCTATCTCCTCAATCCCTCAAGGAAAAAAACTTTTCCGATCTCTAATATCAGTGAAGACCTCCTTATTCCAACCCTTAAGTGCTTGCTTTAAAAGGTCTCACGTTCCCTTAGGAAGAAGACTCTTTCCCTCCTTGATTATGCTAAGAACTATGTCTCACCTAAAATGGCAAATTGAAAAGGTTTTCGGTGCTTGTACTCAAAACAGGATGTGAAAATTGCTGGCAAAGTAACACCAATGGACCCAACAAGCACAAAAAAAAGTCCACTAAGGTTCAAACCATAAGTGTATTAGTTCCTAGTCAAAGCATCACATGCCTTGTAGGATATTAAAGCCAAAAACGGAGGTCAATTAGCATACTAAGATATCGAAGTCATAGAAGGAGACTTATACATTGGCATGATTGACTTTTTCCAATGTTTATCAGTTTCATTGGACACTGGCAGTTGGCTACTTGAAACACCTATAAAGACACACAAAACAAAGAATGCCAAGAACATTAAGGTACTAACCAAGATACTTCAAAAGGGCAACAGTAAGTCACACAGATGGAGATTTACTAGTAAAATATTTGCTTTTAATATAGAATTTCATCTTCCAGACACCAACATTTTACAAAGTCTAATTTCTCACAAGCAATCATCACTCGGAGTTTCAGGTTTATTTAGGACAACCTGTTCTTTGTTAGCTTTTTGAACACTTGCTTTCTTAGTACTACTCAATGTTGGTGGGTCAAATCTAATGATAGTGTTCATCATGGATAACTTGATGCTGGCAATGATAATAATCTTGATAATTGTAATTCAAGTTGGGCCTGAGATGATTGTGTAATATTACTGACTCAAATGACAAAATGCAAAACGTGATTAATATGAAACCTCTGATAACATGAGGCAAATTATTTGTTCATATAAGGTCTAGTAGAATACAACAAAGGTTAGACCAAAAACTTCCACAAACAAATTGCTGCCGATTAAAAATTTCTTCATGTAAATCAAAACAAGAAAGTTAGTAGAAGAATAATAGATATCAAGGACATAAAAATGCAAAAGTTCAATTAAAACCAGACTCTTTAAACTAAAGCAATCACCTGCTGCTTAAATCTGTAAAAGGAATCACAGGGCCATTCCTGCAGCAATAAAAGATGTTCTCTTTCCTCTATTTGTTAAGATCTGAATCCGGAGTTTTCCCTCCGAGGGCCATCTTGAACCACTGAATAGCGATCCCTTGATAGATTGGTACCTGGTTTATGACTTTTGAGACCTCTCTTGTTACTTTCATTCCTTGACTCCCAATGCCAGCCATCTTGAACCCTTGAATTCTGTTTCCTTGATTAATTGATACATTGTTTATGACTGTTGAGATATCCTTTCTTGTTACTTCTACTCCCAGAACCCCAATAATTGTTAGAATCAAAGTTGTGTTTTGTACACCATGTTTTCTTATTATCATTTTCCCAATTATTAGAGTCAGAAGGAATCAGTTCATTAGTCAAACCTCCATTTTCCTCAACAATGCCACATTCTGGAGTGTACCAACCATTTTTATTGCAAACATCGTCACCCACAACGAGTCCAGTCAAGTCCCTAGTAAACCAATAATCATCAGATGCAACATCCCATCCCGTTGGCTTAACTAGACTCTGAATTTCATCGGTAATATCAGGTAATCTGATTATCACATATGGACATTCCATCTTCCTTGCAGCTTCCAGATCAGCTAATAAGTCAGGATCAATACGAGCATTCCAATCAATTTTATCAATATATAGATCTGGATCAGGCAAAGGAATGCTGCAGGGTAGGCCATTGGTTGTTTCCCAAAATCGCCGTTTGGCATTGTCAAATGCCTCTTTGGCAGCCGAGCTGTTCCAATCCTGCATAATAGGTATCTTCCACAAGGGCACTTTTGGCTGCCACATCCCTGAAAGAAATGAAAGAGTATATATAAATGGAAAGCAAAATGTGACATAGTGAAGCTTTAACAATTTGTTTATGAAACTACTGGCTGCCCTCGATCAGCCTAACCATAGGTGCTAATCAGTAAAACAAATTTTTATGAATAACCAGAATGTTCCAAGTAATAACAGCTTTGTATTTTTATCAGACCACGGCAAACTCCACAGATGGAAAAACTGCTAAGATATAGAAACAAGTGATGGAGAAAAGAGATATCCAACAAATAATTTGTGAATTATTACTAAATTTACCATACAGTTCATCTTTCTAATTACAAGGAATTTCCTATATTATCCTGAGAAGTTTCAATACTTTACAAGATCTGAATTTTATCACAGTAAATCCCAGTTGAAGGTCGTCTCCAAAACAGATCACCAGAGTACAGAATGCATCATTACCTATGATCTCAAATCTGTTGATTTTCTCACTTTAAGAACCCCCCCCCAAAAAAAAGACAGTGTTCTACTAGGCTAACCAACACAATATTTAAAGGGTAACCTACATAAAACTCCCTTATGGCTGGCCCATTTGCACATTCCCTCCCTACAGTTCATAAATTAATGTTTAGTTACCCTAGGATTAAGATTGACAGCATATAACCTCCAGCTCTTAATTATCCATTGAAATCATCACCGGCAAGTATAATGACTCTAACCCCCCCAACTGAAGCCATTTCTTGATGCAAGTCATCAAACTAGCCTCCAATTGGCTAATATGTATTCTAATCATCGAATTCATGCTCAAATTGGGATTTTTAAAGTTGATGGGCACATAATGATTCCATTAATTAGAAGTAGAAGTTATGTGCTAATAAGCCAATTATCCCACGGGGGTTTTATGTAGTTTTATTTTTAATGTAATATGAATCTACCATCTGAAAATAATTCATTGTACTTCTTGTTCTAGTAACTAGTAAATCAGCAAATTCTGAGTCAGCTCTACTTGCAAAGAAGAAGAAGAAGAGAACTGAATTGGTATAAAAGAACAACAAACCATTTAGTGTTTCAAATTATACAAATTGAATACAGAACAATGGTAACACAGACCATATACAAACTAAACTTGCAAAATCTAATAAGTTGGAAAGATTCATTAACACTTTGTACTCAAGCTTGCTACACAACTCATTAATGGTCCATTATTGATCCAGAGATCTGAATGATGTTTGAACACGTGGGAAACGCAGAAACTTGAATAAGCAAGAACAAGGAAACTAAAATCATGTGCTTCAACACTTTTCTCCAATTTAACTTGGAAAAAAAAATATTTAGAAATGGAAACCATATAATTCTTACAAGTTGATTTCTTGTGTTGCCGGCATTGCTGTTTCCTCCTATGGGTATATTGATGGTAATTTTTGCCTCGAAAGCTACTCCAATTCATCACCTGTTTTGACTCTGAATCAGAAGAGAAATCGAGAAAAACAAACTAACCACCATACTATAAACAAGATTCTGCAAAAAAAGAAAGAAGAAATAGAAGAAGAAAAGGTAAAAAAAATGTCAGCAGAACTAACTATCAGAGAAAAGAACCTGGAGATTGGACCTTTACAAACGATGTGACTACCAAGTCCAGAGAAACTTAACGTAAATGGATCAACAATAGCATCAATTTTCTCTAATCTATGACTTTCCCCAATTTTTTACCACCACTAAAATTCAATACATGGTACTCTATTTCTTGGCACAGCATAATGAAAGATGCATCTGATGCTGATACATCCTAACAGAAAATTGAATCAAAGGTATTTTTTTCATTCTTTTGTCCAGCCCATTGGCCGGTAAGTACAGCCCACCATGAAGGCTCAAAAAAGAGGCCACAAAAGACCAAACTTGGGGAATGTTTGCAAATATTCTACATTTATAAACTAAGCAGATCCCAGAATTCCGTACTACACTTGATTATCTTGATTCATTACAAACATAAAAAGTATAAGTGTTCATCTACGCAGAATTCCATACCAACTTCCTGAAATACTTAATGGCACTTCTGAAGTCATAAGTCTGAGATGATGCAGAATTTTTTTATTTTTTATTTTAATGAAAGCAAGAGAATTTATTAAACCTGAAATATATGAAGTTTGTAATATTAATGAAGTTTCCCTAAATTAGAAGTGACACATACAGAAGTAGAGAGAGAGAGAGAGATCCATCAACATGACCAAATATTTGGATTTAATGTTAATCTTTCTTTAAAAAAAATTAAAAAAAAAAAAAAAAAAAAAAAAAAGAAGAAGAAAAAAGTTATAGTTGTCAGCTTCTTTGTACGGCCCCTTCTTTATCATTTACACAGTCCTGATTTCAAATTAATTGCGGAAATATGTAAACGGGCTCAAACTTTGTCAGCTTTTCTGCCTACAAAAGCATGACTCAATTGACACAAACCAAAACTTTGAAGGAAGGAAAGGAAATGTGGGTGCAATAGAATTGTTAAGAGGAATTTCATCAGACATATCAGACTCTGTGGCCTCATTCAGATTGAGGATTAGGCTACAGTAATACTAATAGTTCCATCATACTTTTGTCATGGTGTTTGTTTATCTTAATGTGGTTGTTGTGGTGAATTCTACATTTGAGTGTAACTATTGTATTCCATCCATTGCTGTGAGGTGATAGGCATTTTAGTACCGGGACTACAAGGATAAAAATTTCTTGAAATAATGTCTTATTACCTAAATTCCCCCTGCCACCCCCCAATCAAAATATAATTAAGATTTGAATTTAGTCTCATCAACTAATTCCACATCAACCAAGCAACCAGGCTAATTAAACCTAGGGCGAACTAACCAAATTATGAACTGTCCTAATGTTCTAAAACATAAAGTCCAATTCCAAGCTGTCCAATCTGTGATCCAGACCAGACCTGTAAGTTTAAGTCTCTCCATCACACCTAAGCACGATCAAGCTTGAAAATACCTACCTCGAAGTTGAATTCGAAGATTGCCAATGTAGACTAAACAAGAAGAACAAAAAAGGGTTAGTTAATACTATTTGGCACCACTAGTGTTTGCCATATCTTTTCCGTGTTCCATGTATAGAAATTTTTCATGCCCAATTTTTCTCAACCTAAACTTTTTGCAAATCTATTTCACTCTGATTATTATTTTAATAGTATTATTTTCTAAAATAAAAAATCATATAATTAGTTTTTAAAAATAATAAAAGTTGCAAGGCAATTTTGTTGCAGGTCATTGACATGCAATTATATGCCCTAATTTAAAAGAAGGTGAAAATTGATCCAAAATCAAAAGTTCAAGACAACAAAAGTTCAGTGTGAAAATTGGCCAACATTAAGGGTCGCAAAGTGTACGATGCCGTACTCTTTAGTATTGACAGAGGACCAAAAAACAGCGTCACATTCAACTTTATTAATTCGATCACAGAGTTTTTCGGCATTCGTAGCATTAATATCCATTCTAGACAAGATGGCACACTCATATAACAAAGATCGACTCAACACATAACAAATAATTGTGAAAATGTTTCTTAATCTAGAAAGAAGAAAGAAACCCTAAATAACCTCTTAAGTAAAGCGAAACGAAAACAATTAATCCGAGATACAGAACACCAATATAGCAAAAACCTACTGACTGCTAGTAACATTAACTGAAATACTGCGAAACCATTTTGCCCTAGCAGGTTTCAGAAGCATGAAATTGAGGGAACACGAACATAACTGCGTTCTGATTTCCATGCATTCGAAGAAAATTAAAACGAATTGGGAAAAAAAACAGCCCAAAACGAACGCCAGAATTGTTTCGATCATAATCAAATTATTCAAAATTTGATTCAAAATACAGAAAATTAAAAGTGAAAAGTGTGAATTGGATGCTCACTGTGATGTTTTCGAGAACTCAATCTGCAGAGAGAAGATTGGATCCGTCGGAAGATGGAAGAATACGAGCAGTTGGATTGTGGAGAGAGAGAGAGAGAGAGAGCAGTTATTGGGAGAGTGACCGAGTGGGCTTTTTGAATTGAAATTAGTTTCCAACATTAACCCATGGATGAAGGCTGCCCCTAGCGGAGGCACAAGGGTAATTTTGTCCTTGAAATTTTGATGCCGTTTTCTCTTCTGTATTCACTTAACATTATATATAAATTATTATATTTCTTTTTTGATTTTTAAAATTATTTAAAGCAATCAATGACAAAAAAAAGTCCAATTACTAGAAAAATTTTAAGAAAATGATTTGCAAATTTTTTTAAAAAAATTATTTTATTGTCCTAGATTATAAACAATTTGTTCTTCTTAAAAAGTTAAAGAATAATTAAATAAAGTAATATTTAGTATTTTATTTAAACAAAAAAAGAAATATTTTGGAAGATATTTGAATTATTTTAAGATGGTACAAATTTGGAAAAATATGCGCGATATGCATAATAAATTTTCAATCAAATAGGTTGGTAAGCACAACAAATTTACATGCATCTAAAACTCTGCGACAACATAATTATTTATTGAAATGTACATATTCATGAACTAAACTATGAATTTAATTATATTTTTAGTTGAAATTATGAAGTTTAGGGTAAGTTTGGTTCGTAGAGGGAGAAGTAGAGGGGAAGGGGAAGATTTCTTTTTTTTTTTGGTACACACTTCACTTAATAGAAATAAATACACTTTTTTTATTTTTGTTTGATAGGGATGGAAAGAAATGAAATATATGGTATTTTTTTATATTTGGTTAGAATAAAAAATGAAAAAAAAAAATATCACCTTATTTACTATTATATCCTTGTGAAATAATATTTTTAATATTTCTCATAACGTATTTTTTTTATTTTTTTAATTTAAAATATTTTTCTAAAAATATATATTTTTCTAAAAAATAGTTATTTAATATATTTGTCTTATTTTTTATAAATTATTTTCATTATTATTTTATATTAAATAAAATTAGACTATTAATGTAAAAAACTAAAAAAAATAAAATTAGAAAAATAATTTGTCCAATAAAATTGATGAATAAAATTAAAATTTATTACTTTTTATTAAATAAAATCAAAATAAAAAATTAGATAATTTCATAAATATCAAAGAATGGTGAGAATAAATTTATCCAAAAATTTGATTTATCCAAAAAGTACTTTCTCGTCCCCTTTCCTTCCACTTTTCAAATTATCCCTCAATGAGAAAATGTATATAAGAAGAATAGGTTAAATTGCTCTTTGATAACATACTTTGCACGAAATCTTAAATGGATATGAAATGCCGAAGGAAATAGCATTTGGTAAAAATATAGAAATTGAAAACGTAGACAAATGTGTAAATATAAAAATTTTATATAAATATTAATTATTTTATAGAAATTAATAGTGATATTATATAATAAAAATATAGAATAATCAAATATATAATTATTAATTATATGACAAATAACATAACAATAAAAAGATATAATTAAATAATCAAATAATTTATTAAATATAAAAAATATATAAATATAAAAATATAAAATTTTTTATATAAATATTAATTAATTTAATATGTCGAAATGTATTAAAATTATAAAGTATTTTGAAAATGAGAAAAGTTATTATCGAAAAATTTTGGGACATCATAATTAATGACATTTAAGGCTATATAATATCTAAAGCATATAGATAGAGTGGCAAACATAAAAGGCCCTTAAACTTGTGATATGGCACTGCCTCAGGATCACTGTGGTTATCCCAAAATTCGTATATTTGGATTCATCTTGTTAGAGGTGGGTCATGGTTTCACAGATACTGACTTCTTGATGACTCGAATGATTATTGTCGATGGAGTACGAGATCTGTAAAAACTGTTGGAGGGTGGTCCGACGGGGGAGACTCTGATACTCAAGTCAGAAAGAGCGGTTTTCGAATGTAATGAAACAGATCGAGAGCTTTAGAGAATGAGAGATTCCCTATGATCAGTGTGCCCAATGTGTAAGATCAAGAGAGCATATCTGACTTAGAAGGTCTGAAAGTATCTTATACCTGATAGAATCATATGCTTTTGGGGCGTTACAACCCTATTTTCCTTATGGAGATGGTTCAAAAATCTCGAGATTTAAATATTTCGAAACATTTGCGATTTTTATCATATGAAAAGTTACGAGATTTGGGGGATTTTTCCTTATCAGTAAAATCTCAAGAGAACCATTTCTAAGTAGAAAACTAATGGTATGAGGACGTTCTAATCCCTTCTTGAGTTCGGTTGGATCATCGATTTTCGGTCAATTGTCAATCGTTGTGAACCCCTCGGAGTTTGTTTGTTCGTTCGGTAAGATTATGGGCTAAGTGCCCATCTAGGGAGATAAATCCCATAATGTTTGGAGGTCGAGGTGACTAGAACCTTTCGGCAGATCGGTCCATTTAGAATAATTGTTCGGTAGCTCGAAGCTAAGACCATCCAAAGGATGATTCCATCGGTTCCCCCCGATGGGGTAGTCACCGCTGAGTCGTGGGCTTCTTTGTTTTGGGGCGTCTCAATTGCGAGTTTAATAGGCCCGAACTCTTCAAATATCAACCCATTGGGAGATGTTCCATTATTTGCTTCTGACTCATGGCCTTCTTTGCGAAGAGACATCATGAGTAATGACTCATTAAGGCTATAAGTCCGAATTGAATGAGGCGTATTTGATACGTTACTAAAGCATAGGACCGTCGGGTTTCTTTCTCGATCATTCTATCTTTTTCATGAGGGCAGGTGCGTCTCATAAAAAGTAACTTTTTTTTTGGGAACTGGAGAAAATTAATTGCTCTATTTATGACGCGATATTCTAGCTTATTTGTTTCACCTACTCCGGATTAATCAAGGTCCGTTCCCTTACGGCTATAAATAGTGACGATGGGTGCTCGTTCCTTCCCGTAGAGAATTGAGACCTTTATTTCTTTCTGAGAGTCCTTTTGTAATGAGAATCGTCTCTTTTTGTGAACTGTTCTATAAGACATTTCGGTATGCGGAGCTTTGTAGCTTGGGTAGGTTCTGCCTGAGTGAGATCTCATTAAGGAGGGGGACTACCAGAAGGAAATCTTATTATGTCGAACGTTAGTCGGTTGGTATGGTGAGATCATCCAACACCGGTGGAGACATGTCTTGCACCGGCTTGGGTTAACTGTCTGAATTCTCCTCGACCATCCAATTACGGTAGGGGTACCTCTTGCACCGTTTTTGATTAGTAGGCAGGGCTTGGGTCGTTTGGGGATGGTAACATCCGAATTCGTATCCTTTTTTGTTCTTAGCACTACATAAGAATTATTGTTTTTGTAGGCAGAGCTTGGGTCATTAGTAAGTAGGACTTGGGTCGTTTGGGGTCGGAACGATTAAAACTTTTCGACAGATCAATCTGTTTAGAATAATCGTTTGGTAACACCAAACTGAGACCATCCGAAGGATGATTTCATCGATTCTCCTTATGGGATAGTCACCACTTAGTCATAGATTTCTTTGTTTTGGGACTTTTCAAGTGCGAGTTTAATGGCCTAGACTTTTCGTATATCCACTCATTTGGGGACGTTCTATCACATCTCATCAGCAGGCAGGGTGTTAGTCGCTTTATAAATTTCCTAAGGACAATTCTCAGTCTTCGGCTATTCCACGGATGAATGTTCAATACAACGTAGTCTTCTTTCTTAGGATGTGTAGGAATGAGCATTTCATAAATTGATTATCATGATTAATGAAAATGGGCAGACGTAGTTATTTATTATTTTTTTTATAATATTATGTTAAATTTTATTAAATTTGATTTGATTTGAATTTATTAATTAAAAGATAAATTTTTTATTATATCTGATTTTTTTAATATGTAAAAATTTAATTCAAAATCTAATTTGAAGATAATCAGTTCGATCAATCATCGGTATCGAGAAAACTAGTCGAGGACAAGACATCTGAGAAAAAGGAGCGGAGGGTCATCCCGCTTAAGACTTGTGTGCTGCGTGCAGTTTGGCAATGAGGATGATTTCATTCTTGAAATCCATGAGTTTTTGTCCTGAACCACTTCATACCCTCTTTACCTAAATTTCTCTTACCTTTAAAACAGGTCCCACCCCACCATTGTAAAATTCTCAGAGGCAGTTTGTAGGTTCTCAAAGCTAAAATTTTGCAAGTCATTTTTATTTTATTATTAAAATAATAAAATTTATTTTTTATTTAAAAATATTTAATACACTTTTTCAGAGAGAGTAAGAATAAAAAATTCCCTCTCTCTCTCTCTCTTCTTCTTCTCCTCTTCTTTTTCATTAGACAAATTACATTCTCTTCGGTTTTCAATCTTTGCTGCACACTTCCTCTCTCAATCTGTTGTTCTCTCCCTACTTCAGACGCCGATTGAAGTTTAAATTTAATGGGTCTGTCGCTGTTGTGAGTTGAGTTAAATCAAATAATATTAAAAATATCTTATGACTAATATATTATGGGGATGTGAGTTAGATCAGAACTAATCCCTTAAAATAGGTCTCAAGGTGTTCAAACTTGATTAATCGAATAAAACTCAAATACCGATCGATAAAAAAAAAAAAAAAAGAATTTCAAACAAGATCAGTTTTGGAAACTTTACGGGTGTTGAGAAATTTGGAAAAATAACTTAAAAGAATTTCATAATTACTTTTAAAGTAGTTTCCTTTAATCTTTCTATTAGGAGATTTTTGCCTTGTATAGTGTTATATAAAAATATTTTACAGAAAATTATTTTTTCATTAAATCAAATTTACTTATGAAAAATGGGAAATATGACAAGAAAAATTTGTTGTCTTCTTCATATCTCAATTTCAAATTTTCCAAAAAATTATAGAACAAATTTCTCATAAATTAGATAGGCACCCATTACTTTAAAAAATAATAATAAAAGTTTGACCTTTTATTTTAAAAAATAATAAAAAAAAGTTCCAAAAAAGAGAAAAGAACAAAGACCTCGTTAGAAACGCCAGGTGTTGGTTGGTAGGTAATGCAACTAACAGAGGTAGAGAAGGCTTGACGATGGCCCAAATTTGACAGCAACGAGGCCCAGTACCTTTTTAGTTTGACATCTACACCTTTTCTTCAGGCAAAGGCTACACACTTGGACTGGTAGGTCTGAATCACTGGTGAAGATTGGCAGTTGCTCATTGATGAACACTAAAATTTTCCTCTCTTAATAGACTCCCCACTTCACCACCCCCACCATCTCTCTCTCTCTCTCTCTCTCTCTCTCTATCAAAGTTTCTAATGCTTCAACTCCTTCAATCCCCATCATGAATCCATACCCATCTTTGCTATCATCCCAACTTCCCAGTTCAAAATCATGGTATGCTCTCTCTCTCTCTCTCTCTCTCTCTATGTTATATAAACTAGTGGGTCACATGTATTTCTATGTTATTATTTGTTTCTTTGTCATAATCTATAATCAAACTATAAGATATGGATGAATTTGGATTGATTAATTTTGGACACTTTTTTTTTTTTGGCTGCAGTCTCTATTGCCGTTGATGTTTAGGTCCCTAGTGAGGCTAGTGATATCGCTAGTGGATCAACCGGCGGCGACGGTGACGACAATTTTGTATTACAGTGATCTTCTTCCCCGGAATTTGAATTTGGAGAGATTGGTCCGCACTGATTTGCTTCATCCGGAAAACTATTTGTTTCATTTTCTGGTCAATGTCTTGAGATGCTTCTGGTAGGGACCCCACATCATATAAATTTCTCCAAATTTTGATTTCATATCATATACCCACAACTTGTTTCCACCTAATTAATAAAAAATAAATCCATTAATAACATTTCTTTTAAATTGGAGATTTTGGGAGAATTTGTCATAATTGAATTGTCAAAGAACAAAGTGGAACATGGGATTTTGTTTCTGTTTTATGTATTTTTTTTATTTTTTATGAATAATCTGTATCCGACAATCACTGGATCCGATTAAATTTAGTTTAAATCAGATTAAGCACTTAAGAGATAAAATTATCCTGATATTTATTTTTTCGATACACAAAATTAGAATTCGACATTTTATTTAAGGGCACGAGTATTTAATTATTTTTTTATATAGTTTGGTTAATGATTAATGGAGCTGATGGAGCTTTTACTTTTTGTGCTCTACATGTTGAGGCCAGATCTTATCCAATCAAGGGTCGATATATTGATGGAATTCCAAGTTTGATTTGAGCAAAGACAATTATGCAATTTTGATAAGGATTGTGGAAGTTGGGAGAAATGTAAAATTTTGTTCACAACCCAAAAAAGGAAACAACAAAAATTAGATAAATAAAAAAAGTGGAAGCTTGTTAAGCCCACCATGTAAATCTTTTTTTTTTTTTTTTTTTTGCTTTTTTGTTAATTTTTTTTTTCTGTTAAAAGCATTTAAATTTATTATGTTAATAAATAATTAAATCCATAATTCATTATTGACCACTTATAGAGTTGAGGGCACATAGATTCTCATGGGCCACCTAGGAGAAGATTAAATATCCTGTTAATTAAGTAATTATAAAGTATGACAACAAAATCACTCCGACTCATAATAACGATAAAACCAAAGTAAGCAAAATTAAAAAATAATTATAAATTTATTAATTTTAAGATAATTATATTTTTTTTATTGTCTCATGTAATACCATTCTTTTTTCCTCAGAGGTTTGGACTTCAAATATATATATATATATATATATTTCCTTATGTATCAAAAAGAATGAGTTTAGAACTATCGGGCCTTACAATCATTAGCCAATATATTTTTCTATTGTGCCTTTCTTTGTTTATGGTTCAGACCTGCTTTTTACATATCTTTCGTTATTTGGGACCATATTCACCTTTTTGGGTTTCTACTGAATCACAGTAAAGATAATTTTTTCCATGTTCATGAATTTTTTTTTTTGTACCTTGGAATTGGTCCACCTTCTGATTTCCAAAGTTTTGCTCCGACTATTCCAAATCGAGTCGTTAAAATCCCTCTACGGGATAAAGCTCTCCTCAACATGGTTTGTTCCATCTAATATTCAAATTCGAATTCTCTAGATGAGATCTAGTGAATTATTCACTAGACCAACACATGTTGGATATGCCAATAAATTTAACTCAACTGATATCGTTTTCTCTTCTCTTACAACTCTCAGAGAATAATCTTTTTATATAATCATTAAATAATCAACATCACTATTCAGAAGCAAACTTGCATTTTTAATGAAATTATTGTGTATAGTTTAAAAAGAATGATAATAATAGAAAAATTGTGCATGATAAGCTCAAGATGTTGCATTGTCCTATCACCTAACTTTTAACAAAAATCCAAATGAGCAGAGCATTGTTTTCAGTTATCTATGCTTGCTTTTGACATTGTTGTTGTGCTGCTGCAAATATTTAAACAATTGTGGTTTTGTCATATGTGGGTATGAATAGACTAGGTAGCTTTTATCCAACAAAAATGGACCAATCTGATCTGTTCTTGCATCACATTTTTCATTTTTCTAATTGGCATCATTGGCCTTGTTTATACATCTCAATCCAATTTTTTTTTTGAAAAACTTTTTATATACCCGATTTAAAAATTACTTTATTTCTATTCATATATAACCCACTTAATTAAATGCGAGGATCAAATTTATATATTTTTTTAATAAATTATCGATATTTAATAATTATTTTAAATATAATTAGATTGTATTTGAGTCGATTTAAACTCTTAGGAGTAATGACAGAGTCACATAAAAGTGAGAGTAGGCAATTATCCCATCATACCAAAATAATTCTATTAATTTTTACATATGAAATAAAAATTATCTCCATTCAACTCAAGATATTGCTCGTACTAAAATGTTAGTTAACTTACTATATATCATTCTGTTTCATAAAAATATTTTATCCCTATTGTCCTTAGATTCTAGATTCATCACCGCTTAGGAGGCAAAACTCTCCAATATCTATTTTTTTAGCACACAAGATTCGAATATAAGATTTTACTTAATGTATATCAGTATTTAGTTACTAGATCATCAAATTTATACTCTAATTATTATTTTAAATTTCAAAATTGTAATTGAATGTTGTTTAAGAAGTGTTTTGGGTAAACCATCTATCTACAATTCTTTTAAGAATCAAATGGTTGACACGAATAAATATTTAAAATGATTATCCATTTAAAAGGATATTGGAATTAAATCAATCCACTTAACCAAATATTATATCCTTGTTTGATGTGCACCATCTTTTATTTTGGTCAACTATATGCACTTCTAAAAAATTCATTTTCATGGTATGTTCTTATGACACCTTCATTCCCCCCCTTTTTTTAATAATCAATCGGTATTCAAAACTATATCCTCACTAATTTGATTCAAGTGACATTGACCCCAATTTAGAGAGAAAACTCTCTTAATATAATTTTTTTATTTTTAAATTTTAAATATAAAATTTGATTAATAAATCTAATATTTTTACTCATTAAATCGATTATTAATTGGTCCAATAACTCTCATTGGAGTGCGGACCCTCTCATTAGTTAGCCCTAATAATAGTATGACTTTTTCTTTTTTTTTTTCCCCAAGTCCTCTTGACTTTACAACCCTCCCTGACCATACAACAATCCTAATTATTGGGCCTTTTTTTTTAAAAAAAAAAAAAAAATCAGCCACTCGTTTACCCAATGAAACATTTTTCTAGAACCCAATTTCCTAATTAATTTAGAATGTTAAGTACTCTTGAATTACAAAGAATTCCATTGGTATTGTTGGGTTCATATTTGTGTAAAGAATTCAATACTCATAGAATTTATGCAATGTCAATAAACTATAGTTCAATTGATATCATTTTTTTCTCGTAAAGGTCTTGAGTTCAACGCTCTTATATATATATATATAAATACATATATATATTGGTTACACAGAAATTTGAATATGATATCTCTAAATTGAGGTAGAGGAGTTATAACCTATGTTTTGAAATTCGGACGGGAGTATGAATCGGTCACATCAAAGAGTCATGGGTCACTGGATCAAACCGAGCGGATCAGATAAAAAATCCGAATGACGTCATCATGATATCATAAATAAATTTAAAATATAATATATTAATAATTTAAAAAATATACATATCTAATTACAAAATATTATCAAATCACATTCAAAATAAATAATATTAATATAACATAAGTTCTTCATCTAAATATTTCACATAATTTAATACGAAATATTATTCAAATATATTAAAACTTAATTCAAATAATAGATTGAAATATTAAAATCTAATTTAAACAATAAGAAAAGATTTATGAGGAAAAAAAAAAAGAAACCAAGTGAAAAACAATTGGAAAAAAAAAAAGAAACCAAGAGATGAGATAAAATAGAAAAGAAAAAGAAAGGAAAAAAGATGCCAACATGTGGTCCAGTTCTCACAATTCAAACAAATCATTTCACTGTCCTGGTTCGAAGCTTCACAACTGTATTTTTTTCATTAATTAAAAAACCTAATCGGATTGGGCCAGTTTCTAGTCCAATTCGGGTTTGACCAAGTTTGATCGATTTTTTAAAATTTGATTATTTTAAAAAACTCGAACCAGCTCTTGATTCGATTCCTGATCGGACCAGTCGGGCCCAAGTTTTAAAATACTGATTATAATCACTAGACTATCCTTCTGGAACAAAAACTCAAATGTGAATAGAATTCGATCCACATTGCTTGATCCTCTAACTTAACTGGGACTGAGTCTGGAATGATTTCCTTATCTTCCAAGCAGATTCTTTGATCCGAGTCTTTCCTCAGCAAATTATTGAATATCAGTTCCAACCCCTAAATCAATTTCTTCAATTTCCATCTCAAGTCCTGAATCAATTTCGATTTCTTCGATCCCAAGCCCCTAGACTCTAGTCCTAATCCCCAAATTCTTGATCTCCAGCAAATTCTTCAATCTTTCCCTCCTCCAATTTAGAAAGAGTTTAAGAGTCACCCCCTCCCAATGAATAGTAGGCCCAGTTGCAGGACGAAGACATTCAAAAGGGTGATGTGCATGTTGACACAGGCCCAGACCCAAATAACACTTTTTTGAAAGGTGCTCGGCTCCTCAAACTTGTAAGTGCGTGAAGCAACGTCCATAAGTTATAATTCAATTGATATCATTTTCATCTATTTAAAAATCTTAAATTTAAATCTCTCATTGTAAAAAAAAAAGAAAAAAAAAGGCAATGAACATGCTTATGGTCTCAGTGGAGTAGTTGTTTATATTATGTGTATCTCAAACTATTTATTTAGTTATTTGTTTTTGTTGATATATAAGTTTATCATTTTTTATGTATTTGATAATCAAAATCTAATTAATTCGATATGTGTAGTAATAGACTCAATTTAAGGATTGGTTTTGTTTTTCCATTCTCAATACTTAAACTTGAGAATAATAAAAAAATGTGTAGGCAAAGTAAATTCTTAAATTAGACTCTACAACTGCTCAAATAGTATTAATCAAATTTTTCGACACCGTTGGTCAAATAGCAAATATATATATATATCATTTGGGATGATAAATTTTATGGCCAAAATGGTATCACATCAACGGAAAATGAAATTACTTGGGTTGAGCCACTCGCTGGACTGAGGAATTTTTGTTAGCGAATTGCATGATTGTCGCGTTTTGTACACCTTAAACCTAGATTTTCTTTATACCAAAATATATAAATAAGTCTATCATAAGGAATTTAGGATGTTTACTTAGGATATGGTCTGACAGGTTTTATTTGGTTGACCATGGGCAAAATATGGACGCACACCCACCAACGGTTAGACGTTTGACTTAATTCGATATCTGATTATTACGTTTGATCCGATTTGAATTAAGTTAGATTCTTAAAAAGTAAAACTCTCTTAACGTCTGTTTTTACTATACGCAAGAGTCTAACTGAGATTTTACTTAAAAGAAAACCTGTATCCCACACGTGGATTATGCAAGTAGACCTAATATTTCACCCAAAAGAAAAAACCAATTACCCAATCCTCTCTCTCCCCCCTTAAATTTGTCTTCGCAAATTTTTATTTTAAATAATATTTATTTGCAAGTGAATATTGAAACCTAAAATCTAAAAGACTAATTAGGAAATAATATTTATCGATGCTAAAAAGCTTCATGCAGTGTGAAATGATTAATTGAATATAATATAATATAATTTTTATTTATTTATAAGATATGATATGTCATTATAATGAATACTCATATTACAAAATGTTCACAAACTTTTGGGAGTTGAATGTGAATTTGCTCACATTTCAGAAAAATCTCAGGACTACTAATTTAATCGAATAGATTGTGCCTCAACTTGTGTCCTTCTAATAGGTCACAAAGTCTTTTTAAACACACTATGTTCTTTACAGCTGGTTTCCTTTTGCTTTCTTTATTAGGTTGAAGGGTCAATCAAAATAAGCTATATAAGTGGCATGTACCTTAAAAGCAAGGGACATATTAAATATTTGATCGAGGTGAAACAGTTGAATGTTAAATTCGATTAATCAAAATCTTAAATTTGAATTTTGAAAAAGAAAAAATAGATATTAGGAGAGTCAAATCCTTAATGGCCCTACAATAATCAGTCAGATTAATTGGATTAAACCAAGAAATCGGTTGGTAGTAAGTATTCACTTACACCAAATATATATATTAAATATTTGATAAGTTCTATGGTCTAAGATATGGACCCACTTCTCTTTTTGAAGACCTTTAATGCTTACAGGGGTCCAACTCAACCCCACTAGACAAACAAAGAGGCATTTGCTCATTTACAGCTCCATTTGGGACATTTTTCTTTTATGTCATTGTGAGGTTTAATTCAAGAAATAGGAATCCTTTAACCCTAAAAAAATTCCTGGATTAATTCCCGCAAAAAACAATCTTTGGGTGAAATGGTTGAACGTTTAAATTCGTTTAATTAAGATTTTAAGTTTAAATTTTAGAAATAAAAAAATATATATTAAAAGAGTCAATCTCTTAATGGTCCTGCAATACTCGATCGGATTAGTGTGATTAAATCCAAGAATCGATTAGTGATAAGTATCAACTTACACCAAATATATATATATATATATATATATATATATATATATATATATGTGAGTGTGTGTGTATTAAATATTTGATAAGTTCTATAGTCTAAGATATGGACCCACTTTTCTCTTTGAAGACCTTTAATGCTTACAGGGGTCCAACTCAACCCCACTAGACAAACAAAGAGGCATTTGCTCATTTGCAGCTCCATATAGGGACATTTTTCTTTTAGGTCACATGTGAGGTTTAATTCAAGAAATGGGATTCCTTTAACCCTCAAATAATACCTTAATTTTGTAAATTCCCACAAAAAAACAATTCTTTTTTTTTTCTTTTGTGCCTAGTTCTTTTAAGAAATTGAAATGATCATTGTATTAAAATTAAATTAAACTCTACTTTCTGAAGGCAATCATCTCTTTTTGCGCCCTTGAAGGCAATTAGCAATCTCCTTCCTGAAATTAGGGTCTTGTAAACCAAAGTCTTGGAAGACTATCATTGATCAACGTTCTGTGAATCTAGTATCAGAACATCAAATTCTCTTAATTAAGTGTTGAATTTGAGTATTAAAAAAAAAGACATAAGAATGAAAAATAGGTATTTGAAGAGTCAATCTCTTATTTACGTCCTATAATTATTCAAATTGGATTAATCGAATAGTCAAATTAAAAACAAAGTACTGTCATTATGGAGTTGTTTTTTCAGACAACCAAAATATTATAGTTGCACATTTGTTGGGTGGGAATAATAACTTTATTTTTTTTATTTTTTCTTTTTTGACATTGATGGGCAGGACACACAACATTTGAGTGCAAACCTACCCAAAATAAAACAAAAGGGGAATAAAGTTCCTCAATTGATTGCAAGACTACCCTTGCATTCATATCATCTATGGAATCTCTTGATGCCCAAGTAATTTATATTATCCCTTTCTTTATTCCAAGGCTTTTCCCCTTAAAGCCCTCGAGAAAATTCCCACTTTTTAGAAAAGGAATAAAAATAATAATAATAACAACAATCAAGAATCGAAGGGTGAAGTGGACCAAAAATTCTTTAACTTTTCAAATTAATTTTTGCACGTGAAGAGAGAAACGAATCGTTTAATAGTATTATTATTGATAAGAACTGAAAATGAGGTTGGAATTTTTTGAGGTGGCCGGCTAGATTTGTGCCAATCTCAATAACCTCCTTGAGAAAATTATGGATTAATTGAGTCAATTTTTTTCCTTAAAGAACTCGATTTATATTTTTATTAAGTACGATGAAACAAAATGAGTGTAATAATAGAAACTGATATTGATAATTAAACTCAAAATGATCAAATTTCTTATGGTTAATAATTTCTTATGGTTTCATTTCTAAACCTTTATTTTCATTTCATTAATTTAAATAAATTATATGAATATTATTTCCATTTCTGTTTCTCATATTTTTTAAGCAAAGAATCACTTATGAATTTGTGTAATAATATACAAAATTTAAATTAGATTGGGATTTTAAAAGGAAATTAGAAAAAAAAACAAAGGTAGTTGGAGGAGCCTATGGGAATGAGTTAGGACTGTTGCACGGACTAGCTCGAATTCGTGAGTCGTTCTGTTAACGGCTCGACTTGACTCGAGTTTGATCGATTTCGAGTCGTCATGTATCGAGTCGAGTTTGAGTAATATAATTTTAGACTCGAAAACTCGATGAATAACTCGATTATATATATTAATATATATTATATGTTTATATATAATTATAATATAAAAAATAAAATAAAATATATTAATATATTATATAATAATCAAATTTTTAAATAAATATAATGATATTCAAAATCAATTCGAATCGTCCCTAGGAATGAGGATCGGTCAACATGTGCCGGGGAGGAGGAACCAAACCAAATGGCAAGGAAGGAGCCTTATGTAAGAAGAAAGCAGAGAAACCAAACACGGCGCAAGATGCACCATTCACGGGGGCAACTGGGGTCTCGCCATCTGGCATACCCACCTTTCTGTCTCTCTCTCTCTCTGTGACTCTCCAACTGGCGTCAACCGCTCGTTCCTATTCTTTCAAACCCGTCAGCCCAGTCCCCTGGTTTTCTAAACTATTGAAAGACCCTCCTAATTATTATTTTTATTATTCTGCTCCCTCCCCCGTCTCTTCCAATTCCATTCCATGAGTGATGCATCTCACGCTTTTTCGTGATTAGCACCCTCTCTCTCTCTCTCTCCCCACCCTCGATGTCCAGCATCACGCTTCGTCCACTAATTTGATTCAAATACCTCCAAAACCTTATTTAAAAACTACTCATTAAATATAATTTTTTTTATTTTTAAATTTTAAATTTAAATTTTAATTAAAAAAATTAATATTTATTGATTCAACTCTATATATATATAACTAAAATTTAAAAAATAAAAAAAATGAAAAAGTGAGTTCATAAATTAAATTTTATAATATTTAAATCAAATTAATCAGATAATTTAAATATCAATAATCAATACTATTAAAAAAGAATGTAGGAGGAGGATCCTATCCCATATATGTGATATAAAAATATGCATTTAATGAAATTATTTTTATTAATATTACCCTTATTAAAACAAATGAATTTCTTACATTATTCTTATATATTTTATTAAAATTTTTAAATTTCTCTTTTCTTTTATTTTATATTTCTCTCTTAATCTATTTTAATTTATATTTCTTGAAATTACTCTTTTTATCTATATATTTATTAATTCAAAATTCATATGCATGCCACGTTATCTTAAAAACATAAATTATATTTGGACTTGTAATTAATTAAATGAATAGTGTTGAGTGGTAAATGAATTTATTGTGCAAATGAGATCAAATTTATGTTCAAATTTGACTTGCCCTAATAATGAATTCATATTCTACTATTTTTTTATTACATTACGATTTTAACTTAAAATCACTGGATTAGAGAGAGGAGAATTATGATCATTAGACTGTTTTTTTAGAAATATGTTATACTAATTTAGTTAAATGAATGAACTGAATTACAAATTGTTCATAAATAGCTCAATTTATTTACGATCCTAATTAATGTTTGGGAATTTATATACTCACCAAGTATTTTCTCTGACTAAACCAAACTATAATTTATTTTAATTGAGCACAAATGAATGCTGTATACAAGCGTAACTCATCAAACTTAGGTTTTTTTTTTTTTTTTTTTTTTGTATTTTATCATTGACATTCAGAAATTCGATTAATTTAGTTTAAATAACTATGAGATTTATTTTATGAATTGACTCTCTCAATACCTATTTTATTATTTTTAGAATTTAAATTCGAAATATTGATTAAAAAAACATAGTATTCTATTATTAGACACACAAATTGTTGGTTCTTGAACACAGTTATTCACATTTCATCTCGTTTGCTGCCCATTGTCATCGCAGAAGTCCTAAAAATAAATTAGATTAATAAAATAAATAACTCGTTAGCAGCGGAAAGAGTGCTTTAGCCATAATATATTCATAGGGAAAAAAAAAAGGAAAAATGACTGTTTAAAGGAAATCAATTATTTTAGTTTAAATTAATAGTAAAAATCTAAAAATCTCCATTTGGGATTGATCGACAAGGACTCAAGTTTTGGAGCTGTCCTGATTCGCAGCTTTTTGTAGAGGCAAAACTCAAGAAATAAAAATTTATATAGGGATGAAAGATAATATATATTAGAATTATCATTTCAGAAATGAAAAATTATAATTTTTAAGACGATATATAATATCTATAATTATAATTTTTAAAATTATATAATTAATTTTTGTTTTTTTTTTTTAATTTAAGGGGTAGTGACCCTTGTTTCCTCCCTTGGCCACTAACTCTATAGAGCCTTACTAGATTAGTTACTAGAAAATATTAGGTTGAGTTCAAGCAGCATTGTCATTTGTCCTTCGTTTTTCAACCATGTAGACTGTAGGGTAAACCAGCTCTAAGTGTCTGTTTGATTGATAGGGTGTTTTTTTTTTTTTTTTTTTTTTTAATATATATAAGAAATCTTGTCAAATAAATTCTCTTCTCCTTAAAACTAGTTTTTTCATGGATAAAAATTTTAAAAATAACTTTTAAAAAAAACCTCCGAAGATTTTTCTTCTTTTTTTATGCCAGCTTCTTAGAAGTATATTTTTTTATTCTATTTATATCCTCACTTAAAGATATAAAATTTTAAATATATTCATGTCATAAATTCATTTACCCTCATGTTCTTCAAATCTAGACTTTTTTTTTTCAATTTTTAATTTTTAATTTTTAATTTTAACTTTATTAATTTTTTATTCTCTTTATAAAGAGAAAAAATTTTTTTTAAAAAAATCCGTCAAACTGACACTAAGACTTACGACTATTGGGCACATGAGGTGCACAACATGCACCTGTTGGCCCTCAAAAGGGACCATGTCATTACAATAATTAAATTTTAAATTTTAAGATCGATCATTTAAAAAAAATATTATAATACGTCATTATAAAAAAAAGGAAAAAAATATATATCTTCCAATTTTCTTTTGCAATTGTATAGGAACTAAAATAATGAAGGTGCAACAATTACTCTTTTATCACTTGAAATATCAATTCAGGATCAAAAAAGAAAAATTTTAATTAATAGGTTACCGCAAGCAGTGACCAAAAAAAAAAAAAAAAAAAAAAACTATAAAAGAAAAGTTAATTTTTTTCCTAGGGAAGGAATACTAATAATAATTCATACTTGAAGCACAAGTTTTGAACCTAAAAGGGTTTTTTCCTTTTTTTTTTTTTTGGGGGGGGGGGTTGGCAAGGAGAAAGGAAGTATGTTTTTGCAAAACAAGTAACTTACTAAACTCAATAAAATTTAGTGCGAACTGAGTTATTATTATTAGAGAAATTTAAATATAATTATGATATCATGATAAGAATGAAAAATAATATAATATTTTTATAATATTTTCTAATAAAGTAATATATTCTTGTATGTTATAACAATTATTATTTTTCTATCACATATAAAAACAGTGAAATGTTGGCAAGAAGGTTAGTTTGCCTCCTTAATTAGGTTAAAAAAAAAAAAATTAAGTCAAGGATCGAGTTAGTGCAGATCCACTCTTTGCCATACCCTAATCTGCTAAATTTCGTAAAGCTGTTCTTCTCTTTTTTTATATTAGATTAATCGATATTCAGAATTTTTCTAATTAATCCGATCTAAATATTATGAAATCTATTAAGCGATTAGTTCTTTTAAATTATTTTTTTATTTTAAAAATTTAAAGTTAAAATTTATAGTTATAGTCAAAGAAGGAGAGTGTGCAATCAATTTAGTAAAGCCATCCTTCCATTAAACGCAACCCTAATTATTATACCATCCCTGGACTGTGTGTGCTCGCACGAAATGATTCTTTCTCCTTTTCGCTATAAATAAAACTTTAAAACTTTCTATTTTGGACTTTTGAAATTATTACTGTCTACAAAGTTTCCTGTTTTGAGCAAAGCAAGAGTTGGGGTGGCCAGCATTACTAGAGAGAGAGAGAGGGGTTGTGTATGCGCAGGCTCATTCATTCACGTTTGTTCCCTCCATCTCAGGCTTCAGCTTTCTCTCAAAGCCGCTCCCTCTCTCTATTTAAAACAGTTTCAAAACAGAATCTCTTCGCTTCTCTTCTCTCTCTCTCTTTCTCATTCCACTCATCATCAACCAGTAAAACGTCTCTTCATCTAAACAGAACATCCTTTCTTTGATTTCATCTCTCTCTCTCTCTCTCTATTCTGAGCATTGAACCTCCTTCATTCCATCAACCATTTGTTTCCGAAGAGATAGAAGATGTTTGACGCATTAACGAAAAGCTCGAATAGCAAATTCTCCTCAAAATGGTGAGAAAGAGATAGAGAGACAGAGAATATACATCGTCGTCTCTGATTTTTTGGAAATTTTCTTTTATGCGAATTCTGTGATTAATGCAATTTTTTCTTTTGGGTGGTGCAGCAAATCGGTGATGAAGGTCACGAAGACGCGACTTGAGGCGATAAAAAGGAAGCGACAATCAATGGAGAAGTATTTGAAAGGAGACATTGTCAAGCTTCTGAAGGAGGATCTTGATCATATTGCTTATGGCAGGGTATGAATTATTTTCCTTTTTGTGATTTTTGGTTTTGTTTTCCCTTGCTTCTACCTTACAATGATCTATTTATTTATTTATTTATTTTTGGAGACATTTTCTGTGCCCCGTTTCTTGAATTTTTTATTTATTTTCTTGATTTCTGTGGGTAATTAGTCATTTTCTGTGCCCTGTTCTTGAATTTGTGTGGTTGTCCGTATCGTCTTAAATTTGCAATGGAAAGAAACACCTTCTTGGTGATTCTCTTATTGGAGTCATATCCTTATACTTTTGTTTATGGGTTATGGAATTGGAGTCTGGCTCAAGCATGCTTATCCATGTCGGACTTTGCTAATTCAGGAGAAATTTTCCCCGCAACCTCCCAGACCGGTGGAACTTTAGACTTCATGAATGTGGATTCCTTTGGTTGCTTGTTATGTGAGTTCCATATCATCCACGACGACAACAACAATAACAACCGTGTCTTAATCCTAGACTCTCGGGTACAAACATAATTTTAAAAATATTACTAATAAAATAATAAACAAAAATATATATAAAATAAAAAAATAATAATAATTAAAAAAAGATTATAAACTTACAAAGGTACTGGGATTTCTTATTTTTCTACGTCGATTATTTTTTTTAGCCTCTTATCCAAATCTTCAACGGCCGAGTTCCATATCATCAATCAACCTATTAATTCACCTCCTATATATTCCTTAAGGCTCTCAAACTCAATTGGTTCTATGACTCGGCTCAACTCCATAAGCATTTTGGTGGGGTTGGTGGGGTCCTTGATTTTATGGTCAAACGATCTGGATTGGAGTTGTCTCGCCGTCATGGTTTGACAGATATTTGCCCTGAGTTATTATTCATTTATTTGCATACTGGTAGAACAATCAAACCAATTTGATTAAAACATTGTGCATTTTACTAAACCAAGGTGTTCAACGTTTTTGGATTTGTACAAACAGCTATTCCTTTCTCAACGTGCTCTGAACCCTTCATCTTGGCATGACAGTAAGGATGGTTAGACTATTTTGTTTACATGTGAACAAATGGTGAATTTGATGATGGAATTCATTTCCTGGAGCTTCATGGGTTCCATCTTTTGTGCATCATTGCTTTTGAAAAAGCTGTTATTTGTTCCTCTGCAGGAATTAGGTGATCCTCATTTCTCATTTACTTTAGCTGTCCGCACATGATTCCATGTGCGTGTGTGCACCCATTTTCCATGTATGCCAGACACTGATCTGTATCTTAGGAGTATAGTTGTTACTGCAAATTTCCATGATGCAGATTCACAGAATGAATCTTCTAGCTGCCTTACTGTTTCAGAGTGTAAGGAATTATATGAATTGAGTCCACCAATTTAATTCTAATCACAGTGACCAGTTTTGGGGCCTTATGATGAGGGTGTCCCGATTTGTCAATCTTTTCTTATGCTCCAGCAGAATCTTATGTCATTTGTTCATGATACCGATGTAGTTGTATGTAGTATTTGTTTGAAGGATACCGTATCGAATTTACTTGAAAAATTTTACTTTGTATTGTATATGGCGTGTATACATGCAATCTTAAGCAAACTTTAGAAGTTGAAGTCTAGAAGATTATATACAATAGAACCTAGTGTTTTTTATAGGCTGTCCTGGCAACAGCCTAATGTTCAGCCGCAATAATCATGCATTCCATCATCACTAATAGTCAGCGATCGAAATGCGTATACAATTAACGGAGGATCTGCCCTAGATTTTCCTGTGGAATGCATAATCTCGGTGCATCAGATATGCTTTATGTGCAGTAAGCTTAGCAAAACACACCTTAATGTTCAGATGACAGAATGGGGCCATCGTTTTTATTATGTGCATTTAATGATGAAAATGCGCATAAATGTTTTCATGGTTTCATAATTCTACTGAGGTACAGACTGCCCCAACCTTTTCTCATGTTGCTGATGTTGTGTCAGGTTGGAGGATATATGAATGAGCTGAATCTAACGTCCTGCTACGATATGGTTGAGCAATTTTGTCACTGTATCTCAGATAATATTTCAGTCATGCAAAAAGAAAAGTAAGTGGGATTTATTTTGCTTCAATTGTAGTTCATAAAATAGAAAAAATGAACAAAGTTGCTTTTGAAGAATGCATATGCAATAGTGGTAATATAGAACTCCCAATTAAGCAGCAACTTCTTTATTTCATTCGTTCCCTGTATGAGCATCCCTTTACTCGCTGGAATATCATAATTACCATCTTTCTTCATCAAGGTTCAACACATAGTCGGGTCTATTGTTTAATATGCGCCTTTCTGTTCTATCTTCTTCCAGGGAATGTCCTGAGGAATGCAGGGAAGCTGTAGCATGTCTGATGTTTGCGGCAGCAAGGTTTGCCGATTTGCCAGAATTACGAGATTTACGGACTATATTTACTGAGAGATACGGAAGTTCCTTGGAACCCTTTATTAACAAAGAGGTAATGATCCAATCCGTGGCTCTAGGTTGACCAAGTTTCACATGGATTCTGCAGGGTCTTGTTCTGTGTTTTTGATTGACCTTTTTAATTTCATGGATGTAGTTTGCAAACAAGTTGAAGTCAAAGCCTCCCACCAAGGATATGAAATTTCAGTTAATGCAGGAAATAGCACAAGAGTCCTCTATTGATTGGAATCCTAAAGCTTTGGAACAGAAGCTCTATGAGCCATCTTCATCTAACAAAGTAAGCATCTTCTTTACTACACGGGCTCTCTTACTCCACATGCTGCGAATGTTTTTTTAAAGTAATCCGTTTTCGGACTTCACAATGTTAGCTGTATCTGACACTTTGTAGGACTCCCCTAAGAAATATGAGTTCCAAGATGATAAAGGCAGCGATGATTTCAGATTGCCAAACATCAGGGATCAGGCTGACATAAAGGCAAATCATAGAAATGACGGAGAGCAGGAACCTTCCACAAGAAATGAGGTGCCAAAGAACAATAATGACTATAAATTACCACGGAGTAGACTGAATGTTGAAAATGGACAAAGTAATGTAGGGAATCTGCCAGAGACAAATTCAGCTAGAACTAGTTGCGATAAAGTGGCAGAAAACAGGCCTACCTACAGCCGACTTGCCCCTCCTTATTCCAAACCAAGAATTGGAAAACACGACACAAGTTTAGAGGCTCAAGCGGGTACTCCAGGAGGTAATGAGACCATCAGGGCACAAAAGAAGGATGTCGAGCAGGAGGCTGAATCCCAGAAACCCGACTCACCAGCTGGTGCGAAAAAGGCAAACCCAAGATCAGTTCGAAGGAATTTCTTGAAGACGTTACCGGGTCAGGACAATGTGGGCAAAGGCAGCGGAACTGTCAAGAATAACTCCAATGCAATGGAAGAGGAAGATGAGGAGGAAAAGTTGGAGAGGCCTTTGTCGCGTTACACTGCAAAAGGATCTCAGAAAACTTTGCCTCTTGCCAATGCCAATGGACATGAAAGACCGGAGTTTTCTCATGCTAGAACTCATTCCGCCCCACCCGAACCCCCAACACTCACCGATACAACAGAAAGAGGACATACTCGGTCCACTTCATTTCAGCAAAATATGTTTAATAATGATGCTCAGCATCCTAAATTACCTGACTACGATGAGTTCATGGCTAGGCTTGCAGCTCTTCGAGGAAGGTAATTCCAACAACATTAAAAATGCTCAATAGCTTAGAATACCATTTACAGAAATTCTTTTCCAATGTAAAATTTCTGAAAGTATGGACAACCTTCTATATGATTTGTTCATCGTCCCACATTCACAATCGTTGAAATAGCTAAATTTTGATGTCTCTAATAACTTTTATAGGTCTATTCTTAAGAGCTGTTGATTCCAAACTTTTCTGTAAAACTACTAGAGTATTCTAAAAACAAGAAATGAAAAATGAAATGAACAAGTAATAGGAGCAATGCAAGTTTTGTTGAAAATACGTATTGTAACAATTTCATCCCTCACTCCCAGGCACTTGAGTGAGAACATTCAATCTAAGTGGGTCTTTTATTTAAAAAAAAAATAATAAAGTGGAGATGAATATTTCAATCTTGGAGATGAAAATTCAATTATAAGGCATAACTAATACCGACCCATAGTGAGGTCTTTGTATGCACTTTCTTGTTGAACCTTGCCTGTTTGCTTTCGAAATTATTTGTAACAACTACAGTTAGTTAGTAGTTAATTATAATTAGAAATATTAATTAATATTTAATAAATTAGTTAGTAGTTAGGAAATTAGTAGTTGAGTGATTAAGTGCTTAGAAAAATTGGTCAGTGGTAAGCGAGTGGTTAGAGAAGATAATATAAATAGATGATATAAGAAATGAAGTGGATATAAAATGAAATTGTATTGGAATCTCCCTTTCTCCCTCTTTATCTTCTCTCTATCTTTCTTTTTTCTATTTCTCTCTTTCTCTATCTTTTACCGCTCTTTAGAGTTGGATTATTAAAAATTGATGTTAGAGTATATGATTCTTGATATAATCAATGGCTGAAAATGATTGATTTAAGAAATATATATATATAAAAAGGAGCTTCCAGGCAAGAATAAAAGAAAGAATGTGAAGAATATGATAAAGAGATAGATGCTCTTATGGCACATATTGATGACAAATTTAACATTCTATTAAAAATGTTTGGTATCAATGAGGATATCAAAATTTTGGTGAAAAGAGAGCAAGAAAAATGAAAAAAAAAATTGAATATCAGTGAGGCAAATCAAATGGCACAAGAAATAATGTTAAAATCCATAGAAGAATAAGGTATTGAAATACCTTTTGAATCTCTCATTCTACCCACTCCTAGTGAAGAAAAGTTGAGGATAGAAAAAGAGTCTTGGACGCCCAAGAAAGAAGTTACTGATGATGAGTTTTTGCCAAACCCTCCAAAAATTGAACTTCTGGTATTCTTCGTACAAAATCTTTTACCAAAAAGAAATTTAAGAAAAATCTCTCTAAAGCTTTCTGGTCTCCATTTTCCTCCCAATAATCTCTCTGCAACACAAGTCACGTTCGTTGCTTATCTCAATCATTTTATCTCTCAACACAAATACAAAACTTGTTTCAAGATTCATGAATTCAAATTCTCAATCTTTGATTTTCTATAATTGAGGACAAGAATGTCTTGAAGGAAGATGTACTATAACAACTATGATTAATAGTTAATTATAATTAAAAATATTAGTTAGTAGTTAATAAATTAGTTAGTAATTAGAAAACTAGTAGTTGAGTGATAAGTACTCAGAGCGGATAAAAATAGATGTATATCCAATCACAAATGTTTATCAAATAATATTCAAAATATAAAATATTAATAAAGTACAATTCATTCATCTAAATATCATATATCATTTATTACAAAATATCATTCAAGTACATCAAAACCTAATTCAAATGATTGGGTTAAATACATCAAAATCTAATTTAAACAATAAGAAAAATCGAGGAAAGAAAATGAATAAAAACATGACCCCATAGTGGAAGAAAGAAAAAAAAAAGGAACAGAATTAAAAAGTTTAAGAGGGGGAAAAAAAAGGAAAAGGTTACGCACACGGGGCACTGCCAAGGATACACAGCCATTGCTGGGTTCGAATATGCTCCGTGACAATTTTTATAAAAAGGAGGAAAAAACCGGTGTCAACCCGATTTCTGGTCTAACTCGGTTTGGTGAGTAGATAGGGTTGATGAATAGATAGGGAAGACAATATAAATAGATGATGTAATAAATGAATTGGATATGAAATGAAATTATATTGAAATCACCATTTTTCCCTTTTTATTTTCTTTCTCTCTATCTCTTTTTCTCTAGTCTTTCTCTCTCTTCTCTTTCTATCTTTCTTTCTTCAATTTCTCTCTTTCTCTGTCTTTTACCACTTTTTAAAATTGGATTATTATGTTATTTAATACATCAATGAATCGTCGATCTAGTAGATAAGGGTATTAGATCTATTAACCAAATCTCAAATTCAAAACTTGAAAAATAAAAAAAAATTATATTGAGAGTTTTTTCACTAAATTGGATCTGACAACGCTAGACTAATCAATTTAAAAAAATGGAAGAAACTTAATTTTTTTATCAATTGTTTATTGAGTCAAAAATATTAAACATTTATTAAGGGAAAGAGCAACCCGAATTAGAAAAACATTATTAAAGGTAAAAAGATTTATCTAAATATGATTGTGAGATGAATTATGACTGACTAGACCAAAATAGATAAATACTATGCAAAATGTTGTAAAGGTTCATTCGAGATTCTTGGTTACCAAATTCTCAGTCAATGGTGCCCTAATTAATTTTTAAAAAATATATACAATATTATTTAAGAGCATATAAACAATTCTTCAATGTTGATGGCATTCCCCTCCCCCCACAAAAAAAAAAAAAAAAAATCCACAAAGAAAAGCTAGAAACCAAATGATCCATTTCATTTTGAGTGGATCAACTTTCTTCCTTACCCATAATGATTATTATCTTTATCTTCTGTTAGAGTTTGATGACTTAATCACACAGCGGAAATATTTAATAAATTTTTGGAATTGTAAAATAGGTTTGGATTCTCGGTATATCTCAATAAGCAGTGTACAAAATTTCGAGAACCGCGAACCCTTTTCACGAACAATTTACAGCCGGATGATGATCACAACACAAACCACCACCGTAATTTCACGACGTCGTAACTCTAAATCCGGTGATTGGATCATCATAAAAATTCCCTACTTAGAATTTTACAAACCCTCTAAAATGATGAATTTTCTCTCAAATTCTTAATTGTGTAATATGCTTTCTCTCTCCAGGACCAAAGCCCTAGATCCATAGAAAATTGTTCTCCTCACTCAAGAACAATTGATTCTTTTTCCAATATTGTTTAATTCTCAAAAGGAAAGGAATAAATTACATACTCATCAAAAAAGGAAATTGCAATAATATGGAGAGGTAATTATGGCATTATAGGTATCGAGAGTTATCCCATTTTTCATTTAAATTTCAAAATGAAATTAGCTAAGGTGAAATGCTCCTACGTGGGCATTTATCAACATCTCTCACTTGCACACGATGACATTTTATGATCATCACAAAACCACAACTCATGCGATCTCACCATATCACCCTACTGGACTCTCATACAGAGTTGAATGTCGTGTGACTAGCGAGTACACCTGCAAATAAAGATTTCTCAATACACCTGTTAGGATGATCGAATAGTCACCGTTAGTACGAAAAGAGAGCTCATTGTATCCCAAATTCAAGACTAATTACATCCATCGAGTCACTTTCCTCATCGAGAGTGATCCTCAAGAAACAGCCAAAGTAATAAGGGTACAAGAGATCTCATCCAATGGATCTCAGGTCTCAGTGAGGTTTGAGGATAAATATCAAATTATCGTCTCAAATAAAATAGCTCCCACTATCCCTAATTGTCTTATCAAACGTGGTATAAAATACGTGCCACAGTGTTATTCCCCTATCTCTCAAAGGGCATCTGTTAGATTTCTCTAACACTGTACAAGTATGGGACTCAGTCTACATATAAGACTTTACCCAGAGATCTCAAATAAAGTACCTCAGAGACAATATCATAAATCGCAAGTGATATCTGAGATCTCATACCTGGCTACTTACATGTAACATGGATGTGGTACATCCATGTCGGTCATATCGCATATGACCTCATCCTGAATACATATTGGGGCGACTTATATTATAGCAGGGCTACTCTCAAAATCTCTTATAACTAAAAACCGTCTCATCTTCACTCACTCAGAGTTGGAGGTGGTCACTTGTGTGAAAGAGTCGACCATACCTGCCTGATATATCTTTAATCACATCATAGAATATATATGATAAGAAAAGAAAGTGTATTAAAAGAAATATAATTTAAGTGTGACTGAATAATACACAATTATCATATATATATATATATATAAAAGGTCAATAAACATCAATGTCGTCAATATAGTACAAATTGAGAAATGTCAATAAGTACCAAAATCCAATAACTCTCTATGCCCTAGAAAGGAATCTCTAGTAATGGGTTTGGTGAAGGGTCAGCCACTATACTGTGTGTAGAAATATACTTGACGGTCACTTTACCCTTCTCGATTATGTCTCTCACGAAATGGTATCCGGTGTCAATGTGTTTGGTTCTACTATAATATTTAGGGTCTCAAGTGTTAGCGATAGCGGTCTAATTATTACAATAAATTATCATTGGTCTCCCACTATCTGTCACAATGCCTAAGTTATCCAATAGTCTTCGGAGTTAAATACTCTCTTGAACTGCAATTGAGCAAACCACGAATTCAGCCTCCATCATAAATAGAGCCACACAAATTTGCTTCTTACTGCTCCAAGAGATGGTATCGCCATTGAGCAAGAAGGCAAAAGCTGATATCTATCTGCGCTTATCCAAATCGTCGCCCTAATCAGCGTCTGAATATCCTACCAGGTACAAATTACCTCCTCCGTAACACAAGAAAAAGTTCGTAGTTCCCTTGAGATATCGAAAAATCCTTTTCACTACTCTCTGATAATCCCTTCCAGGATTTGCCTGATATCTACTCACCAAACTGATTGCATAACAAATGTCTTGTCGTGTACATAACATCACGTACATTAGATTTCCCATTGCACTAAAGTAAGATGCTTTACTCATTTCTCTCACTTTTTCCTAAATTTTAGAGCACATCTCTAGGCTCAGGCCGTCACTTTTGGTGATCTGAATATCTATCGGATTACAATCACTCATCCCAAAGCGCTCGAGAATTTTCCTAATGTAGGTCTCTTGTGAAAGAGCCAACATCTTTCTCGAGTAATCCCTCCGGATCTGAACTCCGAGGATGAACTCAGCTTCACCCATGTCCTTTATATCGAACTTGGATGACAACTATGTTTTAATGGTCATTAGATACTCAATATTATTCCCAACCAATATTATGTCATCCACATACAACGACAGAATCACAAAAGAGTTATCAGAACGTATCATATAGATACAATGATCATCTTCGATCATCATAGAATCATAAGATATTACATCCTCATGAAATCTTAGGTACCATTGCCTAGACGACTACTTTAGGCCGTATATCGATTTCCGAAGTCGACAAACTTTATTCTCCTGACCTACTAGGACGAATCTTGAGCGTTGTTCCATATAGATCTCCTTATCCAAACTCCTGTTAAGGAAAACGATCTATCTAGTGTAACCCATATCCAAGCTCGTGATAATCGCTAATAATAAACGGATCGATGTAAACTTGACTACATGGGAGAAAGTCTCCTCGTAGTCGATGCCCTTCGTCTGTGTACCCTTGGCTACCAGACGGGCTTTATACCTCTTTATTGATCTGTCAACCTTTCTTTTGATTTTGAGAATCCACTTGTTCCCAATGGCCTTTCTATTCTTAGGTAAGTCAACTAGGTCCCAGACCCCATTGACTCTCATAGATTCCATTTCCTCCTACATGAACTTTAACCATTGGTTATTTGCTGGACTCTCGAGAGCCTTCTGGAATGTCCTGGGCTCTTCATCATTCTCGGGAGTCACAATGAGGATTTTATCCTCAATCGAGAAATAACGTCGAGATATATGTCCTCGACTACTCTTACGAGGAGGAAGAGCCTCCATACCTTTAGATGGACCGCTCCTACTAGAACCAAGATCCGTAACAGGCTCTTAACTCCCATCGCTGGGCCCAACTGAGCCATTAGGCTCATTCATCTCATAAAAGGTGCAGTATTGATCGATTTCTTCTCTTTTAGAGAAATCATTCTCCAGAAATGTGGCCTCACGAGACTCAATCTCAGTGACAATGTCATCCGTATGCTTTCTTAGGAGCACATGTCCCTTGGAGTGTTCAGAATATCTAGTAAAGATACATTTCTTTCCTCGCGGGCTTAACTTACTGTACTGATACGATGAATCATGAACATACGCGACACAATCCCATGGTCTCAAATGGCTAAAGTCAGGCTGACTCCCTGTCCAAAACTCATATGGAGTGCTAACTATGGATTTCATTAGGATACGGTTAAAAACGTAGACAGTAGTCAATAACATATCCCCTCAATAGGAGATAGGTAAATTGGCTTGCACTATCATCGACCTCACCATTTCCAAAAAACTCCTATTCCTTCTCTCTGCTACTTCGCTCTGCTGAGGAGTAGCAGAAATAGTCAACTGTCTCGTAATGTCTCTCTCGAAACAGAGCTGTTTAAACTGTTTAAATAGATACTCGCGCCCCCGATCGGTTCTGAGAGTTTTCACCCTCAAGTCTAGCTGATTCTCAACCTCATTGATAAACCTCCTAAAACACTTTAGCACTTAAACTTGTGCGAAATCAGATAGACGTAACCGAAACGCGTGTAGTCGTCATAAACGTAATAAAATATGTGGTTCCGTTTCGGACTCTCATATTCATGGGTCCACAAATATCGGAATAGACCAACTGCAATGAAATCTCAGCTCTCATTATTTTTCCAAATGGTTTTCTCGTAACTTTGTCTGCTAAGCAAAACTCACACAAGAGTAACTCGACCCTGGTTAGGGGGCCCAACAAGTCACTCGTAGCTAACTAGCCCATCCTCTTTTGCCCTATGTGGCCAAATCTACTATGTCATATAATCACATCATCAACTACACTATCAGATACAAAGACAATAGGAGATGAAGGAAAATTATTATCGAATGGAATCAAATTCAGTACACAGAGTCCCTCATGGACTAAACCAAAACAAATTAAAGTACTATCATTATAAATGGAAACTATAGAATTTCCCAACAAAATAGAATATCCTAACTGATCAAGATATCGGACAGATACGAGATTTGACCGAATCTTGGGAGCATACAATACATCATGCAGATATACAACTTGGTTAGTTTACAGCATCAGCTTGCATGTATTAATCTATCTCACTTCCACAAATGCTCTGTTCCCCATATACAGTCTCCTCGTATGGGGACTCAAACAGCGGAATTCCACGTACGCGCTCCTGTCGCGAGCTACAAGGTCTGTGACTCTTGAGTTTGCAATTCACAAAGGAGAAGAGTCAGTGAGTATCACACTAAATGACACATAACTCAAACCATGTAAAGAAGAATGACGTATCTTTCGCTCGCCACACTCGCGTGCGAAATGCCCATGCTTACCACACACATAGCATTAAACCTTGCTTTTATCTAGCTCATTCGTTTTGCATTTCTGTTCTTTGTTATCGGTCTTAACAGATAGTTTCTTCTTGTCGTGACTCTTGGTTTTCTTCTCATGCTTGTGCCACTTGCGCTTAATACCCCCGGAGCCCTTACTCGACTCCGCTCTGTTAGCATGACCTGAAGTAGATGTAGCCACCTCCTGACACTCCTCCTCGAGTTCACAATACCTACTCACATCCATGAAAGTACGGATACTCTCAGTGTGTGTGAGATAGGTTTTAACAACATCTTAGAAGTCCGGCAAATACTGGATCACTCCCAGTACTTGAAACTCACTGACATAGGCTCCCTCATACTCTTCAGAGAGGCAATCATACTCAACATATGCATAAGATGTTGCTTCATAGTATGATCAGGTCTCTTCTTATATGTGATAAACTTGTAGGTCATCATCCTCAACTTGGAAGCTGACCGGGAGCCGTAATGCTCTCTCAGAGCAAGCCAGACTGACATCGCAGTAGGATACTGCTCATATACCTGGATCAGCTCATCGTACATGCTGCTAAGAAGGATCACCCTAGTTTGGCTATCCTTCTTTTTCCAAGCATGATACGCGTCCTAATCCCATCTTGCCTATTGCGTGGTACCCTCCCCGGGGTATATCGTCTCGTGTTTCAGAACCTCCCTGAGTTCTTATTCCTTGAAGACAAACTGAACCTTCTAGTGCCAAATGTCATAATTGTCATCGTTCAGTTTGTCTCCTTTCACGAGATCCAAAATGACAGTCTTTATTACAGTCATGTCTCTATCACACAGAAAATAGAGACGTTAGTGATAAATAATACTTAATATCACAACTTTCGTGCACCCTACGAATCAACAAGACTCAAATAACTCGAGTACAGACCCTAAGATGAGCGCATGAGTCAACAGACACCATACACCATAATTTGAGATTGCATCTCTCCATTCAGACTAGAATTTGGTACACAAAAACTCAAATTTAGTCACATTTAATGGCATAGGACCCTCAGAAAAATAAAAATTTTCATCCCAGCATGGCTTGACACACCGCCACGCGCCGGCGGCACGTCCTCACATTCCTACACCAGCGCAGGGAAGAGGGCAGCATGTGACAGACGCACGGCGTGTCTGTCACGTGCCCTCATGCACCCAGGGGTCACGGACCCGAGTTGAAGCCTGGGTTAGACCCGGTTTCGGGTCGAGGCACGGGTTGGAACTAACCTGGACCGGGCCAGGAAGCTCATGCGCCTAAGCGCACGTGAGCTCCACACGATCCCTTCCCAACACGTCACTCGCCTGTGGCGCGCGTGACGTGTACGCGCCTTGGACCGAAGTCGGGTCTTCTCTGCCTGACGGGTCCTACAACCGGGTCTTTCGACCCGGTTGCCGAAAAATACCTTTTTTGGCCATGTCTTCATCGGATTTTTGTTGAAAACTTTAATTTCTCACATTTCAATCATTCTTGACTCGATTTATGGAAGAATTACGCTCTAAACTATGCGAATGTAGAGTCCAAAATTCTAGCCCTTCACGGCCAATTTTGAAACTCAATTTTTTGGCAACAACCACACATAATATTTATATCAAAATGTAGATTATGAAGCTAGGAATCCATATATACTATTTTCATGCAATGATTTACCCTAAATCTTGACAACTCTGAGGTTTTAAGGTCTCGATCACCATTTATAGTCGAGAATTTCAACCAAAATTTTCATAGCCTAAACATGCTTAGAAAATTACGAAAAAATTATTTTCGTAATCTATATGACATGAATAACATTGTGGTATAATAGGATTCACGAAATTTATTCGTGATTTGAACTCCAAATTTTATACTCTATATTTTTCATACCCAAAAATTTCAAAACTTTATTTTTAATAAATTTAACATCGCTCTGATACAAATGTTAGAGTTTGATGACTAAATCACACAGAAGAAACATTTAATAAATTTTCAGAATCGTAAAATAGGTTTGGGTTCTCGGTATACCTCAATAAACAGTGTACGAAAGTCTAGGAACTACGAACCCTTTTCCCGAATAACTCGTAGTCGGATGATGATCACAATACGAACCACCACCATAATTTCACAACATCGTAACTCTAAGTCCGGTGATTGAATAGCCATAAAAATTCTCTACTTAGAATTTTACTAACCCTCTAAAATGATGAATTTTCTCTCAAATTCTCAATTGTGTAATATGCTCTCTCTCTGGGACCAAAGCCCTAAATCCACAAAAAAATTGTTCTCCTCACTCAAGAACAATTGATTCTTTTTCTAATATTGTTTAATTCTCAAAAGGAAAGGAATAAATTACATACTCATCAAAAAAGGAAATTGCAATAATATGGGGAGGTAATTATGACATTATAAGTAATGAGAGTTATCTCATTTTCCATTTAAATTTCAAAATAAAATTACCTAGGCTAAAATGTCTGTCACGCCCCGATCCGGGAATCGTGAACAGCCGCCCGTTACCCTGGATGCCGACTGTATTTCTACAGAAAATCGGACAGAACCTCCCCATAAATCGGAGGTCTCCCATGTACAAATAAACCTGTATAATTCAAAATCATCCTGAAAATAAAACAAATGGCCATCCCGGCCTCTCCAAAACCAACAACTCCCATAGCCGACATCCAAAACAACGCAAGACTATAAAAATCTATCAACAATCCTAACCACAGACCTCTACTGTCATGCCCAACTAGAGCATGAGCAGCCGCTACACCGAGCGGGCCTAAGGTTTTATACAATTTACAATAATTTTCTCAAATATTATTCAAATACGTACAATTGTCTCAATGCAAATGAAATATGAGAGTTTCGCAAATAAACATTCATAAATTATACAGTTATCCCAAAATAAGTACACGGCCAACTACGGATCTCAATAAGACCTCGCAGGGTCGAAATAAAATACATAATTCATCTTTTAATTTAAACTTAAGATCTCACCTTCCTGAGCACCTAATATACCCAAACTCTATACTCTGAAGTGTCGTTCCGGCACAACAATAATCCTGTCTGGGGAGGGAAAGAGGAGGGGTGAGTACTCAGGGAAGAATACTCAGTGAGTGAGGGGATAAATCTTAAGTACTAATAATGTAGGTGAAAATTGGAGTGTCAAATAGTATCATTCGTAAACAATAACTCAAGTTTCGCAATAAATCATGATATGTTCAATAAAATGAACTCATTTATTTAATCACACGATATCATACATATATGCATCCATTTAAAATCAAGTATATCATAGAGCAAGCCAAAAGAATCCTGGCAAATGTCAACCATGACCTGGGACAGGCGCATCGGGGGTTTTATTATGCAAAGTGTTTCAAAAGTAGCTTTCTACCCTGACGTTGGCCGTGGGTTTAGCCCTTGCTTACTCAGACTCGTCAATAGGACCACGTGCGGTGCTAGACGGTGATGGACACACGTCCTCCCCTAAATATGGGTTCAACCGGCCGCGCCTATGAATATATATATGCTCGTCAATAGGACCACGTGCGGTGTTAGACGGTGATGGACACACGTCCTCCCCCGATGAGGGTTCAACCGGCCGCGCCTATGAATATATAACTGGATGTTTGTGAATACCTCCTGCATAAACGTATCCGGGCAACTCGTGCCTCTACAAAGTCCCTTCGTAGCTACGGAATCATCAATGTCATCATCATAGTAATCTTATCACAAGTGGGCATCCCGGTACTCTCACAGTTCATCAAAACATTTCAAATCCATGTGCCAAATACATTTTATCAAAATCATTTCAAATCAACAACCGATGCAATGGTAGAATAGAAAACATTTCATTTCTCAAATCATGTCACAATTTCATTTCATTTCAAACATGGATGCATAATCGTAGAAAACATAAGTACGACACTCTAATAGTCACAAAACAGATTTGAGATTTAATATCACACGTCGAATCAATGCATATCAAAGCATGTTTTGTTTAAAATACGGTAAAATCAGATTTTCACCATTTCATGCAAGAGATTAGGGTCTCACTCACTTTCTAGGGAGGGTAATCACTCCCTATTTCCACAATCAAACCAATTCGACTCCTCGAGTCTCCAAAGAGATCAACCTAATCAAATTATCACAATAATCATCAAATTTCAAATTAATCTTAGGGTTTATCATTTTCTCTAAATTTGTACAAACCTTAATTCTCCAATTTATAAATAAACTCCAATGTCATCAATTTTCATTCCATTTATAAGTAAATAACCAAATCAAAATCAAGTTAAATTCAAACCTAAAATTGTTCAAAAATCGAAAACAAATCTAAATACATAAATTCCCTATAAATTAGAAAAATCTTTGAAAATTCATACACTTTTCAATTTTCATCCGATTTCTTCAAACCATATCTCATTTTAAAGCTATTGAAACCTATTTTCATAATACGAAAATTGTATTTTGATTTCCTATATGCAGGGCAACTTATAATGAAAAAGACTACATCGATCCTTAAGCTCAAGTCCCAAATTTTAACTATTTTCATGCATTCGTCAAATTAAACTCTAAGAAAAGTCATTTAAATCAATTTAACTCAATTCTATCACCCGAAACAGCTCAATTTCGTTCAATTTCGTATAAAATTCTATATTTAACCTAAATAATAACATATAATGTCAAACAATGTATTTCAAATCTACTCTAACATTCATCCTAACATATGCAATACACTCTTACTCTAATTTACCATAAATTCGTCCAAATAAATCGAATAGGTTCAAAATCCCTCACCTAGGGTTTTCTCGAATCGCAGACCTGACTTCCGAATGCACTTCGTTCAATCCAAGATCTGCAGTATTCCCAATTCAAAACGGATTCTAACCGTTAGACTAAACCACTTAAGAGTATTAACTCTAGGAATAAAAATCAGAAATTGGTCTTTACCTACGCAGTGGAAGGATCACAGTGGGCTCTCGAAGGAGAGTGCAGAGAGATCGAGAGAGTCGCGGGTGAGAGAGATCGCGAAAGGGGGAGAGTGAGAGAGAGCAACCGAGATAGAGAGTGAGATCGAGAGAGAGAAAACAAAGATGGATGTGAAGAGAGAGTGGGTGGTGACGAAAAGGGGCGGCGAGCAGCGGAGAATCCGCGAGAGGGAGAGAGAGAGACTCGCGGTGAGAGAGAGAAGCCGAGAGAGAGAAGGAGAGAGATAGAGAGAGAACCGAAGGGAGAGGTGGAGAAGGGAGAGCGGTGGTCGGAGATGGTGGTGTTGATGGCGGTGGATGGCGGAGCGACGGGTGAGGGAGGGCGGTGGCGAGGGAGAGAAAAAGGGGAAGGGAGAGGGAAATTAGGGCTTTAAGCCCTAATTTCGACCTTTTTTTTATAAATTTATTTATTTATTATTATTATTATTATTATTATTATTATTATTATTATTATTATTATTATTTATATATATATTTCTTTTTTTATAATAAATTTATAAATAATTAAATAAGTAAATAATAAACTAATAAATGAATAAATATATATATATTTTTATACTCGCTTTACACTTCAAATCACGGGTACGACATTTAGAATATACCAAAAATTAAATTTAAAAACCTCAAAATCGAAAATCAATAAAATTTAAAAATTTTATGTATATATATAAACAGAGGAATATTTTATATATATTCCATAAATGCTACACTTGTACGAAACACTGCAGTATCGGTGTTACAATGCCTCTACGTGAGCGTTTACCAACATCTTCTATAAAAGATCAAAACCCACTAATTCTACCTTCTACACTTGATCTTGGGTAAATAAGTTATTGATCTTATAATTTTAACCATGTTCGTGAATATGACTTTTTTTTATTAATTATTTTTTTATCAAGTAGGGTAAAATACATAAGTTTTTGAACTTGTACGGAAATCATAATTAGGTTTTTGAAATTCTATTTCATTCAAATTTCTAAATATATTTCTATTAAATCTTTACGTCATTAATGGACAGTGCTAATGTGACTATTAACTGTTAACTTGACATGACATAACATCAGTATTTTTAAAATCGGATCGAATCGATCAATTCGACCGGTTCGATGAATCATTTTTTAATTCTCTTTTCATTGTTAAATTGAATAAAGTCAAAATCGATCAAAATAGTTTAAAATCAGTTAAAATCAATAAAATTGGCCTACCGACTGATCCGACAAATATAATATATAAATCATATATATGATATCATATTGATATTATTCAATTCGTAAAATGATCTGATCGATCTGACCAATAAATTAATAAAATGATTATTTATTCGAGTTATTTACTTGTTTGGTTTTAAAATCATTTCATAACATACAAATTGGATTCTTGTATACTCATATGACATGATAGGTTCGCTGACGTGCTGACATGGCAAATGCCATGTCATAGTAGTTCTAGCCACATCAGCACATATTCAAAGGTCTGGAGAGTCAAGTCAATAAAATGCTAGCATGTACATTCCATGTCAATACATATTCAAAACATCAATTTAATTAAAAATGCTAATCCCAATTTAATTTAAATTTCAATTCAATTTAAAATCTTAATTTAATTCAAATCTCAAATTTAATTTGAAAACCTCAATTCAAATATAATTTTATTTAAAATACTAATTTAAAACTTTAATTTATTTTCACTATTAAAGTAATAAAAAATATAAAAAATTATTTTTTTACATTCAGAAAGTTGAGTAAGAAAAAAACTTTCTCTCTCTCTCTTTTTCTTTATCTCTCTCTTTCTTTCTTCCTTCTATCCCAACCGTTGCAGCTATTGTTGGATCATTTAATCTAACGTTGGGCTAATATATAAAATAATTATATATTTAGACTATGATGATGAGTTTATGGGAAAATGTGAAAGTGATCTACTAAAATTTTTGTTAATATTGGTATCTAGAGTATCTAATAGGGTGTGATTCCCACATATGTAGAAACCTAAGGAATAATTCTATCTAGGTGATGGGCTTAAAGAGGATTATCAAAAGATAATACAGTTATCTTTAAATATGGGTTGTGGTCCCCGGATCTGATAATTCTTCTATCCCTTATATCCCATCAGTTAGAGATTTTTTAAGGAGAATACAAAGATCTAGAAGACTACTTTCAATTCAGGATTATTGGAAGCAGGCAATCGAGATAATCAAAACTCGTTAGAAATCATCAAAGGAGATCTAGAAAGTATGGATTAAGGTATGCTTTCCTTAAATTATTATATTCGGTTATTTATATTTTCTTAATGATTTGGCATGAAGATTTAGGATTATTTAGTTTATGTATTGATGATAAATTTTATCAAATCAGTTCCTATAAGTGGTATCAGAGCCTACGCGTTTAGATCATTAAGAAAATTTGGTTTTTTGGTCATTATGGTCTTGGAATTAAAAAAAAAAAAGGGACAAACATTTAATGCTTCCCCAAATCATGCTCACACTGCAAGAGATCCGAATTAAATCTCTCTTTAAGGTTTCATATCTTCAGTGTCCGTTCGTCTCCCTCTCTTTGTGGTTGATCAGTTAAAAAAAAATTGTCAATGTCGGCAAAACGCTGATCAGAAAAAGGGAGGCATCGACGATGAAGACAAAGATTTCATTTCAATCTACCGATCGACGGCTGTCTTTGACGGTTAAGCTTCAGTCAGCAGAGGTGTTACGTTGGGAAGGAATAGGGACGGTTTATCCCTATTTCTCTCTTCTTCTCCATCTCTGGTTGATGAAAGGCAAGTCTTCGACGGTCTTAATTGACGGAGATGATGATTCAGTAAAGAGAGAGATTGTCGACGGAGAGGAGGACGACGGTGTAGTTAGGGTTTTGGTTCTAAAAAAGATAAATAGTCACCTAATAATGAAAAAAAAATTAAATTAATTAAATCGGTCAATTTTGGTTTGGACTAGGGTTAGATAAGCCATTCAACATAGGGATCGAGTTGAGCTGGGTATGAATATTAGCAGAAGTAGTAGAAGTAGTATATGAATCTGAACAGAAAATAATTAAATAATCAAAATCATACTCACAATAATTTAAACTAATTAATTAATAATTTAAATAAAAATAACTCTATCACAAGATACCGGTAATTCCATTAATATCTTATCTTTGGACAAAATAATTAATTTGTAAGTGATACCCTGATACAGTAATCAAACATTGATAATAAATTAACATATCAAATTATAAAACTTTCTTTAGACCGACTTACAATTTACATGTAAAACCAAATAATCATCACGTATTTATTATCGTAGATACACACACAATTCTGATGAGCACTGACCTTCCTTTGGGGTGATCAACACTCACATACGTTGTATATGCATATCCTTTTATATTTAGAAATAAAATAATTTCCACAGGAGAGTCTATTTTGGTGAGATGCTGTTTTAATTAAAATATTTCAAAAAATATATATAATAATTATTTGAATTAAAAATTATATTCTTAATTGGGTCTGTGTCCAATTTTGATCCGATGGACTTGAACTTGAAAATTGGTCATGTACTTAGATCCAACTTTTATTATCTGTTTGGACCCCTTAAACTTAATGACCCATATATTTTAAATTGTGTTTGAATTTAGACCCAATTTTATAAAGCATATAAAAATAAAAGACTTTACTTAATGAACATTACTAATCGAGCCTCCCAAAAAAAACTTAATCTTATACCAAAAATTGGGCCTGTCAGGGCCCAATTTTAAGATTGAATGTGGTTTATAATTTTGACCCAATCAATGGGCCCAATAATCCTAAGTCAAAACCTAAATTACTTAATTATACCCAATAGTCCATTAAAATCCATTAAACTCCATTAAAACCCATTAACCTAATTAAAATCTAATAGCCTAAATTTCAAGTCATGGCAAGAGAGTCTGCTTATAGTTCTCAGAGTCATGGATTTAGACCTTACATTGATGATCAACTATCCCCCATCACTTACGGATAAAAGTACCTCTGAGGAAAAGAGAGAAAAGGAAAGGTGGGAGAAGTCAAATCACTTGTGTCTAATGATAATAAAGTAGGCAATCCCAGAAACATTCAGAGGCACCATGTCTGACTCTGTTACGATAGCCAAAACTTTCCTTGAAAATATTGAGAAATGTTTTGTCAAGAATAAAAAGTTTGAAATTGGTACACTCTTGATAAAACTTATCTTGATGCGGTATAAGGGTCAAGACAATATCAGAGAGTATATTCTTGAGATGTCTTATCTTGCTTCAAAGTTAAAAGCACTCCAGCTGGAACTTTCTAAGGACTTGTTAATGCATTTGGTTCTTATATCTCTTCCTACACAGTACAACCAGTTTAAAGTGAGTTATAATTGCCAGAAAGAGATTGGTCTCTAAATGAGCTCATTTCACACTGTGTCCAAGAATAGGAAAGGTTGAAGCAAGATAGAACAGAAAGTGCAAACTTAACCACTAAAGACAAAAGGAAAGGAAAGAAAAGGAAACAAAATAAGGATACTGCAGATACAGTATCACAATATAAGTAACAAAAGGCTCCGGTTGAATCAGGAAAGAATAGTTGTTTCTTCTGTGGTGTTGAAGGACACAAGAAGAAGGAATATACCAACTACCACGCTTGGCGTGCTAAGAAAAGTATATTCTTTAATTTTGTTTGTTCTGAGATTCATTTTGGTATTGGGACACATTTGATGGTCGGATTCCGCTGCCATTACTTACATTGAGTGTGTCAATGCAGAATTACCTAAATTGTCGTGTACCGATTGATGGTGAAAGATACATCTACATGGAGCAATGACAATAAAGTTTCAGACGAAACCATCAACAGATTTAGATTATTGTTAGGAACTGATTTTATTTGGACCTATATGAAACATTTATTGTTTCATTTTTTGGATTGAATTTGATTACTATTTTTGTGTTGGACAAATTAGGTTTTACTTGTTCTTTTAGAAATGAAAAAATTAGTTTGTTTCTTGATTCAAAATTGGTTGGTTCTTTATCAGGATCCAATAATTTTTAGTTGATACCATGGCTTGTTTTGGTGAATCCCTGCAAACTAATACCTGAAGTTTAAATTATCTAAAGGATAAACAAACCAACAAAAGGAGATATGAAACCAAAAATGATTTCGGATATCTTAGAACTGATACATACGAATATCTGTGGGTCATTTCCTTTCGGTTCTTGTAATAGTCAGCGATAATGTATCATATTCATAGATGATTTTCGGGTATGGTTACATATATTTCCTTGCGAATAAATTTCAATTAAGATTGCGGCATATATATTCTCAACAGAGTCCCCATTAAAACAACCACCAAAACCTCTTAAGAGCTCTGGACAATGAGACGTCCTAGTCTAAAGCATTGTCGGTTTGGAGTTGTCTAGTCGAAATTAGGTTTTTCTGACCTAATGAAATAAAACTGGATATCAGGATAAAGGTTGCTATTTTATAGGGTATTCTGAAAAATTTAAAGGGTATAAGTTTTTTTTATGATCCCACAAATAAAGTTACATTTAAGTTGAGAAATGTATGGTTATTTGAGAATATTGAGTTTGTTGAGGGAGAAACAGACGAGGACAATGTTGGAAAATCCTCATTCCGGAAGAACAAACTCTATTACCTCTAGAACCGATGCCATGGTATTACAAATTTCATCAAGTAATCATCTCATTAGGTTTTGAAATGAATTTGATTGAAAATTATGTATATAACAACTTCTGTGGGAGTCGGATTCTCAAAATATATAATATTCGGGATTATAAATCAGAAAATACCCCTATAGTTAAGAGAGATAAGTTTAGTTTTAATTAGTGCCTCAAGAATGACCTTATACATAGAGAAATGCAGAAGATTCCTTATGTGTTGTAGTATGGAATCTGATGTATGTTCAGATCGATATGCGTTCGGATATTATGTACATTACAGAAGTGTTGGGTGAGTACTTAAAAGTAAACCATTAAAATGCAGCCAAACAGGTCTTATAGTACTTATTGAGAACAAAAGGGATACATGTTCACATGTCGGATGTCAGATCAAGTTGAGATCATTCAGTATACTAACTCTGATTTTACTGAATACTAGAATAGTATTGGGTTAGCATGTTATGAGGCATCCATCTACGAAATAAGACTGCAAAATTTTGTCATGGGACTATACATAGTGGATGGTATTGTTAGACCACTTGAGTTATTATATAACAATAACTTAGCAGTCTAAAGGAAAGGATTCAAAGTGTACAGTTGTCTATAGAGCATATTGGTACAAACTCCATAATTACGGATTTGTTTACGAAGGGATTGGTACCCAAAAGGTTCATGTGCATATTATTTATATGGGTATCATATCATTTCAGGATTTTCAGTTTCAGTGGGATCTTATGGTTTTAGATGCCCATCTATTATAGACTTTTTTGGTTATTTCAGTTTAAGGTTGATGTATTTAAGGTTAAATTCCGCGAAAATAAAGATTTAGTTTTTGGATCACACTCTAATATTAAGTACTGTTGATCTCACTATGGTTTAGGGAGGATCAGTTGGAAACAGACATGTTACAGATCACATTACATGTAATTTCCATACTACATATTTATATCATGATCCATATTATTCACTTGTATTAACATATGTGACCACTGTTGGGTTGAGTTACAATAAATGTGACAAAGGCTTCTCTGATCTTATGTTGATATGATTAATGGACGGGATTAGTTATAAATACATTTCAATATTGACAGTAAAGTTGAGTACTCATTCGGTTATACATAATTATCAAGATAGACATATAACCCAAATGGGAGATTGTTGGTTCATTTAATCCAATGTTGGGTTAATATATAAAATAATTATATATTTAGACTGTCATGATGAGTCTATGGGAAAGTGAAAACGTGATCTATTAAAGTTTTGGTTAATATTGGACTCTAGAGTATTTAATAGGGTGTGGTTCCCACATATGCAGAAACCTAAGGAATAATTCTATCTGGGTGATGGATTTAGATAGGGTTATCAAAAGATAACACAGTTATCTTTAAATATGGGTTGTGGTCTCTGGATCTGATAATTCTTCCATTCCCAACATTTCATCAGTTAGAGATTTTCTAAGGAGAACACAATGATCTGAAATGCTACTCCCAATTCAGGATTATTAGAGGCAGGCATTAATCAACACTCGTTAGAAATCATCAAAGGAGATCTGGAAAGTATGGATTCAGATATGCTTTCTTTAAATTATTATATTTAGTTATTTATATTTTTTTTAATGATTTGCCATAGAGATTTAGAGTTATTTGGTTTATGTAATGATGATAGATTTCATCAAATCAACTCCTACAACTATGACCATCGCGGTTGTCCTCCCGGGGATGGGAGACTATTTCTTGCCACGAGGGTGGTCTCTCTTTGCCTCTAATGATAGTGGGCGGAGATTGGCCCCCAACCGCAAGCAATGCTCAAGTCTAAGCCTCTCCCTTGCCAATAAGAGAGGTAGTTACGATTGCGGCCACAAGCACGATAAATAATTACCAAGAGAGAGCCCTCACTCACAAGCAATGCTTAACAGTTATTTCCTATTTATTTATTTTTAGTGTATACTTTGAAATCATATTCTCACTAATCCGATTTGAAAATTGCAGTGACTCATTCCAAGAGCTACCCTCCTAGCGTAGTTTTTTTTATTCCCAAAACTCAAAGCGAAGATCTAACATCATATCTTACTGGACTAACTATTCATCGATGTTATTTCCTATTTATGATATGCTAGACTTACAACTCCCCCCTCCCCCCTCCTGCACCTGGTTTTAATAATTATTGGGAGAGATATCAATAATGATGTAATGTTCTCAATCATAACTGTACTGGGTTGCACAAATGCACAGGCACATAAAACTTGAGTGACTTGTTAGTCAGAAGGGAAGCCATTTTGTTCTATCTTGGTAAAAACATCATAGAGCACATGAAGATAAAGCTGATTGGCCAGAAATTGGAACAATTTTAATTCCACTAGGTATAACAATAGCATATAAAATATAAGTGATAGGACATGACCAAAAGCTTAAAACAAAAGAAAATATTCTCAAAAAGCCCATGAAGGACGCTTACAGATCAACATCCGACGATCGAATGATAATCTACCGAAGGGCCTTATCTGCCCAGATCGACCTGCCAAACGATAGGGTCTCAGTTGCCCCGCCAACCGAACGTAACTCACTGAACAAAAGTAATCGCCTCGATCGGGCAAGCAGACATCAACTTTTCAATCGGACGGGTCTTGAAAATCCCTTAATCAATCGAGCGACCAAACATGGTGCAACACCCCTAATAATTCTAAAGGAAGGTTATAATTCCTTTAACTTCAGTCTCCTATTTCTTAACGGCAAATCCCAGATCTTTCGAGTAAGGAAAGCACCTCTCCCGAAAATGGTAGTTCTACCGATAAATGAGGATTGTAATCAACTCATGACATTAACTTCCGAGATTCTCAGATCAGTTCGATAAGGAAGGTAGGGTTGAAATCCCCCAGGGACGCACGCCTCTCAGAGGTATAAGTTATCCCAAAAACTCTCAGAAGGAGGTACGCTCTCTAGGCCTAACACTCTGGGCACACTGATCACAAGGAATAACCTTCCCTCAATTCTCAGTCTATTTCTTTCAATCGAAAATCGCTCTTTACTGACTTGAGCGTCGGACTCTCCCTGCTAAAACATCCTCCGGCGATTTTTGTAGATGCATCCACCCATTGACGGCTACTGTTCGTGTCAAGAATAAACTGGTATCTATGGAACCATAACCCACCTCCAACAAATTGGCGCCGTCTGTAGGAAACAGACTAGAGTAGTTTCTATTGTTATTTGGACAATCACGTCTCCGAGAACTAGAGCATCCTCAAAAGTCACCCCTCTTGCCGAATGGCGCACCGCCACACTTTCCGAAGCCGCTCCTCTTGCAGCGCTTGATCATGCCACTCGCGATCAAGCAGCTCCCAATGGACCACCTCATCAAGAACATGCCTTACGACCCGCAATCCTCGTCCAACCCATTGTCGACCATATTTTAGAGCAAGTCAATCACCCCCAAATGGAGAGACTGGAGTCCAAATTTCAGGATATGGGCAGGCAATTGGAGGGCCTTAGCCGTGCCCTCAGACCCGAAGTCCAATCCTCTGTTGGGGGATCTAGACATCCTCAGCGACAACCGTCACCCCCATGTGGCGAAGCATCTGAAAACTCTAGACCAATCCCTAACAAATTTCAAAAGCAGGTCGAGCAACTGGTAGCCGAGGAACTAAAACGGGCCAACCCTCAGGGAAACCAAATCCCCTCTTACTCTCACACTTCACCATTTGACCCCAAGATCTCCTCAGATTCTATACTTCGCAACGTGCTCCTGCCCCCCATGGAGAGGTACAATGAGACAACAGACCCCTGAGATCATGTGGCCCATTTCATAACTATAATGATCTCCAGGGACATACCCGACGTAGTCATGTGCAAACACTTTCCCACTACTTTCTCAGGAAACGCATTTACTTGGTTTAGTTCTCTCCACCGTTGAGTATAAAGACCTTCTCTCAATTACACGAACAGTTCGAGTCACGCTTTGTGATAAGCAGGGGGGTCAAGAGGAAGTCCACTGCCTTGTTATCACTGCACCAAGATAAAGAGGAATCTCTAAGGGATTTCCTGGAAAGGTTTAAGGAGGAGATGATGAGGGTCCCTTCTTTGAATCATTCAATCGCACTGACCGCGCTATTAATAGGCCTACAACCCTCCAATATGAAGGTGTCTATCATGAAAAAACCCACTGCTACATCCAAGAATTTTATGCTCGAGCTGAGAAGTATATCGCTGCCGAGGATGCCGAAGCGTCCAATCATAGAAGAGATCGGTCCACCCGTGAAGAACGGAACCAATCACCCCGGAGGTCTCTGCCCAGGAGGAACCGGACAAAACCTCCTCATCCGAGGAGGTACAATAACTACACCCCATTAAGTGAAACCCTAGCCGGGTCTTAGCCCTCATCAGAGACAAGCCATACATTCGATGGCCCCCACGATTAACCGAGAATGACTCCAACAAGGACAGAACAAAATACTGTCACTTTCATCATGACTATGGTCATACGACCGATGATTGCAAGAAATTTAAAGACTAATTGGAATTCCTAGCGCATGAAGGGAGGCTACGGGAGTTCGTCGTCGGGAGGGAAAGAGGTCCCCTCGTTGATTACCAGTGCGAAGAACGCCAAGCTGCTCGACCTCAGACTGACAGAAGGGATAGGGTGATTTTCCAAGTTCGCAACGGACCGACAGAAAATGAAGTCAGGCGCCTGATCACGCCAATTTTCTATTGCCCGAAGGCAATTCTTCCTGCACCACAATAAGTTCTAGCAGCAAGTGCCAATAAACGACAAGGCGAAAAGAGGCCCGTCATCGGTTTTATCGATAAAGATCTAATCGGGATCGACCCAAATTGGCACGATCCCTTGTGATAACCGCCAAGATTAAACAATTTGAGGTCCGAAGGATCTTTGTCGATCAAGGAGTTGGCTGTAATCTCCTATATCGAGATGTTTTTGAATGAATGAGGTTCACTTCTGTCGATCTCCAGCCCCACGCAGGCCTAGTTAAGGGGCTCTCAGGCGAATGGATATACCTTGAAGATATCATTTCACTCACGGTCACCCTCGGAGCATTTCCCAATCATGCAACGGCTCCTGTCGTATTCAATGTGGTGGATCTACCTTCACTTTACAATATCATTTTGGGCAGACCTGGTCTGAACGCCTTGGAGGCTTTACCCAGCACCAAACATATAAAGATAAAATTTAAAACGTCATTGGGGATCGAGACTATATCATGTGAGCAGGAACCTTCTACTTCCGCTCCCAAATAACCATCAGGTTCTATTACTGGTGTTCTCTGGTGTTCTTTTAAACTGCAAGGGTGTTTTTTTTAAGTTATTGACGACATCTATTTTTATAACCCCATGACTTGATCCTATCGTTCGACCGCCCAGTATCTATCATTTGTACGCGTCGTCAATAAGGGATATGACTCCCCGGATGGGTGGATGCGGTCCAACTATTTAATGGTTTCCTATCGTTCGAAGGGTCTCAGTCGCCTAGTATCTATCGTTCGTACTCATCGTTAATAGGAGATGTGACTTCCCAGATGGGTGGACGCGACCTAACTATTTAAAAGTTTCCTATGATTCGGAGGGGCTCAATCGTCCAATATCTATTGTTCGCATGCGTCGTCAATAGGGGATGTGATTCCCCGGACGGGTGGATGCGATCCAACTATTTAATGGTTTCCTATTGTTCTGAAGGTCTCAGTCGCCCAGTATCTATCATTCATATGCGTCGTCAATAGGGGATATAACTCCTTGGACGGATAGACACGGCCCAAATATTTGAAAATTTCCTACCATTCGGAAGGTCTCGGCCGCTAAGTCCTTGCTGATCGTACGCTTTGCTAGCAAGAGGTGCAGCCCTTCAAACCAACAAGCATGTTCCCCCTGTCTAAAGGTTCCTTGTCGGGCAGAAAACCTAAACCCCCTCAACTCTACTAAGACAACGTAATAAGAAGAGAAGAAGATGACTTCTATCGACAAAATATGAGAATTTCTCATTAAATAAACAAAGGTCATTCAGTACAAAATCTCAAGTGAAAACTATGTAATTGGGTTTCAAGTATCGGCCTGTTCTTCGATTGGGGGTAAGGTATCGCTTAGACCCATACTACGGACTATCTTTTCGGCTCATTTTAATCTTTCGGTTAGTTTACGTTTGGAATCTTTGTGGACGGTAGTTTCCCACATATGGGATTCTTCAAGTTCAGCTATTCTACGTTCCGCCGTTCGAAGAGACTCCTCACGAAATTGAGTCAACTTCTTATGCACCAGAGCCTCTGATTTTAACCTTTCGCACCGCCCTTGGCACTGGACCAATTCCGATCGAAGGGCTCTCAACTCCTCTTCCTTCTGACTGAGTAGGGTACCGAAAGCGCTTTCAGTTGTCAAGACCTCTCCTCCCCGAATAGAGACTGATTCCCACGGACGAGTTAACTCAGAGAGTCGTCCCTTTAAGTAGCTTATTACCTGCCTCCCCTGTTGTCCTTGAAATCGAGCAAGGGTCATGGTCTGCGAAGAAAACCAAGTTAACAAATGATAAAAAATGAAGAAAAACTCGAAAGATGCGAAGAGAATATTACTATTAAATCTAGGGATTCAAGAGCTCCGCCGACCTATTTAAAAGATATCCTATGAAGATCGAGTTCATAGCGATGGAAGTCAAATTGCCCGACAATACGCTCCGCTTTTGCTAGATCTATGTAGCTATACTACATATCTCCACTATAAATGGCAACGGTTCTGTGCTCTTTTGAACCTTTCTTACCATCGAAAGACCGAACAGGGATAGAAGATGAAGATGTTACTCTCCCAAAATCTTTGGCTTCCCCTTGTGCATGGCCCAAATCGGGACAACGGAAGAAGGCCCAGCCATTTTGTCTGCAGTAGCTCGAGAAACGTCTGTTCTCACTCTGGCATCGATTGGAGTATCATCTCCAGTTTCTCTTGACTCATCCACATTACCCGATGGGTCGCCTTCATCCGGAACAGATACCTCTATCGGTGCAACTGCTACCGGGTTCAGACGGTCGAACGAAATTACCATTACGGACGAGAGGGAGGAAATCACCCTCCTCTTCACCAAAATAGGCGGTGACTTGCGAAGAGTCTGAGTCGCCCCTGATGAAGACCTAATAGGGCATCAGACACCCCAGTAAACTTATCAATAGTGACACTTTCTAATATACTGTCATCAAGGGAATTCAAAAAATCAACTAACTCAACTCCCGTTCTCTCCAACAGAAGGGTCGATCGATTTTCCTCTTTTCCCTGAGTAGCAAACCAGCTAGGGATAACATCTGATCGTCCAATAAGGACTCGACCCATATACTCCTACTAGTGGACTGGTAATAGCCGCTAATAGACTGAACAAAACGGCTGTGTTTTGAAGCAGTCGAGGGCCTCAGCCCCACAGAAGGCACCTCGTCTGCCTTGGGAAGCCATGGCATGAGATCCCTATCCAATAACTCAACGAAAAAGAACTTCTGCATCCAGTGCTTGTCGATGGACTCTTTGTAAAAAAACCTCCAATGGGACTCGGGCGGGGTCTGTAACTTGTACTATCCCTTGGTCGGACCGCTACTCCCACACCTCATCAGAATGAAAATAGAAGACAAAATGTCAAAATCGAAACAAAGACAACAAAACCTTAATAGGGAAGCCATCACAACCACTAGTCGCCAAGCACTAGGGATCAGGAGAGTAGGGAATATGTTCCATTGACGCAAGAGCTCAGAGAAAGGACCCGTGTAGGGGACTTTCAAGTCGTACCTAACTGATTAAAGATATATCGGCACACAGTCTTCAGGCCCCATATTAGCCCTATCAACCTCTATGGCGAGCACCAGAGAGTAATCGTCCCCTAATAGCATGTCAGTTTGCGCTTCCTGGAGTTTTTGCACAGACATAATGCTCGCAATGTCACCGATGTCCAAAAAAGACTGAGAAGCAGACATTTTCGCTACTAATAATAACTTTCTGATAGGAAGAGTGAAAGGGCGAAAAAGATTTTGGTGTGAGAAAAACTATAATGGATGAGAATTCTTACGAGACGTACAAGGGATGATTCGCAAAAACCGAAACAACAGCGGTCGTATTAAAGAATTTCGAACCCCGTTTCAAATCATTACTCATATCGCCTCTTTCCAAGAAGGTCATGAGTAGGGGGCAAATGATGGGACATAGCAAAAAGCCCAAACCAAAAGAGAAGATTCTTAAAAAACCCACGAAGGACACTTATAGATCAACATCCGACGATCGAATGATAATCTACTGAAGGGTTTTAGCCGCCCAGATCGACCTGTCAAACGATAGGGCCTCAATTGCCCCGCCAACCTAACGTAACTCACTGAACAAAGGTAATCGCTCCGATCGGGCAAGCAGACATCAACTCTTCAATCGAACGAGTCTCGAAAATCCCTTAATCGATCGAGCGACCGAACGTAGTGTAACACCCCTAACAATTCTAAAGGAATGTTATAATTCCCTTAACTTCAGTCTCCTATTTCTTAACGGCAAAACTTAGATCTTTCGAGTAAAGAAAGCACCCCTCCCGAAAATGATAGTTCTACCGATAAATGAGGATCATAATCAATTCATGATTTTAACCTTCGAAATTCCTGAATCAGTTCGATAAGGAAGGTAGGGTTGAAGTCCCCTAGGGACGAATGCCTTTCAGAGATATAAATTATTCCAAAAACTCTCAGAAGGAGGTACGCTCTCTAGACCTAACACTCTGGGCACACTGATTACAGGGAATAGCCTTCCCTCAATTCTCAGTCTATTTCTTCCAATCGAAACCGCTCTTTATTGATTTAAGCGTCGGAGTCTCCATGCCGGAGTATCCTCCGGCGGTTTTTGCAGGTGCATCCACCCATTGACGGCTACTGTTCGGGTCAAGAAGAAGCTGGTATCTGTGAAGTCATAACCCACCTCCAACAATAAGTATTTAGAGCTTTCCTTTGCGCTCTATGGTGGTAGATTACTCTTTTTTTTTTATTATATAAGGGTCGTGAAAACCGTACAAATATATACGTTCACAAAAATTCGAATACTTGATTTTGAAAAAAACACTTAAACAAGAGTTATTTATCATTCGAGTGTCCCTGGTAGATTACTATTTCACAATTTATTTCATCACATAATTCAATCTGGATGTTCAGAAATCTTAATTTTTTTGATAAATACTACAACAACCTTGTCAATAAGCACCTTTGGAAAAGGTAAGTGCTCGGGTACAGTCATATTTTCCTTGTAAGAAGTACCTGTGAGCTATCCATTGGTACATCACCAGGGTAGTTTTTACCTTTTGACTCCCTGGGCTTGGCTTAAGCAGGTGGCTTTTGAATTTGTTGGAGCATGCTGTTTCTGTAAAAGATTAATAGTAATGATAGCACAAGATCCAATAGTTGACATCAGAGGTGTCTAAGTTGTGCGGGTTTCCTAGATTTTGCTAGCTATATTTGATTGTAATTCAATTTAATTATGAACTGCAGTGGGAGAATCATTGAGCTTGATCCAGAAATATCACATTGGAGTTAATTGTTGAGCACTATGTTATTGTATTGCAGATCATGGTGATCAAATTCTAGAAAATTGTGCTACAAATGTTTGCCCCAATTCTGCAATTTTCAATTCTCAAGCAGCAGTCCATGTACGTGAGCTTGATTGGAAAAATTCATAGCGCCCTAAGGCAGATTCCAAGTATGGTTCTCAGAAAAGGTTGAAGATAGTTGGATTTAGTGTTTTATTGTCATTTTACCTCTCTCTCTCTCTCTCTCTCTCGTTTCATGAACCGTTTCAACTTGAAAAATTGCCCCTACTGAGCAGAAAAAGTAATTACCTTATAGCCATGCCTTTCAGGTTTTCATGGACAATATCTGAAATTGAAGAAGCCCAGAGAGCTTCTCTGCTTTTAGCTGCTGATGTAATTTACAGTGATGATTTTACTGATGCACTCGTTAGCACCTTAGAGGCAATTATGTCACAAGGGCCGGATAACGTATTTTGTACACTTTGGGATGATCAGGGAAAAAATGGCATTTCCATGACTTCAGCACCTGAATCAAAACATAAAACAATTTGTGTCTCCATCAGAAACAGGCATTTGTTGTGCAATTTGCATGGCCAACATAATATTGAATGAGTCATCTGAATATCATCCAAGTGAAGAAGAATTGCTTTGTCATTTGGATAACTTGATCAAGCAAAATCACATTGAATTTGATAAAGGTTGAGGGAACCATACAGTTTATTTTTGCTAAAGCTTCCGTGTAGCTTCCAGCAAAGCCATTGATAAGATCTCCTCCCATTTTGCTCGATATAAAGTTTCTCTTTTGATTACTGCAAAACCCTATCATAGTCCCATTACCTTCTTACCATTTCTTATATCTTCTCTCATTTCTGTTACATTGTATACATGTGATGGTAATGGATTCCTTGTATAGCATGAGACTGATCTTCATTGTGTTTTATATAACCTCAGGTGCTATATATGGCCTCAGAGAAGACGTACATCCTCAGCGTTGATGGTCTTCATATGATAGGCTTATCCGGTCTACAAAGTGCTCTCCGATTTAGTACGGAGATGAGAGGATGATAGACATATATGTATGTATTCACTCTTTCGAAGTTATCTTATAGATGGTAGAGGTACGCTTCATCATCATGATCCTAATCACTTCATTTTCATCGTGCAATTATAAGTTTGTCATGTGGTTTGGACGGTTTGGAACAGATAATGCAGAACTTGGAAGCCTTGAAGATTGGTATTTCCCCCCTTTCTTAGGCAATTGCATTGATCTTTCATAGATCCCTCAGTCTATGAGGGAGCACGATAGAGGAAATGATGTTGAACTTTGGCAGATAAGGTATGAGAAAAGAAAACCCTATTGATACATACAGATTTGGATTGCCATGTGACTGATCCGGGAAAGTTTTCTGCAAATACTGTTAAATAATTAGACAATGAAATAAAATTTTCTATGAATGAGCAACAATCTTCTAGTTTTAGTGAAATCTTCATTACAAGAGGAGAATGACCTAATGCTTTCATTTGCACCCAAGTGTGACCGTCGACAGCCAACCGATAGGTGCCTGTGGGTCATTGAGATGCAACCTCAAAATTCAAGTGGATGGCCTAAAGCAACTTTATGGAACAGCAAAAGAAGAATTAAGAGTGAAAAGGTGATTGGATTCTTCATTCCTTTGAGCTGTTCTCATCCCAAAAAGAAATCTAATCTTTTTTTTTGTTATATAGAAAAAAATAGCGAAAATATAAGTGTTCACAAAAATTTCAACATTAGATCTCGAGAAAAATATTTGACCAAAAGTTCTTCATCACTCAGGTATCCGTATAAATATCTCCAAAAGATACCTAATCTATTATTACTCATCATGACAATAATGCATCCAAAAAATAAAAAGGGGGGGGGAGCTCATGGTGGTACATAAGGATTAGGCAAATCCATATGATGATCCATCTAATAGTGCTAAACTAGCATGACAATATCATCTTAATATTGAAAAAGGATTTTACCCTTTGAAGGGACAGCATTTCCCCATCTTAAAAAAGGAAAAAGACCAAGAAAGTAATTAAAAAAAAAAAAAGAATAATGGGTACCAATACTAGAAAGAATTTTTAAAATAATATTAAGAATATTATAATTAAGATCGGAGAAAATTCCTAATTACATCAAAACATTTGTTTTAGCAAAATAATTATTAATAAACTTGAGTTTAGTAATATCTTATATTTTTTTAATGATAAAATTAATATTTGATTACAGTATTCTGTTAATATTAGATATATTAAATTTTATTATTAAGAGACAATCTAATAGTTACAACCTCATCCCTTAATCTGGTACTCCAGGTGATGTAACAAAAAAAGATAATTTCAAATTTTTTTTCAGAAAAATTTATGATATATTAGATTTTATTTTCCATTTTGAGACATACTTGCCTTTTATGTTTTGCCGTTAGAGTGAAAATGTTTTGAAGGGAGGTAAAATGGATTTAAATTTAGTAAAAACAAGTTCAAAATTTAAAATTTGACAGCAAATGATGTGGTCGCGGATGAAAACAGTAATCTCGTCGGTTTCCTGCTCCACGCTTTGAAACGACGTCGCTTCTTACCAAATTCCGGCGTAGTTAACGTTGGTTTCTCTCTCCATCGGAAAAAATCAAAATGAATTTCAATCTTGCCTTCGTCAACACGCTACCTTTCTCGATTCCTCTCTCTCTCTCTCTCTCTCTCTCTCTCTATACCCAATTCGCATATGCTGTTAACTCTTCTGTTCTTCTCTCATACTAATCCCAGTCTGATCAAACCCACACCCCTAATGGGTTGCATTCAATCGAAGATCGAGAACGAAGAGGTAGTCTCGCGATGCAAAGAGCAAAAGCTATTCATGAAAGATGCAGTCTCTTTGCGAAACGGATTCGCCGCTGCTCACTCTGCTTACGTCATGTCTTTGAAGAACATAGGTGCTGCTCTCAGTGATTATGCTCAAGGCGAAGTCCAAAACCCTAATCCTAACCCTAACCCTACCGTAACCCTCGATACTCCGCCCCCTCCTCCTCCTCCTCCTCCGCCCCCCAATTTTACAACTCAGCCTTTACAGCGTGCGGCATCGATGCCGGAGTCTGCGATTCCCAAATCGGAGCCGAAACCCTCGAACAACACGATAATTGAAGAGGACGAGGAGGAAATCGAGGAATCAAGCTTGAGGGGGAGGAGGAAGCAGGATCGGGTGGTGGAGAATCCTCCGCCACCGCCCCCGAGGAGAATTGAGATGGAAACGCCACGGCCACCTTCTCTAGAGCAGTCTACATGGGATTTTTTCTTTCCTGGAGTGGAGAATATGCCGGGGCCAAATCTGAGTGATGTGGATGAGAATAGGAGTGAGATGGAGAGGAAAATGTACAGTGAAATGGCTAAGAAGAGTGAGGAAAACATGGTGAGCAAGAGTGCGAAAGTTAAACCTGAAGTAGTGGTGGAGAAGGTTGCGGAAGCAACACTTCCACCGCCACCACCAGAAGCTGCGGTGGTGGCTGTGAAGCCTGCGAGGAGTGTGAATTTGATGCAGATATTTAATGAGCTTGATGATCACTTTCTTAAGGCATCAGAAAGTGCCCATGAAGTTTCGAAGATGCTTGAGGCAAATCGTCTGCATTATCACTCTAATTTTGCAGATAATCGAGGTACTAGGGTTCCTGTTTTTATTGATTTGCATGTGTGCTGAGGAATAATTGGTGACTTTTATGTGACTGATTTCCTTTTTTGATAATTCGAGGCTTGAATTTTGGAACATAATGAAAGCTTTTTATATTAGTTGATGGCTAATATTGTCAGCGTATTGAAGAAACCGTACTGCCTGCTTCCAACATTAAGGGTCGGTTTGATGAACTAACAATGAAGTGCTGGCCCATTTGAATATTCCGCAACTTCCACAGTGTTACCAAATTGTCTGAAAATTCAGCCTCAATCTAGTTTATTTTATTAATAACATTCCTGTGAAATGTATTTGTTGGGTAGGCTTAGTTTCACCCATCAAATATCACGAACTTCTAATAAAATAGGTCTGGAAGAATCTGGTGAACATTGTTGGGTGATTGGCCTCTCTTGTTCAGTTCTGTTTTATCCTGGTACAGAGTATGTTCTGGAAGGATTACAAATCTCCTGAGGCTTAAAATTGAAAATATTTAGTTATTTAGGCAAAGAATCTTTTACATATGAATGAAGTGTAATATTGAGGAAACCAACTTCAACTGTGACTGAAATGTAATGTACTTCATTTGTAACTTTGTTGGACATAATTTTTGTAACCACATGGCATGAATCAGGTGAAGAAGAAAATTTAAAATATGTAAAGAGGCCCCAGTGTTGACAGCAACTCCATAGAGATCATGAACACTTCTGGAGGTGGTCATCATTAACAATTCTAGAGTTGGCCTTTGGGATTATGGTGGTATGTTTACATTCATTGGGAAAGAAAATAAAAACCTCACAATTGAGAGCAGGATTTCCCTTTTTGAAATATATATATATATATATAATATATATATGTATGTATATATATATTGTAGTCCTAATCAATACTTGCTTTTTTGGGGGAAATTTTACTGTCTCTGGGGATTCACAAACTGATTATAGGGATTGATCCAAGTGACTCCATGGAAAGATGGGAGAGTTAACACTAAGGTCAACAATGCTGATTTTAATCTTTTTTAAAACGATCTTTGCACCCCTTTTTGAGGATTCATTTTATGCATCTTAATGCTCTGAAGGTTTATTATTTTCCTCTTTTTCACACAGCAAAAGAATGTCTTTGCTTAGTTCTTCGGCCCTTACATATGAAGCTAGGTATGAAAATGAAAACAGGACATGGCATAGCACTGATGGTATGAAACATAAAAATTTAAAACAATATAACGAAGAATGCAAAACATACATAAATTAAACATTAATCAGCATGTGTGATTATATTGATAACATGTTGACAAATATTGGAATCAATAATCGATCTTTCACCATAGAAAATTAGATTTTCTTTTTTCATTTATATATCTTTTGGAATGCGAAATTCAAGCTTGTTGTGTGCCTGGGTCATGCTAGCAACCTATTTAATTGTTTTGACATGTTTGGAGGCATATGCACAATATGTACTGGTGTGTTGGTTTCTGACACATGATAGGCTAGGAGCAAGTTACTTCAAAATGGAAGTTGTAAATGTATTCTACCCTTATCATACCACATCTCTTGAAAATTTTTTGTAACACCATATATGTTTCATGGGATGTTTGCTATTCCCACATGCCAGCCAATTGGTGTCACAGTGCAGCATAGGCTTGAAGTCCTAGATGTTCTCTGAATTCTGATGCAATTAATGGGTTGTTATTAGCTTAATGTTCTAAACTTCTTTTAGGTAAATCTGATGGATGTCCTTGTATACGTTGACATAATTTCCTTGCAGGTCACATTGATCATTCAGCTAGAGTCATGCGAGTTATTACATGGAATAGGTCATTCAGAGGCATGCCTAATGCTGAGGATGTGAAAAAGGACTTTGACTCAAAAGAGTATGAAACTCATGCCACAGTGTTGGATAAGCTGCTAGCATGGGAGAAAAAGCAGTATGATGAGGTCAAGGTGGGTTTGCAGTTGATCCTTGTAGTTGTACTCAGAAGTTTTCCTTTTCTTTCTTCGGAATGTATGAGGAACTATATCCATAATTGATCTTTTTTTCTGGGGGGGGGGGCATAAATTGAGAATTCAAAGAAAATATACTGAGGAAAAAAAGATTCATACTATTGTCCCTAAGGATGTAAAACACAAAATTGGTTGGGCTGAGGAGTAATATAAGTTGCAAGGAATAAGAATAAAAGTTGTTGCCATCTTCCTGGAATTATCAGGATGGCAATTTCTTCCTTGAGACAGTCTGATTGCCTGATCCATTGGACCATTAAATTATTTGGGCAGTATTGGAAGTTGGAGTGCTTTTATGATTTTAAGTCCTATGTACGAAGGATATGTGCACTTGGATCATGGAATAAGGTTGGTCTGAAGATGGACCAATCTGGGAAAGCTGAGCTTGAGGTAAAATCCTTCTACTGCTTATGTTTGAATTTGGTTAGGTGGGTTCTTTTTGTGGTAGTGAATTTGGAAAGATCCTTGCTCCTTTCCTTGTCTGTTACGAGTATTATTTATTTTTTCTTACCTGGTGATAGTGTGGAAGAGAATCTTCTTGTTGGTTAATTTTCTAACGAAGAACAAAATTGGAACCACCTTTTCCTCCATTGTGCAGCTTTTCTGTTATAAATACCACTCGTTAGTATTGTATTGACATTTTTTCTGCTATGTTATTGAGGAGTCATAGGCTTAGGAGGGCATATGGCATTTGCACAGCTCCTTGGGGGGGAAGGGATGTCCTTTGTAATTTTTATTAATAATCTTCACATAGTTCACTTTTTGGGTTCTCTCTTCTATTTCAGCCTACACTGTTTTGGGTTACACCCTTTTGGTGTCTTCTATTATTTTTTTATTCCAAGTAAAAAAGAAGATTACCTATTAATTAACACAGAATATGGTTTCTTATTTAAATGAAAAAAGAAGAAAAAATGTAGTTTCTGATGCTCAAAATCTCAATGTATTTTCTTAAATTTTGTTTGCTCCATGCTAAATTTTCATGGTTGACTGCTGCTGGATAGGCAGGCAAGCTTACGAAACTTGACTACCAGAAAAAAGTTGCTATGCTGAATAAACAGAAGAAACGTGGTGCCAGCCCTGAATCATTGGAAAAACTAAAAGCAGCAGTCAGTCATCTTCACACAAGATACATTGTTGACATGCAGTCCATGGATTCAACAGTTTCAGAAATCAATCGGCTGCGCGATGAACAACTTTACCCAAAACTGGTTGCATTTGTTGATGGGTAAGTTGTCCTAAATGGAATGCTGAAACTGTTATAGGCATATTTTTGAAACTTTCTCCTGTTATATTTTCTCAGTGATACAAGACCCGCTTTAGTTGATTATTGCTAGTTTCTAAAACTTGCAGTGTCTACTTGAGTTTAATGTTATTGTTTGGATCATGGCCATGTGTGTATTTCTTGTTTCTTATTAAGAAAGAAATATCTACTTTTTTATGCAGACTTCTTGGTGCATTTGCAATACTATTTCTTGCCTTGGAAGTTGGAATATCTATGGCCTTAAGTAGATTGTCACATTCCTTAACCCTAGTCAGATGTCAGTACAAGGGACGACCCTTTTTTTCTTTCCGCTGGTTATCTCTTCTGTCACTTCTATTCCTTTTCACACTAAAGCACGCAACACTTGACCTCCTGAACTAGTTTTGGTACCTAGCATAGCAAATTAAAGTTACTCACACCTTATTCCTAACATTTCAAAAGGCCTATCTTGTTCTTGTTATGGAAGTCTGGCTTTCAAATTTGTTTGCTTCTGTCTGGTGGACTTGGTATACTTCTTGATATCAATTTTGGTTCCAATATTTCCAACCTTATTTTTATTTGATAACCTAATAGATTTCCTTTTCACACAGGCTTGTATCTAATATCTGGGTCTTTTGGGTAGTTCTTGCCTGCATCCCTTTTCCGACCAATCTGTAGTATTTACAGGCTAAGCCAAATGCCTGTGATGTGAATGATGCACATTTTGTGGGCCACAATAGGATATTAGCATATCTCTTACAGTTGAGACATATTAGGGACTATGTTCCCACAGTTGGCTAATTGGCTATGCCTTATGTTTTGTATCTTGCCGCCGGTTTTCAGTTTCATTTTTTTCCTCCCACTCCCTCCCCTCTCTCTAGTTTGCTTCATTTTGCTTCATTTATGGCAGTAGGCTTCACTCTTGGCTTTGAAAATCCCCTTTCATTTCACTTCCAGAAACAAGAAGAAACTAAAATTGTACTATCAAGACATGGTCTTTTGATTCGCATTGACAATTTCCTAAACTCTTCTTTAAAAATAAGAAAAAAAAAAGAAAGAAAAAAAGAAAAGTGTTGCGTTGTTTCTTGAAATCTCTGTACCTCATTCAAGTTCTTTTTTTTTTACCCCGACAACCGAAATGAATTGCAGGATGGCTACAATGTGGGAAACCATGAAAATGCACCATGAAAGCCAATTGAAGATGGTAATGGCCCTGAAATATCTTGACATCTCCCAGTCAGTCAAGGAAACAAGTATGGATCACCATCAGCGCAGTCGTCAACTCCTTGAGGTAGCTCAGATCTGGCATTCTCAATTTGAAAGACTTGTTACCAAACAGAAAGGATATATTAGGGCCCTTAATAGCTGGTTGAAACTTAATCTCACTCCAATTGAGAGTAGCTTGAAGGAGAAAGTTTCATCCCCAGCAAGGCCTCAAAATCCACCAATACAGCACCTTCTAATTGAATGGCATGATGGTCTCGAGAGTCTTCATGACGAGCTTGCGAGAATAGCTATTTTAAACTTTGCTGCTGTTGTTGAGACAATAGAGATCCAACAAGAGGAGGAGCTAAAGTTGAAAGAGAGATGTGAGGATATACAAAGGGATCTTAATCGGAAACAATGGGAATTTGAAGAATGGAAGCACAAGTATTTGCAGAGGCACATGGCTCCAGATGAACTAGATCCAGAAAGGGCAGAAGAAGGTGCTCATAAGGATGCTATTGCAGAGAGGCAACTTCTAGTGGATCGAGTGCATAGGGAGTTGGTCAAGGAGGTTGAAGCATACCAAAAGCAGTGCTTCCATGTAAGAGAGAAATCCTTGACTAGTCTTAAAGGTCAAATGCCAGAGCTTTTCAGGGCCATGTCAACTTTCACTCGTGATTGTACAGAGATGTATAATCATTTGAGGTCCATTTCTCATCACCAAAGACCAGTTGAAGGCTCATGATATGAATGAGCTTGTATTATATGTATTAATTGTTTATTTGTGTAATCCATAAACTCTGGAGAAACCTTATGCATCTCAATGTTGTCGTATACCATTAAAATGAAAGTTTTATACGTAGATCTCTTGATTTGTCCTTACATGGAGCTCGAATGAACCCGATTTTTTTCTAAATGCTTTGCTTCCACTTAAAGTAGTTATACATTGCTTGATTCATATATGTGAGGATGAGTTTTTAGGTCTCCAAAGGAAAGGCGAACCATGCAGATGAGAACTTGGACTCACTTCATCTGTTTTTTACTTTCTTTTAGGTCTCGGTGGCTTAGTTTCTGAAGTGCATATATGAATGATTGGGGATATCAACCAAGTTAGGCACTATTAGTAAATCACACAAATTTTTGCAGAAATGCAGGGTATGTACTGTCAAAAGGGATGCCAACTTATAATTTTCAGCGCAGAATATATACATGGAAGAAACCAAGTTGTGGAAGATTTGATAGCTTACAACAAATGCACTGCATTTCAGTAGCTTCGTTAGAAGCACTGAAAGTCCTGCTATGGAAAACAATGTGTTCAAAAATAATCCAAGCATGAGATTTCGGACATCAGATGACACAATTCACAAATAAAAACAGAATCAGTCACATAACTTTAAGATCTCATCTGAGATGGACTGCCAAGAGTTTTGTGTTAATGCTTTTGTCTCATCCCCTGCAGCAGAATGATCTTGCTTGGTTTTCTGTTCCATTGCACAGATTAACCCCAGTGGGTTGTGAAGAGCAGGTCTTTGCCAATCTCTTCGCTGCAAAACATAACTGTTAAACCATCTGAGAATCACTATTTTGACTCTCAATATCAAACTAATGTTGCTAAAGTGACGATAGCAATCTGCACAGGCAATGTTACATACACCAATATGAGCAGAGCCGAGTGGGAATATGTAGGACTATTATATCCAATTTTAGCCTTTTCTCAAGGGGTTTAAGTCTGCTGAGAAATTTGCAGCCAACAAAATAATGGACTGTAGAGTTTTAGTAAAGAGAGATCCCAAAGATACCTATTTCATAGAAGAGATCATTAACGTTTTGCAAAGTTTTTGCAGAGGCTTCTATGAAGAACATCCCTTTTTCTTGAGAGTATTGCTCTGCTTCCTGCAATAGAAGTTATAAATCAATCCAAGAACACAACCTGAAACTTGAAACAACAAGATTCCAAATTTTAAACAGATAAGAGGTAGACAAATTATCTACAATACCATTAGCACACCACTTATCATTTTTTTTTTTTTTTTAAATCCTGGTTCTGGATCTTTACTTAAGACCAAGAGCCAATATTTCAATGACGGGAAGAAGTGGTGAATGCCAACTAGAGAATTGATAAATTTGACATTGTGGTGATCCCGATGCTGATATATTCCCGACCAGCACTTCCAGTTGTCTTTGAAAATCTGGTGAACTTAATATGTTGTCATGGATTTTTAAAATGTTTTTCTTTTTGGTTTGTTTATGTTGGATGTGGAAGTAGGGGAGAAGCATGGGATTCTGTTATTACCTCTGCTGTCACCTCTCTCTTTGATTCCAGGTCGATCTTGTTTCCTACCAATGCCATCACCAAATTTGGATTTCCTTGAAACAGTGAGAACGTTTATTAGTAACTAATATCATACAGCACAGCTGTGGAGAAATGACCTTTTACACATATACTACCGGGATCATATAAATTTGGAAAGATGAGCTAATTAATGGGGGTCATAGAAGTGATTGAACTAGATATGTTATAGACTTGTGTCATCCTTGAGACTTTCATTGAGGAAACCTTTGAGATTTAGAATAAGCAAAGTAAATTAGAAGATGGAAATATATGAAACCAGGGGCACATTTATTAAAGGGCCAGGGTGAGCAAACCCCCCCCCCCCCAAAAAAAAAAATATATATATATATATTGCCCTATAATACTAATGATTACTCAATTTCCAAAAATATTTTAATGTTCCCACTTAACCATAAAAGCTATTTTACTTCACTAAATGATAAAAATATATTTCTTGCCCACCCCCCCAAAAAAAAAATTTCTGGTTCTGCCATTATATGAAACCACAAATCCACCAATGATACCTAAATGAAATTCATAATTGTTATCAAATGAATAAGGTAGGAATGGTAAATTCACACAATTGTCTGGCCTAACCTTGTTTTTGCAGTTCTTGGACCCATTTTTTGGCTCGAACAAATGAATCCTGAAACCAACAAACATACATCATTTCTGATAATCCAACAAATCTAGGATAATGTAATAATCCATATGCCATGTTTCCAAGCTCTAGACTGTCAAACAGAAGCATGTTACTAGAAGTGCATCAATTAAAAAGGAGAGAATCATTCTCTGAACATTGTGGGTTTGTGTATGTGAATACTTGCATCTGCAATGAGCACCCATTATAATACAACTGAAAGGAAATCTAGACCAACCCTTCAGGAATAGGTGTTCTCATATCCTAAGATACAGACCAGTTGAGTTGGAACAAAAAAAAACTTCAATGTAAACCTTTATGTAAAAAGTTCATTATGATTTACAAATAGTGTGGCTTTGCGGTTTGTCCTTACTAAATCCTTTATTTTCTATCAAGGGTAAAGCTGAGCAGCATGGCTTTTGATCTTCTCCTAACAATTTTCTTTCTTCACTACTAAAATGCACTGAGAGCAATATGAAAAGCACAGAGCTAAATAGCTTATAAGCATTTACCACGAATTAATAGAAGGCTCTCATTTTTTTTCAGGTTCTTATTTGAGGAAAAAAAGCATTGGACTATATGTTTATGCATTTGGTATTGATCAAAACATAAGCAGCGTATCAAGCTCTGGAGTAAAGAAGCTAAGCTTTATAACTGCACACCATGCAAGTTATGTCATACACCACAAGAGCGGCTGCCGCTCCACGATAGTACATGGGAGCCAAACTGTGGTATCGTTCTTGTCCTGCTGTGTCCCATATATCAAATTTTATGGTTGCTTCTGCTAAAGATAATATTTGAGTGAAGAAAGCCGCTCCTATTGTTGGTTCCTGTACCCAAAGGTCAAGGGTTATTGATAACAAATTCAATTGACTATGTAAACAATAATTAAAAAGGCACAAATCTTGACCTGTTGATCAAAGAACTGCCCTTTGACAAATCTCAAAACTAAACTGGTTTTCCCAGTTCCTATATCCCCAACAAGCACCTGAAAAATGGAGAACAAAGTTTAAGATCATAGGTGCAAAGAACCAGGCACAAAATTTTATTTATTTATTTTTTCACGATATAATTAATACAGGGTAAAGGGTTTCCATATCCATGCCAATAGGCAAGTGATACAAGTAACTACATTGGTCACACAATCGGATCACAATTAGTGCAAAGGTATACTTTATAGCACCTATTAATGAGAATAACACCGCTAGAGGGAGAGAAAAAGAAGGATTTGAAGAAAGAAAACTACAAAAACAGGGTAACATCTAATATTAAGTTCCTGATTCCTTGAGCAGAAGCTATGGCAGAGAATGACATATTGGAGTCCTTATGCTTGCTTCAAAGTGTCTGACCCAAGATGCATGCCAATTTTTAAATATGTTGAGAATAAATGAGTCATCCATAACTCCCGGCAGAAAATCAGGAGTCCACTATAAAATGATACTACTAGCAAACATGAAAACTGAATCACCACATTTCCCTTCAAATATTTTTTCTAGTGTATATTGATATGCTTGCGAATAATAATTGAATTTCCTACACATGGAGCAATAATTGCTTCCACTGCACCTACAAATGACCATGTCAAGTACGTCCAATCGATCATTTTCCCCTTTCTGATAAAGTTCATCAAGATACCACCAATGAGATGCAAGAAATAAAACCTAAAAGATGGAAGCACTCTACAAAGCTAACCAACTCCAATCTAGAATCCAAAATACCATAAAAAGGACAAGATGTGAGGAGTCTAAAAATCCAAAAATCTAAAAAATTTGAAGGGGCCTAACTTGCCCCACCTAACCAAACTAACCCAAAAATAATCTTTCCTTTTTTTTCTATACAATACCTTAACCCCTCCGAAATCACAACTTGCCGTACACTTTTTTAGCGGCCACCCCAGTTCATATAAAGCATACATAAGAACCAAATCTACAGCTTTCTCAACCACGAGAAGTGCTTTGAAAGGTGGTCAACTAGGTTACCACAAAGGTTTAGTTGGGGTTTAGACGACATGCCCCCAATTTTTCAATTCGCTAGTCTGATTTGTGAACCTAAATTAGAAATTTGCAATATCTGCTAGGCAAATCCAAAATGACCGAAGACCCACGATGGGATTAGTTCTATTTCTTCAATCTAACACAATCTCAACCAATATGAATTCTTAAACTACATAGACCTAACATGGATATAATTTTTATAACATTAATTTCCATGAAAATTACAATTTTGAGAAGATAATCAAAATGGGTATGATTAGGGGAGGCAAATTTTGTCTTATTTTATAAGAAAAAACAATTTGATCAGCGAAAGAATTATATGATTGAGAGAAGAAAACAAGTCAAGACATACCCACCAGCTTGGCTTGAATGATCTTGCTGCCAGGCCTAGCCATTCCACTACTTTGCTCTTTCACACAGAGAGAGAGATTGAAAGGGAAACTAAGTTTACTACATTGGTTCCAAGGAAATGCCAGCGACAAAAAAAGAAAAAAGAAAAACAACAGCAGTGGGAATGGAGAAAAGAAGACCGGTAGGTATAAGAGTCGAGCGTTTTCGAAAGGCTTCTATGATTTGAGGTTGACAGGTGGTTTCCATTAGCGATTATGGGTTGCTCTGTCGCTAACTTACAGGAACAATCTCCAATCCAATTTTTTCTCTATTTTTTTTTCTTCCCAAGTTGCGCCCACGTCAATTGTCAGTACTCTAATTGGGAAACTGACATTGTTTTTGAGCGCCCGACTTGGCTCCGGTCCAGTCACGCCCTCGTTCAAGTCAGCCGGGTTACATGGAGGGCATGGTAAAACTCAATGTCAATGTCGTACGAGGATACACATATTTTTATATTTTGTATCGGTTATAGATCATTTATTGATTTAATACGGTAAAATGTTAAATTTTTTAAATAAATATCGAAATTAAAATTTAATAATAGAAAAAATTATATTAAAAAAATTTTCTCTTTATTCAAATTGAATTAATTAAAAGATGATTTTGAATATAAAAAAAAAATTATATATAAATATTTATGAAACCAGGGTATGGGCCCAAGTATGCATGATAGGGCAAGTCCAACTTTTTAAATTAATGGGTTTAATTGAGATCTATGATTTATTATAATTCGTGCATAGTGGGCGTACCCTAGTCAGATCCATCTGGATTGTCCAATGGGCCTGAGGACTTTGGGCTAGTCCTGGATAACATCTTTTAGCGACAAAAACAGAAAAGCACGTGGACGCCCAAAAGCCTTCGCTACTTATCTTTTTTTTTTTTTACTTATCAATATCAAAGATTAGATCGATTAATTCGATTTAAATACCATAAAATTTATTTTAAAAATTAGTTATTTTAAATTCTTTTTATCCATTCACAGAACTTAAAGTCGAAACTTTTGATTAAGAAGATAAAATGCTCAATCATTCAATTCAAAAGACTTTGATACAACTTATCTTACTTTTATTAATTAAAATAAAATGACATAAAACTTTAAAGTAAAATATCTTTCCTCTTAAAGTATTAGTTTTTTTTAAATAAGATTTTGAATTTATATTTTATATATAGTAAAAATAAATATTTCAATTCGATTCGAATCAAATTTAATTGAATTAAACATAATTATAAAATATAAATGATTTATAAAAAAAAAAATTGAACTTTGTATTATACTAATATTTCTTATATTAAAACTTCACTTATATTAAAACTTCACGTACTTCCATGAGTTAAGGAAATGTTGTAAGTAGGTTTTGATGTGACATTTTTCGTAAGATTATCTCTTTTATTTTGTGACAAGATTTATTTTAATATAAAAATTTGATTTTCATGACACTTTGATATATACGCAAAATTTTATTGTGAAACTTTATGTATTTATCAATAGTCAAAGGGAAAAAAAACTGCAGCAGAGAGGAGCTGGTTTCCTTCCCTTAAGAAATTTTTGTGAACATAGAATTTCAAAAATAATCTTAAATTTATCTATTTATTCCATTATTATTATTCCTTCTTCTTAAAATTATATTTTTTTGTAAACAAAATTCATAAATATAATTTCCAAAAAGGCGTCCTATGTGAATGCTGACGTGGCTACCTTTAAATCATTAGTTTGATTTCAATTTTCAATTTTCTACCACCAAACATTTAAAAAATTCATATGATCAAAATTGAAAATCAAACTCTGAAAGAATCATTAAAATATAAAAAGAAACAAAAAACAAAAGTTATGGAAAACCAAACTAATCAAAACAAGAACCATTCGATTTAAGATTCGGGATCAGACTAAAACTATTTGGTTTTGAAAGTGGAATTGAATCTATCATTCTATCTTCGCTTCTTGTCATTTCTTCTATCAAATTAAAATTGTACGATTCTAATTTGATCTTGATTCAATTCACAACTATAGTCATGTACGTCTAAACTTATTTTCTTTTCTTCATGTTTTACCATGAAAGTGGCTCAAATCTGTTGAGTACCAAAAATAGAAAAATCAAACCCTAACTTAGTAAATAGATATGGGCCAAATTTAGATAAACTTTATGCAAATAAACATCAATTAAACTAAGGACTTGTATGTCTAGTATTAGGACACTAAACTTTTAATCAAAATCTCAAATTTAAGTTTTGAGGATTAAAAAAAAGAGATATCAAAAGAGCAACTCCTAAATTAGGTCCATAATTATTCAAACTAAATTAGTGATATTTCCAGATACTGGTGGTTAAGTACAAAACAAATAAAAAAACATCAATCAAAACACACTTAGAAGTTCGATTGAGAAATTTTGGTTTATTCAATTGAATTGCTTTCTCACTAAAAAGTGTCTATAAAATTTTTCCTTTTTTATTTTTTATATTCAATAAATTATTTTTTGTTTTGGTCAAAATAATTACCAATATTTGCTAATCTTCTAATCTTTGCGGTGAAATTCTTCATCTATTTAGAAATATCTTATCATAATTGTTGTTATATAAGCAAAATTATCATTATAACCCATTAAAATATTGATTAATTTTTGTTTTTGTAACTAAACCTTTTTTACGTTACCTAAAATTCAAATACAAAAGTTTTAGATGTTCATACCCTTCATCCAGGAAGATTTTAGTTTCAAGATATTTTTATGTTTTTTGTTGGAGGCGGGTTTTGACTCTACAGATCCAACTCCTTATGACTCGAACGGATGCTCGATAAAGATGTTTGAAACTTGCAAAAGGCCGTTGGAGAGTACTCCGATGGGGGAAAATCCGTCACTCAAATCAGAAAAAGTGATTTTCGAAAAGAATAAAACAGACTGAGAGAGGAAGGGAGAACGGATCTCTCTGTGATTTGTGTACCCCCATGTGAAGTCAAGAGAACTTACCTGGTTTCGATATATTGAAAGTTTTTATATAGAGTTCGCAAGAGCCGTGTACATTCAAGATGTTACAACCCTAGTTTTCATATGAGTAGATTTGAAGATTTCGGAGTTCAAACATTTCTACTGAGATAGGAAACAAAGTCACCGTGAGATTCATTTGAATATTGTTTTTGGTCGATGAGGACCGGAGGTATCGGCCCTTGAGAAGCTATTAGCTATCGGTTGAACGTAGAGAGGGACAAATGCTCGGGAGTACCTGTAACACCGACACTGCGGTGTCCGTACAAGTATACTGTTCATGAAATTAAATAAAATATTTTACCGTTTACATATAGAGAGAGAAAATTTTAAATTATATTGATTTTCGATTTTGAGGTATGTAATTTGAAATTTTTGGGATATTTAAAATATCCGTATGTTCGATTTGTAAACTAAAGTGAGTATAAATATATATAGATGATTATTTAATCATTTATCAATTTATACATTTACTCACTTAATTATTTATAGATTTATTTATAAAAAGAAATATAATAATAATAATAATAATAATAATAATAATAATAATAATAATAATAATAATAATAATTATAAAAAAAAAAAAAAGAAAAATGAAATTAAGGCTTAAAGCCCTAATTTCTCTTCCACTTTCCCTTTCACTCTCTCACTGCCTCTCCATCTCCCCACCCGCGCCAGCCGCCGCCGCCGCGGCTTCCTCCTCCGCCGTGCCATCACCACCGCAGACGGCCACTGACCCACCTTCTCTCTCTCTATTTTGCTCTCTCTCTCTTTCCCTCTCTCGGTTGCTCTCTCTATCACCCGCGAGTTCTCCCTCTCGCGATCCACCCCAACCGCCACCGCGCCGCCCGCTCAGCGCAACCACCGCCACCCGCAGCCACCGCGACCGCCGTGGGTCGCCATCCCTCGGTCTCCCTCGCTCTGCTCCCTCTCCTGCGCACGCGCGCGACACTGCGTTCAACAGCGCGCGATTTCTCGCGCGACTGCTCGCAACGTCCGCCTGCGTTCGCGCCCGTCCCCCGCCTCGGCCGCGCCACCGCAGAGCAAGACTGCCCCCCCTCTGCGCGAGACCGCCCGAGCGCACGCGGCAGCTCGCCTCACCGTAGCGCGATGGCCCACGGTCATTCCCCTGTTCTCCTAACCTTGCATCGCTTCTGTTGGGAGCCTCGTTCGATCATTGCGAAACCCCAGAAAGAGAAGCCTTCAAAACCCTAGGCCGAATCTGCTGACTCCACTTTCTGCATAGGTGAGGATCAATTCCTAGCCCTAATTCTAGGGTTTTGAATTTTCTGAGTAATTAGAGTTAATTGATAACAATTGCTCTGAATTTGAAACCGTTACAGGTTGAGCTTGAAACGATTGGCGACTAAAAGCTAGGTCTGCAAACCGAGAAACCCTAGGTGAGGAGATTTCTACTCTATTTGATAAATTGAATGAATTTAGGGTTGAATCTAAAGTTGAAGGTTCTATATATGTTTAGAATGTAAGTGGAATGCGAATAAGATACAATTTCTGAAATGTTTATATGTGATTATGAAGGTTAAGTATAGAATGTTACAGAAATTAGATTGTCTGATATGGAAAGAGAATGTTTCGGATGATAGAATCATGTTTGCTTGATTTGAATAGTTCCCTCAGGGTTAAATTTCGAAATATGCATGAAGGTGTTTGGGATCAGAGTTGGAATGAGATGTGCCGTGAAATGAAGTATACTGTAGCATTTTGTGTCTTTCTCAGGTTATATTAAGTTGTTAAATTTGCATAATGGTATGTCTATGAAGAATAGATTAAAAGTTGTGGTTATAGTTTAAGAACTGTCGTGGTATTTTACATTATAAGTTGTCCTGCATATAGGCAATCAAAATACTAATTTCGTATGATGAAAATAGGTTTCAATACCTTTGAAATGACATATGGGTTGAAGAAATCGGATGAGAACTGAAAAGTGTATGATTTTTCAAAGATTTTCTAGTTTATAGGAAACTTATTTATTTTAAGCGTATTTCCAATTTTGATTGGTTTTAGGATTGAATCAGGCTTGATTTTGGTTTGATTAATTGTTTATAAATGGAATGAAAGTGATGAAATGAGAATCTAGAAAGGTGATTGTGTAAATGTTTGATTTAAGTCTTAAATGAGCACATATTGAGGGGAGAAACCCTAAGGAAACATGTACTGAAAGATTTAGAATTTTGAGTATGAAATTTGATGGGTTTTAATGTGATTTTGAGTGTAAAAATGTGGATTTGATGTACATGTATTTTTGGTATTTAAGTGTGGTGTGTTATTGGCTATGTATATATGAAATTGAGGACAAGAGTGTGAGGATTTATGCATACTGAATTTTGGATAGAGGTTAGTGAGTATGTGGATGTAAAATTGTATTGATTGAATCCATTGGAGAGATTTGGAATGACTCTAGTAAGCAAGATGGAGGTTTATATGTATATGTAATAAGGTATAGAAAGTGTATGCATATATATAGTGATATTGGTGTGTTAAAGTGATATGAAAATGTGCAATTGTAAAGAATGAGCAAAAGCATGTGTTTGTATTTATATGATAAATGTATAGAATTGTATTGGGGTATTGAAGAGAAGAAGATGATGAATTTTGAATAAAAGTGTGTTGGTGTATATGCTGACTCTTATGTACGACGAGAGATTAGATTGGTGTGAGCTTTGTGTAGGATTGATTGAATAATATCACTTGAGTCTTGTGGATATGTTGAAAGCATAACTTTCTCTACACAGCTCCGAATGACGTGAGGTTTTCTGCCTTAGACACTAGACATCCTTAGTTTTAAAAATGAAATAAGAAACCCCTTGATTTGTAAAGGTGTATCAGAAGTTATAGCCTATTTTCTATAACTGCGCAGGTTTGAAACTTGCCGATTTTATACATGCGTAAGTGTTGGATGTCTTGATCGAGGGGAGCACAGTTTCGGCACTTGTTGTGCGTTGTAAGGAGTGATTGACCCTCCCGTATACTGTGAGTGAGTTTTATTTCAATGTTTTCGTTTAATATGTAAACTCTGATTTACAACAGTTTGATAAATGAGCATGATTTATCGCGTGCTTGAAATGTTTTGACTAGCTTTGAAAATGATTTTGTGAACCGATGGAGTGTCCGAAAATGTGGTTGAATTATAAAATATACATCCATGTGGTTGAAATGTAAAATGTGTCATTTTATGATATATGTTGCATTGGTTTGTGAACCTGATTTACGGCACATGTTTGATATGATATTGATTTTGACCTTGAGGGCTGTGATATGTATTGATGATATTGATATTGGCCTTGATGGCTGTGATATGTATTGTTCCGTAGCTACGAAGGACACCGTGAGAGGCGCTTTGGTGGCGTCCGGATATGCCTAGGCCTGGGGTATCCCACGAGTGGTCGAGATTATATTTACAACACGATACTAGGCAGGTTGAACCCGAAAGGGGGAGGATTTGGATACACTCTCCAAGTCTAGCACCTGGACGAGGTCCGTCGCCAACGCCGGGGTAGAGAGCACTTTAAATAAAATCGCATATAACACCCCCGGTGCGCCTGTCATAGGTCGTGGTAGACCTCTGTCGGGAGTTTTACGGCTGGCAGCTCTATGATTTTGATGAAAGTATTTTGGATGCATATTTGATTTGTTGATGCGTGCAAATGAGATATTGATGAAATGAAAAGCATTATGATTTGAAATATGATTTATATACTTATGTTTTGACACTCCAGTTTCACACCCCATATTACACGATTACATTGACCCACTCACTCACTGAGTATTCTTCCCTGAGTACTCACCCCTCCTCTTTCCCTCCCCGCAGCGGATTATGGTGCTAGGGCGACGCATTTGGCGCTAGAGGTATGATAGCTTGATGGTGGATTGGATTCACGACGGTGAGATTAAGTTTTAAATTGAAAATATGAATTTCATACTTTATGTCGACCCTGCGAGGTCTTGTTGAGGTCCGTAGTTGGCCGTGTACTTATTTTGGGATGACTGTATAATTTATGTATGTTTATTTGCGAAACTCTCATATTTCACTTGCATTGAGGCATTTGTAAACATTTAAAGTGTCAACTTGGGAATTTGTAATATATTTGTATAAATTTAGGTCCGCTCGTGGCTGTTCATGCTCTAGTGGGGCATGACAGTAGAGGTCTGTGGTTAGGACTGTTGGTGGTTTGTTAGCCTTGCGTTGTCTGGATGCCGGTTGTGAGATTGGTGGATGGTTTTGAGGCCGGGATGGCCATTTGTTTTATTTGCAGGATTGTTTTTGAATGTATACAGGTATACAGGTTTGATTGTACATGGGAGACCTCCGATTTATGGGGAGGTTCTGTCCGATTTTCTGTAGAAATACAGCCGGTATCTAGATCAACGGGCGGCTGTTCACGATTCCCGGTTCGGGGCGTGACAGTACCGAACACTTTCGCAAATCGATTGTATAGACTTCATCGGGAGTTAACCGAACAGGGAATGAGATACTATAGATGACAATCCTCTCGGTGGGTCAGGGCGACATGGCCCATTCAGGGAAATGGATCCCATCAGTGGAACGGGGTGATATAGATCCATTTGTGTTTAAACATATTGAACTTTTTAAATCGTAGATCTTGTGTTGGCTATTGGACACTTTTTGTATTGAGTTTTTTGAATGGGGTTCCATCATTTGTCCCCGACTCATTGTGTCATTTCGTAAGAAAGACGTTATGAGTAATGACTTTATTGAAAAGACACTAAACTTTTAATGCGACAAGTGTTCCTTCAATTTTCGTAAATCGTCTTTAGTACTCTTTTAAAAGTCACACGCTTAGGCGTATTGTCTACTTTGCATCTTCGTTTATAAATTATTCTTTTATCTAGTGAAAATTCATTCTGAAAAATGCCAAAGGGATCTTCTTCTTCCTACCAAAACATTAGCGAGATTCAAAATACTATGACGAAAGAGGAGTTTAGCGAGATACGAGCTGATATGGCCCTAGGAGGTGATTTTGTATTGGCATTGCCCATCGACAGAGATAGGGTGAACAGAGCGCCCGATGATAGTGTTCCTATGTAAAGTACGGAATGAAGACCCTGTATATGGGCCCACTTGCCGAGGTGATGCAGTACCAGAGGGTTTATCCCACATTGCTCATTCTTAGCGCTGGGTGCTTTATTGTTATGATAATTTTCCTATTAGGGTTTTGTCGCTTTCGTTTTGATGTGAAGATTTTGGCAAATATTTTCTCGCTGGCGCGGTATAAGGATTAGGACTTTACCCATGGTTGGTATCGATTACAGACTCGTCAGAATTCCCACTGGAAGTTCTACTATAGTGAATCAAAAAACAAGTTCTGACCACAGAAGTATTTCTTCATGACATTTTTGAATAGGGATCTTCTGCCTATATTGTCAAATGCAGGCCAAGAACCACTGTTAAAGGGAAAGTCTCCACTTCTCACTCGCCATTCTAAATTTTTCAATCTATCATACGCTATTGTGAGTCCACTCGTCGGAACATTTGGGTGGACTTACTAGTGGATGATCAGATGTTGTTTTTGGTGGGTCTGTTGATTGATGAGAGAAGAAAAATTGATAAACCCATTCTGTTAAAGCAGAGGGACAAAGAACTGATCGATGATTTCACCCAGCATCTAATCGAAACTTATCATTAACCGACTGGACACGATAGCGTTCCGTATCAATATAATGATAGCATTACGTTATGTGAAAACAGTTAAACCAAAATATAAATAATTGGGATAGCCACAATTACTCAATTTTGTTTCATTGATTCCCTAGGTCAATTAAATACCGATAAAAGACCCATAACAAAATAACCTAATTACTATTTGTACCATTCGTTCATGACAATTACGAATCACTGAATTCCTGGATAGCAATGGAAAAACTAATATTGAATTAAATTGTCAGATTAACCAATATTAGGTTTCCCTAAAATTAAATCAAGAATCAACGAATACTTGAATAAAAGCAAAAAAATAAATTTAGAACATAAACTCACAATGAAGAACAATCGATTAAAATTTCCCTTAAATCAAAAATAAAAATTAGCCACACATGGTGGTAAGTATCATCACAAGAGAAATAAAAGAAAAATAAAAATTCCTAATTAAGAAGGGAATGAAAACTTAAATGGTATAAATGAGCAGCCGTCCACCCTCTTGGAAACAAAGATGAACAGTAGTCTTCTTGAATGAGCCTCCTGTGAGAATTTCTTCTCTTGATGAAGGGCAGCAGCCAGCCCTATATATGGAAAAAAAAAATTGTTCTTGAACTGCAGCCTATTTGTGGAATAAATAAGGGAGGGGGCAGCCGCCCTCTTGTAAAGTTTTTGGAAAGATTTGTTGCCATATTTTCCTTCCTCTAGACTTCTAAATCAATTAGGAGTTTCCAAAATTAGGAGATTACAAAAGTTTACTCCTACTAAAAAAAATAAATTTTACTAAAAATAAAAATACTACTAAATGTTGAATTAAAATTCAAGCTCCTCCTCTTCAAAGCCCAATAAAAAAAAAATCTTGACTCAATTAGCTCCAAAATTGCTTCAATAAGCCCAATTCGCTTCAAACCTTCAAATTCAACCTCCTAAAAATAAAATTCAATAAAAACAATCATTAGGGCATTAAACAATCAAATTCAAACCATGATAACAAAAAAATAAATTCAATAAATTGCATGTTATCAGAATTCCCACTAGAAGTTCTACTATAGTGAATCAAAAAACAAGTTCTGACCACAGAAGTATTTTTTCATGACATTTTTGAATAGGGATCTTCTGCCTATATTGTCAAATGCGGGCCAAGAACCACTGTTAAAGGGAAAGTCTCCACTTCTCACTCGCCATTCTAAATTTTTCAATCTATCAGAGGCTATTGTGAGTCCACTCGTCGGAACATTTGGGTGGACTTACTAGTGGATGATCAGATGTTGTTTTTGGCGGGTCTGTTGATTGATGAGAGAAGAAAAATTGATAAACCCATTCTGTTAAAGCAAAGGGAGAAAGAACTGATCGATGATTTGAAGTTAGTGGAGCGCTCCATCCTGGAGGTGGTTTTGACAGACAAGGAAGTGAGGTTGAATTCCAAAAGGGCGTGATGAAAGGCCTCCTAAAGGGGGCCATCGAAATCAAAAAGAAGAAAAGTCCAAGTGTCTGAGTCATCTGAACAAGAGGAGACATGTGAGGAGGCCAGAAAACACACATTTCTGGTTTCGTCAAGGTGCTCTGAGGAAGAAGAGGGTCATGGGGGAGCCGAAGAGCATATGTCTCTCACTGCATCAAAATGCTCTGAGTTTGTGAGAGTTGAGATGGAGGGGGTTAGCAGTCGATCACTTGATGCGTCTTCCTCAACAAAGGGTGCCGAAGAGGGTAACCCCATGGAAGAAGCTCCTGCAGCAGAGGTGCCTACAACCATAACTGTCCCATTAGTACGAGAGGGTCCGTCAGCGGAGTCACACGTTCCTGTTGTGCCTACGTGCAAGACATTTGTTCAGTCTCCCACAAAACCACGGAGCCCTCATTATGAGAGAGCGGAGGAAGATGGGCTCCTGTTATTTGTTTTTGTTAGACCTTTTGATATTCAAAAGGATAGGCAAGAGGAATGATCGATTGCTATCTATGTGACGGGCCATAGATACGACTATGTCGAAGCCAAAGGGGTGTTCTGACTGGCCGAATAGTTTGACTTTCAGGATCTCGAATTAGAATTACCAAAGGCATCTCCTGAGTGGGTAAATAAAGCCCTTCAGTTTCTTTGCTTGACGGTGTTATTTCTAACTAGAACCGTTTTGTTTAGTTTTTTATTTTGACGACTTGTGTAATTTTTCCTTAAACTGCAGTTTTGGAGAAACTCCAGAGGAAATGGAAGAAGCAGTCGAAAAGGCAGGTCAACCACTTGGGGAACCAAGTCTCAGCGTTACAAGATGCCTTGGAGCAGAAGGAGAAAGATGGCCAAACTAAGAGCGTCTCCAATACTTTGCTCACTGAAAAGGACGAGTGGATCAAGTACTTGGAAGAGAAGCTGGCACCGGTCAAAAAGTGCTGTGGGGAGTTGGAAGCAGAGTGGCATCTTCATATGGGTAACTTGATAACCGCGGAGATATTGGTACGATTGTGGGAAGAGGCTCTTCGGGAAACCGAACAGAGGATATCGCATTTTGAGGAGTCTGGTCTAAAGGATGATATAGCCCTTAAGCATTCCCAACATAGGCTGCTAGAGAGGCTGAAGTATGCTAAGATAATAGCTAACGAAGCTGGGATATATGAGGCTTTGCCCCCTTTGGAGGGGGTAGCTGGTCAGGCAGTGACAAGCCAAGGTCCTATCCATATAGCTCCAGATAATAATCATGCCAGGCCGGCTGTAGTTCAAGTGGTCGTGGAGTCCTCTTCTCGAGAGGTCTTAGCTCTTCCCCCTCTCTGATCCAGTGTGACTTTGTAATTTTCGTTCAGAAGGCTTTTAGTCATATTATCTTTGTAAGAGTTTCTCCTTTGATTAAATACAAAATGTACCTTTTTTTTTGCATATTCTAAATATGCCTTGCTGATGGCTTCCTAAGTTAATCAGTTTATGGGATATTGTTAACTTGTTCGAAAGTGCATCGCCTCCATTAGAAGGGCATGCCGGTCGAACCGTGATCATAATGAAGATTAGGTTTCATTTGTCACTTTGAAAATTTAGACAATAGCACAAAATGAAGAAAAACATCTTTCGTGGGTAGACTGATGTGACACCGATTTGTTTAAGATGGTGGATCCCATCAGCAGAGCAGGGCGATACGAGCCCGTTCAAGGAAATGGCTTCAAAAGAAGGATCATCACGTCAGTTGGTCAGACAACACGAATTCGTTCGAATAAACAGATTCCATCGATAAGTTGAGCCGATGAAGGCCTATTCGAGGAGATAGATTCCTTTGATTGGATGGGGCGACAGAGATTCATTCAATGAGATAGATCTCTTCGGTAGGACGGGGCGACAGAAGCCTATTTGGAAAGATAGATCCCTTCAGTAAGACGAGGCGACAGAGGCCCATACGGGGAGACAGATCCGTTCCGTAAGACGAAATGACAGAGACCCATCGGGGAGATAGATCCCTTCAGTAGGACGAGACGATAGAGACTCATCAAGTTCGTCAGAGTGTCTTATCATGAAAAGAAATCAATTTTGAGTAGACTGAATATAAATACAGAAAGAGCCATCCGCTAAGAGATATTGTAAAAACGTCCGCTAAGGGAAAGGCATCAAGATTTACTCAATAAGGGAGATAGAGAATATCAGGTCGTGGGCTGGAAAAGCGCAAGTAGGAATGTAAGGCTCATACAGGGACTGCAGGTCATGGATTTGGAAGATCACTCCGTCTTGCCTATCGTGCGATGGTCGACCGACTGGCAGACCATTCGGTTCGTTTCCTCATGGCGAGTCATACCGATTGGGGAAGGTATGTTTTAGCCTTCCATGCTAATGAATTTTTGCAACCTTTCGCTTCGGACCAAGAATTTCAGTTCGTCTTTAAGCTTTTTACAGTCGTCAGTCATATGTCGTAATCTCAGTGGTAGTGACAGTACTTTGACCTATTCTTTTTGGGATTATCCTCGGTGGGACAAGGCGACCATCTGACATATGATTTGTTTCTGATTTAAAATAAGACTTGGTTGGGGGTCTCGCCCAGAGGGGTGTAAGTGTTGAACTTTCGCTGGTGCAGAGAGCCTGGTCGATTCTCTTTTAGTATCAGTTGTTGAGGCGATTGACTATGTTCTTTTTGAGGTGATCATTTCCTCCGTCGTTCGAACGTTTCTACATCTTCAATTACGATATATTTTTCAGCGTGAGCATAAAACTTTTGGATGGTGAAAGGGAGATTCTTTGTGATTGATATCTTCATGCCCGATGGGCACAGTCCAGTAAGAAGTGCGACTAGCGTAATGGAATGGTCCAAAACTGAGACCTTCATCATCTCGGTCTTGAATTTCTCCAAAAAGTCTCTTAAGGGCTCGTCATCCTTTTGTTGTAAAGAAAGTAGCGAGGTGGACTTCCTCCTGGCTTATTGACTGATTACAAAGTGTGCTTCGAACTGCTGTCGAAGTTGGAAAAAAGTCCGGATGCTAAGCGGTGGAAGCGAATTGAACCACGTTAGTGCATTACCCTTAAGGGTGGTAAGAAATTGTTTGTATATAGAGGCGTCCGTCATGTCTCTTGAGATCATTATCATTACGAAATGAGCTACATGATCATAGGGGTTGGTTGTTCCGTCGTACCTCTCCATAGGGGATAGGAGTATATCCTGAGGTATCGGTTCTAAGGAGATCTTTGAATCGAAAGGTGACACAGCTGAGGGATATAGGGATAAATCATTTCTTTTTGGTATTTGCCCGCTTGAGATCGTCTACAACGAGTTGTTTGATTTGCTTTCTCAAGTTATCAGGATCCTGGCGAGATGTTACCGACGATTCGCGGTTCAATCGAGGTACGAATCTTCGTGAGCATGTTTGTTTGGATCCTCTTGAAGAGGATTGCCCTTCTGGCCTAACGGTACGACTAAGGCCCTCTAGATGTCTGTTCATGCTCTATATTTTTGACTCCAATCTTTCCAATTGAGGGCGGTCGATTGGGCCTGATAACATCGGCGCGGTGGGTGCAACTAGATGCCCTTGAGATATAGGTTGAGGAACTTGCTCCAAACAGGAGGTTTGAGGAGAAGCAACACGATTGTCCCCGGGGCGAACGGGCGCTACTGGGGAAGGGACATTAGTTGAGTCGAAGGTGCGACCATCTATGGCATATGTAGTCTTTGAGGCAGTTCTGGTTCTCTTTTTTGGAGGATGTTGATCTGGTGATCTAGGAGATTCAACAAAGTTTCTCTAATCTGTTTCTAATGAATGATGCCAATCTGTTGGAGGCGGGTTTTGACTCCACAGATCTAGCTTCTTGTGACTCGAACGGGTGCTTGATGAAGAGGTTTGAAACTTGCCAAAGACTACCGGAGGGTGCTCCGACGGGAGAGACTCCGACACTCAAATCAGAAAGAACAGTTTTCGAAAGGAATAAAACAGACTGAGAAAGGAAGGAAGAACGGAGTCTGCAAGAACCATGTACATTCGGGATGTTACAACTCTCGTTCCATACCAGGAGATCTGAAAAATTTCGGAGTTTAAATATCTGAAATTTGAAATCATTATCACTTAGGAAAGTTGATTATACGGGGAGATTTCTTCATTTATCGATTAGTTTTTCAAGGGTTTCCTTTCTTATCCGTAAAATACATTTTGTGTTGAGATAGGAAACAAAAATCGCTGTGAGATTCATTTGAATATTGTTTTTGGTCGATGAGGACCGAAGGTATCGGCCCTTGAGAAGCTATTAGCTATCGGTCAAACGTAGAGAGGGACAAGTGTTCGGTCGAGTTGATTTCATAGATCTTATCAGGAGTTAACCGAATAACGAATATGATATTACAGATGACAAATACTCTCGGTGGGTCAAGGCAACATGACCTATTCCGAGAAATGGATTCCATCAGTAGAGCGGGACGATATATGTCAATTTGTGTTTAAACATGTTGAATTTTTTGAATCACAGACCTTATGTTGCTATTAGACACTTTTCGTATTGAGTCTTTTGAATGAAATCCCATCATTCTCTAACTTGTTTTCTTTTATTTTTATATAATCGTCAAAAAATATTAATCACTCTTATTAAATTAACTGTAATAATAACAAATTGAATTTTAATTTTTTAATTTTAAATTTTGGGATCAGTTGCAATTATAATTATTAAAGATATAATTTATGTATTTAGTTTAACCACCATTATTGAATTAAATACTAAAATTACATGTTTAAGGATGCAAACCCTAGAATTCATAGTATTTTTTTAACCTAAACAAGTCAATAATTTGAGTGTAAAACAAAAGTCAAACGTAGTTTTGTAATGCTAATGAAACAAGAGTTGACTAAGGGCTTCAAAGCTTCTTGTGTTCTTCACATAAATAATTTGGAATTTGGTCATTAACTCACAAGAAGCCAAAAGCCTTCATCGGAAAGAAGCTTCCTACATCCAAACAGGCACTCACCCTTACAAGCAAACTCACTCTCTCTCCCTCTCTCTCCCTCCCTCTCTCTCTCTCTCTTCGTTTCATCCAAAAATCCTAACCCATTAAACTACATACCCAACACAGAGTCTAATCCGAATCCAAAATGGCACCAAAAGGGGAAGAACAACACGACGTTCTCTACGCACCACTCCCGCCATCTCCACAGCCCCAAAACTACGTCGTTTTACCAGTTTACGTCCCATTCTCCCTCCGTCTCAAATGGAATTCCCGCCTCCTTGCCGCCGCCGCCATCCTCCTCCTACTCCCTGCCGCCTTCTACATTCTCTGGCCGTCCGATCCTACCATCCAGATCGTACGCCTGAAGCTCAACAACTTCCACGTCAACACCAGCCCTCGTCTCTCTCTAGACCTCTCTCTCTCACTCACTCTCAAAGTCCTCAACCGTGATGTCTACTCCATGGACTATAATTCTATGAATGTTTCGATTGCGTACCGCGGGAGGATTTTAGGGTTTGTGATTACCAATGAGGGGCTTGTTAGGCCCAAAACGGCGTCGTATGTGGATGCTGATCTGGAACTGGAAGATGTTGGGGTTTTCTCGGATGTGATTTTCTTGGTTAGGGATTTGGCCAAGGGTTCGATTCCGTTTGATACAGTTTCGGTGGTCACCGGTCGGCTAGGGTTGTTGTTCGTCGGCATTCCGCTAAAGGTGTGTCAATTATTGTTGTTATTGTTTAGCTGATTCATGGATTTGTGCAAAATTTGTTTGTTCTCTTGTTTGCGGGTTTTCCATGTTTTAAGCTGCTAAGTGTCACTCTCAGACTCTAGATGACTGTTCTACAAATGGATGATATTACTGGTTAAATGTATTTTTACCTAGTTATTTAACATAACTAAAAGAGATTTAGGATTCTGAAGATCTGTCTGTTGAGAAAAAATAGGGAAAAGATCTTTTTAATTATAGAAAAATGGGCAAAATCCTTTATTTCTGGTTAGAAATACAATTAATCGTCAATTTGGGTTAATACTGAACTTTTTGATTAATGGGGTTAGAGTGGCCACATCATTACCACGTTGGAGAAACTGTCCAGGATAGAGGATAGAGGACTGTATATACAAATACAGTCCTTAGAGGGACAACTAGATAGCTGAGTGCCTACGGATGGCACTGTTTCCATTAATATAAAAGGATAATTATATGTGTCACTTGAAAGTTCATTTCATCTTTTGAAAAAAAAAATGAAGAAAGGTGGAAAGGGTAATATATAATTCAAAAAAGAAACTATATCTTCTCCATGAAAGTTTCTTATTTTATCATGTATTATCTTCTCTGCCTGTATTTAATCTTAAAATGTAAATATCTTTTTAACACAGTCAATCCCAATTTTGGGTAAATGAGGAAGGTTGTGATAGGTTGACAGTTAATGTAAAAATTTTATCAACACCATGAGAAATCAAAATAGAAAATTCGTTGAGGCGATTTCTTCTCAACAATGTGCTGTATCGGACCCCGAGTGTAGTGAAAAACTAACAAGGGCTGCTTGGGTGTCAACCAGAAGTGACGCGTTACATCGCCGCCTGTACATGATGACAAGTAGGGAAGGGTTCCTGCATTTATATGGACGGGTGCGGGTAAAGAAACTAGTCCACCATGTAGGATTTGTCTAGCCACTTGGAACATATGATCCCTAACCAGAAAATTAGGAGAGATAGGAAAAGTAATGACTAGACAAAGTGTTAATATTATTAGTCTCCAAAAAACTAAGTGAGTGAGGGAGAAGACTAGAGAAATAGACACTTATGGCCATAAGTTTTACTATACAAGTAAGGATAAAACGAAGAATGAAGTAGAAATAATTGTCCATAAGCACTTACAAGAGGATGTGATAGAAATCACAATGTAGGACTATAGAATCTTACTTATCAAATTAGTTAGTGAAGAAGACAATTAATATAGTCACTGTTTATGCAAGTCAAATATGTGTAGATGCAACTAATAAACAATATTTTTTTAGAGGACTTAAATAAATTTATATAAACCATATCTAGTGGGGAGAAGTTATTTATCAAAAAATATTTAAATAGGTATGTAGATGAAAATAATGAGAGATTTGAAACCGTATATGGTAAATTTGGCTTTGATAGTGGGAATGAGGCAGAAGTATTATTTTAAAGTTTGTCACAGCATTTGAATTGATACTCGTAAACACTTTTTTAAAGAAAAGAGAGTTGTACAGGGTCACATACAAGAGTGGGTCGAATGCTAACCAAATAAATTTTTTCCTCACCAAGAGGGACGATAAAATGATTTGTAAGGATTGCAAGGTTATATCATGTGAGAGTATAGCAACTCAACATGGACTTTTAGTTTTAAATGTATGTATCTCTAAAAGGTAAAATAAGGATTGTTAATTTATAAAGTCAAGTATAAAGTGGTGGAATCTGAAAGAGGAAAACGTGATAACCTTTAAAAACAAGTTAATTCAAGAAACTACCTAGTTTACTAACAATAATTCGGAAACTATATGGTTAAAAATATTTAATAATATTAAGAAATATAAGATTGAGAAATAAAATAATGAATTATAGAAGAACCAATAGAATTGCAAATATGGTAAGAGAAATATGGTAAGGAAGTTCTTGGCTTCTCTAGGGGTCGAGCACAAATAGGCAAGAAATCATAGTGGTGGAATGAGAAAATTCAAACTGCTATATGAACCAAAAGAGAATGTTATAGAAATATTAAAAATAATAGAAATAACAATGCGTTTGAGAAATATATGATTGCAAAATAGAGGTGAAAAAAGGTATTCACAAATTAAAGAGTAAGGTATATAATGAATTATATAAGAATCTAGAAATCAAGGATGGAGAAAATGAGTTTTACAGAATTGTCAAACTAAATGATAGGAAAGGAAGAAAGTTAAATGGTGTTAAGCTGAGTGAAACCAATAGTATTCTTGTAAGAAACGAAAATATAAAAAAGTGTTGGATGGATTATTTTGATAACATTTTTAACGTTGAGGGCACAAGAAATATTGGTGATGTCATGATACTTGCGGAGGAGATCAACATGGATTTTAAACACAGGATTTATCCTCATGAAATAAGGGAGGTGTTAAAGAAAATGAAGAATAATAAGATTATAGGATCCAATGACATCTTTATTGAGATGTGAAAGTTTTTGGGTGAAGTAAGAATAAGAATGTTAGCGAATCTTTTTAACAAAATTTAGCAATTATACCACTATATAAAAATAAAAGTAACATATAAAATTGTTTCAATTATAGGAGAATTAAATTTATTAGTCGTACCATGAAATTGTAGGAGTGATGAATTATATTTGAGTTAAGTATGTTGCAATATCAATTTGCATTCATGTCAGGACGATCCACTACCGAATCTATTCACTTGCTTCTATATTTGTTGGATACGTTTAAAGTACGGAAGAGAGACTTGCATATAGTATTCATTGATCTAGAAAAAGTATACGATAGGATTTTGATATGCACAATACATATCATTGGAAAGAATTACTCTAGAAAGTGTATATTATTGAAAAGAAATCTTCTGAGGATATTTTGAAACCAGTAAAAATAAAATATTTTAGAAAAATAGTAATTTTCTTATTTTAGTTGATAACTATCTTTTTAAAAATATTAGCTACCTTAATTTTGGAATTTTTCATATTAGGAGTGATTTTAGGAGTTTGTTTTTAGTAGGAAATCTATTATATTATAAACCCAAATTTCTCCTATATAGAGGGAGCATAATCAATAAAAGGTAAGTCTAATTCTTATAAAAGAAGTGTGGTAGAAAATTTGTTAGGAAACAAGTTTTCAATCGTCAAATCTAGGGTTTAAGAGAGGGAAAACTCCAGCAATGAAAAGGAGGAATTTCCTACTGACTAGATCCAGTATTAGGGCTCATATCAATTTGGTGTCGAGCCAACCGTTGTGGAAAACTTTGCAGAAAGGTTTAGTTGGATGGAGAGATTCATGAGTGAGTTTGAGCAGCGAATGAAGCAGGCATTGGCTAGGGTGGAGGAACTCCAATAGTCCAAGGTGAAGTTGCTACAGCAACAGCTGACAACACTGATCTTGTTGATGGAAGGGCTTCGGCGAGATTTGTAGGGCGCAACAAAGTCCAAGTGGCGAGGAGCAGCAGCCACACCCTTGCAGCCCAAGGGGAGGAAAGGAGAAGTCTGTTGGAAAGAGGGATTGCCATCCCCATGAAGTACTCTGACTTTAGTAGCTATGAATATAATAAGTTTGGGTAGGATCTTTTGCTTTTAATTGCTGATGGTAAGAGATTTTCTATGGAGGAAATATCTAAGAATGTGAGAAAGAGAAGAGTCATGAATCTTGAAGTGAATCTGTCCACGCACCAAAATATTGATCTTTCTTTGGAAGAGGTCCATGTGGCCTGTACTATATATAGAAAGAATCTGATTTTTACTTGTTCCTCTGGGGATCAAAACATGGTAATCAATGAAGTTGCAGTTTTTGAAGTTTATAATTCAAATGCTGGCTCACTTCTTTGTTCAGATGCAATGTTAAAGATCGGGAACAATTCAAAGGAAGACATTTGTAGCTTCAAGGTCTCAGTTGATGGCAACACCAACTCGGTTTGCTGTGAGACCTCATATAAAAAAGAGTGAATTTCTTACCACTAATGTTGATTTAGCTAGTCCAGATGTATCTGAAAGTAAACTGAGGCCGGTAACTTCGAATATAGCATGCAGTGTTGTAGTGGTGCAGCGCTTTATACATTGGTCATCTCAATCATAAGAGGCAATTCCAGTTTCTACCATGGGGATAGTGTATGAGGTGAGCTTGCTGCCTTGTCTAATGGAGGCTGCAGCGGAAGGAGCTCCAGAATTTGAAGCATAGGGGAAAGAGGGCTTTCACGATGAAATTGCAGTTTCTAAGCCCCCAAGCAACTCCCATTTGCTTGTTCCTCCAGAATTTAGCCAAGATGCACAAAAAAGTCCGGATGCTAGAAACCAGTATTTTTCAGCAAAAAGACAAGACCTGTCTGCTCTAGGAAGGCATAAATTAAAGCATGGTGCAGAAGCATTGGGCAAGCACGAGGGACTACCATTCCTAGGTACTCCCACTTTCAAAGGGAGTAGTTGTCGTAGCATGTCCATTCTGCCATAAAAACTGCAACTGCAAGGTAGGTTTGCGAAGCAAAGCACCGCTTAAGGATACTGGAGAACTGAAATTATCGTACGATGAAAAGTTCCTTGGCACCTATAACTTCCTCTGGGATCAGATGCTGGCTATGCAGATGGACTTTAGGATGCAACACATTTTCAACCTAGAGGCTGTTAAAATGCTGGAGCAGATGATAACATTACATATCATTGCCATGCATGAACTGTGTGAGTATACAAATGGTGAGGGCTTTGTGGAGGGATTCGATGTACTTTTCAAACTAGACAAGCATCTGGCTATAGGGTTGAACCTGCAGAACTCTCACTAGATGGTGCAAGGATGACAATGGAGACGAGACCAATCCAAGAAGTGTTATTTGCATGAGATGTGGCAAGAGCTCGCAGAACTAGTAGTTTCATTACTTTCTTTGAACTTGCAAAGAAAGCAAGTTACATCCAAGCATACCTGATGCATGCTCACTTTTACCTCCAAGTGAGGCCAGAATGGTATGGTATACTTTGCAGGTTACTTCGTAGAGATCCTATGGGAGCACTTAGTTATGCAAGCTTGAAACTATCTCTTCCCAAGATCGCTGTATCTTCTGATGGTCGTCCTCATGAGATGAGTGTGGGAGCTGCGAGGAAAAAAGGAGAGGTGCCTGGGTTTCCTGTAATTGGTGTGGCAAATCCAACCATTGATGGGATTTGATCTGTTATTCAAAGGATAGGCAGCTCGAGGTGGCCGCCCAGTGCTTTGGTATAATATGAGAGAGGAGCCTGTGATCTATATCAATGGCAAAGCATTTGTGCTTCGTGAGATTGAAAGACCATATACAAACATGCTGGAGTACAGGAGGATTGATTGTGAGAGAGTGGAGAGGATGGAAGCTCAGCTGAAGGATGATATATTGCGAGAGGCCCAGAGATATGGTAGTGCTATAATGGTCATTCATGAAATAGATGATGGCCAAATATTTGATGCTTGGAAGCATATGGGCAGAGGATGGACAACCATCCCCAGGGCAGGTGAACTTCACATACAGAGCAAGTGGAGGCTTAGGCAAAGGATCTCAGCCAAAGGAAGCTGCGTGTAGAGGAACTTGAAGAAAAAGAAAGAGTGGCAAATGAAAGTGTTGAAGGACTTATACTGGACATTGCTGCTGTCAAAAAAGAAATTACAATATTGAAAGTGGTTGCAGAACAAGAGGCTGCAGCAGGTAGGGCTGTTGAGATAGATTTTCTAGGACAGTGGGAAGCACTCTGTCAGGAACTTGAAGTGGCTAAGCAGGGTATGTTAAATTCCAAAGAAGAAGAAGATAACGGTGGGGGCTTTTTGAGAGTTCTTGAAGAGTTGAGAAGGTTCATCCTCAGTTCGAGTTTGAGGACAAATTCTTTGTCCAAGAGGCGAGCAATGATATGCACCAGAAAGAATTATTCTAGAAAGTGCATTTCATTTGAAAGAGATCTTTATAGAAGAATATTTTGAATCTAGTAAGAAGGAAATATTTTAGAAAATAGTAGTTTTCTTATTTTAGTTATAGCTATTTTTTTTTTAAATAGTAGTTATCTTAATATTAGAATTTTTCATATTCGAAATGATTTTAGGATTTTGTTTTTAGTAGGAAGTCTACTATATTATAAACCCTAGTTTCCGTATTTAAAGGAAGTATGATCAACAAAGAGATAAGTCCAATTCTCGTAAAAGAAATGTGGTAGGAAATTTGTTAGGGAACAAGTTTCCAACCATCAAACCTAGAGTCTAAGCGAGGAAAAACTCTAGCAAGGGAAGAGAGGAATTTGTGTCTATTGACTAGATCTTGTACTAGGACTCATATCAAGTTTTCAAAGACATTGCGGTGGGCATTGATGAAGAAAGAAATCTTCTTGAGATACATTGATCTCATCAAAGATATGTATGAAGGAGTTGTTATCATTGTAATAACTTTAAATGATAGTTTTTCAGATAATATTGAGCTTTAAAGGTTCGACATTAAATCCTCTATTTTTTGCAATAGTAACATATGAAATAACAAAAAGTATGCAAGATGAAATACCATGGTATATCCTTTTTGCTGATGATATAGCGTTGATCGATGAAACTTGAGAAGACATTAGTGCTAAATTAAAATTATAGAGGGACATACCGTAATTCAAATGATTTAGATTGAGTCGGTCAAAAACTGAATATATGAAATGTATATTTGGTGGTAGTCGTTAAGATGATAGTCATCGGGATGAAGAAACGATTAAGGGGACAAAATGTACTAAAAAGTGAGTGTTTTAGATACTTTATATCCATACTTTATATCCATCATTTAAAATGATGACAACATAGATGAAGATGTGAATTATAGGATTTAAGCGAGTTGGATTAAATGAAGAAGTGTATCTGGAGTTCTCTGCGATGGCACGGTGCCGTTGCAGTTGAAGAGAAAGTTTCAAGAACTATAGTAAAAGGTGCATTATTGTATGGAACCAAGTGTTGACATTAAATAACAAGAGTATAAAATGGCTGTAACTAAAATAAGAATACTCAGATGAATGTGTGGTAAAATTAGAAAAGATAAGTTTGGAAATGAAGAAATATGCAATAAGTTGAGAATGAGTTCAATTGTGGATAAGATGAGAGAATATCACCCAAGGTTGTTTGGACATGTACATCGAAGATTTAGACACACCAGTTAGGTGGAGCACAACTTGAAATGTAGAAGATTTAGCAAAATGTCAGAATAGACTGTTGAAAACGTGGATGCAAGTTATCCATAAAGATATTATTATTTTGTTTATATTTTTGTGGATAGTTTATTTTTATTTTTTTTCTCTCTCTTATATTGGTTTTAAATGACCGACTCCAAAATTTGGAATTAAGTCAATTTGTTGTTGTTACATGTATTAGGATTTCTTTTAGGAAAAAATTATGAAAATATAGAAAAAATGGCAAAATCATGAATCAGAGATAGATAAATAGTGTTATAAAGAAAAGAAGGAATTTACTTTAATCTTTTGGTTGAGAGAAGTTGGGAAATGTTATCCTTTTATTTCTAACGCCTTGTGACTTTGAATCACTACTTCAATAGTTGGAGATTGGACTAGATCTCCTAGGACAATTTATGTTGAACTATTTATCTTAGGCCTCGTGACTTTGAAGCACTACTTGGATAACTGGACATCAGACTAGATTCATTATTCTGTTTATTTAATGTTGAATATTTCTTAGAACTAAAATCAAAAGTTTGTCTTTAGTCCTGAAACAAATGAGGGATTTAGTATCACACTCAGACGGGACACTTTGTCTTGGGAAAGTGACTAATCCCAGGATTATTTAAGCTTAGGTAGCCAAAATAAAAGATCTAATGAATAGAGCAGCTGAGATAAGGAGCAGAGGGTCATGGCCCGCCCTAGCTCCAAAATTTTATACAATCTATGACACAATTAATTTTGTGTGTTGGGGCAATATACCATGTTGCACTTACTAAACCTTGCATTAACTTCTGCTTGAACTAACATAAAAATTTTTTGTTATGCAAATATGGAGTGCTCAAGTGACAAAATTTTATTTATCATTTTGTAAAACCAAGATTTTTGTAGAATTCTTGTGTCCAAGTTTTACAAAACTAATAGGAGATTGATTAAAATATTTAGAATTTATAATTTGCAAGGTTAGCTTTGACTGGAGTATTTGTACAATTTAGACAGAATGATTTCTACTTAAATCTCAGCTTTTCATAATATTTTTCCTTTTTCTTTTCTGGAAGAAAATTCATTCTTCTTTGGCCTTTCCAAGGTAAAAACAATGGCTTTGCCTGGTGTTATTTGAATGTTCACTGGGTATGATATGGGGTATGGGTTTGGGAAGTTGGTACATTACCTTTATTCATACGTGGCATGTGGGGGGGGGGGGCTTTGTTGGATGTTTAGTCTGTTATTCTGGGTCTTTATTTACATGAAATTAGATTTTTACTTGGTTCATTAAGTGGTTTACATATACATATTTTGTAGAGCGAACTTGAACAATAGAAAAGAAAATCATGGCTTGAATTTTGTGGTTTGCATTATGTTAATTTATTCAAACATAAAATAAATTTGGATAACGATTGAACTGTTTTAGATTGCATCATCATGATTGTGGATCTCTAGGGTGTAAAATAATCTTGTTAACTATGCTTTGCAACTACAATTCAAGTTTTCCACCACTGAAATCAATGATAATTTCATGTTGCCTCCCTTGTTGTGTCTATAACAATTGTTTGAATAAAGGATACTGATTGTGGAACAGTTATATTTCATGATTCCACTTCTAACATATTACAGTAAGATATAGTCTTGTATGGGTTGGTAATTGCCTGTTGGAGTTGGTTGGTTGAATTTCCCATCTTTTTGGTACTTATCTAAGAAGTGCAACTTAGTGTCATATTTTCCTTTTTCAAGTATTTGGGTAGATGCAAAGGTAGTCTGAGTTATGATTTTGTTCTGCTCCAAAGAATTTTCTGAATCCATTGTGTTTGGAATCTTACGTCATATATTTTTTATGCACATGCATGTTATCAAGCTCATAGAAACCCAGATGGGAGCTATATGGAGTTGCCTAGCTAAAAGGAAAAACAAAAATTAGAAATCGAATATGAAAATTTTGTCATCTATGTTGCATGTCAACCCTCTGGATGCTCCAGGAGGTCAAAATCTCTAACTTGTCTCTGGAACTGTTTTACAGGCAAAAGTATCATGTGAATTAAGTGTAAACACAAGAAATCAGACAATCATCCGTCAAAATTGCTACTCAGAGGTGAGATGGCCTTGATTTTCTGTTACTTGCTGCTGATTGGGTCCATTCTATTTGCATCTAGTGTTATAATAGAAAAAGGGTTGCATGCCTATTTATCAATCTGGTTTTATAGTTAGTCTGCACCATTTGTGTGGGTTAATACCATCAAGCGATAGGATGTCCATGGTGTAAAATGTACCTGAACGCATTGAAAATTCAAGGAACAGTTAATGGGCAGAGTTGATTCTTCTATCTTTTATCATTTTTTATTTTTTTTTTTGAGGATATATAGCATATTGTTTTATCTGTAGCAAATTGTTGCTCTTTCTAAATCTAACCATCTAAATGTTATGTGCAGTGAGGAGTACTTCAATTGTGCCAAAGCGGGTGGAGCATATCTCAAGGATCAATTTCTCCAGGTTTCCTATATGTATATATTTGAATGGATCTGGGCATGCGAGATATGAAAAATGCTTAAAAAACATACCCTAAACGTGTGATTGTTTACTGATCAGGCTATTCAAAAAGCATCATGATTTGAAGGTGTAAATTCATAGAAAGAAGATAGAAACTTGTCAAACCCAAAACTATTGTGTACCTTTTACGCCGATACACTTGATTATATATATTATTTCATGACTTGATGCATTTGTTACATGAGTATGGAGTTTGAAACTGATAACCAGATTTAGGCACCTTTCTGCTGATCCATTTATACCTGGCTTGATGATATCTACACTTGAATGAACCTGGGTGGCATGTTGGTGAGCAGATGCAATGTTTCACCAATCTGTCTATGCTGCTTGCCTCTTGCTGTGCTTGCTGCACTATGATCGCTTCGGTGACAGTTGCAGCAAGCAAATTAGAACTTCGAGCTGGATTAGGAGAATCGGAGATCTGGATTAAACCATACTCTGGGAGACACATCTCTGCACCATTTTTTGATGAAAGGGTTTTCTGAGAAAGTATGAACTTACTGAAAGCCTTCTTGCTAAGGGTTGGACTCTTTATAAGCTAGGCAGTAGGAATTTGCTTATCTAATCTTAGGGAGCAAACATTTGGCTTGGTACTTGGATTTGGTGCGAATTGCCGAGATATGTTGAGTCAGCCTATCAGATCTAATCTTTTCATGTTTAGTTATATTTTCACTTATCTTACAAAATCTGGGGAGTTTTGAGATGATTTGAGAAAATCTGTGTAAAGAACGGGGGAATTCCCTTTTATGGTTATACCCCAAACAGATGAGCAATATTTTATTAAATCTACCTTTACATTTTCATCCTTACCAGTACCAATTATATAGAGGGTGAATTTTGGTGCAATGGTGGAATTGTTCTTTTGGTGATCTCGAGGTCACGGATTCGAGGCGTGGAAACAACTTGCAAGGAGAAGACTGTGTATATATATGCTCACTCTTTTCCTATCCCCGCATTATGCATTGGATGAGCGGTTTTTTTATCAACTCCGACCAACTATTAGGACCTACCAAATATATCATAAAAGAGAAGGTAAGAGTTGGAGATGTTTCAATTTGCTCCGTCTCCATTTTGTCTTTACTTGTATAATTATTTTTTTAATTAATAAGAAATATAAGATTTTGCAAAAAGGTTTTGGCAGGTGAGGATAAAAATTAGGCTCTGCTCGAAAAAGGTAATCTTTTTAGGAAGATGACAAAGATAGCTGATCATGCATTTAGTGAGCACCACCAAACCTAAGCTGAAGCATTGTCTGTTCTGGCTTAGGCTATGGACAAAAATCTTTGCCCTCAAGGTTAAATACAAATGAAGTACCACGTGATTGCATTGTCACAATAGGAAAAATGATAGATATGTGGTTTGGTCAATGAGGTGGCAAATAAGAGTAGGTCCTTATGGGATGACTTTCCAATAGTTTTTAAAATTTTAGGAAATATATAGTGACGTGGAAATGTTCTAAACTGCAATGCATGTAATACTAAAACATTTAAAATTGCACCACCTTTCAAGAATCAACAGATACATATTTGAGTGTTGAAAGGCAATCTGCTAATCAGTTATAACTAAACTAACATTATCATATTCTTTTTTGAAATCTTGAGTTCAAACCGTTAAAAAAAAAAAAAAGGAAGGCAATGGGCCAGCTGGTGAATCAAATTAAGTGGTCTAGTCTTTTATTAATTATGGGAGGCCTGTTAGGTCATTGGGCTTACATGAGGAGGATGTTATAGAATAAGGCATAAGCATAGGCCTTTTGGAGAGTGCGTGGGCACACAAGATATTCAACTGAGCTTAGGAACATAGACTAGCTATTTGGGGAAAAAAAAAAAAAAGGCAGAAGCAGGGACCTCGGGAAGTGTCAGCTCTTGCACACAAATCGTGAAGAAGGTAAATGTATAGATTTTTTTTTTTATTGAACAACTGGTATCTGAAATCATATTTTGATTAATTTAATTTGAACGTTTATATGGATCCTATTTAGGTAATAACTCTTCCAACACAATTTTTTCTATTTTTAAATTTTAAATTTTAAATTTAATTAAAAAATCTAACATTTTATTTCATTAAATTAACTCTCTCACGATGTAAATGCATAGATTTCTTAGCTAATTTGAATGCCAATTTTAAAAATCTTTTCAAAACCAATTGGGAATGTGAAGAGTACCCTGCCTCCTGGAGTTAGCTTATTGTTTCTTGTGTGACAATTGGGCATTGCTTTCCCAAGAGCACTCGAATGTGCTTCTTGTTAAGTCCTTATCCTCTTACCCCCCCCCCCCCCAAAAAAAAAAAAAAAAAAAAAACCCTCCACATTCGTCTGTGCTTAGGGTTAACTATTTTAATAGTTTTAATGTCCTTTTCGGGCTTAAGCATGATGAAGAACAAGATGCATAATTGAGTTCAAAATTAGGTATGAGGTTATGATAACCAATTCTACAAATTAAAAACCTTAACCCTTTTTGTTGGAGGGGGAAAACCAAACAAATTTATATCTAATATAGATCACTTTAATTGCCTAATTCATCAAAAAAGGAATAACAATATTCCAAAATATCCCTATTTAGGGGGACGGCTCTTTTAATGTAGTCTTTTCTATTTCGAAGTTTTGAATCCAAAACTTGGTTAAGAGACCTAACATCCAATCCCACTAGACCGACTCTCCGAAGAGCGCTCAAATGTGCTTCTTGTTAAGTCCTTATGCTCCCTCTTACCCAAAAGAGGGAAAATAAAAAAGAAACTCCACGTTTGTCGTGCTTAGGATTAACGGTTTTAATAGTTTTAATGTCCTTTTCGGACTTAAGCATGATGATGAAGAACAAACATAATTGAGTTCAAAATTAGGTATGAGGTTATGATAACCAATTCTACAACTTAAAAGCCTTAAAACTTTTTGTTGGAAGGGGAAAACCAAACAAATTTATATCCAATAGAGATCACATTAATTGCCTAATTCATCAAAAAATGAGTAACAATTTTTCCAAAATACTCCAATTTAGGGGACGGATCTCCTAACGTAATCTTTTCTATTTTTAAATTTTGAATCTAAAACTCAATTAAAGGATTTAACATCCTATTCGACCAACTCTCCCAAGAGCACTCGAATGTGCTTCTTGTTAAGTCCTTATGCTCCCTCTTACCCAAAGGGAAATAAAAAAAGGAAAAATGAAACTCCATATTCATCCATGCTTAGGATTAACGGTTTGAATAGTTTTAATGTCCTTTTCGGACTTAAAGCATGATGAAGAAGAACATACATAATTGAGTTTAAAATTAGGTATGAGGTTATGATAACCAATTCTATAAATTAAAAACCTTAACCCGTTTTGTTGGAATGGGAAAACCAAAATTTGTATCCAATAAAGATCACTTTAATTGCCTAATTCATCAAAAAAGGAATAACAATATTCCCAAAATATCTCTATTTAGGGAACGATTCTCCCAACATAGTTTTTTCTATTACCATATTTTGAATCCAAAATTTAATTAAAAGATTTAATACTCTATTCCATTAGACCAGCTCTCTCAAGAACACTCGAATGTGCTTCTTGTTAAGTCCTTATTCTCCCTCTTACCCAAAGTGGAAAAACAAAATCCTCTATATTCGTCTCTGCTTAGGATTAACAGTTTTAATAGTTTTAATGTTCTTTTCGGACTTGGATGATGAAGAAGAACATACATAATTGAGTTCAAAATTAGGTATAAGGTTATGATAATCAATTCTACAAATTAAAATCTTTAACCCTTTTTGTTGGAAGGGGAAAACCAAACAAATTTATATCCAATAAAGATCACTTTAATTACCTAATTCATCAAAAAAGGAATAACAATATTCCCAAAATGCCCCTAACCCAACTCCCCCCCCCCCCCCCAAAAAAAAACTCACAACTATGCCCCTCAAACTTGGGCAATGCTTAATCTACCTAACTTTTGTTACCTGCCATTGGCCTTTAGTGGACATAACCCTTCAACCAAATTTACACCATAAATATGTTAAGAGAGACAGTGTGTTATATCTCCTCTTTTTTTAAGCTCCAAAGGTGTCAAGTACTTCACTGCCAAACCCTTATATGATTTATAGGCACAAACATAACTTTGCTCCCAAAATGTGCATCATAAGCTGGTGTAATTCAGGCCATGAAGACATCCGCCGATGCCGGAAATGCATCTGCAATAGGCTCATGACGGCTGGGTTGAGGTCGAAAGGGCGTGTTTGGAGAGTTCTTTGGAGAAGAGTGAAAAAGGAGAGGAAAAGACTATTTGAATGCTCAGTTCAAGTGGAACATGTGCCTTATGATCCTTATACATACTCCCAAAATTTTGATCAAGGCTCATTGTGGACTGATCCGGATTTCCTCTCTAGGTCCTTCTCTGCTAGGTTTGCAGCTCCTTCCTTAAGAGTGGCTTGATGGTTTATAACAAATCAAATAAGATGAGAAAAGAACTAGCTATTGACTAGTGCTTTTGAGTAATTTTCCTTGGTCTTTTCTCGGTAATGCATTTTTACTTTATTTCATAATTGGATCCTCATCTTGATTGGATATCTTATGATCTTCATCTTCATCATCATCTTCTTCTTTCTTCTTTCTTGTTTAGTGAGAAGCACTCAAAGATGCTTCAGAGATTTAACCAGGTCTGTGTAGCATCTTTTGTCTACTCGAGTGGAAGCAATCTAATTAAGGCAAAAAGGGGAATCCACAAAGCCTGCATCTAGTAATTTCTTTGTAAACAACAAACCAGCAAAGCATTTACTAAACACTTTTACTCTATACTGAAAAAGAAACTTAGGAATTTACTTTTTCCTCTTGTGTAAAGCATGAGGTTTCACATTTCAGGGCTATGTCTTAAAACTTTAACATTTACTTCTTTCAATTTCTTAGGGGCTTGATACTTAAGATTATACCACTTGGTTCCTTATATGATATGAACTTAAAAAAAAAAAGAAAGAAAAGAAAAATAACATGTAAGTAATAAGTCGCACATAAAACACCAAACCCAGTTGTCTTTTTCAATGGTGAGCTAATGGAAACTACAATAGGAAAAGAGCATGATTGAATCAACACATAAATGCAAGAACAAGACTTAGTTTTTACATTTGTACCATTTCCCATCCCCCATGTAAAAATTTTAAAAGTGGGAACAAAATAAATACTCTTTGTCAGTGCAATGGCTAATGGTGGGGGCAAAATGGTACTAGATGGGTCCAATGAGCCTCGGCCATATCTGCTCCGACAACACACACATCAATAATGTCTGCAGTACATGTGAGTAAAGAGCACCACCACTATAACCCAAGTGAGGACCCTCAGCCTCAAGAAAGCATTCGAGTGCAAATGTCATGCCATGCCATGAACTGGGGACTCCTTTCATCTTCACCTCACATCATGGGCCACAATCCCCCCCTTATTCTATCATTCTATTTCACATGCTTTCCATTCAGCACTCAGTTTTTGTGACATTCATTGTTTTTGGAAATATTTTTCCTTGTTTCTAAAAGTAGACCTTTGCTTTGCTTCTTAACTCTACAAATCAACATCTGTATAATGACTTCATTGCCTACATTAAGGCCTCTGTGTTTTTTCTTTGGTAGTTTCAGTCAAAGATGAATCAGAGCATTATATATCAATAATGGAGCTAACGACTACCACAACCACAATATAAATATGGAAACTGGGAAGAAATTTAACATTCAATTTCATACGGGACCAGTGTCAGATGAACACAGAGTATTATGGAGGGTTTGTACGATGATCCATGCTTATTACTGACCGATTCACAACAATGTAAAAGGTTGGAATTTACCTCAATCAAAATAACCACGAAAAGATAAGGACCGAGTCCCCAGGTAGATAGCTCGATCCAACTTTGAGATTTAGGATTCAAATCGCTGTGTAATCCAAAAAAAAAAAAAAAAAAAGAAAAGGATTGATAATTTGGATTTACTTTCTAATTTCATTGATATCAATAAAATCGTATACCTTAACTACGTTGCGCCAAATCCTAAGACAGGATTTTGAACAACCTAAGCTTAGCATTTGGCTGCATGGAAGTTAGCCAATTCCTTTTCTAAGCATCTGTGCATGCCCCTACTGTGTAGGCGCTCATGGACCTACAGCAACAGCACTTGTCTCTACATTGGCAATTATTGCACATTGCCGAGCTTTCTCGTATGGTCAAAAGGACATTCTTCAATCTTTATCTTATCCTTAAGGATGACCAAAGCATTCACCACTCATCTTCTAAAAAATCCCAACCTTTGCTTACCCCAAAACTTTATACAATACAAGAGTGTCAAGTCTAGCATACACATATTATACAAAACTACTTTAAACCAAGAAAAAACTACATTTATCCATTTCGTTTGTCACATAATTTTATGATTGATACAAATTATTTTACATTTATTTTCTCAATAAATACGAGTATTGTTATCTCAAAAATCTCTCTTTATAGGTTGGATTATGGATAGATTTCTCTAGAAAAAACAAAAATAAGATATGTATCTAGACAAACCTCATCTTCTCCTCCTCGCCAAAAGGAAACTGAGGACCCAAAACATTCTTTTCTAGTATGATACGTTTCTAAACTCAAAAAGTAACATTACTAAAGCAATAAACATATTTAAAACATAGCGAAAATGGCAATTAATAGAATTTTCAAACTTCAAAGTAGTCTAACTATTGTAAACATTCATAATGTTCTCCATAATTGAAGTTGAAGGTACTCGTCTATCTTATTGGGAAATCATGCCTCGAAGATTACTCCCAACTGGTCCCCAACCTCAAATCATTCACTTGGTCCAGACACACTCCTGGTTGGCACATCCTTCAATGCCAGCTAATTGGAGACCATATTAGTAAGACTTCCACCTCAATCTCCAACCACCTAAACAAATCATAATGAGATGCCAGATGCAAATTTACTTTCTGCCCCTAACATAAATGGTGTGGTGGAAGTTATAATTCTAAGTTTGACTAGTCCTTACATTTCAATAAGAGGAAAAATGCGCAAGCGAATCATTGAAAGTAGGAAACTTTCAACTAAAGTCATAAATTTGACAAAATTTGATCACTATTTGATGAAATATTCTCAAATTCATGTAGTGCACCTTGATTAGCAGAGTTACCAACGTGGGGTTTAATATCCTCCCCCTAGCTCCATAGATGTCTTAACCAAAAAGTCTAATAAAATGAGTTAAGAGCCTGCCATGATACCATGTGAGAGAACTTTGATTAGAGACTACCTATATATGCCACCTAGGCATCTGTGAATATGAAGTCAACCTGAAACCTTTATATTAACAATAATATTTTAAGATAAGAGTAAGTTTTCCCGCACCGGACAATTACTAGGGTCACATGAAAAGCTCTATGACAAAATAGAAAGAGCACCATGGAGGATTCTAGAGGACTTAGATACATCCTCTCCAAGGAGGAAAGTTTAGGTTTAGCTGGTTGTTTGTCAAGAGGGCCTTATAGCCAATCAATGTTAAGGCCCCATATGTCACCGAGTAGGGATCAACACCCAAAATTTTTCTAAGTCCCAATGATGGCAAGACCAAACTCTGTTGATCTTCAGCCCTACTTTGCCCTTTTAGTTTGGATCTGTTTTGGTCACAAATTCACTCAGTTAAAACAAGGATTAAACTCTCTAAAATGCAGGAAAAATGTCCTCTTATTGATTCCCAAATTCCTCATGAAAATACAATGGAAATCTGAACGGAAGGTTACAAGAAAACCATGAACTCCTTCACGATCCTCTCATGCCAAGATGTTGGCCTTCATATAGACTTTATAACCTATTCTAAGACAGTTAACATCCATAACTGCCATGGGATAACTAACTTTTCATCAAAGTAACCGTTACTCCTTCCCTTTGAATCTTTTCATTGTAATGTCGTAACTGTCTGGAAGTCAATTCCTAACTGTCCTTAACATTCCTCTTGTTTGAATTTAAATCTTTCCTCATTTGAACTCCAACGACTAGTCTTACTTTGGTTCTGGTTCCATTCGTTGAAGGCGTTGCGTCAACCATAAGTCGATTCCCAATTTTGCAACATAGAGTTCCACTTTCTGCATTCACCAAGTCTGTATGTTCTGTACATGCTGTGCTTCCCCTGCCCAGCATCAAAAGGACAAAAACATGCCCTTGTGCCAGGCTACTCCCAGTGCCTCGTGCGCCCCCGTGCACCTAGGGGTGTGACAACTCTCACCCACTAGAAGAACCCGACGCCCTCGTCAGCCTATTCCTCCAATACTCCTTAATCTTATCCTCAAACTGCCATAAGGTTTTGTCTTTTTCCCATGTTGCATCCTCAAGTGGTTCTCCCTTCCACTTTACCAAATACTCCTGCCTTCAGGTACTCCTCCCATATTTGATAACACGGTGGTTTAAGACTTCCTCAACTTCCTTCTCAAACTGCTCATGAATGGTTGGTGGGGCCCTGATAGCTTTGTGTCTTTCTTCCCCTGAAAGATCCTCATGATAAGGTTTCAAAAAGCTAACATGGAAAATAGGATGTATCTTGAGTCTATATGGCAACTTGAGTTTGTATGCTGCATTCCCAATTCGCTGCAACACTTCGAATGGGCCATCATATCTTGCTACCAATCCTCTGTGAGCATTTCTCCTAGACACCTTTCTCCAAATCTGAGGAGTCAATTTCAACAACACCATGTCACCCACATTGAATTCTAAAGGTCTCTTCTTGTTGGCATACTTTTCCATCCTTCGAGTGGCTTTGGAGAGACTATCCCTTGCCTCCTCCAACATCTCCTTTCTGTCTCTGGCATACTTCAATGCTGCAGGACTATTCACCTTTGGTTTTGCTATCTCATGCGGGGTAAGCAGCTGAAAACCCAACACCATCTCAAAGGACTCCTCCCAATACTTGAATTCGGGTATAGGTTAAAAGCAAATTGTGCGGTGTCTAGCAAACTCACCCAATTTCTTTGACTTGTATTCACATAATGCCTCAAAGTACTCTTCAAGAACAGCATTGGCTCTCTCTGTTTGGCCCTCTGTTTGGGGATGATTTGTAGTAGAAAACTTCAAATTCGATCCCAAGAACCTCATCAAAGTTGTCCAAAACCTGCCTGTGAACCTGCCATCTCTATCACTCACGATCTCTTCCGGCAAAGCCCATAATTTTACCACATTTCGAAAGAAAAGATTCGCGGTTTCTTCTGTCGGGCATGACGCTGTTGCAGCCATGAAGGTTGCATATTTCGAGAATCTATCTACCACCACAAAGATTGTCCCAAATCCATCGACCTTTGGTAACCCAGTGATAAAATCCATGGTAAGACACTGCCATGCTTTATCTGGAACAGGAAGAGGTTGAAGCAACCCTGCTTCCACGCGCCTCTCCGTCTTGTCTTGTTGGCAATTCAAACAAGACCTCACATAGGCTTCTACATCATCTTCCATTTTCGACCAAAAGAATGAACGAGCAAGTAAAACATGAGTCTTTCCATACCTGGATGCCCAGCCCACTTGGAGTCATGAATCTCCTTAAGAAGTTCTCTGCACAGTCCACCCTTGCAAGGAACATACAGCCTTCTTCCTTTGGCATAGAGAAGTCCATCATGTAACCAATACCTACGGATGTGTCCTTCTTCCACCTTTTTTATCGTCTTTTGGTAGTACGCATCCCCTGTAGTTACTTCTCTGATTCTATCCCCATAATTAGACTGCACCATGGAGAGGGAAGCCACAAGATGCACCAATTCTTTGCAGCTAAGAGCATTCGCAACTTTGTTTAATTTGCCTGGTCTGTGCTCCCACTGAAAATCAAATTCAGCCAGGAATTCTTGCTAGCTTGCTTGCTTGGGAGAGAGCTTCTTCTATGTGGTGAAGTAAGTATTCACCACATTTTCAGTTCTGACCACAAACTTCATCCCAAGGAAGTAATGTCTCCATGACTGCAAGCAATGGATGACTATAGCCATCTCCTTCTCATGTGCAGAATAGTTCTGTTCAGCTTCTTTTAATTTTCTGCTCTTAAATGCTATGAGATGTCCTTGCTGCATCAACACCCCATCTAATGCCTTATCTGAAACACTTCAAATGGCAAACTAAAATCTGGCAAGCACAAGATAGGCTCTGAGGCCACTGCATGCTTTAAATCCTCAAAGGCTTCTTAGCTCTTTTCTGTCCAGCACCACTCCCCATTTTTCCTTAACAAATCCGTCATTGTTGCAGCCCTTCTTGAGTACTCCCTAATGAACTTTTTGTAATAGTTTGTTAGCCCCAAGAATGATTTCAACTCATGCACATTCTACGGTATCTTCCAATCAAGAATGGTCTGCACCTTAAGGGGGTCCATCCGAACACGTCCTTGAGAAACAACATGCCCAAGGAATCTGATCGCTTCTCTACCAAACTCACACTTCTCTTTCTTTACATAAAGATGATTCTCCCTAAACTTCTGCAATGTCTTTCTTAAATGAACCACATGCTCTTCTAAGTACTCACTATAGACAACAATGTCATCAAGATACACTACCACAAAATGGTCCAAATAATCATGGAATACATCTGTCATCAGATTGCAAAATATAACCGGTGCATTTATCAACCCGAAAGGCATTACCAAGAACTCATAAGAGCCATACCTTGTCACACAAGTTGTCTTGGAATCATCACCTTCTGCAATCCTATCCTCCCAATACCCGACCTCAAGTCAAGTTTAGTGAAGAACCGTGCCTTAGCTAGCCTATCAAACAAATCGGCCACCAAGGGAATAGAATATTTGTTCTTCACAGTCACCTTGTTCAAAACCCTATAATCAACACACATACGGAAGGAACCATCCTTCTTCCTTTGAAGCAGAACTGGAGCACCATAGGGAGCCTTTGAAGGCCGGATATACCCGCAGTCCAACAACTACTTCAATTGCTTCCTCAATTCCTCTAACTCCTGAGGAGACAACTTATAAGGTGCTTGTGCTGGCGGCCTTGCCCCTGAAATCAACTCAATCTTGTGATCAATAGTCCTCCTGGGGGGTAGTTTTCTAAGCAACTCATCAGGGAACACATCTCCAAACTCCTTTAGAACTGTAGTCACCGGCAAAGGGACGTCATCTCCCCCAATCTTCTCCTCGGCTCCAACCATTATAGCCAAGTAAGTCACATCTCCCCTCCTCAAACCTTACTTGATTTGTATGGCCGAGATCAACATGGGCCTTGAACCATTCTCCTCCCAAGAAGGATCTTCTACAGGGGCAAAACATGGTGCTTCACTGTCCATCACAAACATTTCACCCAAATGAGGGGCCGGCATGGTCTTCGCAAGTATAAGAAATTCCAACCCTAAGATGATGTCGAAATCATCTAATTTCACTGCCATAAAATCACATCTTCCCTGCCAACCCCGTACCTCAAGACTGACATTCTTTGCCACACCTTCCATAGGCCTTACTTCTGAATTGACAGTCTTCAAACGGTTCAAACTCCAAGTGACTTGCAGTCCCAAAATCTGCACAACCCGATCAGCTACAAAGTTGTGGGTGGCCCTCGTATCCACCATGGCTACTGCAGTCGCATTTATGATGATCTTGACGTACAACAAGGATCTGTAAGCTTCGGCCCTGATTGCATTCTAAAATTACGATGGATTCACCCGAATGGTATCACTCAACTCATCCTTCTCTCCCTTGTCCTCTGCAACAATGGCTGTCAACTTCTCCCTCTTTGGGCACTCCCTCGCAAGATGAGGGCCATTGCAGATGAAACATCCCCCTTTTGGCTTGTTCCCTTGCAAATTTCGTGAAGTTTCAGAAGGTCTTCTGCCCTTTTCCCCATCTTTCTTCCCTTTCTTCCCTTACGGCTTTGCCGTCTTCCGTGGTTTAGGAAATGTTGAAGGAGATGGTCTGAAATCAACAAAACTCTTTACAATTGCCATGGCCAAGGGCAGATCCTTCACTCCTCTTCTTCTTAATTCAGTTTGTGCCCATGGTTGCAAACCAGAAATGAAATTAAACAACTTGTCTTCTTCCGACATGTCTTTGATGTCCGGCATCATAACACTGAACTCTTTGGTGTATTCTCTCAAGGATTTGTCATGCCGAATCCTCTTCAATCTTTCCCTTGCACTCCGGGCCGTGTTGTGGGGGAGGAATTGCTCCCTCAACTCTAATTTCAGAATGATTCATGAGGAAATATGTAACACCAACTCTCGCGGTATATGACGTATTCTCCTCATATTCATGTATATATATATATATATATATATATATATATATATATGATATTGTATTCATTTGAAACACATGATTTAAAAATTTTTAAAACTTTTTTCTTAAAATCACTTAAATCGAAAATTTTATCGGTAAACTGAAAACTTTTTTAAAAAGTACCGACAAACCCTAAAATTATCGAAAATGACTAACGAAATTCAAAACACTTAACTATAAACATAAATAAACATAAAGAAGTGAATTTAAAATTTTTAAAAAAAAAAAAATCATATAGGGTTAAATTTATAATTTTGAAAAATTTAGAGACTAAAATGCAATATGAAAATTTGAGGGACTAAGTTCCAAAACTAATCATTGAATGACAATTAGAGATTAATCATTGGCCAAGAACACATATAGTGGTCACCTAAACTCATTCCATCAAAGAGAAATCTCATTGGTTGAAAAATTCTTGTATTAATTCTGATTGGTTGGTTAAAAATCCCTTTCTTTGTACTTAAATTAATCATGAATGAATTTGACATAAAGGAGGTATATAAAAGTAGTTTGTAAACAATTTTGTATTGGAGAAAGACTTTAAGTATAGAGTAAAGATCTTGTATGGAAATGGATCAATTGTCAAAATTTTTGCTAGATTTGTATAAATGAGTTGTTTCAAGCATTTGGACCTCATTTTCTTCTCAACATTCACTCTCTTGGCCGTGAGTTCTAGTGTAGGAAGTGAGAATTTCTTGTGTTCATCCAAACACTTGAGTTTTTGAAGAGGTAAGAAAAATCTTTGGTTGATAGGATTTTAATTGTTTAGATAGTATTAGTATGATGTAGAGATTTTTATATTAATGTATATGTATTTGAAAGATGTGGTGATCAAGTACTAAAGGATGGTGTTGATGATGAATATTTGGATGTCAAGATCTTATTAAAGAGGTAATACATTTTTCTTTGAGTATACATTGGATTAAATTGGTTCCATGATATATTATTCTGTGATAATCAAAATTTAGATTTGTTTAATTTTGGTAAAACTAGACTCCCTAAACTTTTAAATGAACTATGGTGTAAAATTTTTCATTAAGAAATGAAATTATGGTAATTTTTAGAAGAAACAGTAAAAATCGATATTCTATTCATTGTCCTATGCACGACCAGTAATATTATTTAAATATTAAGATAACTTCTGGAAAAAATTAGGAAAAACTCTAAAAAAGAAACTTTTAGGTCTCTGTCTTATCTTTAAAATGAGATAAAATTCACTTATATCGGAGTAGTAAGTTTAAAATTATGATATTTTTACTGAAACTATGCAGAGCATAATTTAGAACTGGAACTGAGGCAGAAATGAAATTTTATAAAATTTTGCACTTAGAATAAAAGGATATATTGAACATGAAAATTGTAGGACTATCTCTTATCTTTCATTAGAATTTAGAATAATGTAATTCGGATATGTACATACTGAGATATAAATTTTTTACCAAAACTACGCAAATTTAGTTATATAGATACGAACTGTATTGAAGATAGATTTTTATAAATTCGTGCAGTAGGAATTTGGAGATAAGTTAAACACGAAAAATGTAGATATATGTCTCAGTTTTAATTAACAATTTGAATCATTCGAATCCGATTTAAATAGAGAAAGTTATCACGAATTTACTAAACCTCCATAAGAGAAAAATTATAAATTTTGAGATTATTTTGCTAAGTGAAATTTAGGATTTCACTATAAATATATAAGTGATCTGGTTTTATGTCATATTTAAGTAGGAAATAAAGACTAGTATATTTATAATAAGAATTAAGTCCTAATGAGGAAATGTCCATGAAAACACATAGAGTATACATATATGTATATGTGTACATTTTATAATCCGACGATACGTTGTTATCAAAATGATTAAATTAATGAATTATGTTTATTATTGACTTAGGCGTAGAGCCATAGTTGTACGAAGGGTAATTCGTTTGAGATACGAGGAGATTTAAGGGAAGTGTCATACCCTCCCCAGTCAAGGTGAGTGGATCTTACTGTTGCCATATAACTAATAAGCAAAACCATATTTTATCGTTTTCAAAACATGATTTGTGAAATGATTTATAAAATTATTTTGTTAAATGACTGATAATATACTTTGTGATAAATAGGGTGTCCCAAAATTTTAAAATATACATCCATGAATTTTGATAAAAAATATGTCATGTTTTAAATTATGAAATATACTTTGATGATATATGCTATAACATACTATATCGCATTTTCATGATTTTCCTCGACATGTATAGCACGATTGGTTTATTGATGATTTTGATGCAGAACTAGGTACTCGAGCATTAGTATTTGAATCCCCTTGATCGTAGATCGGAGATAGTACTTATAACCATGATACTATGATATGATAGGTATCCTCCCACGCAGACTCACCTCGTATGCTATAGCAAACCCGTCTCGTTATATAGATTGTCGCACATTTGTGATGTCACGAGACGCAGACACTCCACATGGTTGAGTGACGTGTATATGATATTATGTTTTGAACTAACCAAGTTGAACCAAAAGGGAATGACTGAATGACGTTTCAGTCTAGCACTTGAGGAGGCCCGACGTCTACGCTAAGGTTTTGGGGTTGTCTTTCGTTTACATACAAAAAACCACTTGAGCTCGTTATTGGTCGAGGTAGACCTTTATCGAGAGTATAATTTGACATGACCCTACGATTTATGACATGAGATTTTGAATGCATATATTTTGATTAGATGAAAAACTGTGTTGAAATTATTATAATTTTGATTATATGTCCTGTATTGATATATATATATATATATATATATATATATATATATATATATATATATATATATATATATATATATATTATTTTGAAATTTCATCATCACCTCACTTATTATTTATATGTCATGGATTTCTCACTTATTGAGTATTTGATTATACTCACCACTCAATATTTTTAAATCTCTACAGAGTTAGTCATTAGAAGGACACGTTAACTTATTTCAACGTACGTAGTATCGAAAACCGCTTATAATAACTATCTTCTACTGTATTTTGACGTTATTAATTAATCATATGGGTTAATTGTATACATTGATGGACTCTCGATTGAAATTTGTACTGATTAAATATTTTGTTTATATATATATATATATATATATATATGTATATATGAGAATTTATCCTTAATACTTTAAGTTGAAAAATGATTTGTAAAAATATATACAACTATTTTATGATTAGCTTGTTTTAGAATACGTGGGGCAGTTAGGCCAGTATGCAAGGTAATGAACGACTGACTGTTTATAACTTTTAGATCGTGGATTAGGCATCATACCATCAGTGAGAGTCTCACGAGTCCACCAAAATTTTGCATCGTCTTCTAAAAATATTATTGCAACCGAGACTTGTTTGTTTTCATAAATGCCTGCAGTCTTAAAATACTGCTCTATATCCCACAGAAAATTCTCCAATTCACTGGAAGATCTCACTCCCTTGAAAGATTTTGGTTCTAGGATTCGAATTCTCGTAGGTATGCACTCTGCAATATTTCCAGGGTTTTCTCTGTTAGACGCTTTAGGGCTAGCAATTCTTCTTCGACTTTCAAGAGTTTTTCTTGGATTGAATAGGGGATTGAAGGTTCATTCTGTGAGGAAGAAATCCCTCTTGTTGCAGTCCAAAGATCAAATGATTCTATGGCTTCTCTGATGCGATTAATTTCTGCGGACAGAATCTCCACTTGGGCAAATAATGGAGTGACGATAGGGTTTTCGGGTATCCCCAATACCCCTTCAAGGTGTCCAATCCTCTCTCTCGCGGTTGGAACTCTTTCTGCCATTGAAACACAGTGCTCTGATACCAATCTGCCATTGGGTAGGGACCGACACCCAAAATTTTTTTAAGTCCCGATGATGGCAAGACCAAACTCTGTTGGTCTTCATCCCTACTTTGCCCTTTTAGTTCAGATCTGTTTTGGTTACAAATTCACTCGGTTAAAAGAAGGATTAAACTCTCTGAAATGCAGGAAAAATGTCCTCTTATTGATTTCCCAAATTCCTCATGAAATACAATGGAAATCTGATCGGAAGGTTACAAGAAAACCATGAACTCCTTCACGATCCTCTCATGCCAAAATGTTGGCCTTCATACAGACTTTATAACCTATTCTAAGACAGTTAACATCCATAACTATCATCGGATAACTAACTTTTCATCAAAGTAACCGTTACTCCTTCCCTTTGAATCTTTTCATTATAATGTCGGAACTGTCTGGAAGTTAATTCCTAACCGTCCTTAATGTTCCTCTTGTTTGAATTTAAATCTTTCCTCGTTCGAACTCCAACGACTAGTCTTACTTTGGTTCTGGTTCCATTCGTTGAAGGCGTTGCATCAACCATAAGTCGATTCCCAATTTTGCAACACAAAATTCCGCTTTCTGCATTCACCAAGTCTGTATGTTATGCACATGCTGTGCTTCCCCTGCCCAGCATCAAAAGGACAAAAACCTGCTCTTGCGCCAGGCTACTCGCAGCGCGCACCTAGGGGTGTGACACCATACACCCATAAGTTTAATTCAGATTAGCCCGTGGATAAATTATGTGCATATGCTGAAAGCTGGAAAGATAGATGTGGTATAACTTGCTGTATAAAAGACTTTTCTCCCAAGACCTAAGTAAGGGTACCATTATATCACTTGTAGGTCTATTTCCAAGTTCCTCCAAATTCCTATTATTTCCTTTTCTTTTACTGAAACTCAGTAAATCAGATCCAATTTCTTAATATGGACTGGAAACAACAATATCTGACAAGTTAAACCTCGCCTATATGGTTTTGATTCTGCTGTTAACTGCACATTCTTGAATCCAGATGATAACCCATTCTATCATTACCTGCTAGCAGGCCACCCAACCAGTTTAAGATAGCTTATGAAAATTATACACCGGATTTGAAAATATTCTTATTTCTATGTTCAATGATAGCGATCAAGCCATAGATATCCGCTTCTCATAGAAAACAGAAATTCCTTACCTTTTTTATGAGCTGCAAAAAGTTTTAATAGATCCTCCATAGGAGATGTTTAGGATAAATACAGTCTGACTCAAAGTTTACAAGAGAACCCCAAAGAATTGAATACTTATTACAATGTGAGACAAAAAAGGGAAAATAAGAATTTTACCTACTCTCTTTCATTCACTAGGAAATTAAAAGAAATAGCTTTGCAAAGCATGCTGTAGTTTCATGGCTAGCATAGCATGTCGAAAATGGTCTACACTAATCACATTATATAGGCAAAAAGGGTCCTAGCAGTACAGTTGCAAGAGGGAGAAGAACCTGAGAATGAAGAGTAAACTATGCTAGAGAGAGACCACATATGACAATTACAGAATAGACACTACAGTCAATGAAAATTGCATAGAGTGCTTGGTAGAAAACCAGACTCCTCTCCATGACCCTGAATACTCGTGCAAAATTAGCATTATGTTCACCAGGACCCTCCTTTTCTTCTTGAACGACATACTCCACATTTCTTCGCTTTTCAAGGATCAGCAGGCTAAGCACAATTGCTAAGTTAGTTAGCAAAAGCGTATAGAGAGGTCTTATGACTATGAGGCTTTTGGAAGTTACTATTTTGGTTCCAAATATTGGAAAGTGGGCATAGGACTGAACTGCTAAAAGGGCTATAATGACTGAACAGCACATGCGTGTACGCTCAGATGTCATAATGCAGGTGCTAACTTGTTTGGAAGAGAAGTAATATTTGTATTCACGCGGTTTCAAGACGGGCTCTGCTGGTGTTCGTATAGCTTCTAGGCTCATCTCTCGCTTGTGCAACTGAGGTTCTACCTCGTTGGTAGCATCAACAGGTTGTTTCCCTAAGGACTCAAAAGTAGAATCCTGTTTCTTTGGTATAGAATCGGAAGCATCTACTTCTTCTTGCATATCAGCTGCAACACCGATATATTCATATACAAAACCTTGTAATATTTGCAAAAAAACATAGGAGACTTTCTATACCTTTGAGAGCAGCATAGCTAGAAAATTCAAGTAAACGTTCTTGAATCCACTAACAGTGGCTGCTTAACGCACAGTTATTAACTCAAACATGTATATGCAGCTCAACAACACAAGAAAATTAAGTTCAAAATACTTGGATTTGGTCATTCCAACCCCATTTATCATCCAATTCTCCGGGAAAATTTTGTTCTCCATTAGCCACCTTAATTATGGAGCTTTTTGCGACAATCATTGTGGCAGACAACTATTAGACAAAATCTTTTAGTGCAACTTTTTTATGCATAATCACTTTCAATGTTTGTATGCCACACGAGAAACATTCAATGACAGATGTAAAACATGACATTTAGCATTTTGAATACCATAATTATTAACTTTTTCCTAATTAACCTCAATGATTCTCTTTCATAGAATCCCCTCACGATGTTTCCAATTCAATTTTAGGACCCCGTCAAGAATTCTAAATCACTTTTCTAATTAAAGCAATATAAAGGAACACCTTGTTGGGCCTGAGAGATTAGGTCGAATTCAATCGTTCTCTTGGACACAATCCCTTCAGAATGTCTCCAATTCAATTTTGGGACCCCCCTTAAGAACTCTAATTCACTTATCTTGTAATTTAATTAATAAAGGACTTGATGAGGCTAAGAGATTACGTCCAACTTTAATGTATGTTGTTGTCGAAAGATCAACTTTTTATCAACCATCTATGTTCACTTATTCTATTTCTTTGGAAGAATCAAAAAAAAAGAAAAAAAAAATCCCTAAAATTGACAATTTCCATATGTAATGAAATTGGAGAGAGCAAATTTAGCACAATCAGACCGCAATCTATGTAGCATAAAAAAAAATGTGTGTGAGAGAGAGAGAGAGAGAGAAAGACCGTAGATTGAATCAAGAGAAGCAGATTGGTGATGGGTTGGGGAAGATTTGGATTGAGTTCTTCCGGTGATGAAAGCCATCTTATCCGAACCTCTCTCCATTATTCTCTTGAGACCGTAGATTGAATCAAGAGAAGCAGATTGGCGATGGGTTGGGGAAGACATGGATTGAGTTCTTCCGGTAATGAAAGCCATCCGATCCGAACCTCTCTCCATTATTCTCTTCCTTCTTTCTTCTCCCTCCATCTCTATCTCTCTCTCTCTCTCTCTGTTTTCAGAAAGTTCGTTTTTCAGTTGAATCATCTACGGCAGATTTCGTCGAGTCATGCCCAAATAAAAAAAAAAATTTAAAACAACCTATTTGAAAAAAAAATTTTAAAATGAATAATGTCTTATCGAGTTTTAAAAACAAAACTCGATATAAGAAATATGTAAACTGTACTCATATCGAATTTTAAAAACCTATCGTGATACTGTTTACGTCATGTCGAGTTTTTAAAACCTGTAATAAATACTATTCACGTGAATAATATTATATATATCGGATTTTCAAAATTCGATACGTAAATGCTCGATTTGAAATTTGTTTTCCTAACTGTCATTTTAAAAAAAAAATTTATTTTACGTGTTAGATCCGAACATTTCTCCATTTCGTCCCTATGGCCTGTACACTTTGCTATACTATAATTTTACTTATTTTAATTCATAATATTTTTATTTTTTAATTTTCTCTCTCTAAAAATAAATATATTAATTTTTACTTTTTCAAATAAAACAATTTTATTCTTATTCTCTCTCTATAAATCCATTGACTTTAACATTTCTCTTTCCACGAATTCTAAAATTATTTTTTCTACACATTAATTTTCTCTTCTTAAAAAAATAGTTCATATTTTTATTCAGAAATATATTTACATTTTCACTATAAAAGTAAACACATTGATTTCCCCTCTCTAAAAAAATTAAATTTAATTCACATTTTCACTCTCTCTAAACATATTTATTTCAATTTTTCTCAATCTAAAAATCTTAAATTTAATTTTTTTAACTAAACAAATTAATTTTCTTTTTATAGAAAAATAAATTATTTTAAATTCTCTTCATAAATTTAATTTCTTTTAATTTATCTTCTCTATAAAATAGATTTAATTGATATTTTCTTTACAGATGTGTTTATTTTAAAATTTGTATTACATTTCCTCTCGTGTTACCCTACCTCCATTATGGTAATACCATAATTTGAAAGTAAATGTTATCGCTTATAATAAATTTAAAAGAATATATTTTCACTGTTTTTACTTCTTAATAAAAACAAAAGTTGTTAAATTTTATTAAAAAATGAGTTGCCTCGGAAAATAAATAGATTCCACTCATCACTTTCTTGAATTATTTTATATATCCATAAATTATTCATGTCGAGAAAAGATAGGAGTGGAAAAAAAAAAAGATAAAACAAAAAAGAAAATAAAATGAAATGAAAAAGGATTTGTCAGAAGTGGGATTTGAACCCACGCTCTCTCACGAGAACCAGAACTTGAGTCTGGCGCCTTAGACCACTCGGCCATCCTGACCTTGTTGCTACATCTACATCCTTAGATAACTTGTTCATGTTAACTCGATTCTTTTTTTTTTTTTTAATGTTTTTGATCTATTCAGTTTGAAATTACTCTTTCTTAATGAATTTATTGATATATATTTAAAAAAAGATATCATAATTTTTATTATATCTAAAACAAAAACTCACACTTAGATATAATAAATAAAATGTTTTAAAAGTATTATAATTATTATAATTTATATGAATAAATTTAAAAATAGTTTAACGTACTAAATTCACAATAAGAAAATAATGGCGAAGAGCTTAAAGTTGTTTAACCTTTTAGGGTTATTCATATCCTAATTAGTCAATTGGAAAGAACAAATGGGAATAGTGAACTCCATATTTTGCTTTCCATTCTTTGAACAATAATTCCTAGTTAATTACAAAGGAAATATGAAGAAATGAAACCTTTTTCCCTTCCTTGCATTTGAATGCTAAATTTGAATTTATCCAATCTCCACATTGACAGTCTTTTTTTTTTTTTGAAAGTGTTTTGTGGCTAATTTAATTGATCTTTAGATATCTAACAACTTGTAACATAATTTAGCTAGGGTTGGGATGTTAGATTTGGAAGAAAAGACTATGTTAGAAGTGTCATCTTCTAAATAGGAGTCTCGCAAATGTTCTAATCAGATTAGTCAGATTATAGCTCTGGATACTGGTGGTGGGAACAAAAAAAAAAAAATTTAAGCTAGGGTTTTTATTTTTTTCAATATGAAGTGTTTTGCTCCACACAGAGATGAGACCCATTCTTTAATTTATATGCACGATTTAAATTCAAATAAAACAATTCTACAAGGGATTTTATTAATTTTAATATTAATTTTTCTATAATTTTTCTAAAAAAACAATTCTATAGAATTTTATAAGTAAATGTTAATTTTTTTAAAAAAAAATTATTAAAATTTTCATTATATTAATAATTTTTATATTAAAATTTTATTTAATTTGAATTGATTGAATCTTTATTTTCCAAATGGTTCCTAATACATTTTTATTACAAGTCCTAGACAATCTTGAGCTACAAAACCCTAGTTCAATCAAAAGGGCCAAAAAGTCAAAACCAAACAACTCCTATAATAACCTCTCACCCTATCTTGTCCTACATGATCAAATTACTTTGAACTTTGAAATAACCCCATCACATAATAATTATGGAAAATTTACATCTTAGAATCTTTTGTGGGGGTCTATGTATAATTTTACACAAACATTAATTTTTTGTATTTTAGAGACATCCAAATGGTAAATAACTATTGTTCAAATATTTCTTTAATAATCGAACCCGATTTTCACCGCTCCTATGTAATAAAAAAATCTTAATTTTCTCACCTTGAGTGTTTTAGGTACAATGAAAAGGGAGAGGTTAGAGATGACAACTAAATGCAAAGTAATGGAAGAAAATAAACTTCCTTTATTAAGATACATTAAGTGAAACCTAACCTAAAGCCTCCAAATTAAAAGTATCTTTTATTGCAAAAATACAGTTTTGCAACATTAAATGACTATAAAAAATTTACCCTTTTTTGAAAATTATATCTATTAAATTATTTTCAAGACTTTCCTTAAATTATACAAAAAGATACATGGAAAAACCAAATCTCATCCAATTGTATCCAGCCAAATCCCTCCAAATATCTCAACCCCACATAATGTTTTTCCATAAACATAGTCTTAGATGGTATAGATTTTCAAAATTGGACAAAAAATAAATAAATAAATAAATAAAATCCCTTAAAAGTTGTGGAAATCTCCTTATTCATTAAAGTTAAGACTCCATTAAAACTTATTTCTTCATATAGCTTTAAATAAACTGCATAAAGTAAATATCTTTATGTTATTTTTGCTTCTCCTTGGTTTATTTATAAACCCCTCTTGACCTTTCTTGGTTTTCACTCAAGAAGAAAATTAGAAAAAGGAAAAAGAAAATCTCCTCTGAAACATCAAAGCAAAGAGAAAACAAAACAATGGCGCCGGGAAAAAACCTTCAAAAGTCTGTCCAAGAGTACCTCTCAAAGATCAAAAAACCAAACCCTAATATCCAAATCTTCCCCTCTAACCTCTCATCATCCACAAATTGGATTCTCTCTGGGTGCAAACACCCTAAGACCAAATCCTTCGCAGCTGTCGACCGCAACAATGACAACCATGACAATGATGATGCCGCTACACTCTCGGACATTGATAGATTCCTCTTTGAGAACTTCAAGTCTCTCTATATCAATGATGAGGACATAAACACCACCTACACCACCACCAGGTCAAGGTCAGAAAAGCAACAAGAAGACCCTAATGGCATTTTCTTGTTTGATTCACCCAGGTTCCTTAATCTCCCTCCGGATCTATGTGGGTCCCACCGGTTCTTCGTCTCTCCCGGCGGATCGAGCTCGCTTATCGAAGAGGCTCGGACGAGCCTGACCATGTCCGAGGACTTGGGATCAAGCTCAACCACTGCAACAACCACCACTGCAACACCCAATGAGTCATCATCATCAGCATCAGCATCTACTACAGCAACAACCAATGCTGATGAAGTGAAGGAAACTGTGGTGGATCATCTTCCTGATGAGACTATAGCTGTTTTGACATATTCACCGAACCCTTATGAAGATTTCCGAAGATCCATGCAGGATATGATAGAGTTAAGAATGGAGCAAAGTCAAAGGATTGATTGGGACTTCATGGAAGAGTTGTTGTTTTGTTACTTGAAGTTGAATGAGAAGAAGTCTTACAAGTACATTCTAAGTGCTTTTGTGGATCTCATTGTTATTCTTCGACAGAATTCAAGGCGGCCGCCGCCGGCGACTTCTCGGAGGACGAGGATGGAAGCAGAGAAGAGGAAGAAGGAGGAAAGTGAACATGTTACTTGAAAATTTAGTCATGGAAATTTGTTTTTATTTTTATTTTTATTTCTCTCCCTTTTTTTGATACCATGTCTTAGACACCGGCCTGTATTCGGAGTTTTGTACCGACTAATCTGAATCGATCATTACAGTGACTCCTTTCAGAAGATAGGTCTCCAACCGGGACCCTCCACACTCTCTCTCTTTCATTTCCATTAATGAGTACAGAATAATAGACTTTGTTTTGGTTCTATTTTCTCGTAATAATGTCTCACATGTAGTTTGTATATATATATTTTGTCAATGTGTTGGATTATTGTATTTCATTTTGTGTGGTTTTTGTTTAATATTGCACATAGACCAAGAGGGGTCTTTGTCTGCTGCCTGTTCCCTTGTTCACCATCCATGAATGTATAATAGCATTATTTTTAAGTATCTTAACAAGTTTTTCACTCTTTGCTTCTAATTCAATCGACCCCATTGTAGAAAGGACAAGTCCAAATACAATTCTATATAGTATATGTCATGAAGAAACGAATATTACATGTGAATTTATATAATACAAATGGATGTATAAATCTACTTACATATATAATATCATTATATTTACCTATTACCTTTATTTATTTATTTAGGGTATTATGAATCAAATTCTGAGGGCTAAAACCATCTTGGTTAGGGAACATGGCTGTAATTGTGGATTGAAATCTAAAGGTTCTATTTACTTTGTTAATTTTTTTTATAGACAGAGAGACTCAAACTCGAGATCTTTACAAAGGAAGAGGGGGACGGTGCCAGTTAAGATATTACTCATCGGCTCTATTCACCTTCTTAATATTAATAAGACATTTTAACCCCCTAAAAATGAAATAATGTGGACGAGGCTCATGATATTATGTTCTTGGAGCTCAAAATCGTCTTTGTTATGGAATGTGTCTACCCAATTGAGGTAAATATTCATTCACATCCAATACAATCCAAATTTTCTACATGTAAAGATAATGCTTCTCCCACTTTAGGGAGAAGTAATTATTCTAACATCCATGATCCCCCTTTAGATTAAGCTTTACCGTATAAGTTACTCTAACACCTTTGAATCTGATCAAAGCAAAGATAGTAGCACTTAATACTAAAATTAATGCAAATTGTCTATAACTAAATCTTGCCCTTCATTCCTTGATTATGATAAAATGAATGTAGTAAGATAGTTGTAAAATCTTAATATTTTATTTGTTCAATGTTCCATAATTAAATAAAACATGGACCAAATTCAATATATGATAATTATGATATAAGATTGATTTGGTGATAATTTGAATTAAAATATTAAATTTGGTATTGATTCATTTAATTCATCGGATATCAGTTTTAGTTTTAGTTTATTAAGTGGATTTGGATGGTAAAATAATTTAAAAAATGATTTTACAAGATATTATTGAGGGCAAATGTCACAATGGATCGGATCTTAATAATTTCAACATCCCCCATGGTGAATACTTGAAAAGCGTCCTGATTTTGGGATTTCCAAAACAGGGCTTAAAATGATTAATTGGGCAGGCACAAGAAATTGTAGGCATGTGGAAATGTTTGCTACCCATTTGAATTTGCTCAACTGATATGGCTTACAGTAGATTTAGAAATAAAGGACAGAGACCCAGCATTGAAGGACCCACAACTATCAGACCTGTTTCACCAGTTTCAGCTATGGTCCCCCTATGATTAGATAGAAAGAGTAATTTTGCAATCATTCTACTTTTCCACTTACTATTCATTTTCAATGAGTAGGTCCCCAAGCAGGGGTTTTTTCTTCTATCAAAATAATAGTATCTTAATTCGAAATTAAATAAATTATGTTTTTTTTTCTTAAATTAGAGATGTCGTGCTCACAGAACGCGATATCTACTGTGACACACTGTTCAACAAAACATGTCTAGAATGGAAAAAGAGCTGTATGTCACGACTGCAGATCGTGTAATTTATGTCACGAATTATTTTAAATTTGCATTGCCTCCCTAAGTTACAAACCTGTAATAAAAATCCTATAGAATAGTCATCCAGCCAAAATAATCCATCTCCAATCCAAAACCAATAGCATACTCCCTCCAAAACAATCAATCGTTAACAGTCCACAATCAAAACTCTACAAAATAATCACCAATTTTTAAAAATATCAAACTCTATAAATATCAATCATCAATATTCATAAACATCCAAAATAAAAGTTCAGAAACTTCACAAGTTCAAAACTTTACCAACATTAATTAATAGTCCAGAACAAGCAATATTTGTAAACATCAATATACATAAAAGTTATAAATTTAATTAAAAATTTGAAATTTACAAAATTAGAATGTAATACATATAATATAAGAATATACACTAAATACCGCATCGAGGTCGTCTAACATTTCTACTCGGCTAACGTCTCGTGGAAACGGGTGCCTTCCTACCCTCATCAGTCTCTCCAATCCAAAACCAATCCTCATCAGCCTGCCTACACTAATACATATAATACATATAATCCATTTCCAATCCAAAACCAATAGCATACTCCCTCCAAAACAATCAATCGTTTTAATCCACAATCAAAACTCTACAAAACAATCACCAATTTCTAAAAATATCAAACTCCACAAATATCAATTATCAATATTCATAAACATCCAAAATAAAAGTTTAGAAACTTCACATATTCAAAACTTTACCAACATCAATTAATAGTCCAGAACAAGCAATATTTGCAAACATCAATATGCATAAAAGTTATAAATTTAGTTAAAAATTTGAAATTTACGAAATTAGAATGTAATACATATAATATGAGAACCTACACTAAATACCGCATCGAGATCGTCTAGCATTTCTACTTGGCTGACGTCTTGTGGAAACGGGTGTCTGCCTACCCTCATCAGCCTCTACAAATTGCACCGTAACAGTCCCAGTATCCTCTGAATATCGATGTCGCCACCGCTAATAAGCATTAAGTCGTGGAGGCTTGTTCGGCAAAGCATCGTCATGCTCCTCTATGGTAGGCATCTGTGTAAAGGTCGAAGTAGCTATAAGAGTCAGATACCCATCCATCTGCGTCTCTATAGGCTCCTTAAAAGCACCCGTCTATGCAAAAGTTAGAATGGGTGTAGGAGTCAAATACGAATACATCTAGATCTCTATATGCTCCTCAAAGGCACCCGCAACACCAGCATCTTAGGGAAAGTCTCCATTAAAATCTCTCTAAGTAGATGTCAAAGGTCGATCTCCTTGAGGGCTTTGATGTCCAAAGCGCTGCAGTGCCTCTCATGTCTTATCTCTAATATAACCAACTCAAGTATCCATTTCTGGGACAGCAAGGACATCTAATACTACTAAATGGACATCCTCAAGCTAGTAGCACTGCATTATAAAAACTCATAAGTTTGAAAACATTTTGTAAATAATAAAAATAATATAAAACAACCAAGTTCTTTCGAGTTACCATAAACGTGACGTCATTTGCGGTCGGCCGAAACCCCTGCTGATATCGATGTGCTGGACTACCAATCAACATGCATGCAATTCTTCGATACCAACCCATGTAATCAGGTATCGTCATATCATGATCAAAACACTCCTCTCCAATCACGACATGGTATCGGCGGTTATTCAATATCTCTAAGTGTGCAACATGCTCTATAGTCCAATCCCGACCAGCTTTCCCACGTCGGTCCATTCGATGCAACTCCATATCAGTGTGTACGGGAATAGGAATATGCTGTCGATAACCAAACTGTCGTAAAACTCTCTCAGGGTAGTAATGCTTGACAACCTCGAAACATATAAGCGGCACACTAGCTCGCCATATATCCCTCCCAACAAAGCAATAATCAGGTAGTGCCCTAATGTCGAAGTAGGAATATAGCATCCAAAGAAACTATAAAATAAATAAAAGAAACAAAGTGTTAGTTGAACTTGTAATATTAGAAATAGTAATCAAGCTTGATAAGGAAAAGGAAAGAAAATTAACTCACCCCACCCTCACTTATGTGATCAAGCTGATCTCGATATATCGTAGAACAAACTGTCCTGTATGCACATAGTTACGAGGAACGTCCCAACTAATTCAAAATGAAACTATAGTAAGTTAGATAGAGTTATCCGAATGGTATGATAAACATAATAAAGATTACATACATAGCTCCTCGAGGACCGGCCGGCATGTTTGGAGAAACAAGTAATGGATCAGTGACGTGACATCTAGTTGGAGTAAACATCATTACTCTCTCCCACGCCCAGAGCTGAAAAGAGAAAAAAAAATTGAAATAAATTACATAACATTTCTATAAAAACATATATACAAAACAAGTAAGAAAATTGACATAAAATACCTATATGAGTAGTACCGGTCCAGAAATCTACTAACAACATCAAATGCAGCTCGACACATAGCCCTATAAAGTGTCACTAGTACTGCACTATCCCAACTATAAGTCCCAGCACAATCAAGATCTCGTAAGAGCTCCAAGTAAAGAAGTTTCACCATCGATCCAGATTTATTACCTAAAAGAGAACCTAAAAACTGCATAATCCTACCACGTGCAAGAAAGTGCACTAAAGTATGATCCGACTATGGGCTTAGAGGATATGAGTCAAGAAAATATGTGATCGCTTACAACTTAAGTCGATCTCCATGGAAATCCTCTCGACTAGGGGTAGAAACCCATAAGACCACCGCATAAATCATGCCACTCCAAGATCGAACGACTCCTATCTACCCTAATAACTGCCTCTCCGTCTACAGACAATCCAAAAAGGACTGAAACATCTTGTAAAGTAATAGTGGCCTCGCCGACGGGTAAGTGAAAGGTGTGTGTCTTCAGTCTCCATCTCTCCACCAACACTGTAATCAGCGCATGATCATATTGGATATGTCAACACCTGTAGATCCAGTAAAAACCTACTCGTAGCAAAATTTGTTGAGCTCTAACATCGAGTGGTCGAGCAGCCCAAAATCGACGATTTGACCGTCGCACCTCTAGGGGTGTATCACTACCAATCTCCCATATAGACTAAGACCGGTGTGTTGCCTGTAAGGTTAAAACACTCAGATCTCGTGGCCCCGGAGTAAATGTTGTCTAAGAGTAATCCATACCTACGATCACCACAAGCCATGATTCGACATGAAATATGAAATACTACAAAAGCAAGTTCAATATATAAAGTCACAATTGAAGAAGGTTTATACAATAAATAACAAGTCATGATACAACATACAACATAGGTAAGTTCATGATAACATACAACATAGATAAATTCAATATATAACACATGAAAAACAAAGTATATTACATCAACCTTGTCTGCTCTCTCTTGCAATCAGGCCATGTTGGGGCAATGATTTCGATTATGCCTATATTCCTCACAAGTTTTACAGCGTTGAGTTCTTCTTCTATCCATTTCGTTATGAATTCGCGTGTTGCATGGTCGACCCAGCAGATTGTTACGACGTGAAATATTAGCCACTAAAGATAAAGGAGGAGGGGACCAATAGTTTCTGTGTGGAAGAGAAAAGAATTCACCACCATAGGTAAGCAACATAGATTGGCAGCTATGAAATTTATTCACATATGACATAAACTCACATCCCAAGTCAGCACAAACTCTCCACATGTGGGAGCAAGGATACTTGAATATAACAAATTTTTCACAAGTACATGATGAAACATCCATAATCACTGTATGGTTATTTCCTCCTTTGCCACCATGAAAACCAGTAATTACCTCATATATCCCTCTAGATCTGTTAAATGATTCGAAACGATGATGTTTGGATTTCTGCTCAACTCTAGCCAATCTTTCTATCACATTTCTTGGTCATACATTGCCTTCTTCCCGATCATCGGATGTTGCTTGTCGATTTTTGTTAAAAAAACGAACCATGCGATACATTGTTGCTCGCACATATGTAGTGATTGGTAACTTTCTAGCACCCTTCAGTACACCATTAAACGACTCCGACCGATTAGTGGTCATGTTCTCCCATCTGTGTCCCCCATCATAATACAAGATCCATTTATCTAGAGGAATCTTCATCAACCAATTATAAGCGAGCGAGCTCAACTCTTTCATCTGGTTTATCACAATATTAAACTTTCTAATTTGTCTCTATTGTGTGGTCATATGCATTAAGTCAGTTAGTGGCTTATTTTTAAACTGTTGACTGAAATTAATTTCAACATGTCGTGCACAAAATCTGTGATACACCAAGGGTGGTTGGAGATTATAATTCATCTCTATGGCCCGCAAAATTCCAGGAACCCTATCTGATATCAGACATACTCCATGTCTATCACCAATGATGTGCATTCTCAAATTCTCCAAGAGCCACTCCCAATTCACAATACTTTCCTCATCGACAATAGCAAAGCATAGTGGAAGAATGTGATTAGCCGAATCGGTTCCAACAGCTATCAGAATTTTTTCCCTATACCTCTCATATTGGAATATTCCATCAATACTAATCTCAGGCTTACAATACTTAAATATATTAATGCATAGTTTGAAGGTCCAGAAAACTGAGTTAAAAACTCTATCAGTAGATTCCAAAACTTCATTGAACCTCTATTTAACGACAGTTCTAGGATTGCTTAATTGCAAAGCAGCCATAAATTGAGATAACAATGTGTATGAAATCTCTCAATTACCATACATCATTTCTATAAATTTTTGACGCCCCAGCCAAGCTTTCTTGTATAATAGATTTACCCCATAATCTCTCATATTTTTGACTACATCACACACTTTATAGTCAACATTCTGTTTAATATAACTTCTCATAAGACGACCCACCATATTAGAGTCTACATTAGGATGATTCCCGTCAGACATTGGAGGAAAACATGTGTGTTTTGTATTTAATCTTGTGATTTCCCAAATATTATATTTCCTTTTCAATCTTGTCCGCACATGTCACAAGCAGTTGTTTTCATGATAGAAATAATACCTCACGAACCATATGTTTTGATTACTTTCATGCACTTTAAAATATATGTGATGCCGCATCGACAAACACTTCACAGCATGCTGAACTCCCTCTTTGGAATTGAAAATCATCCCAACTTGTAACTCCGATGTACGATCATCATCCCACGTGGGACGATTGAAGTCATTGTATTCATCAACCATCATGTCCCCCTCTCCCATATTATATAAAAACGGTATGTCTTCCTCTTCATTCATCCGATTTTCTTCATCTACAACATTGCCATCATCATCGGTTTCACCCTCTGATTCATTATCAACAAATATTTTCACAGGATCTGTCTCCTAACCCTCATTAGGTATACTAGAACTCGCCTCTCCAAACTCATCTCTCAGACGCATAACTGAATTAGGAGGAGCACTCAATGCAACATCATTGGAAATAAATGCCCCATATTATAACCATTCATCTCCAAAATTTACATTCGTCAACATTTCAGTGAAAGATCCAAAATTTATCCCTCGTCCCAACGAACTACCTGCGATTCCACCAAAAAAACTCCCTGGATCTACACCATATGAACAACCTCTGACATCTAACTCGTTTTCTGTCACAAGAATTGGTGGATCAACAGGTGCTGTTATAATTGGTACTTGCTCTAAAAAAAATTCAACTGATGATAAACCCGGGATATATCTAGGCAAAGACAACAACTCACCCAAAAAGTCATCCTCCACCGGCAATACATAATATGAAAGCGAATTGTCAGACCAAAGAGGATATCTATATAAAATATTCAGTTTGAATTGTCTACCATCAATCCTACTTTTACGATGCAATACACTAATGAACTCATCCCATCCAATATTATTACGAACTACACCACCCATTTTAGGTCCAAAACTATACCGAAATTCTTTTTCAAATCCACCAATTTCACCCCTAATAAAGCACAAGTCTCACACGATTATCAGTCATCTTCCTTCAAACATCATGAAAAATAAAAAAAACACATATTAGTATGAATATCAATACTGATTGCCAAACAGGATGAATATAGATATCATTGATTATAATTGATACAATTCATGAACATCAATATGAAGATCATAAAATTCAGAATGCACAACAATTTAAACCCCAACATTTTGTTACAATGAATTATTCAGTTCACTACAATATTCAGCCCCCATCAATAAGAACAACTTTGAACAAATATCAGAAAAACCAATTACTAACCTTAGCCCTAACCCTAATCCTAACCTCAACTTTTCACACACATAGAGCCAAAACCCTAATATGCAGAGAGGCAAAACTCTAACCCTAACCCTAACTTCTCGCACACACAGAGCCAAAACCCTAACATGTAGAGATATCACAGTAGCACATGACCAATATTTCTCAAGAAAATGTATTGATTGATATCACATTATAGGCAAAACCCTAACCCTAGCATACTTGCGGGAACAGAGAAAAGTATTGATATGTGAAGCAGCGAACAGCAGAAAAGAGGACAAAGCGCTGTGGGCAAGGCAGCAAAGAAGAAGACAGTAGAGAAGAAAAGTCGCAAGGCCAGCAAAAGGGAGGAACGCTCTACAATCGCGCAAGCAATGTCACAAGGAGAGAAAGCAAGAGAGAGAGAACGCACGCAGAATCTGTGTTGCAATCTAAGTCAGGAGAGAGCACAAAATCTGTGTCACGATCGCAGTCGAGAGAGAGCACAAAATCTATGTTGCAAGTTGGGAGAGAGCACGAGTGATCACAAGCAGAATGTGTCGCAAGTTGGCTGTTTAATCAAAATGTGTCGCAATCTGAGATCACACAATCTATGTTGCGATCTGTGATCGCATAAGCTGTGTCGCAATCTATGATCGCGACATGGCTAGCTAACTACAACCGTCAAACAATTGGGGAGTACACAGTTAATGTCACACTTTGTGAGCGCGACATCTCTGGTCCGGGAACAAAAAAAAACGAACCCTAATTTTTTAATTTCGAATTAAAAAAATCATTATTTTTTGGTAGAAAACCCCCCAAGCAGGCAAGTGAATTATAGAGTTTCATAATTCCTAAACCATAACCAAATACAAGCTTTCTCCAGCAATAATATCATATCAAACCATAAAAACAAGATTCAGTAGAAAATATCAGAACAGCTGTTGAGTAGTTCATGAACGAATCAGAAAACCTAAAACGCTGCTCATGAGCAAATACTTCAAGGTGAGAATTTCCAGGCACCAAGGAGATCTTGAGACCATGCTCCAGCCATATGGTCAGCATTTACAGATCAAAATGGGCTGAGTAGCCATAAAATTATTGGAGTTGACATTATACAAGTACTAGATCCCTGTGGTCCTATAATCTTATTTCCCTACAAAGCTAAAGCTACGGGCAGCCAGAGTAATCAAAATGGCCCGTATTAATGTTCTGAGTTCCATCATTCCACGGACACTAAAATGCTAGCCAAAAGCTGAATCTTAGTCTTCAATGTGAAACATTCAGTGGAGGCTGCTTCTGTGTCCGTAGAAAATATCCCCGACTGCAGAGCCTGTTTTAGTTGCTACCAAAAGTTTCACAAGTTCATTTTTCTCAACACCCACTCGCAGTGCTAAGCCAAACAGCACTTTCTCCAGCAAGTGTCAGAAAACATTCGACAAGTTTTTCAATGGCACATCGTGCTTTATAACTTCTTGTCAAGATCTGTTTAAGGCACCAACTGCACTTCACCGTCAGCCAGCCAATATTTTTTTCTGCCATTAAGCAGGATCTGCAGTCCCATCAATCATGAAGAATTGTTCACTTGATTATGCATATATACCCGATGTACTCTGCAAATTTATACACCTTGGAAAGATAATATACAGAAACACGACATAAATAGTGCAGAATACTTACATGATTCAATAGTATTACATGAATCATCTCAACCATTCAGGAAATGCCGTCAAGAAGCAGTGAAACTTTGTTGACTAAGCTGTGTCATTAAACATTATGTATTAGCCATAATGATTAGCAAAACCATTACACTTATTACTACTTGTAGTTCAGGCACAATCACACTGCCCCCATATACTCAGTTGAAACCCAGTCTGCTGCAATTCCTACAGCAAAACTGTTCCAGCAAAAGTTAATTCTCATACCAACATGCTATGCTATGGTATGGAGCTTAGCCATACAGCCACTTCAGTAGATAGAATTCAGTAAAAATGTATTTCACAACATTAAAAAGTAACAGTCCTCAAAAGAAAGGAAAAGGAGAAGTCCAGTAAGTTTTTCTCTTAGAGCTTGAAAATTGGTCCACCATTTGCAACTTTTAACTGTTAACTGTGAAAATGGGCGAGATTGCTCTCTCTCTCTCTCTCTCTCTCTCTCTCTCTCTCTTTTTAGGGTGTACAATAGGAGCAGAACAAAACTCGAGCACCAGATCTATAACAAGTGAAAGAATTTAAGTCATTCGGATAACTACAGAGCCAAAGCCATTTAACCATTTGGATGACCTTTATAGACTGTGAATATTAAATCATGGATGCTCCCAGAAGGGATGATTGTTTACATAATTAAGCAACCAATGTCAAAATATTAAAAAGAAGATCCGAGCAGGAATCAAATAACTTGAATTTAATTTTGCTAAAGAAAGCAGAGCATACGTTTCTTGACGGTACAAAACATGTAATAATATATTATGAGAAATTATTCACCAGTAATTTGTCGTTCCTCTTTCTATAACTATTTATATGATCATTCAACACAAATTTGTGATGTAAGGCTCAACCACTTGTTGAAGTAAGACCCACTGTCCTTACTAATGTAATGTCTAGTTTGGTTGCAAAAACAATGGCATCTCCACAACCTGTCAACTACATGCCAAATAGCATCCAAGGAAAAAGGAAATTAAAAAATTAAAAAGGGTGAAAAATATGCACAAGCACACACACAATAGGCATAAAAGAATCTTTATATAATCAACATGAACAAGCCAAAAGAGCCCATTTGTCAATCAATTGCATATTAAACTGGGGGTTTTCCACTTTAACTGTTATCAAAATAAAGATTGTCAATCAATTGCATCTTAAAATTTTTGACTGTTCTCAAATAAAGATGGCTCTATATCATTCTCTTTACCAATTGTGCAAGCGTATTAGACACAGCTATGTTTCAGAAAGCAGCAGCCAAGTGAACCAAAGCTTGAATTAGCTTCGAAGAAGAAAGTTATCATAATTTTTCACAAGGTCAAAGAAAGTTCTCATTATTGGCTGCAGGAAAATGGCTCCTCACCTTGGTACCAGCTGCTTCACTGTGTGCTTTTATATGCTGCTCATATAAATAACGATACTTTGCAGGAATGTAATCCCTGAATCTGTTAACAATAGCCACAGGAACATAATAAGATCTTTAAAAGCCACAATTAGCAGAAGAGGGATATTTATATTTATGAATAAAATGGTAAATGCAAAGGCAGGTAGCTGGAGGAAAAATGGATAAGCACAAGTGTATAAATAAAGAACCTTTTTGTAATAAACAACAACATTTTGCTAATTAGAATTAACAAGTACTTATATCCGCAGTCTCTTCAATCTTAGTCATTTAGGAATCCACTTTCTCGAACACTCTCAACATATTGCCAAAGGATAACATTCCTACTTCGTACAATCCTCTCAAAACGAGCAGAGCCCCCATGTGCTCCACGCCCAAATATCCACAACCTAAGCACAGTGCCAGTAGATCTATAATAGCATGGAGCAAGCACATGGAGTCTCAGCAACTCGATGAAAAAAGCAAGTGCTTTAGAGATGTCAATTAGATTTTATAAAGAAAACGGCAAATGGTCAAATATTTACATCTCTTTTGTAATTATCTATCACTGAAATTTTCTTCTACATGGCCTCCAAGGCAATGGATAAGACATTCCGGGGCATGAGATTCTTAATTTGATTGCTCTTCATAAATGTCCTTTTACTCTTTAGTCAACTTTCTTGATAACCACCTACAGATTATTCTCTTTTCCTTTTTCTGATTGAAAAAGAAAAAATTTATTCCTAGGAAAAGAAATACAAAATGGGGGAGAAGCACCAAGGAGCCACCACCATCCACAGATTATTTTCTTCTCCCCAAACACAGAAAGCAACATCAACAGCCTCAACCAAGCTCATTGATCCCACCCTCTGGACCTCAAACCTATTGATTTTACATCATTGTGTCTGCCACAACAATACTGAGACACCAGAGCATTGGTTATGGGATTTCTAGAGTGAATTTTATAGTCAACTTAGTTAAATGAGATTTATCTAGGAAATATTGCAAACAGGAGGTTAGTTACTAATCTTTGGCTCACTTTATAATTCCGCTTTGCTAGGGAGAGCTTTATGGTTGAGGAAAATTGTGAATGGTGATATGTTGCAGAGTATGGTCTAGATCTCTTTAGAACAACAAGAAGCATAGCAAAAGCAAAATAAAACAAATAATAAATAATAAATAAAAATCATAAGGACTAGAGGCGAATTTGGAAATAGGCTGTGGGTTGAGGGGAGGTGGTGCCTGTGGTTCCTCCTCCTATGGATGTGAAAGTAATTGTTGATCAATGAACAAACATTTCCTAGGATTGATGCCCCCATCTCTTTGTACTTGACAGAGATTCAGACACCATTGTGTCACATGCTGACATTTTGATGCACCCATGCAGCTTCCAACTCTTGAGCTAAACCAGCCTTCTCCCTTCCAATATCCTCCCAAATACCCATCTCAATATGGGACAATGCAATTTATTACTGGTTTAGGCTCTACCTTGAGCCATCATCAAGTTAGGGAGGAAGGAACAAAATGTACAACTTATGAGAAATGTTCAATATTGATAGTTACAAATCTGAGGAAGTGAAACATAGAGATGACAGAAGAAATGCTCTGTGGAAAGATTATTCTTATGGAGGAAACTTTGCAAGATGGAAAGATTGATTCCAGTTAAAGAAATATATATATATATATATATATAGAGAGAGAGAGAGAGCACCTCTCTTTGTCATCTCTATCTGGTGCTGTCTTACATAATACTATTCCCCAGAGTTCAGAACTCTTTAGGCCTCTTTAACCTCATATAATGTCCAACATTTTTGGAATCCTCTTACAAGTCATCCCACAAGCGAAAAGGGGTACTGACATGTAAGATAGTAGTTACATCTTTAACCATCATACCAAATTATTGGAGCACTTAGTTCTTTCACAATCTCTTGAGTGATTGGCCGGGAATGGACAGGATTTTTTTTTGGGTCTAAAAGTGATTTAAGTCACACAATCGGGGATGACTTTCCCCTACCATACCCCTCAGCCCTGCAAGTCATGTTGAAACCACCCCAAGGGTCCTTACCAACTAAACTAACTCACTGGAGGAATCAAAAGGTTCGAATAAAGATGAAATTTGTTGTTTTTGATTCTTCTTAACTCCTTGGTTTAAGGGAGGCAGATATGAACCTTTTCAAGAAGATGGAAGACCCTTTCATTATATCATAATTTCATGGCCTCAGCGTTTTCAACCTTGGGCTCACTTTGAAAGATGCACTTCTCAAATTATAGAATGCTGCTTTCTGCACATGCTTGATTCTTTCCAAGTAAGCTCAAATGTCTACCATCTATTAAACTCATATATCCCACCCAAAATCCCCGACCCTCTTCCCAAATATATGAATAGTATATATCTCATACACTAACACAATGACAGACCTTCTCTTTGCATTTTTGACTATCTAAACACATTTAAATAATCCTACCAGAGCAAATAAAACCAGACACCCTTCCGCAAAGGGCCAGTAGAGCCTGAAGGCTTAATAGAAAATAATGGGGCTCATTCATCAGAACTCAAGACAATCTATTGCCTAATATTGAAGCTAAGACTTGACGAGATGGCAATTGATACCTTCTAAGAAGTGGATGCCGCTCTGGACCAGAGAATAATTCTACAATCGATTGTAAAACATGACCAGTTGTCATGGCTTTGGTCTTCAATGCCTTCATAAAACCCACAAAGCTTTTATATTCAGCAGCACTGAGCTTCTCTTGAACCTGTGAGGTGAAAAGTACCACCACAAATTATTCATAGGAAATGCCTCGAAGAGAACTGTATACATTCAATTCAATAAATAAGTCAGACTTAATACCAAAAAAGTCCTCCTGGATATGCATCTAAACAGAGAGTTAAAGTATCTATTAATACCTGGTAGACATATTATTTTATTATCAATATTAGAAGCAACAACTAACTCCGTTTATATTTGATCACAAAATGTAAGCATCTTTGTAACAAAGCTGGTCCTAAAACTGTGTAAAGGAAGAAGGCTGTGATAGGTTGACAACCAGCGTAAAAATTTTGTCAACACCATGAGAGACAAAAATGGAAAAATCGTTGGGACATTCCCTTCTCAGTGACGCGCTGTATCAAATCCCGTGTGTAATGAAAAGTAGGCAAAGGCTACTAGGGCGTCGTCTAAAAGCAAAGCGCCACATCGCCTCCAAGATGTGGTGGCAAGTAGCCAAGGGTTCCCACATTTATATGGACAAGTGCCGGTAAAAAAGTTAGTCCACAATGATAGGATTCGTCAAGCCACTTGAAACATAGGATCGCTAACTGATAAGTTAGGAGAGATATGAGAAGTAATGACGAGACAGAGGATTAATATTATGTGTCTTCAAAAAATTAAGTGGGTGGAGAAGGCCAGAGAAGTAAAGCCTTAGCGTCATAAGATTTGGCATACAAGGATAAAACTAAAAATGGGGCATAAATAATTGTTTACAAGAACTTACGAGAGAATGTTATGGAAATCAAAAGGAATGGAGAAAGAATTTTGCTTATCAAGCTAGTTAGTAGAGGAAACATAACTAATATAATTAGTATTTATATATCTCAAATACGTGTAGATGCAACTGGTGAACAACAGTTCTGGGAAGACCTAAATGAATTTATACAAGTCACACCTAATGGAGAGAAGTTATTTATTAAAAGAGATCTAAATATGTATGTTGGCGAGAATGAGGAATTTGAAGTTGTATAAGCTCCTTAACATTGAGAGCACAAGAAATATTAGTGATATCATAATAGATGGAGAGAAGAAAAATAGGGATTTTAAATGCAACATTCATTCTTGTGAAATAAAGAAGGCTTAAAGAAAATGAAGAATAATAAAACAATAGGACCCGATGGCATCCCTATTGAGGTGTTGAAATATTTGGGGGAAGAGGGGATAGAAATGTTGACGGATCTTTTTAACAAAATTTGATAAATCTAAAAAATTCTCTAAACATGGAGAGAGAGAGAGAGAGAGAGAGAGAGAGAGAGAGAGAGAGAGAGCAAAGTTGTACCACTATATAATAATAAATGTGACGTACAAGATTATTCTAATTGCAGGAGAATTAAACTTATTGGTCATACTATGAAGTTGTGATAGAGTATAATTAAATATAGATTGAGAGTCAAGATAAGTGTCTCAAAATCAATTTGGATTCATACCGGGACGATTCACCGCCAAAACCAATCACTTCCTTAGACATTTGGTGGGGATGTTTAGAGGATAGAAGAGACACTTGCATATAGTATTCATTAATCGAGGAAAAAAAAAAACATATGATAGAATTTCCAAAGACATACTATAGTGGGCATTGATGAAAAAAGAGATCTTTTTAAGATATATTAATCTCATCAAATATAAAAAGAGTTATTACCAATATAAGAACTTATAGGAGTTTAAATGATAACTTCCCAATTGGGATAACCAAAAGCATCTAAAATGAAATAACAAAAAATATCCAAGATAAAGTACCATGATATATACCTTTTGCCAATGATATAGTGGTAATCGAGCAAACTAGGGGGAGTATTAGCGCTAAATTAGTATTATGGAGGGTCACACTAGAATCCAAAGAATTTAGATTGAGTCAGTCAAAATCTAAGTATATGAGATGTACATTGGATAGCAATAATCAAGATGATGAAAAAACAATTAAATTAAGAGAACATAATATAGTGTTGGTCAATGAAACTAAGGAGGGTATTAATGTTAAATTGGAATTATGTAGAAACATACTAAAATTCAAAGAATTTAGATTAACTTGGTCAAAAATTGAATATATGAGAAATACGTTTAATGACAAATATCAGAATGATAAATAAACAATTAAGCGAATGAGATATACCAAAATGGGTCCATCATTCAAAGCTATGGCAACACACATGTGAATGTGAATCATAATATCTAAGTGGGTTGGATAAAATAGAAAAGTGTATATGAAATTCTTTGCAATTGCACGATACCATTGTAGTTGTAGAGAATATTTTATAGAATCGCAATAAGATCGGTATTATTATATGACACTGAATGTTGATCATTAAACAACAATAGGAGTATAAAATAGTTATAACTGAAATCAACATGCTCAAATGAATGTGTGGTAAAAACAAAAAAAAGTTATGATTAAAAATGAAGAAATATTTACTAAGTTAAGAGTAAGTTCAATTGTAAATAAAAAGAGAGAATATCGTCTAAGGTGGTTTGGATATGTATACAAAGATCAAAAAACGCATCGGTTAGGAGAAACGAGACCTTAAATGTAAAAGATTTAGTGAAACGTCGAGGTAGGATATTGAAAACGTTGATACAAGTTATTTGTAAAGATATACGTGCCAATATTTAGTTGACGAAATGACTTCAGATAAGAATGAGTGGCATGAGAGAATCCGAATTAGTTGAATTAATGCATTATTGTTGTTATTGTTATTATTATTATTATTAAATTTCTATGAATAGTTTATTTTTACTTTTTTTCTTTTTTTTTTTAATATTGGTCTCAAACAGCCGACCCAAAATTTGGAATTAAGACTTAGTTTGTTGTTATATTAAAAACCACAACTACTTATGTCTACTACAAGCTTTCTCCAGCAAATAGAAAAACAAGATGCTTTTACCATCATCTGAGATTCAAAGCGGAGATTATTGAAAATTCCTACACAACTCATATGCCTTTTGGAAAAGATGAAGACATACTATTATTACTTTTTCCTATTAACTCCAGTATTTCAAAAAAATCATAAAATAGTCTTTGAAGTCCAATTTTAAATTGCATTGAAATAATAATAATAACAACAACAATAACAACAACAATAACAACAATAATAACAACAATAACACTACTACTACTAGTAGTAGTAGTAGTAATAATAATAATAATAATAATAATAAAAGTTGATCTAGAACTTGAAATATCCCACTTAGCATGTGTGTGTCTGATGGGCAACTTGTAGATAGCCGGACTCACCTTTATGAGAAAGAGGCTACACCCAAGAATTGAACTCAAGTTCTCAGCTAAAGATGCAAGCAACTTTATCATCAAACTAAGGTTCATCATTATCATCATCAACATATAACAATATTACGACATGACTATTAGAACAATGTTTCTTTAAAATATCAACAAGGAAAATAATACTATTAAGTAGGCCTCCGCTCTCCACAGCAGTTTTATAAGTTCAAAGACCCGTAAGTTTATATTTTAGTTATGACAGCAAAACAAAAGATATGTCAGAATACATCATCATTACATATGCAAGTAACAATCCTGAACATGTCACGGAAATAAAAAGCCATGTGAAACTATGGACAATCCAAAGGCAGGCATAGATGCAAGCTTACTGGCTGAAAGTACGCCCGAATTCTTAACTAAGTCTACTAGCAAGTAAAACCTTTAAGAAAAGCTTACCTGAATGAGAAAAGCTGATCCTCTTGTTTCCTCATCTTTGCAGGGCACAGGACTAGATAAAATGCCGTTCTCTGTTTGGTTTACAGAGACAGAAGCCATCTCTTGTATGTCCACCTTTTCACATGCCGCGGCTGAACTAACTCGCATATCTGGGGCATTTATGTTCATACTCAACTTCTCTGGTTGAGATAAATTAATAGTGACAGAATTACAGCATGTTTCTGACTTTTCAATAACATATAAATTCTCACGAGAACCATTAGAATGACACATTGCATCAAGCTCTTCAGTCAATTTTCGAGGCCTTTTCGAAGAACAAGGCAAAGCCATTTCATAGTTGTTCAAGTAGACATTATTTGAAGGATTTATAGTCAAATCAATCATTTCACAATTTTGAGGTTTATTGGTGTCTCTCTCCAGAATAAGCAATTTTCTCTTATTGCAAAGGGCATCACTGGAACAATTTAATGTTAAAGCCTGGTTCTTCTGCTTGTAAGGAGTTAGAAAGGAACGGTTAGCAGGAATAATTTCTGCCAATGGACTAGAACTGTCGGCTCTTTTGACTTCAAGAACACGAGATAATGACTTGAAAGAATCATGTTGATCCAATGTTGGCATCTGGGTATGAATGAACCAAAATAAGAAACAGAAATATTACATAAAAGAAGACAGATCAATGAAGATGAATGAGAATGTCTGCAATGTTTCAGGAAGATATACCTGAGAAGAGAGAAAATTTTCCAGGTAAGACCTCTCAAGTGCCTCACTAGGATTCCCCTCAAGTTTTTTTCCTGTATAGAATAGAAGTTATCAGCCACTGCATGTTTTTGTTGCCTTCTGCCAGGCACAGAAAGAAGCAATTGCACTCTGCATTCCTAAAATAGACATCGAGGCAGAAAACATGGACTACCCGGACAGAGAGCACCGATTGAAAGAGCATAGAGTTAGCCAAGGCAAGGATTTTAGCAAGTGGATGATAAAACGGTAGAACAGGAACAAGAAATAAAAATTCTAAGCTCGTTCAATAATAGTTCATAAAATTAAGTTGGAGGCAGATTAGCAATTGCAAACTATAGAAAAATTTATGACTGCATGGAATACTCAGTGCTACTAACATACTAGTTTCTTCAATACAAAAACTAAGCTAGTTTTAGCTAAAATTTATGACTGCATGGAATACTCAGTGCTACTAGACATACTAGTTTCTTTAATACAAAAACTAAGCTAGTTTTAGCTATTACAGCAGGAAACCATATTATACAGTTTAAACAATCCAATATGTTGTTAGCAGGAGTATCACTCTGTTCTTGTCCTGATAACTAAAAGATGAGTTGTCATAGTAAATAACGGCATTGGCTTTCATTCAAAGCTGCTGTCCCCAGCATTTTGGACAGCACAGTGGCACCAGAACACAAACATGTGTTTCTAGAGAAATGATAATAAATGTTGTTTCAGAAAGAATAATACTTCTTTCTAGTCATTCCTCGCTCCAAATTTTACTGTTGGCTTTTGGCCAAGATAAATGCATGGGCTAATAATTGTTGTTGCATCAAATAATAATACGCCAAAATAAGAATCATAGTCACGATCAAGGTCATAACAGTATTGAACCAAATGGGTGATCTGTAACAAAAAGTGTCCACCACCAACATATGGGCTTCTTGATTTTGCAGCAATGTCATAGCCGACTTCTGAAGATAATAGTCCCATCATAGTTGTAATGGCCTTGTTGTGGTTGTATCATGGTTGCAGCAACTGTGGCAACCACTGGTGAAGTAAGGGGTGCGAGAGGGCAACCGCCCCTTGCCCCCTTAAATTTTAAGAAAAAATAACTAATTTGTACACCCTTTAGCAGCAGTGATAAAAATTCGGCTATTTTTTTTTTTTAAATGTCATTTTGCTCTTTTTTCTTTAAAAATCATAATCTATGTCCCCCTCCACCCCCTGCCCTTTGCGTATTGTACTTCGCTCACCCTAAAATAATTCTAGCCTCACCCTTGGTTGGAACCTACATGCTGGACATCCATATAGTCATGGTTGTGGCTGATACAACTTGAGGTGCTGAGATAATTTACTAACGTTTTAAAGTAAGGTTCCTTAATCCTCAATCCACACGAAGAAGCTGAATCTGCCTAAAGATTCAACATCATCATCATTCTTACTCCCAAATGCAGGAAGCTCCTATTTCCAATTGCCACAATGGAGCACTTTCCAACATTTATTGATGGGTAAAAGAAGCATACAGGCATATCCACATACATATGTATACACAGGAACATCTATAGATTTAACAATGGCACCAACCATGGGTCAGATGTAATGAATCTGAGGAAGATGGTGCATCATCCAAAACCGTTTTCTTGTGCTTTACTTCTTTTGGAACAGAACAAGAGTTCAGGGCTGCATATGTGTAAAGAACAAGTAAGCCTTCAAATAAAAGGTAGGGGCAGATTCATGGAACCGATATACAAATAAGGAGAAAGCTTGAACAGTTATCCATGTTCTTTAATCTATTTCTCTTGGGCATTGATATAAACCTGAGAATTCAGTTTGTATCATCTTTGGCATATCAGATCCATGAACTCCATCTCGAAAGAAACGAGTTAATGTGAATACTACTTCCCCAAACTTGGTGTAGCACTGAGAATACACCAGCAAGTGTGAGATAGAAGTATTATCAAACAACAGAATCAAACATAGCCAAGAAAAAGTACCTTTAGATGAGGTTGAATCCAGCGGGATATTTGCGCTTGTCGATTTAAATTTGCAAACCTATATCAAAGTTTTCATTATTTATTTAAAAGAAATTATATAAATAAATAAAATGTTTTCAAAAGACATTTACACGAAAAGAGCATAACTGTAAACAAGATTTATTGGCCACGACAATTACAAGTCCTAAGGACTGCTAATAATATTAATAGTGATGAAGCCTTTACGGCCACAACATGACCACAACACTGCCAGAATGTCCAAAAGCCTTGTCCAATTACCAAAGTTTTGATTCTTCCTATGTTGATTCGTTTGCCCTTTCAACATCTGACTTTCTCTCTTTGGGTTGTTCCATGTATGTGGGCTTTGCATGCAATAATTGGAACCGGGTGTAGTTATCCCTTGAAAGATTTGAATTTTTGTCCTCATTTCGATTCTTTCTTCCCTTGTTATTCTCTCAATGTCTCCCCACCCCAACTTGACAATCTGCACCACTAACAATCATGGAAGCATTTTCTCATTATCCAAGTATCCTTGTCCTGTTCTATTTGTTTGCCCTAGTTTTTCCTGAAGACCACATTTTAAGTTTTAGGGACATTGCTATTTACACTCCAGCAATCTATTTAAAAGTTATCAACCATAGCAACAAATATTCTTTCAACTGCTACCAGCAACATCAGCATTGAAATTATGAAAATTAAAGACCATTATAAAAAGACCTCTCATCAAAAAAGAGAATTGCTCCATAATCATGTCTATGACGGATGACACGTCCAACAGCCTGATTTACAGCCCGTAAAGCTTGTTGAGTGTACCACTCTTCTCCCGTCAGGAACTGCAGTAATTTTTGTTTTTGATGAGAGGAGAGGATATTACCAGTGATCCATTAAAAGTGATATAAGATACTCTTGAAAAGTTTGGTGACATTAAAAAACATACATCTCTATGCATGCAAACAGTGTTGACAGAGTATGACTGGAAATATGATTTACCTTACAACCTTTACTTTGTAACTGTGCCTGCTGATCCAAATATTCACGCTTCAGACGCACCTGCCATAGGTCATGTTAAAAATTTGACCAAATAAAAGAAGCACTGACAATATTTATTTATTGAGAAAAATATAAACTTGTGGAGTGGGAAGAATAAGAAAACAGCAAGCACAAGAATATGAATATACTTCAGGCCCAGTAGTTAACCCATCATCAATTAGCTGACTGTTTTTTATTTTCCTTTAAGTGAAGAAAAAATATTTGCAACAAATTACAGTACCCTCTGCCTAATCACTTCTTCACATATCAGTAAAAAGAGAATTCGATGAGAGCGGGAGTACTAAAGATTCATTTTCTCTCCTGTTTATTCACTCAACGTTTCCATTGTTCCACAAGATAATCACCTGCACATTTTCTCTCTCATGCCTGAGAACTCTCATGCCCCTTCCTGTCTTTACCTTTCACATGATAGAATCCACAAATTTTTCTTCAATAGAAGAAGTTTTGCTTTCACTAAAACTGATGTATGTGAAACATAAGATTAGAACACATCATAAAACAATGAATGACACTACAGTAAGTTAATCAGCACCAAATAAAATCTGAAGTGGAAATTGGGTTGCGGTATGTTAAATAAATCTTTCCTCCCGCAGTAAGTCATTACAGTATGTTAATCCCTCAGGCACTCAAAGAGGGAGATGATTCATTTTGTTCAGTAACATAGAGGTAGCAACATTGTCAATACATTCACTTTTAACAAGCTGATTCTTGCACCAAGCATTATTTCACTTTTTCCCATTCTTACTTTTGTTTTCCTATTCCTGACTAGAGCTTGCTTGCACCAACTGGACGCTTATCAGACAGGTAGGTAAATATATTGACTGTCTTGAATTTACCTGACAAAACCAACTTATTAGAAAGAGCACTAAGATGTGTTTATCTAGTTTATCTGCTTTAATTAACTAGCCAAACCAACACTAGCACTTAAAAAATTACTCCCTCTGTTCTACTTCAAGTGTTGTTTAAAGTAATTGCACAAGGATTGAGACAATAATTGAACAACCACAACTCCAGAGAAAAATAGTATTAATTGACAAAAATTACTCTTTGAAAAAACAATTTTAGCATGCTATAATTAATCATTAGTGGAGACAATGAGAGTGAGAGGTAAAGTTGGAAAAAAATAATAAATGATTCTTTGATTTTCTAAAATGGCACTTGAAGTGGATCAAAAAAAAAGTCCTAAAGTGACATTTCAAATGGAATGGAAGGAGTATTATAAATCTGAGAGGTGATTAAACACCAGAGCCATTAAGAAGCTTCACAAACCAGACTAAAATGAAATCCAATTAATTAAATTTTCACCAAAAGAAAAAAAAAATACTAGCTTTCCTCCAGCTTCATCATGGTAGCAAATTTAGTGATCCAAAATTGTAGAACTTAGTCCTTCTTGACATATAGAGCCTTAAATCATCTTATATACCAAGACACTTCAAAATTATTTGAAAAAACATGTATGTGGTTATTCGGAAACAGAACTGCAACAAATGGCGCAAGTCTCTGCCTACCATGTATTCACCCAAATACATCTAATTTATAAGTCAAAAAGGTCCAGCAGAACTTCTCGAGGAAAGTCCATTTCAATAAAATTTTCAATGCTCAATTGGCATACTTTACCCTAAAAGTGATTTAAGCATGCCAGCTTTTACATGTGAGAGAATAGTGCCAAGAAATATTTAAAAAAAAAAAAAAAAAAAAAGTTAATCAACTCCAATATGGAAGGAAACCTTGATCCGAAGACATCTCTCACAATTAAAGCTAAAACTCGTAAAACCTTAAATCAAAGGTGAAATAAAAAGAACTAACCGATTTCCATCTCCAAATGCAAAATATAAACAAGTAGCAAAACAATAAACCAGCAGTTAAAGAAGACAAATAAAGCAATAAGATAAACAAACCTTAGGATCAGTTTTTGTAGCAAAAGGTATGCCAGTAACAACCACAGCTCTCCCCGCATGGTCAGCAAAATCCAGTCCTTCACTCACCTGCAAATGAAAGGCACTCAATGATGTTACTGAAGAGGAACTCTAAGAAGGATATTCTGTTAACGTCAGCAGGAAAGGGTTAAGCCTCATAAGTGTTCACAACAACAGCACTGAGTAACTCCCATGATGTTTGCATGAAATTTACATGTGTGCATAGGCACGCCTATTATAATTAACTTAGTTGTCGTGTGACTGATCCCTGAGCCCCAATGTGATTAGGCCAACTTAAGTTAGACACTCATCAATACATGACTCATTTTGCAGAAAAGAATATGAGAAGAGCTCATAAGATTTTGATCTCAAGAAGCAGCAACTATACCCAATTCATTTTCAAAAACTAACACATGAAGTTTGACTTTCAGCATTAAGGCCTACCTTGCCACGGAAAACAGCAAAATACACAGCACCTGAAGTTGAAGCATCCATCAACTTAGTCATATAGTCCTGTAAAGTTACCAAGATAGTTGCACAAAGAATATGAAAGTAACAACAGAGGGATACAAAACAGAATACTCATGATTGCAATACAGTATGAGTAATTACATCAATTGATGATGCGAAGAGCGAGGATTGCCGAGGCTCTATAACTGGTTGCTTATGCCTGCAAATTCTTTCCCAAATTGTAGGAGAATTTGTCGAGTTTGTTTGACTCTGTAAGATAAAAAATAACTAAATAAATCAGAATAGACTCAAATAGATTGATCATGCCTGCCGACTCTGTTTATGCCTTTACCATATCCTTCCAGCACCCAATGCATTTGTCCAGAACATAGTAAGATGGAAAGAATACTAACAATCCATCAGGCACTATGCGAGCAAGATTGACTGCACCATAAAAGGTAGAGTACTTAGAACTTATTCAGAAAAAGTGTCAAGGAAATTATTAGTTGCATGCCCTAAAATTGATTATGGAATTGTCATCCTAAATTGATCACAACTTGGTCGAATTTGATTCTCCCAAGAGGCATCTAGAGAGAGAGAGATTAAAGGGCCTCTTTGTGGAGGGATGGTGACATAAAGGAAGCACGAATGGGAACATTGATAAAAGACATATGCACAAGACACACTCAATGAAATCCTAAGAGAAAAGGTTCAGAAACTAAAGAAAAAAGTAATAATAATGATTATTAAAGAGAGAACACCAAATTGGAAAATGAAGAAAAGTGCATGTCTCTGTATTAGATGATATGGTTCATGTAAGGATTTCTGCTTCTACAAAGGGCATGGCCAAATGATTTTTCTTATAAAGCCACTAATAGAACCGAGCAATTGAAAGAAAAAAAAGATCTAAGGTACAACCAAAGGAAAAAAGATATAAGGTGTCTCAAACTGATAAAGTAACCTGAGAGTTAATCTCTTGAATAAGAAACTTCATCCTTAAATTGTCAAACCTAGTGAGCTCACAATGATGCGGATTTGGCATGGAGGGACCACATGAGTACTAAGATTTCAGCAACTAAATATGTTTACTAGGCCTAAATTGCAGTTTGTTACAAGAAAAAGCATCCATTAACATGTGTAAACTCAAAAGAAATTATGATCCCCCCCAAAAAAGGTAAAATAAAATAAAACTGCATTTCAAGTGAACATGTTCTATTTTTTCTCCTCATAAAAAGATGGTAAAACTTCTTGGTAATGAATTTGCTTACCTATTGCATTTCCAAGCTCTTGCTTGTATTCCATAGAGTCACGATTCCAATAAGAAGAGTTGAAAGAATGACCAGACGGACCACTTGTTACAACTCCAGCCCATAACTGGTTTGAGGAGATAACATGCGGATTCTCCAATCGAACTGGAAATTCTCTAAAATACTCAGGGGTAAAGAATGAGAAATTTATTCTGTATTTGGTGCAAAGCAAGATGGATCTAAGCAAAGCAAGAGTACACGATAAAAGACCTACAGCTTGAGTTCCTGTGCAAATGAATCCATTGGAGACAATGTTCCAGAAGTCAATATGATAGAGCCCACATTCAACCTGGAAAATTCCTCCATGGCAATTCCTGGATTGAAACACCACCAGCTCATTGTTCTACATGTCATACCTGCACCATCAAATAATCTACCACATGCATAACATGCCCAAATTAAAATACGTAAGCACCACCAAAGATAAACTAAATGCACAAAAAATGTCAACATTAAAACAAGTTCATGCTCACTCTATGCTAAATCATTTGAGCCATAAATTAATATTTTGCTTTGTCAAATATCTTCAGTGTCATCATCAGAGTTATGTTCTGTAATTGAATAGGAAAATAGAAATGACAAGGAGAGATGTTTTGCTAACTGCTGCATCCTGCCCTCGAAAACACATATACAAAGTCACTATTGGCATGTTAAAAAGGAAATTCTGAAAGTCTTTTACACTGGAATTACTGAAAGTGGCAGCTAGATGGAGGTCACCTTGATCCCTTTTTCGCATTTAAACTCTCCACAAGCCAAGGTCGTTTTGAACTGTGATAACCAATAGGTTTCTGACGAGATTCAGTTTCCAAGTTCTTAAAAATATTTCACTATCACTGACCAATTGTAATTCTATCTACTGAATTGCACAACATAATTTCATATTTCTTAATACCAACAGAACAGCTATACCCTAGAGAGCACAATTATCGATGCTTGCAAACCCTAGCCAGTAGAGGGGAGCATAGTTCTAGATATAAGTTTTTTAGGAAACAACACTCTAGAGAGCTTTTTCAGCACAATTACCCCCTTTTCTACTAAAAGCCTTCTCTAGCAAGCAAATACAAGACAGCCAAAACAAGGCTTCTCTAGCAAGCCAACACAAAATAATAATGCATAGCCCCTCCACAATAGACAATATTTAATTACTACATTACTAAACCCTTATTAAAGTAAAACACTAAAATAAACAAGACACTTTATTTATTTTAATATTACTACTTACATCATCCTCCCAGGGTTAGAAAGAACCGACCGTGTGCAAGTTGCCAACTTAAAAGCCTTGCATATGTCAGCATCAATCTCAATGAATTATTTCTCCCTTATCCAAGAATACTCATAATCTGGCAGCCCAACTGACTTAACAAGGAACGACTTGTACTTGTCATTCCTAGTTCTGACCTCCCTTATAGCACACTATTAACTTGCGTCTTTTGCTCAATATCAAACTCCCTGGAGTCCTCATGATCACCATCTTGTGGTGTCTCACCATGATGAGTGTATAAATCTGCCACATTAAAGATAGGAGATATGTTGAGACTAGCTTAACTTCATATGCATTGACACCAAACCTCCTTACGATTTTACCCAGTCCAACTTTTTTTCTTCTTAGCTTGTGATTGGTGCCAACATGAAGCCTTTCTTTTCTAAGGAAGGTGAAGCATGACCAGATCCCCAACTCCAAACTCCTTGAATCACTGTTGGCAATCAGCTGCTTCTTTGTATTTTGTGGTTGTCTCCAGCAGTCTTTGCCTCACTGCTTGTTGGACATCCTTGAGATCATCAATTATGGCATGTGCTTCATGTGGAACAGTTTGAGGCTTGACCCCTTCCTTTGCCAATACTGCATGTACAATCTTACTTTCCTAGTCGCTTTTTCAAAATCTGTGAGGTTCACAAGGGCTGTTAACCCATTTATCTCTCTTCTCAAATTCATCTTTCATTGGCTTCAAAACATACCTCTTCTTCCCTTGATAAAAAGCGTTAAGTGTTATTGGCTCCATCATGAATACTACCACGATCAAGTTGCCAATGTTAACCAAGTAAAATATGCCTTGCATCCATCGGCACAAAATCACATTGTCCTGATTCTTTGAAAGAACCAATTGACCATTTGACTATGCACCTTGAAAAAACAAGAACCAAGCTGTTTGAATGCAACCAACACATACAATAAGGTTCCAGGTGTTTTTGAACTTTAAGATGCAATTTATCAACCATCTCATGGGAAACCAAATTCTCATAGCTACCACTATCAATAATTAGATTACAAAGCTTCCTTCCAGCAATACAATGAGTCCTGAAAATATTCCTATGAAGCCAGCTCTCCTTAGTAGGTGAAGTGATCATTGACATCCGAACAACCAGCGCCTCAGTTTATCAGCCTCAATTTCCACTTCTTCTTCCTCATTCAAATCATCACTATGGTTCTCTTTCACAGGACATGTATGGAATTAACCAAAAAAATAAAAAAAAATTAAAAAAAAATTCTTAAAAAAACCTTAGAAAAAAACAAATTTCAAATCTAATCCAAAATGGTCGAGTGTTCAACACTCGACCAATGTTCATCGAGTGTTCAACACTCGACCAACCAACATCCCCACCATGAAATCTGCAGGTGCAGAGAAAGGATGAGAGAGAGAGAGAGAGAGCAGAGTTGCAGGTGCAGAACTCTTGTCGTGAAGCCTTGCAAGGAGAACACGACAATTTGTAGGGCTGAGGTTCAAATGTGGGGGTTGAAGCCGAATGCAGGAACAAAAGAGGAGGAAGAGAATGAGCTCATGCTCATTCCCAAACACAAAGCCCACATCTGACGCTGAAGTAGCTTATTTGTCGAGTCTTCAACACTCGACAAATATTGGTCGAGTGTTGAACACTCGACTAACAATGTTCATCGAGTGTTGAACACTTGACTATTTTGGGTTAGTTTTGGAATTTGTTTCCTCCTGGGTTTTTTTAAGAATTTTTTTTTTTTTTTAGGTTAATTCCATACATCTCTCCTCTTTCACATCAACTAAGCCCCATAGTTGATCTACCCTTTGTTCCTCCACCAAATTAACATGATTATTTGTCTGACATTTAGCGCACACTCATTTGTTCTATGGCCAACTTCTGAACAGTGATAACACTTGATACCTCCTTAAGCAGGGACAGTGTTTTTAGCTTGAGCAAGTCTGGCATTTGAGGTGCCAGCCTGCTGTCAAGCTTAATTGGACGTGATCACCACCAACCTTCTGGAGGGACGATTTTGTTGCGCTTCAACTTTAAACAAGCTGATAAACACTGCTTTTATATAATTGCCGCAAAGAATATTGCAAAATGAAGGCCATTTACATATTTGCTGATCCGTTGTGCTTCAGTTTCCACCAAGTTACTTTTGACAGAGAACCAATATAATTCTTGGGTATACTTCTTTAGTGTCTTTTCCTTTTGCCATAAATTTTAAATCTGCTGATACAATGTTTTTACCAGATCTCTCTCTCTCTCTCTCTCTCTCTCTCTCTCTCTCTCTCTCTCTCTCTAACACTCTTTGTCTTCGGCATGCGAACCACATGAATCTCTCGTCTCGATCGTTCGAGCAGCTCTCTGACACTGCTCGACCAGGTAAGTACCCGCATACCTCTTCTCATCTCTCTCCCTCTCTCTCTCTCCCCTCTTCTCTGTTCCTTCTCGCACCCCAGAACCAAGACCTCTCGCATCCCTTATCAAAACCCAAAACTCCCATCATAGAACCGGGATCTCGCTTTCCCTCTCACAATAATCGGATTACCACCCTCGCTGTACCAGATTTCTCCCAAGTCGACCATCGCCCTCCCACGCTGTTCGACCCAAACCTGCTAAACGACCCAAATCTACCAGATTTACCTCTCTCCCTCCCGCGATCACTCGTAAGAGCTACCAGATCTCGATCTATCACTTTCGACCCAAATCAAATCTGTCACTCTCCTTCACCCTTCTCCCCACAATCTTGTCGAAAAATCCGTGACCTATCTCCCCCTTACACAAAAAAAAATCGGGACCAGACAGCAGCAAGAACTCAGTCGCCTCCCATCTGCCATTTGAAGGACCCCGTCACCATCACCCAATCTATCTGCTGAAGCCATTGTCCCTGCCCCTGCCGTTCGAAGAACCCTGTTCCCTGCCCCTCCGCTTCTATTTGCCTTTTTTTTTAAATAATATTATTATTGTTAATATTATTGTGATACCATTATAATAATAATATTATTATTTACTATTATTATTAACATTATTGTTAGTATTGTTGGTATTGGTGTTATTAGTATTATTGTTATGGATGTTTGCTTATTATTAGCATTATTATTGTTGTTATATTATTATCATTATTGTTATTAGCATGATTGTATTGTTATTGTTGTTTGCTTATTATTAACATTGTTATTGTTGTTGTATTATTAATATTATTGTGGTTGATGTATTATTATTACTAATAATATTAGTATTATTATTAATATAAAATATATTACTATGAATTTAAAACTATTAAAATATAAAATTTTTCAAACTCATAGTGGTATAATTGTGGTATAAAAATTATTGTTTTATCGTTAGTCTGTGTATATAGATATAGTATTTTGTTTTTATTTTTATTTTTATTTTTACTTTTACTTTTATTTATTTATTTCTTTTTATAATCATTTTATATTGTTTTTTGAAAAACTCCGCCAAGGCCGGTTCTAAGCCCAGAAAAAGGAGTAGGGTTGTGGTTGGCTGATGGCCAGCGTAAAACCTTATGTCAAATTAAAAAATGAGAGACAAATATAAGAAAATATTTGGGACATTTCCCCCTCAGCGACATGCCATATCAGATCTCGGGTGTAGTGACAAGTTACCAAGAGACATTAAGGTGCGAATAAATAAGATAGTTCATGACGATAGGATTCGTTTAGCTACTTAGAACATAGGATCCATTACCGGAAAGTTAGGAGAGATAGGAGAAGTAATGAATAGAAAAAAAATTAATATCATGTGTCTCCAAGAAACCAAATGGATGGGAGAGAAGGCCAAAGTAATAGAGGGCTATGGGCATAAATTTTGGTACACAGGAAAAGATAGAACTAGGAATGGGGTAGGAGTAATCGTACATAAAGATCTACTGCAAGATATAATAGAGATAAAAAGAAATAGAGATAGAATTATGCTCGTCAAGTTCGTAAACAGAGAAAACGTAATTAACATAGTTAGTGTGTGCGCCTAAAATCGATATAGATACAATTAGTAAAAAATAATTTTTTGATGATTTAGATGATTTTATACAATCCATACCAAGTGGAGAGAAGTTATTTATTGAAGAAGACCTAAATGGACATGTAGGAGAGAAGAATAAGAGATTCAAAACCGTACATGAAAACTTTGGTTTTGACAGTAGAAATGAGGCGGGAAACACCATTTTAGAGTTCGCTGTCACGTTCGATCTAGCACTAGTAAACACCTTCAAGAAGAGAGAGACACATATAGTTACCTATAGAAATGGATCAAATGTTAGTCGGATAGATTTCTTTCTCACTAGGAGAGGTGATAGAACAATTTGTAAGGATTGCAAGGTTATACCGGGCGAAAGTATAACAACTCAACACAGACTTTTGGTTTTGGACATACGCATGCCTAAACGACAAAAACAATGTCGACCATATATGGAGTGATTAAGTGGTGAAACTTAAAAAGGAAAAAAGAGAAGACTTTTAGGGACAAAGTAATTGAGATAACAAATTGGTCTACCAATGATGACTTAGAAACAATGTGGGAAGAGATGTCTAATAACATTAAGAACATAGGTAGGGAGATCCTTAGAGTATCTAAAGGCAGAGCTCCAATAAACAAGGAGTCATGGTGATAGAACGAAGAAATACAAACTGCTATCCGAAACAAAAGGGAGTGCTATAAGAACCTCAAATATGATAGTAGCAGCGAGACTTATGAAAAATACAAAAACGCAAAAAAAAAGATGTAAAAAGACTATCCACGAATCAAAAAGTAAGGTGTATAACGAATTATACAAGAAACTGAAAACTCGAGATGGGGAAAGAGAGATCTACAAAATTGCCAAATTAAGGGAAAAAAGGGAAAAGATCTAAATGAAATTAGATATATTAAAAGTGAAACTAATAATATATTAGTAAAGAACGAAGATATAAGAAAGCGGTGGAGAGAATATTTTAAAAAATTGTTTAATGTTGAAAATACAATAAGTATAGAAAATATTGAGATACCTTTAGAAGAAATCAATAGAGATTTTAAACGAAAGATTCGTCTTCATGAAATAAAGGAGGCTCTAAAGAAAATGAAAAATAACAAAGCTATAGGACCTGATGGCATCCCTATTGAGGTGTGGAAATGTTTGGGTGAATTCGGCATAATAATGCTAACGACTCTTTTCAATAAAATTTGACAAACAAAGAAAATTCTCCAAATATGGAGAGAGAGTACACTTGTTCCGATGTATAAAAATAAGGAGAATATACAAGATTGTTCTAATTATAGAGAAATTAAACTGATGAACCATACGATGAAATTATGAAAGAGAGTGATAGAGTATAGATTGAGACAGGAGATAATTGTCTCAGAACCAATTTGGATTTATACTAGAATGATCAACCACCGAAGCAATTTACTTGTTAAGACAGTTGATAGAGACATTTAGAGCGCAGAAAAGAGATCTCCATATGGTATTTATTGATCTAAAAAAAACATATGATAGGGTCCTAGGGACATGTTGTGGTGGGCGTTCATGAAAAAATGAATCTCACTGAAATACATTAATCTGATTAGGGATATGTATGAAGGAGTTGTAACCAATGTAAGAACTTAAAGGGGTCCGCGCAATAACTTCCCTATTAACATTGGGTTCCATCAAGGTTCGGCACTGAGTCTCATACTATTTACAATAGTGATAGATGTAATCACAAAAAATATCCAAAATAAAATATCATGTTATATGCTCTTCGCAGATAATATAGTTTTAGTTGATGAAACAATAGAGGGTATCAATACTAAATTAGAATTATGGAGGGACACGTTGGAATCCAGAGGATTTAGATTAAGTAGATCCAAAACTGAATACATGAAATGTAAGTTTAGCAACAACCTTCAGGATAATAAAGAAACGATTAGATTAGAAGGAAAAGAAGTTCTAAAAAGTGAACGATTTAGATATTTTGATTCCATCATTCAAAAAGATAGCAGTATCGATGGAGATATGAACAATAGAATTCAAACAGGTTGGATGAAATGACGAAAGGCATCCGGAGTTCTTTGTGATCGCACAATGCCATTCCATCTAAAGGGAAAATTTTATAGAACCGCGGTAAGACATGCGCAATTATATGGCACTGAGTGTTGGGCCATTAAACAATAACAAGAGCAAAAAATGACTGTTGCTGAAATGAGAATGCTTAGATGGATGTATGACAAAACTAGAAGAGATAGAGTTGGAAACGATGAGATACGCAAGAAGCTGGGAGTTAGTCCAATTGTAGATAAGATGAGAGAGTATCACCTAAGGTGGTTTGGGTATGTGCAACGAAAACCTAAGGACGCACCCGTTAGAAGGACCGAAAACTTAAAAATAGAAGATTTAATAAAACGTAGAAATAAGCCATTGAAAACTTAGTTGTAATATATTCGTAAAAATATGATAGATATGGATTTAGTTAAGGAGATAGCCGTAGTTAGGAATGAATGGCGTAGGAGAATCCGCACAAACTAAATCCTCCTTTTTTTTTTCAATTCTCAGTATTTGTCTCTCGTATGGCCGACCCGTAATTTTGAGATAGAAGGTCTAGATTGTTGTTGTTGTTGTAGTTGTGAGACAAAACTGAGCCCTCAATTTCATTTTCATCTTATCCCATCTCCTGACTTTGCCTTTGCTATAAACTTCTCTATCATGCTGGTAATCCTTCCACTAAGTAGAGGTTTGTCCTCTCGGCTTAGCATCCACAAGCTTAACCTTCCTCTCTTTTGGCACTTCTTTCAAATCAAAAATTGCTATCAATGCTGTATAACCAGTCCTGGAACCCTTCAGCCTCCATTTCACCATCAAACTCTCCTATATGGACTTGAACACCACACTCCTTAGAGTTCCAGAGAGCATTAACAATTCGACCCTCCCAAGCTGATATGTTTCTATGCTGCCTACCATCAATCAGATCCGATTCATCGTCAGAAAAACCACATGTTCAATTTTAGAACCAGAACTGCATTCTTCCTCAACGTTTCTAGCATTTATAGCACCTGCTCCTCCTTGATTTCTCACAACTAGTTGCATCAAGGTTTGAACTTATTCCTAAAACCCTTGAAACATATCAAAACTAACTCGATTTCGACTTCTGTGTCCTCTACATCTACCTCTACCTCCACCTCCACCTCCACTATCATCCGCAGCCATGTTTCTAACTCAAACAGTAACTTAAATGATGAAAAATAATAGCAGCCCAAGGAAACACTTGCTCTAATACCAATTGATGTATATCAAAAAATTGAAAGTGGGGTGTAAGATTAATAAACCTTGTATTCAATAGTGAAACAACCAAATCTCATATATTATAAGAACATGAACAGGAATTAAACTAATAAAAAAAGAAGGAAAAATCATCAGCAATAGACAGACAGCAGCAACAAAGGATCAGAAGCGGCTACAGAGTCGACTCCTTAAAACTCCTAAGTTTCCTATGCCTGCAAAACCTAGCCAAGAGAGGAGCACACCCTTGAATCTAAGTTTTCTGGAAACAACACTCTGAAGGAGCTTTTCCAGCATAATTACACCCTTTTCTACTAAAAGCAAACCTTCTCCAGCAAGCCAAATACAAGATAGCCAAAACAGGGATTCTCTAGGAAGCCAACACAAAATAATTATGTATAGCCCCTCCAAAATAGAAAATATGCAATTACTACCCTTCTAAGAATCTTATCACAATAAAACACGAAAATAAACGAGACACTTTATTTATTTTAATATTACTACTTGCATTAGTGAATCATGGCCTCCATTCTTGATTTCAAGTAATGCTCCAGATGTGTGGCTCCTTCAAATTTTCAGTTATATTGCTTGATGCAGATCAAACCACTTGCCTTGGCCATCACCAGTTTCACTAGCATTTTGGTTGGCAATAGTTTTGCACTTAGCAATTTCCACTCACAATTTAGGGTGAACACAGGCAAAACAGACCGTGTTCACCCCTAATGGATGGTTCAAAAGGCCACAGGCATATATTTCTATCCATTTGGTCATCTCTCCATCTCTCTCTCTCTCTCTCTCTCTCTCTCTCTCTCTCTCTCTCTCTCTCACACACACACACACACATGCACACACAAAAAAAAAAATCCTCAACAGTATGGCCTTGCCTATTTATACCTTAGAGAAGAAAAGGAACAAAATCCACAGATGCTTCACTCTCTTGCCAAAAACAGTATTTTGGGCTAGCTTTGACAAAAGAAATTAGGATCAATATGATTGTCCTAGCACATTATTTTTTAGATAGAAAAAGATAATTATATTAAAAGAAGAAAAGAATGTATAAAACCCTCCAAAGATCTGTCTTAGAAGTGACAAGAAAAACAAAAACAAAAATCAAGGGCTAAGACACAACTGTCCCCAATTTCTCTTTAACTCTTCTAAACTATACACTATAAATTCCAAAGCACACAAAAAAGTGAAAAAAAAAAAAAAAAAAAAAAAAAGTCTTATCCCATGGAAGAGATGAGTTAATCATTTGATTTCTAAATATCCTTACATTCTACTCTCTCCAAATATACCAAGGAATAGCAAGAAATGAACAACTCCAGAGCAGGTGAATGTCCGTGTTCCCCCGGAGACCTCTAAAGTGCATGAGAAACAAATCTGGAAGGTTGATGGGGAAAATCTAAACACTATCACAAACTGCAAATAAACAGTTCAAAATCTCCCGTGCAGTAAAACAATATAAAAATAAGTGATCTTTACTGTCAGAACTGTCATTGCACATTACACATACATTCAAGAAAATCGTTGTAAAAGGTCTTGTATTTTGGAGTATATCATTACTGTTAATCTTATTCAACACCATAAACAAAGTGAAAAGCTCTAACATTAGTGGGAACTTTTCCCTTCTAAATAAAGTTATTTAAAGGAAAATGAGAGTGTTGAGGAATACTAATAAAATGATAAAAAAGATTTGCAAGTAAAAGCATTTGAAGTATCAAGATTCGAAGTTCTAGTGTCTAAGCATTATGGGATGGTTCATTTTCGTGTATAAGGGAAATTAAGGAAAAAACTCTAAAACTTCTCTATAATCAAGATTTATTTATGAAAAAAAATTAAGAAATCAAATGACTCTCCCAAGTATAAAAATCATTGATGGGAGGAGAATAAAGTCCAGACAACATATAAAGACGAGAGAAAGAAATGGATAAAGGTGAATCTTCAATCCATGATTCCTCCCAAAAACGGATACAAGAACCATCACCGATTCTAAAATACACAAGGGGAAGAAAAGTATTATATAAATGAGATATAAATTCTAAGAACTGCAATGAGATACTCTAACTCCAACATTGGCATCCCATCCATTATGACATAAGCCATACTTACTCTTTATAACCTTATGCTAAAGGGAATTTGGGTTTTAAGGGGAATCTGCACAACCATTTGCTTACCAAAAAAATATTCTTAACAACCACATTACCGAAATCCAACCCACCTTAGACTTCAGTTTGAAAACTTGATCCGAATTTACCAGATGATCTTTCTTAGCTAACCCACTCCTAAACCAAAGAAAATCAAGCATTAGCTTCTCAGTCTTATCTACTACCTCAACAATAATCCTAAAAAGAAAGAGAAACTAAAGGAAAACATTAGACAGAAAATGCAACGATCAGAGTGATACACCAACCTAAGGTAAGAAAAGCTCCCTTCCATTCATCCATCTACCCTCCTATGATTCCTATTCACTACCAGATCCCATAACTGCACACTTCTAGGATTATCTCCCAAAGGAACTCCTAGGTTAGAGATATGTCACTCCCTCCTCGTACAACTAGTTATCCATGCCAAATGATCAAGAACCTCATTAGACACATAAACCCAAGAAGCTCAGCTTTTTCCATGTTACTCTTAAAACCAAGACCTGAAACCCCTGTAAAAATGCTAAGCAAAGTGATCAATAACACTCAATGGAGATGTAAGGCACATTACACCTAAAAAAAATGGAGATGCATGAGAGCAGTCATGTTTAAAATTAATGAGCTATAGGGCACAATGCATGTATCATTTTATTCATCAATTGTAAATTAAAAGTAACATTTTCATACAGATAAAGATGTTCTTGACTGCATGCTTCAACTAGAAGATCAAACTATGTAAGTGCCACAACTAAGCAAAGGAATCACCTCTAACAGCATCTGCCGCATTTTTTTCAACTTCCTGCACATGAAACTTCAACAAGTGCAAGAATATTTAAGTGTGATGACAATTATTACATAACAAAGAAATGATGCAGAGGAAAAGAAGACAAAAAAACCAAAAACAAAAGTAAAAAAAAAAAAAAGATAAATATCAAGAAAAAGTACAATTAGCTGGACATTGACATTACTCCTTTCTTGCTTCTACAAAAAGCATTTAAAATATGCTGCTTACCTTATAATATTTTGCATGAGCATTACTACCATCTCGGAAGATTATTCTAAGAATTTCACTCATGCTCTCCAGCCTGCAAGCAGAGCCCTTCGTCTTGTCTGGCTTCCCATTCTCAGTAGCAGTTGTGTCTATATAATATGCAAATTTGTGAAGAAATAAGTCAAATACCCTTTTGAAAAAAACACAGCTAACAACTCTTCATCATCATAGATAACTAACGCCACCCTTCAATATAAAGTAATGACAAGAGGGACACCAATTCTGAGATTGAATGTCTGTCAATGATCAATCAAAACTGTTTATGGCTTTAAAAATTTGGTTCTTGATAAACCTGTAGAAATGGATAAGGTGTTAAGAAAATGTTTCCGGTCATTACCTTCCTCAAGAAGCACAATAGCATCATCAATTATATCAATAAGCTTTTCCGCAGTTTTGTTTGTGATATTAAGGTCAGAAAGCAATTCATAAATGTAAGGGCCTGGCTTGGAAAAACCCAATTCTTTGGAGTCAATAGGAATTTCAGCAATCCGCTTCTCAAGCTTCAAAAGAAGAGCTGAAAGACGACAAGTTGTAAAGAATTAAAATGACCAGGAGAATACCCAAAAAATTATGTTTAAAATGATGCTAGCAACTCAAATCATAGGGTCAAAAACTATAACTAAGGTCACCTATCAAAATGCTCTCTTAGATGGACACAATCACTGTCACTCACAATTAACTTTGTATGATGCATATAGAATGAGAAATCAAACTGCAGAGATGTTTGAACAAGAGAACAACAGCATAGATATTTCCTGTTTTGTACATTAGCTGCTACTAATCAATTAAATTTTCCTCTGAGTTAAAGACTGTCAACTTTGAACACATGTTATCTTTATTTTGCAACACTGCTGCATCAGAAACAGTTATTTTCTAAGATAGTTCCCATATCGGGAACATAGACAACATCCATGCCGTCAATTGAAGTTTGGTATTCTGCGTTGTCATAATTCTCCTATTTTACTTACCCCTAAGTTCCCATATAGGGAACATAGACAACATCCATGCCGTCAATTGAAGTTTGGTATTTTGCGTTGTCATAATTCTCCTATTTTACTTACCCCTTAAAATAGCAAAATTATCTGGATTACAAGACTTGTCATTTGACTTTTCATTTTCCCTCCTGGCTACTGAAAGATCAACGCAGGTTTTTGCTTCAGAAATACAAGCGGACAAAAGCCCAGAAGGCAAGTCCAAAGATGCTGCATCTGCACAAAGGCTTTCCTGCATGTAAGAAGATTGGATATGTTTATGCTATTGGCCTGGCTGCAGAAGCAAAAACCAGGATAAAATTTAGAAAATATCATAACTTATTTACCCAAAATTCACAAATAAAATGAAACAGCTGTCCTTACAAGATTGTGTGCCTCATCAAAAATCAGGATGCTGTTTTGCCACTGAAGGGAAAGAGATTTTCTATTCCCTCGATCAATAAGATAATTATAAGGTGCAAATAATATATCAACAGCCTTGTGAAGATCTCGAGATACATAATAAGGGCACCTACAAAGAGTAGGATGCACAAAAATTACACACGAGAGAGACTTCAAAGAAAATAACACCAATAACAATAATAATATAAAAATAACGATCATGTTAAGAAAGCATTTGATAGATAAAGAAAACTTACACCCCACAGGTTCTTCCTATATTGACCAAATCCTCTATGTCAAGAGGTTCATCTCCAAGATTAGGATTTCCCTTCACAAAATCTACAAAAGACGCATGATGCCCGGGAGTTACAACCAATTGATATAAAAATCACATGACATTATAAAAGTAGATAAATAAGTAAATTAATAGATATTTTGTTATAAAAAGAGTAGAAAAGTTGAATATTATCTCAAAAGGAGGAGAGGGAAGTCTAGGGAGAGAAAAGGGTTGAAAAGATTTTGAGAGAGAGAGAGAGAGAGAGGTCAAGAGAGAGAAGAGTGTCCACGATTATGCAATTGCAAATTTGCAGTTTGTTAAGTATTTTTAGCATTTAGTTGTAGAAATGACAAGGATAGGATTTCAAAGAACATCTGCTTAAGTGACAGTTGAAATACACCAATTTGAGGGCCTTGGATTTGGGTGGATTTTAATACAAATCCCTCTTTAGAATGAGCATCCAAATAAGGGATTTGGATTTAAAGCTTCAAATCCAAATCCCAAGGTCTAAATCAATGTTGCCATGTGCAACACTAGTTTATTTCAATTCCATTTACGCATCAATCATGTCATTGTGAAACAAAGAAAATTCTAATGCAAATATCTGCACAATGGGAAACGGACAATGTAGCCCTTGAACTTTTTCTTGTCTCAATTGATTTCCAAAATTTCTGCTTTCTTTTGATGCAGCCTATTGCTTAACAATACAATTGACAAATGGGATGCATCTACTAAATCTTACATACGAAAAGAAAAAATATATATATAAGTTTTAGTCCCAAAACAAATAAGTTTTAAAGTTTTAGAAAAATGTTAAATGTAAAAGGCACCATCAAAGCTTGGGTCATTTTATAATAACATTTTTGAGTTTTTAGTTTTTGAGGTTAGTTCTTAAAATGAGAGAAAAGTTAAGAAAATAAAAATAAAGAAAAACCAATACTCCTAAAGGAAATGAATTGAAAGAATAAGAACAAAGAACCATGCAAGAACTCCTCTAATCTGTTCGAATCTTGCAGTTGCAATCACCAAAACATTATTTGGTAAACCAACATTTTTTTTTTAACTTCCATCCAGAAAGAAAGGAGTATTCAACCACTTATTTCTAATCTATGACAACTGATGGAATACATTACAACAACCTTCAAAATTTGTTAGAAAGACTACTAAGAGTGGATCTAATGCTCAAACTTTAGTATGGCACATGTTAGATGATGAGAAACTTAGTTGGGGGTTTGAATAAGTCATATTAAGTCTTTATTTTACAAAATTACAAAAATTTTTATTTTTAGAAATTAATTATTTAAATTAGTTTCTAAAGTCATTACTAGAACTATTTAGAAGTTTTTAAAAATTTTTTTAACTAATAGATTTTATTTTTTAGGCAAATTCTCTACTTAAAGACTTGTGTTATGAGGATAAAGAATAAGACTTTGAATTTATACTCTAAGTTCTCTCAAACCCTAAGTGTGATGCTTTCTTACCCCGGGTGTGATGTGTAAAAACCTATCGGTGTAATGCTAGTAAATGATTCTCCTTTCTTCTCATCTATTGCTTTCTTTCTTTTAACTTAATTGCTTGCTGGCTTTTTTTTTTTTTTGGTTATTCTCTGAATCTCCCTTAAAAAAAAAAAAAAAAAAAACCTTGCTTCGATTAAAATTTCCTACACAAACTTTTACCCTAATTCCTCAAGTCATCCTACATCAACAAATACAAAAGAAAATGCCAATATTGGTGATCATAAGCTTTTTCCATATTCAACTGACAAATCACTCCTTGTTGACCTTTCTGCAAACAATCCTCCACAACCTCATTAGCAATTAAAACTCCATCTAAAATCTGTCTGCTACCTACAAAAGTATTTTGGAAAGGAGACATTAAATCTGAAAGAACACTGTTAAACTTCTAACTAAAACTTTCACAATAATCTTATAAATAAATCCCACAAGGCTAAGAGGTCTGAAATCCCCAATATTCACAGCACCTGCCCTTTTTTTGGATCAAAACAATAAATGTGGCACTCAAAGATTTCACAAACTTACCCGTGCAATGAATATACTCAAAACTACAATTATATTACCCTTCATGACTTCCAAATTTTCCTGCAAAAATGCCAAGGAAAAAACATAACCAAATTTTTTCTTCTAAGAAATGAGCTTCCAACCTACTGTGATCTGTTGGACAAACACATAAATTGCAAACCATTTAAATTTGACATGCATTCATATTGTTTCTTATACAAGTTAGTTTAAGTTCACCCTCCTCCACCACTATTCCACACTCAACCTAGTTTATGAATTTGATTAGATCAATTATGCATATTAGCTATCCTGTGGAAGAATTTTGTACTCCGATCTCCTTTCTTTAGCTATGACAGTTTTGATTTTTGTCATTCTGTAATCTCTTCCATCAAGCATATCTTAGTTGGATCTCTCTTTAGTCCTACCCTGATCTCCTTATCCTCCATGGACAATCCAGACTGCTCATTTAAAAAATCCAACTGATCTATCACGCGTATCAACTCATTCTTTTTTTCTTTCCTTCATCCCCAAAAACCTCTTTATTCTAGTTTTTAATAGTCATCTTCAAGCATTTTGACTTTTCAGCCTCCACAATACTAGCATGCCCATGTCCAATAGTAGTATTCCACCATTTTGCCACCAACCCACAAAACCATCCACCCAAAGTCACATGTTCTCAAACCTTAAAGGAGAGGGACCCATTTCACCAGACTCACCTCCAGCATAATAGGATGCTGATCACTGATCACTCTCGAGAGCAGTTTCTAATACGTATAAGGTCATCTCTCTTTGCATTGGATCAATCAGGAATCTATGTCTAATGGAAAGAAAGCATGCAAATTCCACCAAGTCAAAGGCCCTTCCTTCCAAAGGTAAGTGAATCAAAGATTACAAATTGACAAAATCACAAAACCATGGCATACTATTCAAGAATATGAATGTCCCTTTTGCTCGTGCGGAAACAACAACGAATTAAAATCTACTCCTACCACATGGGACAAATTCCACTGTGTTTTATATCCCCAAGCTCCCCAAGCATAACCTCTATAGCTATTCCTTCTCTTGGACCATAAACTCCTGTAAAAAGCAATGTCCGATCGCAGTCCATCATACAAAAACCACATGAAACAGAAAAATTTTCAATTACCTGATCAACTAACTCTAAAAAGGCATCATCCCACATTATTAAAATCACTTCAGATCTCCCCATTGCCGGTTTTGCCCTCCAACTATGATGCCTATTTGCCCGTAAGATTCAAACAAAATTATCATTCATGCACTCTACTTTTGTCTCTTGGATACAAACTACCTTTGCTTTCCATTTTTTTAGCATTCCTTTAAATAACTGCTCTCTTTTCACCATCATTGATCACCTAACAATTCCATGATATCAATCTAACATCCATCAACAACATCCGATCCCTCTCCCTCTCCCCTTTTCTAGGCTTGTACTCGTCATAATTTACAGAACTTTCGTCCCCCCACACATCCCATCTCTTCTAATTTTTTCTGTATCCTCAGTAACTGAATAAACTTTGTTTCATAACCTGCAAAATCCAAACCCAAGATCCTACTAATCAGTTCGAGATTCCTCACAGCCATTGCAGACACTGTTTCAAGGCTCAAAACCATAGATTTCCAATCACCTCGTACCACTGCTAGTGGCTGTGGCGTACCATGCCAAGTTTTACTTCCAACACATGCCAATTCTCAATTCCGTTCTTTCACTCCTACTCTCTGCACATTAACCTCCACATGCTCCCTATTGTCAATAATGTTGTGTTGCAAAACTTCCTCACTGTATTCCCCAGCCTCCCTGCAAATTACCTCGACACAATTCATAACCGTTGTGGTGTGTCCACCTACCTCTACAATTTTCTCTGGTTGCAGAGAAACAAGACTAGTGTGTAGGCTACCCAACAGCTCATGCGAGTGGATGTGTGTACCCTAAACTTAATGGGTTTGCATTAATGCTTGTAATCACGAAAGTAGACGTAGGGTTTAATGTGAGTACACGTTTTGTCCCATGAAAGTGGACATTACAAACTTTAGGGGGCCTAATCATTAACTTCACAAGGAAGAACACCCGAACAATCGACCATAGTACATTCTAGGAAACCTTAGACAAACTCTAAATCCAGGCCTCTCAATTTATTCCCTTTAGCTTAGGTTTTTTGTTTGTTTAATTTGTTAGAATTAGGTTTTCTTTAATTCCTATCTTTTGTGGCCTAATTAACATTCATAACCTCCAATTTCAGTAATTTACAGTCTTCCTTCCTTGAGGGATCAACCCGTGCTCACCACAGATTATTACTTGAGAGCAACCCGTACAAATGCAGCTCAGATACAAAAATTCTCGATCATACTTCTAAAAATTGCATGGGAGAAGGCACGTGTTGTTTCATTTGCTGTCTCCACCCCCCAAGGGTCCAAACAATACTCAAACTCTTCTATGCTAATTCTCTAAGGGAACCTCTTCTGAATTGTATACATCCTCAACCCCAACAACATATAGAAAAAATTGAAGTTTTAAATATATAGAAAATGTGAGCAAACTTTGAAAAGGTGCATTTGCTGCACATAAGCTTTCTACAATTAGACACGAAATTGCTTTCTTGCACCCAGTCATCATCTTTACTACTTTTGAACATTTATTACCCAAATGCCATGTCTCTCGAAAAATTAGCTTATAAAGGAGGCCCAAGCACATGGTTGGGAAGATGCCTACTCCATATATAAAGATACAAAATAAAAAGAACAGAACTCATCCCTAGTCTGGAAGAAATTTTTTGTTTTTCCTTTGCCATTAAAAACCATGAAACCAAGCCTGGATTCAGAAGACATAAATTGGCTCTAAGACTTTTTATTTTCAGCACGACAGAAATTTGTCATGCACAAACAACAAATGAAAGACTAAATAAGCATCCTCATTTATGTTTCCTATCCACAAAGATTACATAAATATACTAAGAAAATATCCTACACACATGAAATAAAGACAACCTATATAGGTGCTAAATCATTACCTGCAACAAGTTTGAAATGTCGACAAGGACGCCTTGTACGTTTCCTGCAGAGGTTACGACAGGCATTTGTTTGTACTTTTCCACGAAGTAAACTCACCTCATCATGAATGCACAATTGCTCTCGTGATCCTAATACCACCATCTTGGGCCTATATGTCCCCCCCAAATCAGAAGAATTAGTGTTCACAAAGTAAAATTATTGTACTTAATTACCAATCAAGTTCAAATACATTTAGCACTACAAAAGCAAGCACATTTTGAAGAGCAATGCAAATATATGTTGAGGAAATCAGAATTTTCGTGAAAATAATACAAGCATCTCATTTTGATACATTATGATACCATGCATGGAAGCAGGCTGAAGATGCCCAAAATGCAGAAAAAATAAGTTAGAAAACTATGAAAAATGGATATGGAAATGGAACATGGGACGCCACGCGACACAACACAGTTAGAGAAAATTTTACACTATTATTGTGTCATGTCAAAAGAACGTTCCAACACAGATGGATATGTTCATTTTAACATTGTCTGTGCAGTGTAAATAGAAACAAAACGGAAAATCATATTGCATCAGTCAAACTTTTTAGAAGCATCAGCTCGAATTCCAAACAAGCAACAAAATGTACATAAAGTTCACCTGGGTGGATAAAATATAAAAAAACCACATGGACTCGAACAATTAAGCAGGCTTGTGTCCCTAAATATACATGCAAGCTTGTGTACCTAAATATACATGCAAAGATATAATGTATGCATCATGGTTACCAGATTATCACATTTGATAATTCTTTTGATATTCTCACATCACAATCATCTCAAAAGAACATATGATTTGAATCGAATTATCATGCCCAAAGCTTTAGAATAATGAAAACATTCATAATTGAAGTTTAAGAGGTACAAAAGAACAAAAGATACACAAACAAAAAACGAGCCATTCACTGCATAAAACATTAATTGCACTTTTCACCTCTTTCAAAATTAATACTTGAGATAGTGTAGACTAATAGGTGCCTCGTCAGCATTCATTACCAAAAGTATCATTAAACATTTCTATCATTTGTGGACATGCAAATAGGGACAAAAAAGAAAAGTTGTATGTAAACAGGTTTTGAGACTGTTAAAGAACATGAAAACAAAAATTGGCATAAATGGACTTAACCTATAATTAGTTCTTTTTAACTCTTGAATTACTTGACGTAGCTGGCTGTGCGTTCTGGTTGTATACACAATGGAGGGCAGATGTCT